>BSBN01000202.1:10572500-11772500 GCA_027924645.1 Cunninghamia lanceolata
ACATAAATATATAATAGCCAAAGCAAATTAAAGCATACACTCGCATAAAATATCACAAGTTCACATAAGCATCAAGGAAGTCACATTATAATTTAGATTCTAAATTCTGCATTTCAAACATCCATTCCCAATATTGAATCACATAACAATTTTCTATCTAACATCACCCAATTAGTTTTCCCATAGCATCATAATATAAACCATATGTCTAACATCATTAGTAAAGCAATATCTAGGTCTAAACACATCGTAAACATACTAAGCATAACAAATCCACATACAGCATAAAGTCTAATAGTCTAGAAATTCAGGATCAACAGTCCCACAAGTCTAAATGTATTAGCAACAATAAAGTAAATAGTCAAATGTATGGGAATGAAAAAGGTAGGCCTCAGATCCTCCCCCCCAAGACTGTACTTCCTCCTAGAAGTCATCAAAGAGGTGAGGATAAAGGGCCCTCAATCTCACTGCATCCTCCCATGTCGTGACCTCATCGTACATGTCTCACTGGACTCTAACCTGGTCGAACTCTCGACCTCGAAGGCCCAGCATTTGACGAGCCAATATGCGAATTGGCTCCAAAGTCAGTTGGCCGTCTACCTCTACCTGAAGAGCACTCCAATCTAATATGTGAGATAAGTCAGATATGTAACTTTGTAAGACTGAAACATGAAAAACATCGTGGATATGCGACAAGCTAGGTCTCAAGGCTAGACGATAGGCTACAGGTCCTATCCGTTCCAAGATCTCAAAAGGTCCTACAAACTATGGTACGAGTTTAGAGCCCTTTCCATAATGGATTAGACTCTTGTGCGGTCATACTCTCAAAAATACTTTGTCACCCACTGAGAAGCTCCGATCAGTTCTCTTAGCATTGGCATACTTCTTCTATCTATCCTGGGCCTCCTGAAGTCTTTGCCTAATCAGTCTGACCTACTGCTCCATATCCTGAACTATCTCTAGACCAATTACAACCCTATCCTCTATTTGATCCCAACTCAATGGTGTCCTGCATGGTCTGCCATATAAAGCCTGAAAGGGAGGCATACCCAACGAGCTATGATGCCTATTATTGTAGGCAAACTCAACCAGATACAAATACTCCTCCCATCTAGACTGATGGTCCATAACATACATACGAAGAATGTCCTCCAACACCTAATTAACTCTCTCTATCTATCTATCGGTCTTAGGATGGTAAGCGGAACTGAAGTTGAGCTATGTGCCCAACACCTGTTGTAAGGCTCTCCAAAAGGCTGAAGTGAATACCGATTCTTGGTTAGAAATGATACGGTGAGGTACCCCATGTAATCTAACAATCTGATCCAAGAATACTCTCGCCACAAATGGTGCATTGTAAGTCGTGAGTACAGGTGAAAAAAGTGCCACCTTGGTCAACTTGTCAACCATCATCATGGCGGCGTGATGACATAGGAAGACCAACGATAAAATCTATGGAAATGGTGTCCCATTTCCACTCAGGTATCTCATGAGGGTATAAAAGACCCGCTAGATGCTGATGCTTAGCCTTGACCCTCTGGCACTCAAGACAATGAGTAACATATTCTGCAATATCTCATCTCATACTTGCCCAATGGTATAACTGTCACAAATCAGCATGCATCTTCTTCACCCCTGGGTGTGCTGCATAAGGTGCTCTATGAGCCTCTAAAAGAATCATTGCACGAATATCATGCATATGGGGTACATAGATGCGTTGTCGATGTCTGAGCAAACCATCAGACTCAAGGGAATATCCTGAAACTTACCCTTAAGGGCCCTCTATTTCTGGATCCCCTGCGGTACCTCAAGAAACCACTTGTACTCAAGTAGATGTTGTATGATACACTCTCTCAAATCCACACTCAAGGTTAGGATCAGGATCTCGTGGCACCTCCGACTCAAAATGTTAGCAACCACATTCTCCTTCCCTTTGATGTAGTGGACATCAAAGTTGTACTTGCATAAAAACTCCATCCAACGCCACAGGCGGGCGTTCAAATTCAGCTATTTGAATATGTACTGCAAGCTATGGTGATCCGAATAGAGCTCAAAGCGATGACCCAAAAGAAAGTGTCTCCAACAAACAAGAGCATGTACCACTGCTGCGAGCTCTAAATCGTGAGTAGGGTAGTTCATCTCATGTGTCTTGAGCTTATGCGACTCATATGCAATCGCTCTACCACCCTGCATAAGCATGGCTCCCAAACCTGCTAGTGATGCATCTATGCAAACAATAAAATCCTCTGCAGGAACTGAAACTGCTAATATGGGAGTGCTGATAAGACACTCCTTGAGGACCCCAAAGGCCCTCTCACACTGCTTGGTCCAAGTGAAACTCTTCCCTTTCCGCTGAAGGGAAGTGATGGGGTGCACTATCCTGGAAAAGCCCTCTATGAATCTACGATAATAACCAGCTAATCCCATGAAACTCCTAACCTCTATCACACTGGTGGATGCTGGCCAATCCTGAATAGCTCTGATCTTTGATGGATCTACAGAGATGCCATCGCTTGATAGGATGTGCCCCAAATATTGTACCTCTGTCCTGAAGAAGGCACACTTCGCCAGGTTGCCATAAAGTTGTTCTCGTAAGCACTGCAAAACCTGACGCAAATGATCTACATGCTCCTCCTCAGTCCACGAATAGATCAAAATATCATTGAGAAAGATGATCACGAACCAATCCAAGTAAGTGCGGAACACCCCGTTCATGAGACTAATGAACACTACAGGGGTGTTCATCAAACCGAAGGGTACCACTGTGAACTTGTAATGGCCATATCTACTTCGAAAAGCAGTCTTATGAATATCTGCCTCTATGATACACAATTGGTGATACCCAGATTTTACATCAATTTTTGAGAACACTCTGGCTCCCTACATCTAGTCAAATAGGTCATCAATCCTAAGCAGAGGATAATGGTTCTTCACCGTCACCTTGTTCAACTGCCTATAATCCATGCACAAGCGAAGAGACCCATCCTTCTTCTTCACGAAGATAAATGGTGCACCCCATGGTGAAATGCTAGGTCAGATGTGCCCCTTCTCAAGTAACTCCTCTAACTATAGTTTGAGCTTCGTGAGCTCATGTGTGGTCATCCTGTAAGGTGCACGAGACACTGGCTCTGCACCTGGTACTAAATCGATGTGGAAATCAACCTCTCTGCGTGGAGGCATACCTAGTAATTCTGGCAGAAACACGTTGGCAAACTCTCTCAGGATAGGGTGATCATCCAAAGAAGCCTCAGGCTCATCCTTTGATCTGTCACTAATGGTGATAACAAACATCTGACATCCCTTTTGCATGCAGCGCTTAAGCTGCTGAGCGGATATCATATGAACTGCCGTGGGCTTCTAAATACCCACTATCTCAACCGGTGCACCATGATCATCTAAGCAGCTAATCATCCTTTAGCGGCAATCCAGCTTGGCTCTATAAGCCACAAGCCAATCCATACCCAAAACCACACCATAAGATCCTAATGGCATAATTCTAAGGTCACAAGATGTAGTGAAGGAACCCAAGGAAATATCACAATCCTAAACCAAGGTATCTACTGACATCCTGGCCCCAGAGGCTAACTCAACCTCCCACCTAATGTCTTGCCTAGAAGCCACCAGCCTGCAACATTCCACTAACGATGTAGACAGAAAAGAATTGGTAGCTCCAGAGTCAAAAAGAATAGAGATAGGGGCACCCCTGATCGTACCTGATGTCTCAATCATGGATGCCTGATAGTCATCCTGGCGGTTATCAACCACTGCAAACATGCAGTGGGACTTGCCCACATCTCTTACAGTCTACTCTAACCCTCCTGAACGGGGCTGTCCCCTGCTGTGAAACCTTGTAGACACTCTCTGGCCAAATGCCTTGCCCCACCATAAACATAACATAGGCCCCTAGCCTATAACTACCCTGACTCAGTCCTACCTAACTGTTGCCTAGTCCGTCCGGTGGACTCCTGTGAACCTCTATACGACTCTATGACCTCGTGGGACCCATAGATGATCCCTACTGCCTCTGATCCCTACGCGGGCCCTGCTACTGCCAACCACGATTGTGTCCTCCCTGAGCCCTCTGCTGGGGTCTAGACCTCTGTTGATGCTGCTGCTACTGATGTGGAGGCCTAGGAGGTAATGGTGGAGAACTAAATCCTCCTCTCTGTGGTGTTGGTTGTGGTCTACAAAAGTTTTGTTGCTGCTGATGATTACGTTCCTGAAACTGCAGATGTGAATTTTACCCTCATCCCTGAATCTCCTCTGCAATATAAGCCTTCTCGGCAGCCTCACTCATAGTCTCGGGGTCTGCCATACGCACTGGTCCTGCTATTCCCTGATTCAAACCTCTAATGAATTTGTGCACCAGGAGTTTCTCATCATGGAAATACTCTACGTAATGAGAAAGTTCAATAAATCAGCTTTCATACTATGCAACCGTGAGTCCTCTCTGCTGTAAGTCGTAGAACTCATCTATCCGGTGCTGCCTATAATGATCTGACAAGTAACATGCATTAAAGAGCTCTATGAAAGTGTCCCATGTGAGTGTGTCTAATAATAATCAGCGCTTGCACTCCTCAGTGCGCCACCAAGTAGCAGCTGCATCTCTTAGGAGGTGTACTGCCACGCACGCTTTTATGTTGCTCTCATAAGGTCGCAACATGAAGCACCTGTCTAGACTGATGAGCCAAGCCTCAGCCTCGACTCCCTCTATAGCTCCTGCGAAGGTAGGTGGATTAAGCCTAAGTAGGTCTTTGATGGGATCTCCTCTATCTCTATGTCCTATAACCAGCTCATCCATACCATACTCATAAGGTCCATGATGTACCTGCTCTACCCTCACAGTCTCATCTAGTCTTGCATGTCGTGGAGGACTCCTACTCCGTGCTCTATAAGCTGACCCTACCTCCACTATAGTATCAGGTATCTCTACAAAAGGCTCCACATGTGGCACCTCACGCGGATCGACGCAGGGCTCTACATGTGGCTTAGCTCGCGACTCAGCATGCAGCTCCTCATGTGGCTGCTCTCGCGGATCAATGCGAGGCTCGTCACATGGTGCTGGTATAACTGGCAATAGCCTCTCTAACATGGCCTATAATGTCTATAAAATTTGAGGACCTATATCAAGTACTGGTGGTGCCTGTGGTACTATCTGATCTGCTAAGGCTGCTGGTATTTGTCCCTCTGCAAAAAAATCTATAAGGGTTAGCCAGCAGAAGATATCAATTAAATGCAAATAAAGATTAAATAGAGAAATGGAAATACATAGAATTAATAACAACGAGAGACAAGTTTTAACGTGGTTCACCCAAACTCAGGCTACATCCACCAAATAGAGAGTCCAATATTATTATCTAGTAAATCAAACCAATTACAATCAGCAATCCCTACAACTCAATACTGTTGCAAAATGCTACAATACAATCATATCAAAACCCTAACCCTTAGCCGCTTTTATCAAGCTTTTTGTCAGTTACAAAAATAGGGTTTTCTTATGTCAGTCAATGAAAAATAACTCCCGCTGCCCCCAAACCCCCGCAAGGGGCACTGCCCCTTAACCCCGTAGGAATCTAGGGGGAAACGGCACCGATAAAAGTGGGGAAAATGTAACCTCTGAGTCTGATTAGGCTCCATATAACAACAAAATCACTGTGCACCTCAGTGGACGTAGTGTTACGCGATCGCGCTCACCAAATACGATGGGGAGGCATCCTACAAAACAAGGTAGGCACTAATTAATCAAAGTTGCAGAATAAGTAATGTCCCCAAATAAGCCCAGTGTTTAAACCTGTCCTTTGATACCAAATGTCATGCCCACATTTCCCATGTGGTCACGACACACATCACATGTGTCATGTCCACATTGTCATGTGGTCATGACACGAAATATCAAAAAAATTTCCACACTTCCCTAAAAACCCCCTCGCACGCATAAGCATGCTCAGTGGCGTTACGCTTAAGGAATACACATTACAGATGAATGAGGGTTAATGCATTCACGTGTGCATACTAATCGCAATGAAGGCCAACTAGGGGGTCAACGTGATGCGATTAACATCACCAATAGGGTTAGGATCAACGATCGAAACCCTAAGTTAACCTATGTGAATGAAGGGATTTTGACGTAAGTCAAAATCAATAGCCAAAAGTCAAATGCATGAGAGGATGATAAAATACAAAAATCAAATGACAATACTTGGCAAAAAATACTATTATAATCCCAAATAGGGTTAAACTTCACTAACCTAACTAAACCCTAAATTCCAGAAAAATTTGGCAGCATAACGCCTCACGGGCGTGATTAGGGTTTATTAAACTAATTTGATCGAAGGTTTAAAGGTTTGGTGTTAAATTACTTTTGTCTCACTAATTGATTAGGTAGATCAAATGAATAAGTTAATTGATCATTTTTCAACAAAGTCCGATCAATTTGTTCTCCTTCATGTTTTCTAAAATTTAAAATGTTTTTCAACAAAGTTCGATCAATTTGTTCTCCTTCACATTTTTGATCAATCAGAGTTATCTCTGCATCATTTACATTATTCCTAATTTCTTGGTAGATCAGATCTTGGAAGCAGGTTTTACTAACTTCGTTTAAATAGTTTACTAGGTTTCCGAGTTGGATTTAAAACAACGTCTAATTTAATTTCGTTAAATCAAATTGCCCCATCATGATTAAAAGGAATATTGAAATTTAATAAATTATGATGTAGTTAAATTGATCTTGTAGAGTTAGGTTTTCTTAACCCGATTGTTTAAAATAAATACCTCTCAACTAATTAAGTTGTGTAAAATTTAAATAAAAACAATAAATCTTTTTCTTCAAAAGTTAAATTAAAAATCAATAAAATATAATTCCTTCTAATCGTGATCTAATCTGTTTAATAACAACCACTAACAAATAAAAATAATATTCCACAAGTTAATAAAGTTTACCCACTTAAATAAAATCACAATACCTCATCCCAAAAATAAATGTTAAAACAATAAGGACGAAAATAAAGAGAATGGGAAAAGAATATAAGGGCAAATTTAAAATGCAAAGCCCTAAAATTCCTCTCAATAAAAAAAATTATTTTTCCTTATGAGTAAAAACCCTAACACTATTCTTCTTATTTCTGATTTTCTCCTCTTTCTTTTCTTTTCTCCTTTCTTTCTCTTTCTCTCTCTCATTTTGTTTTTCTTTTGTTTGTGTTGCAGTTGTGTTGGAGGCCATTTATGAAATGCATATGATGGCATATATATATATATATATATATATATATATATATATATATATATATATATTGATTGTATATATAATATATGCTTAGGATTTTAAAATATATATTTTATTTTTATATATGCTCAGGATTTTTTGTTTTTGACATTGGAAGGGCTATTTGGAGACCAGCGGTGGCGGACTGGCAGAGGGCGGCATTGTGGAGAGGAGAGGCTGTAGTGTGGTGGCCGCAGTGCATGGTGGTGGAGATCTGGCGGAGGTGCTGAGAGGGGGCTGCAGAGGAGGAGCCACAGCGTGAGGGGCGGAGACCGCAGGACAGCGGAGTCTAGCGGCGACGGTAGTTCGTGAGGAGTCTGCAGGTGTAAGGGTTAAGAGGGAGTGTGGGGATATTGCTGTCTATTGTTTACGTTGTTGTCTAACGTTAACTCCTTCCAATTCTGAATATCTGTAAAACTCCTTTATTGTCTCCCTGTATTGACTCAGGCCATCATAAGTGTTGTAAGTCCCGTTGGTAAGACCCGCTGAAGCCGTGGCAGGCGTAAGGGCAAAAGGGCAGTAATCTGGTCTTTAGAGCACAGGTTTGAGCGAACTTCGAGCGCAGATGGATACCTCATCTTCCTCTTCTCAAGCGATGGACAACAGTCGTTCTGACATGACCGCAGAGCGAAACTCAGAGGTTAGGTTTACCAACTTCTTTGCAAATAATGAAAGTTGTTTTAGTACTGTGTCTGAGTTTGGTAATGCTATAGACGATATAGAAAATTATGCCATAGCCCCCGAGGATGAAAAGCCTTTTAAGGTTCCTAAAATTCCTCCACATGAAATCTATCGGGACATACCCAAAGGTATTGTAGATATGTTTAATAATAAGTCTATAGGTCTTAGAGACTGGTTTGGATACAAGTCTTCACTCAATTATCATGTTGCAGAACTATCTCATGTTGTCAAAGGAGGCAACGAAGGAAAGTTAAATATTTTTACAGATGAACTAGTTAAGAAATTCAGAAAGAAGGCGTTAGAAAGTAAAAAGAATCCTCAGTTCATGCATCTATCTTATATAAGGATAGGCATCTGTGGACACTACAGAAAGGGATTGCCTATTATAGTTTTAATGATGTTAAAAGATGCAATGTTCTATAAGTTATCTCATTCCCTACTAGGTGCAGGTTGTGACTCGATGGCCAAAGGTCCAATCTTTGTAGACTGTCTCTTAGACTATCCAGTAAGTCTGTTAGATGGAAACCTCAAAGATGTCCTAGAATATAAGTTTAGAACAATGAACTTGTTCATGAAGAAAGATTCAGTTGATCATTCACTGGTCTTCTTAGTTCATTACAGACTATATGATAAGGTCATTCCCTTAATGGTCAATCCAAGAAACCCGCATGAAAGAGGTATGGATGGTTTGTCTACCATCTGGAGTTCCTCAAGTAATACTGCCAAATTAACAGCCCCTAAAATTGTCAGGCATAAAGATATAAAGATGCTAGAAGAATGGGCTATGGAATTATGGGAACAAGATAATATTACTGAGGTAGAACAAGAAAAGAATCCCCAGCTGAGAGGAATCTCACTGGAAGAAATAGATGATCAGGTTGTGATAAAGTTTGGAAGTACGGATACCAGGTCCAGTCGGCCTGCCCAAAAATTAACCTCAACATCTTCCAAAGATTTATCCAGGGATATACCATTTAACTATAATGAGCCTACTCCATCTATTTTGCCAAAGTCTCAAAGTGTTCGTTTGCAACCCTCTCAAGGTTTTGAAAATCTATTCCGAATACCTGCTATTTCCCAACAGTCATCCTTTCAAAATAAATTGCCAAAGTCTAATTGCAGTCATTCGAAATATTCCATATTGCAAAATGGTTTGTACCAGTGTGAAGATTGTTCTTTCGTCTTCCCACCTAAGACTGCCAAACTTAGGATGATGAGTAGTGTTAAAATGTTTTCGGAATACTCTGTTGCTATGCCAAAAAATAGTATCTCTGTTGTTGATACTCAGGTCGTAAGTAACCCTGGTGGTGCCTGTACAATACCAGGTCGAATACCACCGTTTCATGATTTTATGTTGTTAGATACATCTGGCAAGTATAAAGCTAAATGCTGGCCTTTACATGTCACTCCCTTAGGTGACAATGCCCCAAGTCAAAGTCATTTGTTGAATTGGGCAAATCTTTGTCTTAGAAAATCTTTCCTGCTGCAAGAAGATCGCCGTATCTGGGCAGATCTTGAAGCCATAAAATATGAGAAGAACTTCCAGAGTTTACAGGCTAATAGCCATTCTCTCATTTCCACATTAGAATTAATTGAGAAAAGATTAACCCAGGAATGGAAAGATAAAGTGGAGACTGCTCTCCATGATTTAAAAAATCAGTATGACCGTTTCCAGAATCAAGTGGAAGTCTGGAAGATTGAAAGAGAAGCAGCCATGGAAAGACAGAGAGATTTAGTTCTTAAGGTCAGAGAAGCAATCAAGGCAGACTGTGATGTTCTCAGTTCACAGTTAGGAACAACCAATGTCCAGATCAGACATAATGGACAAAGGTTACAAGAGATATCTGAGGAGATTCATTCTCTCACAGCTTCTCAGATACGCATTGCAGATTCACTTAGAGTTGAATCTCAAGAAACTAGGGAAGCCATTTCAGCTGAGGCTAATTCCATTCATGTAGCCATGAGAAGAGCAGCTACAGAAAGAACTGCTAAGTACAAAAGTTTCCCTAATAATGCTAGCACATATCTTAGGGCTCAGTATAAAGGTCCTAAACTTCAAACTCAAGTTCCAGTCACTCAAGAACCTTTCAGATATGACCCAGCTAGTGGACAGTTGATTTCAACCCAGGCCCCTACGTCTGTGGTTCCTGTCTCGCAGCCAGTTCCTCCTCCTCAGGGGACTGTGTTAATGGCCCGGGGGTCAGGTGCATTTCCATATCCAACTTCTGATCCATTCAAAAATATTCAGTCTTATAAAGCTGAAACTCCACCACTAGTCAATTTTGACAAATTTGAAGAAGTGGAAAATGCTAGAGGCATTGATGCAATGAGATCATGGATAACAAACTATATGTCAACTAATCCTGATGCAGATGAAAAGGAAGTAATTAAGCAAGTGCTTAATTCAATGACAGGTATGGCTAGAATAGTTTGGGATAAGTTGGATAATGATTTCAGAGAAGTTTTGCTTGACAGTGGCACAGATCAGGTTTGTGCACAATTAGCAAGAATGTTTGTTGGAAAGAGAGATGTCATAGAGCAACTCTCTTACAAAAAATTTGTAAAAGGGAAATGCAAAGATTTAAGAAATTTTAAGCCCTATTGTAAAAAACAGTATGAGCATTTCTATTTCTCAGGGCAAGAACAAAATCATGAATTCATGTACACAACTTTTCTAAAAAGCTTTGGTAACACTATAGGTGATTATTATCACAAAAAAGTTTTAGAAAACTTGGTGCATGAGAAAACTGATATGAAAGAACTGACTTTTTCACCGTTAGTTCAATTTCTGGAACAAATCAATACTGACATCTGTGATGAAGTAAAGGAGAAGAAAGAAAAGAAAAAGGTGCAACCCCTTTTGTCATCATCAGTGTGTTATAGACTGTCAGCATTTGAAGATGAAGATTTTGAGTGCAAGCCATGTCGGAAAGAGAAAAGTGGCTTTAAAAAGAAAAAGAAGAAAGAATCCAAGAAAGATTTTAAAAGGAAAAGAGGATTCTTTCGTAAGAAAGACAAAAGAAAGAAAGGTGGTTCTAAGCGAAAGCCAGTATGCTACATCTGTAAAGGTGACCACTATTCCAATAAGTGTCCGAAAAGGGACAAAAAGAAAGGTAAAGCAAAGATGCGCGCAGCTAAGAGCGCAGGAATCTCGATGGATGAATATGACTATATAAATGCATATCCTTCTGATTTAGAAGACATAGTCATTTCAAGTCCTGAATATTCAGACTCAGAGTCTGAAGAAGAATATCAATCAGCCCGCGAAGAGCAGGCTCAATTCAAATTGATGAAGGCTGAGGAGCAGCCTAATTCAAGTTCAGTTTCAAGTGCAGAATCTGAGGCAGAGTCAGACGCTTCTGAAGTATCATTCTATTACAGAATGATGAAAGGGTCAACTTCAGAGCTGGATCAAATTATTGGTGAGATCTTGCATATCGAGCAGCAGCTCAAAGAAATGAATATGGGTCAAGAGACCTAGAAGAAATTAAAGAGTTGGCTTGAGCAGTTGAAAAGCCGAAAGTATTATTTGCTGCAGTCGAAAGTCACCAAGCCAACAGCCATCCGGTTTCAGGATGAGTCCGCATGGGAAAATTTAGATCCACGCTCTTACCAGGCACGTGGAAGATCACTCTCCCGAGGTGGTTATCAATCCCATGGCTACTGTCCTTCACCATGGTATAATCAGCCAAGAGCCTCAGTTGCCTCTCTCAGAGAGACCGGCCCGACAGAATCGGTGGTTACTGCTACCACACCGATCGAGCAGAAAGGACTCCTGGAAGCTCCTAGTCGAGGAAGTATGGCAAGAAGATTATGGCGCAGACATCGCCTAGAGTTCCTTGATAAAGTGATGGCTCAAGTAACGGATGAAATTGACATCCTTACTACTGAAGAAGCAGAGGAGCGAAGCATTGAAGAATCAACTAGAGAGTTGGATCTGTACATTAATAGATTCAATTCTATCTCTGGTATAAAATTGGTAGAGAACGTGACCAGCTCAGAACAAGTTTTGTTCTGTGAAGAAAAGCCATACAGTCTGTTAATCAGTGAAAGCATGCATTCCATCTAGAGTGGACACATGGAAAAGATTGAAAAGGTTCCGACACAGCGGCGTCCAGTTGCTAGTGTCAGCATGCCAGCCATCAAGATAGAACAGCAAGAAGATCTCATGCAGTATCTATCTGATGAAGTATTTGAAGGAAGTCCGGCATGAGAAATCATCCAAATCTATGACGAAGGCCAAAGCAGCAGAGGACGCATAAATGTTCTTAAAAACAAGAGCATCTTCCGAGCAGCCAAGGCTACCACTCATTGCCCTGGAGCAGTTCTGCTCATAAAGTTTCCAGGTATCATGGCATACCCTCTTGCTTTTCTAATAGATACTGGTGCCGACTTGAACATTGCAAGGAGAAATGCATTTCCAGAAGATGCATGGCGAGATGGTAAGACTAATATTACATTTGGTAATAATGAGAAATCTTATAGCCATCAATTCTGTATTGCTCCGATTCAACTAGGTTTTGAAGAAAAACCTTGCAATACTATTTTTGTACATTTTGAAGTTGAAGACTATGATGGAGTAATAGGAAGTAATACTCTAACAGAATGGCAACCATTCATTATAGAACAAGATTTCTTAACCTTTAAAGGTTTATATCAGTTGCCCCGCATCTATCAGCCTACATCCTTCTCCAGGATCCAAAAGGATGAAAAGAAAAGGAAACCTGTCAATCAGGTTTGGCTTCACCAGCAGTTCCAAGATAAGGTGGAAGAACTGAATAAGATCAAAGAGGTATTTGCTACCATCGTAATGACTAAGGATCTGAAGAAGTTCCAACACTCTCTTACTTGCAGTTTGCCTTTGAAAAGAGATGCTGAAGGTAAGGAAATTCTTCCCAAAGCTAAAGCAAATTACTTTCTAATGAGTTCTTCTGAAGTCCAAATTTGTGCGAAAGAAATAGTGGAACTGGAAGCCTTAGGTTTAATTCAGGTGTCAGACTCTCCCTTTTCTTGTCATGCAATGTATGTACCAAAAGTAGATGAACGAGGAGTCGAGTTACCTGAAAAACGTCTTGTTGTAAATTACAAGCCCCTCAATGATTGTCTTGTAGATCACAGACATCCGATCCCTAGTAAAGACCATATTTGGCAAATTATCCAAGGTAGCCATGTATATTCAAAATTTGATTTAACCAAGGGTTATTGGCAAATTAATCTCCGAACTAAAGATTATTATAAAACAGCCTTCTCTGTTCCCCAAGGTTTATATGAGTGGACTGTTTTACCCTTTGGTATCAAAACGGCTCCTTCTATTTTTCAGCAAAAAATGGATATCCTGTTTCAGCCTCATGCCAAGTTCATCCAGCCTTACATTGATGATATCCTAGTCTTCAGCCAAGATATGGCAGCTCATCTTGATCACCTTAGAATATTTCTATCTGTATGCCAACATAACGGCTTAGCTGTCAACCCTTCCAAGTCAGTTATTGCCGTTCCTGAGCTAGTTTTCATCGGGATCAAGCTTCTTTCAGGGGGGAGAATGGAGGTGCAAGAACACATCCTCACACGGATCAGAAATTTACCTGTCACAAATGTGAAAGAATTGCAGAGATTCTTAGGTCTGGTAAATTATATCTCAGGATTCTATTACAAATTAGAAGAAGACTGTCTGGAGTTGAATAAACTCTTAGGCAAGAAACCACCACCATGGAGTCCTCTTCATGATAGATTAATCCAGAATATTAAGGATAAGTGTGCTAAATTGCCACCGTTAAAACTACCTGGTCCAGGATACAAAATAGTTGAAACAGATGCAAGTGAGTTTGCATGGGCAGGTGTTTTAAGAGAACAAAATACTATTGAATACAATCCAAAAGATAAGGGTCAGATAGTCAGAACAGTCTCAGGAAGTTTTCATAGCTCAGAGAAAGACTATCATAGCACACATAAAGAGATTCTTGCAGTAGTCAATACCTTCCAGGCTTTTCAAATGTTCATAGCTGATAGAAGGTTTTTACTAAAAAGTGACTTGCAGAACCTCAGAGGATTCTTCAAGAAAGAATCACGTAACAAAGTAGTAAGAGGAAGATTACTCAGGTGGGCTCAGCTTTTGTGTACTTACGAATTTGATTGTGTTCATATTCCAGGAGCTGAAAATATAGTTGCTGATTTTGTATCAAGGGAAGGTCACAATTCAGAACCTGAATCCAAGCCAGAACCAGTACCAGAAGGAGCAAATAGACAGGTAATAGGTAAGGTAAGAGTCATGCACATCAGAATCAGGGAACAGCGATGGCATGAACTCAGCCATAATGAATGGAGCACTAATCCATTCCCAAGGAGAGATCTTCACAACTTCAGAATGGCTAATGATTTTCTATATGATCGTTTTAAAATGTTAAAAGCCAAAATGTTGTTAACATCTCCAGGTTTGTGGACAGAAGTCCCCTTCTTTCAGTTTGCTGCCGAGGCAGAACCAGTTGATCCTGACATAGGTCATATTCTTAATAACTGGTGTGGTGATTTTAGTCTTCCTGTAAGTTTTAATAATCCAACCATTGGTAAGCCAGAGGAGTGGTTAAATTTTGAAGATGGAAAAGATTTAATTAGAGATTTATTCTCTGGACCATACCCTCCTGCAGATAATCTAAACTTTCAGAATACTTCTGCTTATACTGGATGTATCTTTAAACTAACTCTAAATTCAGGTGAAGATACACCACTGTGCAGATATCTAGTTTAGCACTATGGCCCATGTGGACCTGAATCAGTCTTTCAGCATTAGACGGTAAAAAACAGAATCCGGTATTTCCATGCTCATCAGGTTCCTATCTGGATTCATGTGAAAACCTATTGGATGAATGAAGCAACACCACTTTCCATGACAAGAGGCATCTATGGTCCCTACAAACTCAAGGTGATGACCATAATGTGGAAAGAAGGAGAACCACAGTTGATGACTGGATGCTTACCTCACGCCTCCACTCAAACCTGTTACAACTATGAGGATCACTCAGCCGATGACCCAAGGGTCCCTCCAGCAAACGTCACACCGACTTGTAACCATCCCGATAAAGCATTTTGTGAAGAATGCGCCTGGTTCCACAATGACGATCTATCCACCGATAGCACGGGGTCTTAGCTAATAAGTGGGCTTGTCACTTATCGAGGAATCTTATCTCCTCGTGATTAAAGATAAGGCGTGGACCCTACCACGTTGTAAAGGGGTTACCTCACCACCTTATCGTGAGGCCAAGTTATTCCTCTTGGGCCCAAAAGGAACGTCCTGTAATTATCTTGGTTGTGTCAGTCATGTCGATCTTATCTCGTTCACAAGTAATTGGGTCCCACCAGAAGTCTATCTTCACATGGGATTCTCTTCGGATAAGATGCTGCTTCGTGTCATCTTTTCATTGACGGATCTCACGGAATTATGAAGTCAGGGTTAAAAGATTTGCTCTCGCTTCCCTATATAAGGGTGCCAGGGCCGCCTGCATTCTTCAACCAATTCTTAGCGAGTGAAGTGAATGCGAAGAATTCTAGTCTTAAGAATTCTAGCGTAAGTCATAAGTTTTAGAGAAAGGTCTGTAATGTCAATAACTCTAGTCTGAGTTATAGTCTTGCAAAAGCTTTGCTTAAATCTGTAATACTCTGTCTAGTATAGGCATGTTAGTTCATAGCGAGCACTGTATAAATGAACATCTTTGTAAGCTTCCTGCATGTTGTTAATGAAAATAGTTCTACTATTCATATAAGAGCACGTTATCGTGTTGCGCAAGGTGTTTGTTTGTTGCAGCTTAAATTTGGTATGAAAATAGAAGGAGCTGTTTTGATACCAAAGGGTAAAACAGTCCACTCATATAAACCTTGGGGAACAGAGAAGGCTGTTTTATAATAATCTTCAGTTCGGAGATTAATTTGCCAATAACCCTTGGTTAAATCAAATTTTGAATATACATGGCTACCTTGGATAATTTGCCAAATATGGTCTTTACTAGGGATTGGATGAAATGACTATGTCTTCTGAATCAGAAGGATATGCATTTATATAGTCATATTCATCCATCGAGATGCCTGCGCTCTTAGCTGCGCGCATCTTTGCTTTACCTTTCTTTTTGTCCCTTTTCGGACACTTATTGGAATAGTGGTCACCTTTACAGATGTAGCATACTGGCTTTCGCTTAGAACCACCTTTCTTTCTTTTGTCTTTCTTACGAAAGAATCCTCTTTTCCTTTTAAAATCTTTCTTGGATTCTTTCTTCTTTTTCTTTTTAAAGCCACTTTTCTCTTTCCGACATGGCTTGCACTCAAAATCTTCATCTTCAAATGCTAACAGTCTGTAACACACTGATGATGACAAAAGGGGTTGCACCTTTTTCTTTTCTTTCTTCTCCTTTACTTCATCACAAATGTTAGTATTGATTTGTTCCAGAAATTGAACTAACTGCGGAAAAGTCAGTTCTTTCATATCAGTTTTCTCATGCACCAAGTTTTCTAAAACTTTTTTGTGATAATAATCACCTATAGTGTTACCAAAGCTTTTTAGAAAAGTTGTGTACATGAATTCATGATTTTGTTCTTGCCCTGAGAAATAGAAATGCTCATACTATTTTTTACAATAGGGCTTAAAATTTCTTAAATCTTTGCATTTCCCTTTTACAAATTTTTTGTAAGAGAGTTGCTCTATGACATCTCTCTTTCCAACAAACATTCTTGCTAACTGTGCACAAACCTGATCTGTGCCACTGTCAAGCAAAACTTCTCTGAAATCATTATCCAACTTATCCCAAACTATTCTAGCTATACCTGTCATTGAATTAAGCTTTACAGATGTAGCATACTGGCTTTCGCTTAGAACCACCTTCTTTCTTTTGTCTTTCTTACGAAAGAATCCTCTTTTCCTTTTAAAATCTTTCTTGGATTCTTTCTTCTTTTTCTTTTTAAAGCCACTTTTCTCTTTCCGACATGGCTTGCACTCAAAATCTTCATCTTCAAATGCTGACAGTCTGTAACACACTGATGATGACAAAAGCGGTTGCACCTTTTTCTTTTCTTTCTTCTCCTTTACTTCATCACAGATGTCAGTATTGATTTGTTCTAGAAATTGAACTAACTGCGGAAAAGTCAGTTCTTTCATATCAGTTTTCTCATGCACCAAGTTTTCTAAAACTTTTTTGTGATAATAATCACCTATAGTGTTACCAAAGCTTTTTAGAAAAGTTGTGTACATGAATTCATGATTTTGTTCTTGCCCTGAGAAATAGAAATGCTCATACTGTTTTTTACAATAGGGCTTAAAATTTCTTAAATCTTTACATTTCCCTTTTCCGTCCCCACCCGCATCCCATAAAATGGGGTGTGGGTGGGGGCTCCACCCCCCTCCCCACACCCATCAAAGAAAGCCACGGTGGGGGGTTCAAACCCCCCCATCACACAATTTTTTTTTTTATTAACTGTAAATCACAGCAGCGACTACAACACGCAGTCTTTTCCATTCGCTCAGCGTTTATATTTTTTTTATATTTTATTTTTATTAAGTTTCATATATATATATATAACAAAAAACCAATTTTAATTTAAAATCATAGTTTTA
The DNA here is from genome assembly GCA_027924645.1 of Cunninghamia lanceolata. Classification (NCBI taxonomy): domain Eukaryota; kingdom Viridiplantae; phylum Streptophyta; class Pinopsida; order Cupressales; family Cupressaceae; genus Cunninghamia; species Cunninghamia lanceolata. The sequence goes on from BSBN01000202.1 coordinate 10,590,035, forward strand.
ATAAATATTAAAAATATAACTATATATATACATACTATTGTATATGGAATGTGTTCTCCATTTTTGTTGGCAGAATATTAAAATTAGTTTATATTTAAATGCAATTAAATACATTCTTTCAAATACACATAATTTATATAATTGTATATATATAAATATATATTTTTGTATATATATATCTATATAATTCTATTTTCAACTATAATTTTCCTTCTATTCACTTACAAATTTTCTTTTTAAAACAATAAGCCAGATATATATATGTATTTTTTTAAAATTTCTATAAGGCAAGGAATTCCTTCTTTTATCAAAATATATTCATTGTATCTCTAATATGTTCATTTTTAAAGAAAAGAATAAATACAATTAAGTAAATACTTCTATTACTTAACATCAACCAATTTTCTCTCTTCATAATAACAAAATACAAATTTCTTGTTTGTCTCAAAATTAAAACCACAACTTTCCTATTTGATATACTTAGAATTTACATACAAATGAAATAACTTTTAAAACAAACTTTCTTCCTACAACTTTTCTTGAATGATAAGAATTAAATCAACCAATTTTAACTTTCTATTACAAATGAAAATAGCTTACACACAACATAAGAAAATATACTATTACAACAAGAGAGAGGACAATGTCCTCCTCTTTGAAACTAACAAATGATACAATCTCTTAAGTAGGCCAAGCTCTCTCTCAAGAGTAAAGGAAAATAAAACATCAACTCCAAGAACAAGGTGTTTTCTCCAACTTCACAACTTAACTCCAATGAACCTGCATTAACACAACAAGGGGAAAGAAGCCACAACATCTTGCTCTCCTCCCTACCATAGACCCACAAGTGGGTCACCCCCGAGCTACGGAGGTCATCCATACACTAGGGAACTCATTCCACATCACAACAAGGCATTCAAACAACCAAAACACAATTTACTCCCATGGTTAACACAACACAAGAACTCAACCAGGATGAGTTCAAAGGGGTAGGGGAGTGGACAACACTCAACTCAAGAGTGCCACTCCTACAAATATCCCAAATACAATTACCTCTTAAGGTCTCAAGCCAACTCTTTTTAACACAATTTGCACAAAGCTTCCATTTTGGCTCTCAAGCCATTTCACATATAGCAATTAACCACATATTGCCCTCAAGGCTTACAACACCACAAAATCAAGGAAATGACCCCAAGGAGGTTCACTCCTCCCCCACCCCACACTTGTTGAGCATCTTCTCCCAAGTGGGAGAGGCTCTTACAACACCCTTACAATTTTCCCCACAACAACAAATAAAAACCCAAACATAGATCTCACACAAAGCATCACACAAGTAAATAAAAATACATAAGGGAAGGCCTTAGCCTTGAAACCAATCTTAAAAAGCCCAATTTGGTAGATGGTTGATGTAGAGCTTCTCCAAATCCTCCTCCAACATAAGCCACAAAACTCTCTCTATCTGTTTCCCAAAGAAAAAATTCAAACAATAAAATTTTCCAAAAATTCAACAACCCATACCCTTCTTCAAGTGGGATTAAAATAACTTCAACCCATGAGCTTTGAGGAATGGGGAGGTGACACTTGTTACCTCCTCACTCTTCCTCCCTACTACAAGTAAGACCCATGGGATGGGTGATGACACATGTCACTCACCCATCCCCAAGTCTCTCTCTCCCTTCCACTTGTCCTCTCTCAAACATGTGGGAGAGAAAAGTGGAGATTAAGAGGGAATGGGTGACACATGTGTCCCATTCCTTTCCTCCCAAGAGGGACCACACAACTCCAAGGTACCCTCACCAATTGTGAGAGAGACTTGGAGTAAAGTCCTCCACAATTGGGGGGTCTTAGAGACATCCCTAACCTAAGGAAGTGGTAAGGATGGGGTTGAGTGTTTGGCTCTCTCATCCTCTCCCTCCCATGCCTCCAATTTCGTCACTTAACTTCAGGGTGAAGTTAAGGTGACCAAATGGAGGTTTACCCAAGTCAAAAAGGTCCCTAGACCCAAGGGTTACAACCCAGGGTCAAGTTTAGCTCATTTTGAGCACCAAGGGTTGAGTTAAAGCACTTGAAAAGGGGTCCCAAAATTTAAAATGTAAAAAATAAAATTCAAAGACAAACTTCTTACAACCCCGATTAGAATTCAAAATAAAAGAGTGGTAGACTTAACCCGAGGATGATCACATTGTTTGAGCTGCAATCTAAGTAATTTGAGCTTTGTGAAGAAGTCTTGGATGCTTGCAAAGTCGGTTGGATTCAAACCAATTAGTGCATTCTCCAATTTGAAACCTCTCACAGTATTTTGCTTACCAAATAGATTCTCTAAGGTAGTCCACACTTCATTAGGTGTATTACAAGATTCAATGTGAAAAAGAAGATCAAGAGAAATAGACAAGCATAATGTTCCATAGGTTTGATCACATCTATTGTGCCACTTTCTCTTTTTTGTAGCTGTTGTTGGTTCAATTTTTGTACCCATTGTTACTCTATGAATTTTCAAACTTCTTAAATGAATCTCCATTTTAGTTTTCTAGTCATGATACTTATATGGTGTGAGTAGAGGAAGTTTGTTTCGATCCATGATACAAGAGTACAACAAAGAACAACACAAGTACAACCCCCCTTTTACTCAATCAATGAGATCACTCCCCTAGAAAAAATGATTGTGGGACTTTATATTCAGTCCAATTACAATTACCACAAGCCACAACAACAAAGTGGTCTTTGATTTTGGTACAATGCAAAAGCTAAGAATGGGCTAAAATTCAAAGTATAATTTTTGAGAAAAATTGGATCAAAGTGATTACAAATTTGGAAAGTACTTGAAAAATTATGCACTTTCAAAAAAAAATTCATCAAAAAATGTTACTGTATGAGCTCGAATGAAGCCTTTGAAGTTATGAAAATGGGAACTGCTCGACAACAATGATGAAAAATTGTAATTTCTAAAAAATCTAGGCACCAAAATCAAAATTTGATTCCACCATTGCAAATCCTATGAAATTATATCCCAAATCAAAAAAAGTTCTTGAAAAAAGGAGCAAAAGTGAGCAAGATATGAGCCTTTGAAGTTGGACTGCCAAAATGAAAACTCCAATGAGAGGGGGGCAAAATTGGGCCAAGTCTGTTGATGCAGTGTTGACATCAGTAGAATCTTTAGCTATAATCTAAAAAATTCCCTAGAATATTCTTCAATATTCATTAAATAATGGTGTCACCTGACGAAATGATGGCATCAACAACCTACTGGAAAAAGATGACGTCAGCAAAAAACGGTGACAAAATCTTCAAAGTGCACTAGAATATTCTATATGGAAGCTAGATTATTTCATCATGTTGATGTCAACATGATATCATCAATACAATTTTTTTTCTAGAATATTTGCAGATTCTTCAGAAGATTCCAATACCGCCCTTCATTTTCTAAAAACTGCTTATTTTTCTCCGAAAACCACTGTTTTGTTTACAAAACCACCTGATGTTTGTGTAAAACCAAAATTTGATGCTTGAGGTTGTTTTCAAGTCCAGGAAGGAGGATTTTCTTGCTGGCCAGTTTTGTTTTAAAGCCCCGTCGGGCGGTTAGATTTGTTGGGCGGGTGGTTTTGGAGTTGCTGACTTAGGTTTGGCTCGACCTGCAAAGTCTGCCAATTGGGAAGTGTTTCCCACTAGTGTGGAGACAGAGGGGGCTTCTAGGAGGGCCCATGCCACGTGGGTCCCCTTGTGTACTCTATGTACCCTGAGTGCAGGAATACCTTGTTGTTTGCAGGGTACGAACCTGCAAAACAAAACAATAAACCCGCAGAAAGAAAAAAAATTATTAAATCTGCAGGTTTTTAATAAAACCTTTGAAATTTATTAATTTTACCCTTCATACAAGTATGAAGATTAAACCAGCCCATAAGAATATTCTGCCTATGGAAAATTTCATAGAATATGCTTTGCGAGATTCCGTACGACGGAAAGCAAAAAAATGCCTTTTGTTGCAACTGCTTTGATTTGGTCAAATTGACAATCGATCTATAGGCTTTGACACCTTCTGGACGCAATGGCAGGGTCAAATTTGGCCTAAAATGCTCCAAAAAATTAGGTACCTCTTGGATCTTGCATGCACCTCCTAACTTCAAACCCTCATAGATTTGGCCTTTGATGTCTGATTTGGATGAAACAAAAGGTGATATTGACTATCTTGAACCTCCTGAACACAATGGTGTGCTTAGATTTGCAACAACATGCTAAAAAATGAACCTACAATATAAGGCCACAAAGAGGAAAACCCTCCAAATCTATTGTTTCTATCAAATCTTTCTGATTCTCCAGGTCATCATTCGATGCAAGAGAATATCATACTCAACTATCAAGATCCACCATGATTTGCACTCAAGATCTCTCAAAAAATGACTAACAAGAAGTGATTCTTCCCACCTCTAATACCATATAAAAGTTGGCTATGATGGTAGCCACTCAAGATCTAGGACTTCATGAAAGCACAAGAGAGATCAAATGAGAGAATAATTATATTCTATCAATGAATGCAAAAAGATTGTTTTTATTCTTACAATGTACATGATATGCCTTGATTATAAAGGCAAGGATGGGATGTAGGATGTTGTAGTTATGTGACAAGTGTCTTAATCCTATGACATGGGACAACTATAGGATAAGATGTGAACTATAGACAACTATCAACATCTAGAAACAACTAGAATGCTTCCTAAGTCAACTTAACATGTGAATATGTGTGAATATTATTTAACTAATAAATAGTTAAATAATACAAATTATTCACACAACAAGGGGTAAATTGGATATGTAATAACCTTGTTCACACCAACAAAGTATACCTTGTGGTTGAATCAAGGGTTTTGTGTACTAGATTTATTTTGATCTTTTATAATGTTTTTGTAATTTTGTGTTTTTGATATGGATACAACTATATGAATGCAAGTTTTTTTGTTCTTTTCTTGGAATCAAATAATGATATGAGCTAATTATTTATGAATTCAAATATGAATGCACTTTACTATGAAGTTGCCTAATGCAATTTACACTATGCTTTTGGTGTTTTCCTGCAATGATTTTTGATCTAAATTATGAACTCAAGTATACTTGGAATGAAACTAATCTATGAATTTCAAAGAAATGAATTTAATAAAACTAATATACTTAACTTGAAATAAATCCTATCAAGGAAATTGCAATAACAAGATTACTTTTTCCAATAGAAAATTGTGATTTAATTATTAGCCAAAAGCATTAAAGAACTTGGAATATGGTCGACACATGATTCTTTCCACTACCCTTAGGAATCCTTTGTATGAAAACCTCTTCATCCTCTTGTAACAGCGGGGTCCTCCTCTTGGTGGCAATTGTGAAGAGAGCAAATGATCGAATTGAGCTTGTGAAAGCTAATGATTAAACTTAATTGAGTTATGAGCAATATGCAAGTATGCTAAATGGGCATAATGACATTGGCTTGAGAAAATATGAGTATTGGCATGTTTTGAGAAGCTTTGGAAAGCTTTGATAATCTATGCTAAGAAAAAATAAAAGGCACGTGTGTCCTGTGTGAGCATCAAGGATGCTAATGGAGAGAAAACAACAAGCAATGAATGGTTGCAACTATGAAAGTTGCCTCCCTTATTGCTTGAGGGAGGAGGGTATTTATAGGATGGAATGGCTCATGATAGGTGGGGATGATTGGGGAGTTAACTCTCTTGATTAGAGGGTTAATAGGTTTGATTGAAGAGAAGACTAGGCTAATTAAGGAGTGATGAAGCTATGAAATCTTATCACAGGATGAGAAAATGGAGTTCACATGAGTTAAAGAGGTGATAAGAATAGATCAATAGAGTTAATTATGCATGATTGAGGGTGATAGATGGCCTAAGAATAGTTCAATCTATGTTAGGGTCAAAATTTCATACAAACTAGAGAAAAAATGAAACTTTTAGAGCCTCAGATTGAAGAGAAACACGCACATGAAAAGACAATAGGGGCACCCATGGGTCACACACAGGTCACCCCTTTCACCAGTAGGGTTGCCCAAGGGTCCCTTGGGGGGGATCCATGGGTGCCCTAGAAAATAGGGCTTTTGAGTGAAAAACATGGATTGGGGATTGGTCTTGGGGCGTCAAAGATGCATTCTTCCTCTTGAAATAAGTGAAATGGATGAAATAAATAGAATCCCGCCTTTCACCAGTAGGGTCACCTAGGGGGATCCAAGGATAATAGGGGGGATCCTGAAATGACAAATGTTAAGTCAATTATGAAAGATGGGTTTGGTCTGGGAGGTCATTTAGAGGCCTCTAAAGTGTGGAGACACATGAAATGAACATGGGAAAGGTGGAATTACCAAGTTATGATGAAAATTAGCTATGTAGGCAAGGTTGAAAATGCACAAGAAGTGTTGACAAAGGGGAAAGTGGAGAAAAGTCAGGATTAATAAGAAATGATGAAGCAAGAAATTGATCTCCAGGTGTCACCAAGAAGAGCACTACTGAGAGGGCATTATATTCACGCTTTCATGTACATGATTAGGACTACAACTCATCATAGGGTCTTCGTGCAAGGAAAATGCACATTTTTAGTTCTTACAAAACCATATCCTATACCCAGGTGTATCCCAACATGCTTAGTCTATTAGTGCAAATAAATATGTCACACAAGGGTGGGCCTCACAATTTTGTGTCTTTCTATGTTATTACTGGTTTTTCACATGTCAAACTGGTAGTAATATTTATACCTTTTATCTTTGTGGAAGATCATTGGTCATTTAATTGAAATACAACTGTGTAATTGATGTGAAGAAACATAGTCATATCATGGTATCATGATTTGAGTATGTTGATATAATTGATCCCATAGTGTGTGGGTTTTGCATGTCATTCTTCTATTATTGTTACAACATCATACTCATTATCGTTATTATTCATCATATAAATTTGGGAATGTGTATTTTGATTTTGTGATGAACTCTCGTCATGTTTGAATAAATATGTGAAATCTGAGTTGGTATTTGTGTGTCTTCCACTAGGATTTCCGTGAATCATTTTCCTTTAGTTTTTCCTTTTGTCCTTTGGGTATTTTGGGTTAATATACCATAAAAACCTAAAAATCCCCCATCATACGAGGGATTTTCCCCTCTGAAACGTAGAGGAAGACCGCTAATCCAATAGTGATCTCTCCAACTATTGGAATGTTTATCACTGCCCATTGGGTGAGTCTAAGTTGTTTGCAGTGAAATATTGTAGTGATAAATCTATTTACCAACATGATCTTAGTGTAAATGGGAACATCTTTGATGGCTTGGAATAATGAAATCTTTGTCCACACATTTTTTAGTTGCCCAATGAAATTAAACTTAGGTTCTGGCTCTAATTTTTGTGAGGTTAATCAACACAAATCTTTCTACGTTAGTAATGTGCTAGCTATCAACACATCTTGTTACACATCTATGCATGCACTACTATCATTATAGAGCATTAACAACTATATGGAACTCTATTCCATCAACAAGAAACTCCATGGTTCTTCTCAAAGCTAGAGTGCATGAGGTTTCTCAACTTCACTCTTGTTAAAGTTCTAGGTAATGGATGTATGAGACTCACAATCTACAAAAAAGATGTTGGTATCAAGTGCTACTCCAATTGGATTACCTCAAGGTTAGATTCACTTAATTTTGATTTGGATTACCCTATAATATGTGCCATTACATCAACTTTGTACTGTTACATTTGGATGACCTAAAATCAACGTATCTACAACATTGGTGTTGATTATCTATAGAATCTTCTCACACTTACATGGAGTCTTCACATGTCCCTTGAGAAGGAAATAAGGTTATGCATACACCCCACTTCTAAGTGTTGGAGTACATGGAGATCATATACATCCCTCAATATTCACAAGAATTCACATTAGGAGCATCGATTAAGTACCATCACCTAGGAAATCAAAATTAACTATAATGGGGACCATTTGTGCATCAAGGGTTAAAGTTCAGAACTATGTCACACTTTTATAAAGGAAATGGCCAACACAAATACAATTTGTCAACTTGGACCACCTAAAAGTGACGTCTAAATTTTAATTTTTAAAATGATATAAAGTAATGAAATGTAGAACTATTAATGTGGCTTATGTTTATAATTTATAATTTATAATTTATATTTTTAAATTAGTTGGATATATTTTTTTATAAATTTAAGAGAATAATTTTAATTGTTGAAAAAAAGTGAGGTCATAGGAAAAAAAATGGTTTTTTTCTTTGAATTTTTTCCACTTAGATAACTTGAAAATTTAGTGCATGGAAAAAAAATTAATTTTTGATGAATATTTATTTTTTAATAATTTTTTAAAGTCAAATTTAATCAAAACATCATAGTTTTCTTGGGACGGTAGCTTTTGTCTAAATTTTTTATCATTAAGAAAATTATACCCTCTTAGAGAAGATTCTCTCCTCTAGCGAGTCATATATTTTTTTAAAAAAATTAAATATATTTTAACATTTAAAAAATTCTAATGATGATTATAATAACCTACTTGCAATAAAGTTTAAAAAATTATAATAAAAATATATACTTTTAGATTCTACACTCAAGCTTTACAAAAGGGTATTTGTAGATTTTCTTGAAAATACAACCTAGCTGGAGAAATCTAGCGACATGAAGTTGAATGTTTGTTGAAATTGTTGAAAAGAGGGGGTGGCCTACCACATGGGATGTCACATAGGTAGTTTTAGCTCATACATTTTTGGTTGAAAAAGTTTTAGCCAAAACACTCGACTAAACTTTCTATGCAAATAAATATGTTTTTCAAATTTGAAATCAAATTATTGATTCAAAAATTATGATCAAACAAGTTTTGGGCAAAACTCTTTATGTCATGTAGGCGCCATGTGGTTTTGGGTGAAATTGTTTTGCTTGAAACTTTTTGGGGTGAAATTATTTCAACTAAAACCATTTAGTTGCCCCAAAGTGTGACACAACTCTAAACTTTCACCCTTAAGTGGTGACAAATTATCCAACATGGGGGATCCCTTAAGGAATTCTACTTAAAATCAATAGTTCTAGGTTATAGTTAGATACATCTACACAATTTGATAGTGATTCCTCAAATCATCAAATAAGTGCAACACATCAATGTTATTAAAACAACTTTAGTAGCACTGCACCACTTATGGTTTGCACACCTTCCAAGATAATGTTAGGGGACTTTAGAGTATTTTTAGAGCTCAAGAAGCATCGTCACCTAGCTATCTTTCTGAAAAGGTATTATAGTCCAACACTGGAGTAAATCTAGAAAAGTTATCTTTGGATTGGTGACATTGCATGTAGTCTTTTTTATTTAGTGCTTCACTTGATTAGAAAACCCAAAGGTAGTTAAAAAAATGGAGGAAATAAAAATATCACATGTCTCTTACATGTCAGTATAATACCAAGAGAAACATTGAATACTTGTAACATTCACATCATTGTGAAAAAATTTATTCTATTATATGTTATTCTAAAGAAAATTAAATATATATTTTTTAATTATCTAGGTTAATTAAATCAATGCATTCAATCAAACACAAATTAAATTAAATAATAGAATTGGGATTAATAATTGAAAATATTGAAATTAAATATATCTAATTAAAATAAATTAAATGTTTTGCTTAAAATTTGATGATAGAGGTATGTTGTGCAGGTGTCAAAAGTTGATTTGTCAATGCTCTAAAATTTTAGAGTTGACTCAGATGAAGATTTCATATTTTGAAAATTGACTCTTTTCCACTTTAGATCACCTATTTGAGAGTGGATCTAATCTCCATGAGCGTAGATTTGAACCTGATAGCACAAGATCTTAAAACTCCGCTACTCATGCTCTGTTTCCACTTATACTCGCCATTCACTTTTTACCTAGTCTCTCACCCACAAATGGTTCCTACAGAATTACTGTCGCACTAGTGATAGAAACCAATAGTAATGATAAAGATTATACAAACAAACAATTCATAAACAAACTCATACATGTGGCAGGAACTGGCCATCAACATATGCGACTTTGTCTACCAGGCGACAGGAACTAGATCAACAACACACTTACAACTTTCTGTGTAATGACAGGAACTTATTAAATCAGATAACTAACATGATCCACAATCAACAAATCTTTTCTAAAATCTGCACCATCGAATACCAAGAATGAAAGGAAGTATGATCATGTATATTTTATCAACAATGAAAGCACAAGACACTATTCAAAAATAGATTCCCAACCATTCTATATCCTTATCATAAAATAACATTACACACAAGGGCCTGTAACATCGGCCTCTTCCTAGCTACAACAACCTAATACTAATTACTACCTTTTCTTTTATCATCTCGATTCTTCTGCCTACCTTCTGTATTCACTCCTTCCTGCCATTATTCTACTCTTCTTTCTCAACGTTCAGCCTGCATTTCTCCCAACTGGCCTTCTTTAATCAATCTATGCATCTTCATCTCCAATCTGCAACTTCCTCTTGGTGACTCAGCCTACTAGTCATTTTGCACTCAACCCTCCATTAATCTTACTACGGCCTCTCTTTCTTATCGACCTTCTTTTCAAATTGCATTCGACCTCTTCTCTTATTCTCAGCCTTAAATCTTGGTTACGACCCTTCTCTATTTCTATCTGTGGCCTCTTCCAAATACTTCTACCAAATCTCTACTGCATCTAAATGATCCTTGCCTCGTAATAGCTACCTCTCCTTGTCGTTACTCCTCTTTGCAGCTCAAGAATCATTCCTTGTCATCTGTTACCAAAATGTTGCCTTCTTACTGCTAGCTCATCATTGCTGAGCATTTCATCTCCCCTCTGCCTGTGCGGCCTTTTCTCCACCTTTTATGATTGTTTGTTTTCTTCTATTTTTTGTCGACTATTCACATTCTCTGTTTCCTTGTAGAGATGATTCTCCAATGATCTTTCATAATTGTCGATGGTTTCAAATTCCCTTCTGTATTTCAGTTCTGTCATGCTGGCGACATGAGGTTCCTCTTAATCAAATTTGGATTTATCTTCAGTGCAAAGGCTAGCGACAGGAGCTCATTAGAAGTGACAGGAGCTTAAGGTAGCATGGCTTATTCCTAAAAGAAAACAAAAGACCAAAAAACTGCAAATGACATAAGAATCAAAATTTGTTAAAAGCATGATGCCCCTACATCAAACTCCTAGGGGTCAAAAGATCATGTGCCCTGGTACATATGGTTCAAACTTTTCTAATCTTTCTTCCATTTCTTCCAGCATCTTGATTGGACCATTGTCTCATTCTTCCAAAATTGTGGTCGTTCATTCAACTCTTCCTTCATAAAATCAATCCCTTTATTCATTATTCTCCTTCCATTCTTGCATAGACAATCTTCAAAGAATTTGGTGCCTTCCAGTTTACTTATTCCATACATCTGCATAACATCCCTTATCACATTCTCACTTCCCATTATCTCACATAATACATTCTCCAGTCAAACATCACCCAAGTCCAATTGCTGCAACATTACTTCATTATCAGCTTTATTATTCACATGCCAACACACAAAATCCTTTGCTAAATTTACCGCTTCCTTGGTAACAATCCTTCAATCCTCTACCATATCTTCCATCTACACATTGGCCACCGTTCCACTTGTTTGTATTCCTCCAATCTTACCATTCCACTCCTCTACAATGGTTGCATACTTTTCCCATAAATCCTCTTCTCTGATTCCTCTTGTTGTTCCTTCTTCTACCTCTGTATTAGCTTTGCCATCCTTTAATTTTTCTTCTTCTTCCTGGGTCATTACTGCTCCATCATCAACCTCTTTCTCCATGGCTACTCTCTTTTTCAAAACCACACTTTGATGCTTGCCCTTACATGCTATGACTGTTACCCTGTTTTTCTTTACATCCCGCTCAACCCACTTGAGCTTTTCCACTTACTTTTATCTATTTCCTTGTTTCTTACTATATTTTCTTCTTCTCTTGTCCTTCTCATCTACAAGACTCCATAACTCCATCTCATGTTCATAATCACCATCTACACTACTCTTATCTCCAACCACTTCATCTATAAATTTAAAATCTTCACGAATTAATTCAACTAAAGCAATTGCTTACCTTTCATTTTGCATGTATCCTCTAACTTCCTCCAACCTGCTCTTGTAATCATTTTAGCCTCATTCCTTCCTTTTGCTTCAACCTCTATAGGAATGTCTTCTTCATGGATTTTAATTTGTTGGCTTTGGCTACCCTGTTGCAACACAATCTCTTCTTTCATGACTACATTAATTTGTTTATGTCTTCCATCCTCTTGCAAAGTCTTCTTCTCACCATCTTTTGCTACACCAACTCCATAGGCTATTGTCCTAGCTTTCACCATCCATACTTTATTATTGGTCTACTGTCCCTTCTTTGTTGCACTGATGCTTCTCTTTCCTTGTTCTATTTTTAACCTCAAATCCTCTTCCTTGGGCCTCTCTGCTGGCCAATTCACCTTCACATCTAGTTTCCATTTATTCATTTGCACCATGCTCATTCTCTGCACTTGCTTGTTAGCATCAACACAATCAAAAACATTTACCTCTTTACATGTTATCTATTGCCCCATAACAACTTGTTTTCCTCACCAATATGGAACTATATACCCATGTTCCTTAATCACCTTCACATTTTCTAATTTCTTCCTCTTCTTGTTAACTAGTCTATCCATATTCACACTTTTATTTACATAATCAAAACTAATAACTTCCTTACCAAGATTAACATTTTGTGCTTCCATTACCGCCTGTCCCAAATTACTTTTTACCTTAGCTTCACAACTTGTTAACTCTTCTATTCTACAAGACTCCTTTTCTTCATCCACATCATCTTCTAGAGCATCATGAAACTCCATGGCTGCTTCCTCATCTTCTTTATTTTGCTGGACATCTTCCGCATCAAGCTCCTCTTCATTCTTAGGTACTTTACATTGTACAATTACTGCAAACTCCTCTATACATTCTGTTGCTACCAAACTCCTCTTGTTCTCATCTTCAACTCTTTTTCTGGGGGCTATTCTTGACCCATCACGCAATATCTTCAAGGTCTCTTCCTCGACCTTCCTCAACACATTCTTTATGCCTGCATACACAGCTACAAACACAATATTCATCACCAAAATAAGAGACCACAATGTCTCCCTTAGTGTATTCCTCATGGACACTCTTCTTTCTTCATTTCTCCTTTTCACAAGTGCTACTTGCTGCAATTTTTCTTCCTCTTTCTCTCTTCTTTCCCTTTGAAAGGAAGCTAGGTGTGCAGAAATTGCTTCCTACACTAATCTAATGAGGGGAGGAGAGTGCAAATCTAATTTTATCTTTACAGTTATAGAAATGTTAAATCACTAACAGAGATATTGTAGCAAACACATAAACAAGAAAGTGAGACACAAGATATACGTGGGGAAAACCCTTATTGGGTGAAAAACCCCACACTTCAAAACCTGCACAATGTATTAACAAAATTGAAATGGTTTATAATACACTTACAATGCAAGCTCTTAGGAGTCTTCGACACTCATATCTAGAGACAAACTGGCAGCATAACAGTACCTATCAAACATGTAATACATCGCCTCCTCAAAACACTTGTTTATATAGAAAATACAAGGCAAATTGCCTCTATCTTGGAATGGGTGTCCAACTTGGCCTCATGGCCCAAAACCCACGCTTATGGACACTTGGTCAACATTGTAAGATGCTTCTGACACTTGTCCACACACCCCATCCCAAAGAGGTCACCTCTTTCCAAAATGGGCTATGACAGATGCTCTTACGACTCTTACGACCGTCATAGAATCTGTCATAGCAGTTACAACTTACAGCTATAAGAGAATCTATCATACACAGGCTATAAATAGCATATTCTCTTACAACATGTCATACTCCACCTTGGGGTGCCCAAAGATGCCTTTTTCAAAGATGCTCTTTGACACATGTCTTCACCTGTCATAGAATCTCCTATTTCTGACTCTTACATGTCATAACTTCGTCATAGGAATCTGTCATGACCGTTTCAGTCAATATTCCCTTACACAACATCCAAGATGCTGACACATGGAAAAATATTCCTACCACTAAGTGGGATGCCTATCTCCTCATGTGAGGACAAAAATACATGTGGCCATATGCCATGTAAGATCACACATCATCGTGCCAACTCCCACAATATGAGAACAGAGGATTTACATCCAATTAATACAATAGGCAATTAATAAATAAATATAATGTAAAAATACAAGGAATTACCAAGGTTGAGAAACCTTAATTCCCAACATTCTCCCACTTGTCAAACACCTTATAAGAGCCAATAGAATCAATAGGATTTAACTGCTATAGGCCGAAAGGCCCATAGGCTCCGAACACCATCTGAACTTCTATGTGCCCACTGGTTTTGTCAATGCATCTGTAACAATCTTCAAAGTATCTACCTTCTCCAAATTTACCTTCCCATCCTCTACCATGTCTCACATGAAGTGAAATTGTACATTAATATGCTTTGTTCTGGCATGGAAAGTTGGATTCTTCGCAAGGAAAATTACACTCTAACTATCACAACTGATCGTAATCTAACCTGCATCAACACCAATATCTGAACACAATCTCTTAAACTAAATGGCTTCCTTACAAGAATGAGTTGCAGCCATGTACTCAGCTTCTATAGTGGACAAATCAACCATAGGTTGTCACTTACTCATCCAACTAATTGCACCACCAAACTTAGTGAACACATAGGAACTGGTGGATCTCCTACTATCAATGTCACCTGCCCAATCTGAATCCACAAATCCACGATACAAACTAAATGCAGCGGTCCTGTAACATTGCCATGATAGCAAATGGAATACTTAGAAGTACCCCTCAAATATCAAAACACTTGCTTAATTGCATCCCAATGTACTCGTCCAGGATTAGCCATAAATGGACTAAGGACTCCCACTGCTTGGGCAATGTCTGGTCTTGTGCAAACCATGGCATACATCAAACTGCCAACAACACTAGCATAAGGCACTCTGCTCATGTCCTCCACCTCACTAGGAGATTTTGGACAATCACTAACAGATAACTTTGTCCCCAATGGAACAGGGACACACAATGGTCTACAATCTGCCATGCTGAACCTATCCAACACAGTCTTCACATACTTACTCTGGCTTAACCAAAATTTTATGTTTGCTCTATCTCTTTTGATTTCCATTCCCAAAATGTACCTAGCTACCCCAAGATTTTTCATCTCAAATTGTGCTAACAACTAAGACTTCAATTCAGAAATCATATTCTTACCATTCCCAATCAACAGCATATCGTCAACATATAATGCAATAATGAGAATGCGATCATTGTCAAACTTGTAATACACACAATGATCAGATTTTGATCTTAGATAACCAATTGACAACACAAAGGCATCAAACTTCAAGTACCACATCCTAGGAGATTGCTTCAAACCATACAAAGACTTCTTAAGCTTGCAAACCAAATTTTTTTTACCTTTCTCTATGTAATGCTCTAGCTGTGACATGTAGATTTCTTCGTCCAAATCATCACGAAGGAAAGTTGTCTTCACATCCATCTATTCTACCTCTAAGTCATAAGCAGCTGCAAGAGATAATAGAAATCTAATGGATGTCAGCTTTGCAATGGGAGAGAAAATTTCACCATAATTAATTCCCTCCACTTGTGAGTACCCCTTTGCAACCAATCTAGCCTTGTACTTTTCAACACTACCACCTGCACTGAATTTCTTCTTGAACACCCATTTACATCCAACAGGTTTTCGTCCATCAAGTAAAGGCACCGAGTCCCATGTTTTGTTCTTTTCCAAAGAAGCCATCTCATCCTCCGTGGCCTCCTTCCAAGAACTTGCATCTTTCATGCCCATAGCCTCTTTCATAGTTCTAGGCTCATCAGTTTTAGTAAGTAAAGCAAAAGCACAACTAGAATCAAGTAATGAATAACCAAACCTATCAGGTTGCTTTCTCATTCGTGTAGACCTCCTCAATGGCTAAGGTTAAGGTTCTTCTTCTTCTGAGCTTTCAGAGCTGCTAGAGCTTTCTTCATCATTAGGTCTCACAAGGTCTTTCAGCTCAGTCTTCTCAGGGGTAGAAGGAAATTGAACCACATCTTCTTTCTTTTTTGTCTGTTCTGGCTATAGAACAATGGAAGAAGGTGTTAGCTCTCTGAAGAGAACACTTCTACTATACAACACTTTTTCAGCCACAGGATTCCAAAGCTTGTATCCTTTCACATCGACACCATAGCCAATGAAAATACATTTGATAGCCTTGTTCTCCAATTTAGACCTTTTCTCCCTATGCACATGTGCATATGCCTCACAACCAAAAACACGAAGATGCCTCACTGAAGGCTTCTTACCAAACTACACCTCCATAGTTGTTTTACCAACAAGAGCTGATGTAGGAGATCTATTTACCAGATAGCAACCAGTGGCAACAGCTTCAACCCAAAACTTTTGTTCAAGGCTTGCTCCATTAAGCATCCTCCTAGCCTTCTCCATCAGTGTCTTGTTCATCCTCTTTGCAACTCCATTTTGCTGCGGGGTATATGGAGTTGTCTTATGCCTTTCAATCCCTTGCTCTTTACAGAACTTATCGAATTCTACCGAACAAAACTCACCACTGTTGTCAGTTCTTAAACACTTTATCTTTTTACTAGTCTGATTTTTAGCAAAGGCTTTAAACTCTTTAAACCGACTAAAGGTTTCAGTCTTGCTTCTAATAAAATAAACCCATGTCCTTCTATTGTATTCATCTATGAAAGATACAAAATATACAGATTCTAAAATCAAAGGAACATTAACAGGACCAAATACATCAGAATGAATAAGATCCAATACACCAGAAGACTTGTGAGAACTAGAGTAAAACTAAACACGGTTTTTCTTTCCATAAATGCAATGTTCGCAAAAGTCAAACTCGAGATTACAATCATTTAACCCCTCAATGAGGTTTTTATTTTTTAGGGTATGCAGACCCTTCTCACCAATGTGGCCATATCTCAAATGCCATAACATAGTCTTTTCAGCATGAAGCTTAGCTTCCATAGCATGTACACTACAATCAGGACTAGTTACAACAGATTTCTTCACTGCTCGTTCAGATGGTGGGGATGAAGTGACTGCAGCTCATTTCTTTGAGTCAGAAGAACTATTGCATTGTGAAGTGCATGCCTCTAGCTGAAACAGAGTACCTCTCCGAGTACCCTTTGTAAGAACCATAGATCCTCTAGTCATCTTGCATCCATCCTTTGAAAAGACAACATGCACACCTACATCAGTCAACATACTTATAGAAAGAAGGTTCCGTGCAAGGCCTGGAATGTGCATAACTCCAGTGATCCCCTTCACTCGTCCATCAGGGAATTGAATTGAGACTCTTCCACGACCAACAATCTTTAGATGAGAGTCGTCACCTAGGTACACTCTTCCACCATTGAACTCTTCATACTTCATGAACCAATCTCGATGTGAGGTCGTGTGGAATGATGCACCAAAATCAATCAACCACACATCATCAGATGCATGAGTGGCCAGGGCTGCAATGAAGGCATCACCATCATCTTGTGACTTGTCAAAATCTGAATCAAGAGCTTTCTTCTTCTTTTTCTTCTCCTCTTTGCATTCCTTTCGGAAATGCCCAGTTTTACCATAGTTCCAACAAAGAGCCTTGGACTTTCTAGGAGATTTGGATCTCCCACGGGATTTAGATCTGCCCTTATCACCTTTTTTGTCCTTCTTCTTCCCTTTCTCTTTGGGTCTTCCACAAACCGCAAGAGCCTCTTTGGTTGCCTTAGAAGACTTCCTCTGCATTTCTTCAGATAACAACGAGGACACCACATTTTCCATCTTGAAGGTGGTAGTGGTGCTTCCGATAGCCATGACAAGATGATCCCACGAATCTGGCAAAGAACAAAGGAGGGTCATACATCGATCCTCCTCCTCCATTTTCACACCCACAGATGTCAACTATGCAACGATCACGTTGAAAGCATTCATGTGATCTGCAACAGATCCTCCGTCTTCCATCTTCAGAGAGAACAAATTCTTTTTCAGGAAAAGTTTGTTTACCAAGGACTTGGCTTGATAAACATCACCCAACTTCTTCCAAAGATCTTTCATGCTCTTCTCCTCGTGGACATTCAACAGAACAGAGTCAGCTACACAGAGTCTTATGAGACCCTTAGCCTTCCGATCTTTGAGGTCCCAATCATCTTATGACATTGCTGTAGGTTTCACACCAGATACCATTTCCCATAGGTCACGATCAACAAGTAGGTTCTCCATCTTGAGTTTCCACAACTCAAAATTAGTGCCATTGAATTTCTCAAACTCTAACCTTCCAGATGTGCTTTCCATCTCCTTGCTGCAACAAGATACAAAATACTCTACACAACACTCCCACTCAACCTAAGATTAGCTAGAACCAAAACTGGCCAGGCTCTGATACCAACTGAAAGGAAGCTAGGTGTGAGGAAATTGCTTCCTACACTAATCTAATGAGGGGAGGAGAGTGCAAATTTAATTTTATCTTTACAATTACAACAATGTTAAATCACTAACAGAGATATTTCAGAAAACACATAAACAAGAAAGTGAGACAGAAGAAGAGAGACACAAGATATACATGGGGAAAACCCTTATCGGGTGAAAAACCCCACACTCCAAAACTTGCACAATGTATTAACAAAACTGAAATGGTTTACAATACACTTGCAATGCAAGTTCTCAGGAGTCTTCGACACTCGTATCTGGAGACAAACTGGTAGCATAACAATACTTGTCAAATCTGTAATACATCTCCTCCTCAAAGCACCCGTTTACATAGAAAATACAAGGCAAAATTGCCTCTATCCTAGAATGGGGATCCAACTTGGCCTCATGGCCCAAAACCCACGCCTATGGACACTTGGTCAACATTATAATATGCTTCTAACACTTGTCCACACACCCCATCCCAAAGAGGTCGCCTATTTCCAAAATGGGCTATGACAGATGCTCTTACGACTCTTACGACCGTCATAGAATCTGTCATAGCAGTTACAACTTACAGTTGTAAGAGAATCTATCATACATAGGCCATAAATAGCATATTCTCTTACAACATGTCATAGTCCACCTTGGGGCACCCAAAGATGCCTTTTTCAAAGATGGTCTTCGACACATGTCTTCACCTGTCATAGAATCTCCTATTTCTGACTCTTACATGTCATAACTTCGTCATAGAAATCTGTCATGAGCGTTTCGGTCAATATTCCCTTACACAACATCCAAGATGCCGAAACATGGCAAAATATTGCTACCACTAAGTGGGATGCCTATCTCCTCGTGTGAGGACAAAAATACATGTGGCCATATGCCATGTAGGATCACACATCACCGTGCCAACTCCCACAATATGACAACATAGGATTTGCATCCCATTAATACAATAGGCAATTAATAAATAAATACAATGTAAAAATACAAGGAATTACCAAGGTTGAGACACCTTAATTCCCAACACCCTTAAGTCCTCCACTATGAGAACTTCTTTGACTTTATTCAGTTCTCGTTGCTCTAGAGGCAACTCTCTATTGTCCCATCTTCTGTGGGTACCCTTTCCATTCTCATCTATTCTTTTCAAGGCATTCAACTTTTGCCTTTGTTGTTTCTCCATTATCAATTTCACATGCCACTTTACTTTATTTTCCATTGGCAATACCCAAAAATATTCTTGGCTCTCTTCCTCAAGCCATTGCTACCTTGCAATCATGTACTCTTTTAAGTCTCTTTTTAATGCTGCCAGCTCTCTTTCAAACTTTGTACTTTGCTTCTTCATGTTTTCCTTCTTGTTTTTCACAACTTAGCAATCTACAACAAACTACAACTCTCACCTTTTCCTTTCTCTACTACTGCGGTCCTGGCCAGGTTGCCTCATTTCAGCGCTCTACTCAGCACTCAAAACCAACCTTGCGCTTTGATACCAATCTGATAGCACCAGATCTTAAAACTCAGTTGCTCATGCTTTGTTTCCACTTATACTCACCATTCACTTTTTACCTGGTCTCTCACCCACAAATGGTTCCTACAGACTTATTGTCACACTAGTGACAGGAACCAGTAGTAATGATAAAGATTATACAAACAAGCAATTCATAAACAAACTCATACATGCGGCAGGAACTGGCCATTAACATATGCGACTTTGTCTACCAGGCAACAGGAACTAGATCAACAACACACTTACAACTTTCTATGTAATGATAAGAACTTATTAAATCAGATAACTAACATAATCCACAATCAACAAATATTTTCTAGAATCTACACCATCGAATACCAAGAATGACAGGAAGTATGATCATGTATATTTTATCAACAATGAAAGCACAAGACACTATTCAAAAACAGATTCCCAAGTATTCTATATCCTTATCATAACATAACATTACATAAGGGCCTATAACATCGGCCTCTTCCTAGCTACAACAACCTACTACTAATTCCTGCCTTTTCTGTTATCATCTCGATTCTTCTGCCTACCTTCTACATTCACTCCTTCCTGCCATTATTCTACTCTTCTTTCTCAACATTCGGCCTGTATTTCTCCCGACTGTCCTTCTTTAATCAATCTCTGCATCTTCGGCTCTAATCTACAACTTCCTCTTGGAGACTCAGCTTACTGGTCATTTCGCACTCGACCCTCCATTAATCTTACTACGGCCTCTCTTTCTTATCGGCCTTCTTTTCAAATTGTATTTAGCCTCTTCTCTTATTCTCGGCCTTGGATCTTGGTTACGACCCTTCTCTATTTCTATCTGCGGCCTCTTCCAGATACTTCTACCAAATCTCTACGGCATCTGAACATTCCTTGCCTCGTAACGACTGCCTCTCCTCGTCGTTACTCCTCTTTGTAGCTCGAGAATCATTCCTTGTTATCTGTTACCAAAATGTTGCCTTCTTACTGCTAGCTCATCATTGCTAAGCATTTTATATCCCCTCTGCCTGTGCATCCTTTTCTCCACCTTTTATGTTTGTTCGTTTTCTTCTATTTTTTACCGACTATTCACATTCTTTGTTTCCTTGCAAAGATGATTCTCCAACGATCTTTCATAATTGTCGACGGTTTCAAATTCCCTTTTGTATTTCAGTTCTGTCATGCTGGCGACAAGAGGTTCCTCTTAATCAAATTCAGATTTATCTTCAGCGCAAAGGCTAGCGACAGGAGCTTAAGGTAGCATGGCTTATTCCTGAAAGAAAACGAACAACCAAAACCTGCAAATGACATAAAAATCAAAATTTGTTAAAAGCATGATGCCCCTACATCAGAACCTCAAAATATACCTAATCTAAAACTCATGGATTTGATCTAGCAGAATGTGGACTATTGAGATTCACTCGCCTTGATTTCTGCTATCTAATTGTGCACAAGGACAAGTGATGTTTATAAACACCTTTAGAGAATTTGCCAAATTGCAAAGTTTATTTTTTCCTTGGTTAGACCCCTAGTGGATCAACTTTACAACTCTGAACAAAAAGTTCTTCTCACACTCAAGCATGCAAAGGATCTACGATGATGTCACTAGTAGATAAATGTAGAATATATTCTCCTTTAAGCTCCTAGGTCTAAATGTTCTTCTCACACTGTGATCTTCCAAGATGATTTCTAAACGAGTGAATGAGTGTATTTAAATACAATAACCACGCCCACAAATCAACAAAACGTGTGTTAGGTTGTCCCATAATGGCTAGTAAAGTGGTTGATAAGGGGATAATTTGAAGTTTTAAATCCTTGGGGTTAGATTTATGACAATGTAAATGACCTAGTTCAAGTCCACACTTGTAGATTTGATCTAAGGTGACGAATAATGTATCTAGGGATTAGGATCAATGATATCAAGGATAATGATATCTGAAGTCATGAGTTGAATTTATGCATGAATATGCCACTTTTAAGATAATTAACTTACATTTAAAATAAACTAATCAAAGTGAGCCCAAATCATGAGAGAAAAGAGCATGGTTATGCACTTTTCGCAATTACAGTTATTAACAACAAATTGTATATATCCATTTAAATATTTAAGGAGATAGATTTGTGCAATAACCTTATAACAAGATTTTTTTAATAGTGATGCTTATTGCCATAATTAAAGTATTTGTGTCTATAGATAAAGCACGTTTTTCAACATAAATGTATTAAAAAATATATTTTTAGTAAAAAGTAATTATTAAATTTGAAGTGTACAATTTATCTAGATTAAAATATAGTCAATAATATTGTTAAAGACGTAGTGTGGTGGTTAAAATGTGGTGTTATTTAAGTAGCTACCCAAATTCAAATTCCAACAAGACTAGACTTTGTGTCCCTATTGGACTCGTGCACTCACATCAAGATCCACCCTAAGTTTTTACTTATAAGTTGTAAGATTTAAAAATCCCTTAATTTCTTTGTGGGATTCAAAAACACTTAGATTGTTTGATCAAGATTCACAATAAAAAAACCAACATCAAAAAGAGTTTAAAAATTGTTTTAAGAATTTCATAAACCCCTTAGTTTCTTAGATTAAATCTAGATCGACTGCTACTCTTAATCGCTTAAATTATTTGTTCTAGTAAACATCATTCAAATCTTTCATACATTCAAAAGCGCTAAATCAACTAGGGAAAAAAAAACAAACAAAAAAAATAACCTTTATTAGCATTGGCGAGGGCAACGTTGCCTCCTCTGTTGGTAGTCATTGGTGGGCGGGATATTAGAAGAGATCGACAGAGAATATTGCCAAGCTTTGAAGGCGTCCGGCAAGGATGTTGCGGTGCTCGTGTTGGAAGAAGAAGACCACGGTTTCTATGCGCTTAAACCGGAGGCTGAGAGCACCGAGTTACTCGTTCAAGAGATTGCCTTGTTTGTGAAAGCTCATTCTTAAATGTCGTGGCAGCCTCGTGTTACTGAATGTGTTTTCCTTCGATAGGTGAGATAAATATTATGCCTTACTAAATGAAATTCCCTAGCGAGGCCGGCGTGGCCGGTAGAGTGATTGGCAGCTGAGTGCTTGCCAGGTAGAGGTAGCTAGAATCTTGTGACTTTGGGTCTCCCCCATTTTAATTAGATTTTATCAAAAAGAAGCATGTTTATAGTGACAGCTAACTTAAATCAGAAACTTAATAAACTTTAATACTGTTATATAACAATGTAATGCTGTTAGATGAAGCAATGACTATGTAAAGTAGCATAGGCAAGCTCCTAACCTTAATGAAAATAATGGAAAATTTGAGGCATTGAATTTTGTCCCAACTTTTCTTTATTCCATCCACTTGGCATAACCGGGATGGGGCTTATCTATTCAGTGGAGTTTGACATTGGAAATGAAAATGGAAATGGAATCCTTTTATAGTCCACGATGCCTCACGACCTAGTTTATAGGTGGCTTGTAGGAGATGGGACTACCTCATACTCCCACTGGTGTTGAAGGAGGCACCTACCCTGCACGATTCAAACTTGTGACCTTCCTTTCAAGAGGACAAGTTTGGAAACGATTGTGAGCAGAGAGCAAGGTCGTGGGTACATAATTAATTCCTTTTAACCGCGGTAGAGCACACTTCTTTCTTTCCTTCTTAACCTCTCAAAAGAAACATAGTATTTTTCTCTAGGAAACATAAGGCACCATAATGCTTCCATTATGTTCGCTAGAGCACACTTCTTTCTTTCCTATGGCACTTTTTTTTTCTCCTCTTCTGTTTGTGTGGTTGTGGGACTCTTACACTATATTTTTAATGGAATTTTGTTTTTATAAAAAGTAATGTTATGTTTTATTTTATCAAAAAATATTGAAGTATTATGTGAGTCCTTTTGTCTTATTTAAATTTTTGGTCTCGGATTACCTTGTTGAGGTCACTTAAGTAGCAGATTTGAACAGAATTATATATATTTTAAAAATAGGGGAATAATTTTCTTTTTAAAAATATATAATTTTAGGTTAATTAAATAAATGTAATTAATAAATATATAATTATTGTTGAAAGACATAAATATTGATTGTGTTTAAATCTTAGTAATATTGTTTGGAGTGGGGTTAGTTTTAGATTTGGAAATTATAGTAGTTGAATAGCTTGATAATATTAATACAATATGAGACCAATTCTCTCGATTAACCAAAAGAAAAAATTAATAAGTAAATAGTTAATTTAGACTAAAAGAGTTCTTGATAATTGTAATAAATATTTATAATTGAATGTTAACTTTAGTTAATTTAGGAAATAAGGCATTTAACTTTAGAATGATAGAAGAATAATGTTGACAATGTGTAGAAAGTTTTGTCACGTCCAGATGTATATACATTGTCTTAGAATTTGAATAGGTGTAGAAAACCCTATGGTTCAATCCCAAGTGTCATGGGTTCTCCTAATAGCTAGGGCCCTGAAATCTGATGTGCAAATTGAATTGGAAAACACCAACTACTAAATCTTACTTACCTTGATCTTAGATATTTGATGTTCTTGTAAGGATTATAGTTTCTATAAACACCTTTAGGGAATTTGGCAGATGGTCATGGTCAAGTTCTCCTAAGTCAAACCCCTAATTGGGTTGGCTTTATGACATGGAATGAAGATTCAAAGACAACATTCACCAACATATAGTCCTATACATAGATTAGATTCTTTGTCCCTTAGAAAATTAAAATGTGCTCTAATGATTTCACCTTATAATTGCTAAGTTCTCTTGATTTCTAGATAATCCTAGCATATGAATTAATGACACATTAAATGTCTTTAAATACTGGCATAATACATTGCTCATAATGGTTTAGTAGGAAGGGGTTAGAATCTTACAATTCAAATTTGAATGAAAGACATAATGTTTCCATAGTCCATATTAATGATTAAGAATGCTTCTAGTTGTAAATTGTGAGAGTTTTTTATATCAACATTTTGGATCACACTCCATTCATCATTAGGATGAAGAGAACAAGAGAATCTTTAAATTTTGTGTTCATTCCTATGTATTGCAAGATTGATAAGTGACAGGAAAATGGGCATGCGCAAGGAAGTAATAATCTTGAGGTAGGAAGTGAATGCATGGAAGTTTGCAAATGAGGGTGTAGTAATGAATGATGAAACATGACGAATGTTTCAAAATAAGTGAGTGGAAGTAAATACGGATGGAGAGGTTTTAGATCATGAGCCAAACTGAACACAAATGTATGCCACTTATCAATATATAATTACATTAAAACATTCCCATCAAGATATAGACTCAAAACTAAATAAAAAATGACATAAATATACTAATTTCACCATTACACACATATTCTTTAGAGGTTTATTAAATACCAAAAAATGGTGGATTTAACTTTGAAGGCATTAAAACCAGTTTATAATTAAATGTCTCAACATATATTCTATGTTTGAATTCTCAAAAAAGTTATCTCCAATTAGTGTCATCACCAAAATAAAATCACTTCACTTAATTTTTGTTTTCAATTTGAACCCTTCATTTACTATTTTAAAGAAATAAATTGTTTCTTTAATATTTTTTAAGATAAATTAATTAATCATTATTAATATTATATATCTTAAGAATAAAAGTTGGGAATAATAAATATTGTTGAGATTAATGTTTCAAAATTTAAATAATAAATACAAGTAATTAGCTCTTGGCACTATGTGGAATAATTTCATTAGATGTTTCAAAGTGATTTGTCAATGTTGTAAAAAAAGGACTTGTTGGTCGAACACATCAAAATTTATAATTTTTTTTTTGTCATGGTTATTTTCATGACTATGGAATCGATCCCTTGAGTGGGGATCTAAACTAAAATCGCATATATGATCCCTATTAATTTATAGATGTTCACTTTCAACTTATCTTGAAGTTCTTAGTTTGGTCTTTGCATGAAAAATTGGTTTGTGTGCTCAAGGGTTTGCACATGATAAGGATTGTTCTTACTTTGTGCCAAACCTTGATAAAGATGTTGAGTCAATAAATTTGAATAAGATTGAGGATAGTAAGTAATCATGCAATTTGACCTAGAATGCTAATGTAGTGTTGATATCAATAGATGATTCTTTTTATGTTTGTGATGTGTGCAAGAAGTTCTCTTTCACTTAGTGTCTAGTTGTTTTAAACGAATTAGGGTTGTACCAAGTATCTATCCCCTGGTTGGGTTTCCAAAATTTTTACTTCAACCAATAGAATAATGATATGACCCACCTTTGCCCTACGTTAGACCTACCGTGGGTAGGGTAAGGCTTGGCAAGATGTGCTTTAGATCAATGAAAGTTTTTGAATTCCCCCCACCTCCCTTTTGGATAGTAGGGGATCAATCTATACCTATGGAGTTGGACTCATTTGTTTTATTTCTCATTGGTTATTCTCTCAAAGTGATCATTATAAGAAATCCCTAGTTAGACCCTGAGTCCAAGGTCCCAATGTCTAGAGAAACATATCAAGAAATCTTCAATGGGGTGTTGGCCCTTTAAATTCCTTTTAGACAACTTCTAAAGTGTCAAGTTATACATTTCATGAATTTGTTTGTGTGAATGGGGTTTACCACCTATCTAAGATTCCTTTTGGCTCTTTTTCACACTTGTTAGTTAAGTTTACGTAGGGCATTTACTTTTTATATCATAAGTCATATGATTAAGACATATGTAAAGTAATGTAATCAATCTTGCATGTATTATAAATATAGTATAATCATTGATTCTCTTGTGTGGAAGGCAATTGGTGTTGTAGGTGATCCTTGGCCCCTGTGAACCCTTTAGGTTTCTATTACATGGTATCAAATATTTAGATCCACCACCCCCTTCTCATTTATAAGAGATTTTTACCAAGAAGTTTCAAACAATACATCTTGGAGAAAATAGACCTCATAGTTGAGTCTAGAAGGCCGAAATCTACATGGATTGACTATAAACTCAATAGGCTTTGGAGAAGTTTCATATTCAACCTTTTTAGGACATCACCAAAATATTGGTCATACAAATATGTACAGTTAGTACAAATACATATGGTTTGTACCAGTCATACACTTTTTGTGTAGTTCTGGTACCATTTGTAGGCATTAGCAACATATGCCTAGCATATTCTATTCTTTTGCATAGGCACTATTCTTTTGATTGGAAGGTCATCTACTATTTGTATTGTTAGTTTGCATCATAAGGCATGGGACTATTTTAGTAGTACGATCTGTAAAGATGACACGAACTTATTGGTTTGAGGGTACTACTGATGTGGATTGTAATGCCCTATGTTTTCACCTAAAGCATTAGCCAAACAAACACCGAACCAACAAATTTTTCACGTTTACAAGTGTGACATTTACATGGACTGCATTGCACTCATGCACACACAAGGTGTCGCAACAAGCACAAAAACACCTAAAGTGACATCACCATTGCACTAAGCAAGGTGGTACAAGCAGAAGACTTCACCCATCATGTGACACCTCACCACGATGAACAAGCGAGAGGTGGAGCTCACTCCATGACTAAGAACGGACACATGTCCACAACCTTGCTCCCTCATGAACACATGGAGTAGGATGAGGGTGACATCCACCTCAGTCCATTCCATTACTACACAAGACATCCCAAACACAAGGGTAACGCTCACCCACGAGATGGTTCAACTAGGAAGTACGATTCCTCAACCAACTGGAATGGTCATTAGTTGAACTCGTGCAGAGGCACGCTTCCCAAAGCAAAAGAGGGAATATCTAAGAGTGCATATCACATTATGGAAATAACACCATAGATACACTTAGGTGGTCAAACAAGCATCTTATGACAACAAACTTCACAAAAGGGTTGAACAAGAAAAATAAGACAAAAGCGATATAAAAGGCTACGCATGTTCGACACCAACATTGACACATGCCAAAAGAAAAGATTGGATCCTCACCACCTTTGTGGGTTGAATACGATCCAACACAAACATATCCATAAACATCAAATAACTGAGTCTAAACATGCTAACATAGCTAGATTCTAATAGGTAAAATCTATCAAAACATGCCAACGTCCTCACAAACTGAGGCGTGGAAAAATACAAGACGATATCTAATAATTACAATATTCAAAGGGCTTCATCCTAAACATAGATGAATCATAGCCAACATCATAAATAAACTCATAGCACTAGTTACATCTTATTACAAAGGTCTCAAAAGACCTACTTTACAAAGGTTACAATAATCAATAATGAAATAATACAAGAGCATAAACCACCCAAAATCCAACAGCTCTCCAAGGTAAAACAAAACCTGAAGCATGACATATTCAACCTGCAAGAAGACAAGGGAACCATCCAACACTTAAAGATCATCACGAAGGACCAAAGGGGAAATGTTGCTCGCCTCCCAACCATATTGCCATTGTCGAGCGCAATTGTTGTCTATGCAACTCTAGGCAACCCTCGAGCTACGAAGAAGGTGATCATGGAAAACCCGCTAGCATCATCTCACTCAATCTAGAGTATACATAGCAACATTTGGCATACATGTCAATCAATGCATACAACACACATGGCACAATTGTCAATACAATGCATATAAACAACACATGGTACAACAACCATCCAGTTGTATTCAAGTAACAAATGGCACACTTACCAAAGCATACTAGAATGACACCACAACACTCTAGCACAAGGGAAATAATCACACCTTCAATGCATGCCAAAAGAGGCATAAATCATAGTCCATCATAGACACATACAAGCATGAATCAGGCATCACAATGCACATGCAATCACATGGTAAACATCACATGTCGAGTCAAACTCTGATGGTGGAAGAAGAAAGAGAGACCTAGGTAGTTAGGGCGAGGAGTGTCAAACGAGGGCAATACTCACCTCGTAGCAGAACATGAGGGCATAATCTCCTCATAGAAACTAGACAAAACACCAAAGATTTCTCTTTACACCCAAACCCAAGCAAGCAGACACTTCACCAGGACATGTAGTTTGGCGTAGATGATCTCATTATTAAATTTTATTACCCAAAATGTTTAAATGTTATTCTTGATTAAAACTTCCATTCACTTAATTCCAACGACCTCTTTGGGTTGTGGTGCATGATGGAAGCCACTCCTTTCCTACCCCTAGACTTCTTCCTAAACACCCATAGCACCAATTTGACCAATTGGGCATGGTATAGTTTACAAGGTGACAAAATCACAATTTTGACAAAAACACAACATATTCTAGAAAGATGCAAAACATCATTTTCCATGGGAAACTACTCATCCCACATTAAACTTAATAAAAGAAAGGTTTAAAATTGGAATTTCATTTTTTTTAATTGCATGAAAACCATAAAAAACCCAAATTCACCATTGTTGCAAGATTGGCTATCTTGAGCCATTTTCTAACTCTCATGTTTCAAACTCAAATGGAAATTTGACTACCCATTGTAGCATAAATGCACAACATTTCAAATATGCAATTAAAACAAGGTGGGTAATCCTAGGTAAAGTTTGCCATAACCCTTTCTATTTTTGCATGTTTCCAACCAAGAACACAAAGCAAAAATACATAAAACAACCATAAATTTGTATCTAAGTTTTCCTTGCCTAATCAGGATGCCATAGAAATCCACTAAATGTGGCATGGAAATGAACAAAGCATACAAGTTTAAAACAAAGGAAAGATTCAAGAATCATACCTTCCCTACAATTAATCCAAGGAGGAGAAGAGGGTTTTGAAAGCAATCTTTGACCACACACAAGCGTCCACAATTCAAATCCACTCCACTTCAACCAAGCAATCTGAAACCCAGAAAAACATGAAACGCAAATAACATAAAGATAAATAATAAAGCATTACCTTCAAACCTTGCATAAAATCGGACTTCGGATAGGACGTAATGAAGCACACCCAAGCTCCATTGATTTGTCCTTTGGATGATTTGTGGGCTGCTCACACAACCAACACAACCGTGATATGAAAATGATATGAGATAAATAAAAATTGATAGATATGTGTGCATATGAAATTTGATGAGAGTGAGTGAGGAGTGTGAGTGTGTGAGGGTTTGAAATTGAAATAAGAATTTCAATTTATAGGAGAGGGAATCAAATGGATGGCCAATATTAGAAGGGTGAGGGATGAGGTGGATGGCTAGGATTGAGAGTCAAATTTAGTGCTTATGACGCACCATAAATGGGTATGACAGGTGACCATAATAAGGAGAGGAGTGGGAATAAATGAAATTTTTAAATGATTTTAGAGAGGAAGTGCTTATGATGCACAATGAATGAGGTTAAAAATAGAGATGTGAGTGGGGATAAATAATTTAAATAATAAAATTATTTAAATTATGAGTGACGTGGGATTTAAATAAATATTTAATTTATTTAAATTGGATGACGGAGGAAAAGGGGATTAAATAAATAAAATTTATTTAATTTGGTGTAAATGGAGGACAAATGGAATTAAACAAATAAGATTTATTTAATTTGATGAAAGAGAAGGATAAATAGATAAGAGGGATTAGTTAAATAAATGTAATTTATTTAATTAATGGAAATGATGTAATGGGTCATGAAGGGGACTTAGGACAAAATATGTCACAAGGTAATGTCGTAAGACATGGTCAAATTTAGGTGTCTACACAATCCAAGCAATTTAACCTTTCTTTCATTCATGGAGAAAATCCTTCTTTCCAACAAGAGAGGGTTTGAGAGGGGAGAGCAAATGGAGAGGAAAAAGAATGAAATAAAATAACTCCTTTTTCCCTTTAACACCCAAAAGCCCTAATTTAAAATAGAATATAAAATTTACTTATAATCATTTGTTTAATCAATAATGAAATAAAATATATTTATTTAACACACCATTTAAAAATATATCCAATTCATTTCATTTTACTAACTTAAATAATTTAATAAAATACCTAGGAACATTAAAATTGATTTAATAATATTTCAACGTCCAAATACCTTTCAGGCAACACATTTAGTAATATAAAATTAGCTAATGAACTTATTGAAACTATTCCAAATAGGTAATTGCCTTTTAACTCAATCTCATTCCAAAAAATCTAAACACGTCATATCAAGAATTCCATTTTCCAATTTAATGCAATTCTACCTTTTTGATGGAAAAATATTAAATTTCAGAAATAATTTGAAATAATTTAAATTTATTCCTCTAGCATAATATAATGCAATAGATATTTTCACTAAGATAATTAATCATTAAAATAATCTAAAAACACGAAAACACATCTTTTGAGATCATTTAAAATAAAGTGCAAAATGCTAAGGAAACACACACAATTGACTTCAAGCACACATTATGGGTTTCCACAACACAAGGATAAGGGTGAGATGGCTTAGCGTCTCATGTCAACCTTCTCCACATTTCCCACATTAGTTAACACTTGTAATTACCTACATACTCAAGTAAACCATCAAGCGTACCTGCTCCACATATAATAGTCAAAGAAACATAATCCACTCCAACGTAGTATAATCACACATGATATAAAATAATTACATCCACTATAATCATCTGCGACTAGCATGATCCAAAAATATGATGCATAAATGGAAACATTTTACAATGCAGGAATAATACGACAATCACAACTATAACAAGTATAGTGAAAATAATGAAGTTGAAGCATTGGAATAATCTAACATGCACAATCACAACGTATGCATCCCATAATGCATAGTTGGAAACCAAATATCAAAGCACAACCCCATTGGAAACACCTCGATGGTCATGCAAAATACACCCTCAAAACCCATTGATGGCACCATAGACCTCATCGACAAGTTTGGTGCAATGCATCAAAGCATAATAATCACATAATACACTGATAAACACTCATAACAACATATAACACATGAATCAAAAATCACACAAGGCACAAACTAGGGTGTGCATTACATCCTCTCCTAGTAGAATTAGGATTACTCCTAGAAGCCTACAAAATCACAAGGATGAAGTACCCTCAATACACAATCCTTTCCAATACAACATGTCTCAGAAGATCAATCCTCCTAACCAACACTAGGTAGAGGTCTCAAAACAACAAAACAAATCTCCAAAGGTGCACCAACTAGGTCAAAACCAACCATTGTGCATATAAATCCTTTGAGACTACACCACTTCATCCTCCAACTGCCACTGCAATGAGAAGAGGCTCTAGGCAAAACGTGCAACAGACCACAAGCAAGTCAAGTCTGTAAAACTTAGGACCACAACTATGCTGGGATAACCTCTCAATCTCTCAACTAAGTCTAAGGAAACTCACAAGGCTACCATATCCACTCTCAAGGAGAATTGCAAACAAAATATTACTCTCAACAATCCTTCCTCAGGCACTACCCACAACAAAAGAACTTAATGATCAAGGAAATCTAACTCAAAAAGGTTATAGGCACCACTACTGTACCTTCATCCTGACCAAAAGCATGCCTCAACTCTAGACATAGTTTCCCTACATAAGGTACTTCCTCATGTTCCACTCCTAAAAGAGAGGGTTTCTCTAACACTCTAGCTTTACACCACCAAAACTTGGATCAACCAAACAGGTTCTTAGAGGGAAGAATCTAAACCACATCCTCTAACAACATAAGCACTTCCATCAAGCAAGGCTTAGCAAACTGTTACTCACTAGGAGCACATCTAAGGTGGCCACAACACACCGACAAGGTGCAAGACTACTTGCAACACCACTTCAACTCTGAACTAAACTAGACCAAAAAGGTCAAACAACACAATGATCACGAATTCATGATCAACTAGGCAACACAAAGCTTCCTCGTGGCCTAAAAACCAAGTATCCATAAAATTGTTGGGAATTAAGGTGTCTCAACCTTGGTAATTCCTTGCATTTATTATTTGAAATGTATTTATTTTATTTGCCTATGTTGTAATTTTGTTGCACATCCTATTGTCTTTTAGAGTGAAGTGGCACGGTGAGTTGTCACTCCACTTGTAAGATGACTAGGATGGTCAACTCAATCCATGTGGAGATAGGCGTCCCCTTTGTGTGGTAGAGGTTTTTTGCCATGTGTTGGCATCTTGACTAGTGTGTAAGTGAATCTTGACTGAAACGGTTATGACAGATTCCTATAACATAATCTATAACGCGTAATAGTAAAAAATGGAATGTTCTGACAGGTGAAGACATGTCTCACGAGGCATCTTTGGGCGCCCCAAGGAGGGTTATGACATGTAAGAGAATATGCTATTTTTTAGCCTGTGTATGACATATTCTCTTACAGCTGTAAGATATGACAGTTATGACAGATTCTATGATAGTCGTAAGAGTATCTGTCATAGCCCAACTTGGGAATAGGTGACCTCTTTGGGATGGGGTGATATGACAAGTGTCATGAACACCTTGTAGTGTTGGACAAGTGTCCCTAGGTGTGGATTTTGGACCATGAGGCCATGTTGGACGCCTATCTCAAGATAGGCTTATTTTTGCCTTGTAACTTCTTTATAAATAGGTGCTTTGAGAGGAGATGTATGTGATTGACAGGTACTGTTATGCTACCAGATTGTCTCCAGATATGAGTGTCGAAGACTCCTGAGAGCTTGCATTGCAAGTGTATTGTAAACCATTACAGTTTAGATAATACATTGTGTAGGTTTTGGAGTGTGGGGTTTTTCACCCAATAAAGGTTTCCCCCATGTTATATCTTTTCTCTCTCTTGTTTTATCTTACATTCTTGTGTTGTGTATTGCTGCAATATCTCCATTGTTGTGTTAAACATTCTGTAATTGTAAAGGTTAAAAAGAATTTGCACTCATCTCTCCTCATTAGATTAGTGTAGGAAGTTATTTCCGCACACCTAGCTTCCTTTTAGTTGGTATCAGAGCTTGATCACCTTTGGTCCTAGTTGTTGGGTAGGGGTTTTTTGAGCTAATCTTAGGTTGAGTGGGAGCTTTGTGCAGAGTATTCTGTAATCTTGTTGCAGGAAGGAGATGACAAACACATCCAGAAGATTAGAGGTGGAGAAATTCAATGGCACAAATTTTGAGTTATGGAAACTTAAGATGGAAGACATGCTTGTTGATCGAGACCTATGGGAAACCCTATCCGGTGTAAAACTAACCGCAATGGCACAAGCTGATTGGGATCTCAAAGATCGGAAGGCTAAGGGTCTCATAAGATTCAATCTAGCTAACTTTGTCATGTTAAATGTCCATGAGGAGAAGACCACGAAAGACCTTTGGAAGAAGCTTGGAGATGTTTATCAGGCCAAATCCCTGGTGTACAAGCTTTTTCTGAGAAAGAAGTTGTATTCTCTAAGGATGGAGGATGAAGGATCTGTTGCAGATCACCTGAATGCTTTCAACATGTTAGTTGCACAATTGACATATGTTGGTGTGAAGATGGAAGAGGAGGATCATTGTATGACCTTGCTTTGTTCTTTGTTGGACTCGTGGGATCATCTTGTTATGGCTATTAAGAGCACCACATCCACATTCAAAATGGATGAAGTGGTGTCTTTGTTGTTATCTGAAGAGATGCGGAGAAAGTCTTCTAAGGCAGCCAAAGAGACTCTTGCAGTTCGTGGAAGACCCAAGGAGAAAGGGAAAAAGAAGGACATGAAAGTTGAGAAGGGTAGATCCAAATTCTGTGGGAGATCCAAATCTCTTGGAAAGTCCAAGGCTCTCTATTGGAACTGTAGCAAAACTGGGCATTTTCGAAAGGAATGCAAAGAGGAAAAGAAAAAGAAGAAGAATGCCCCAGATTCAAATTCTGACAAGTCACAAGATGATGGTGATGCCTTCATCGCAGCCCTGACCACACATGCATCTGATGATGTGTGGTTGATTGATTCTGGTGCATCATTCCACATGACCTCGCATCAAAGCTGGTTCACGAAGTATGAAGGGTTCGATGGTGGAAGAGTGTACCTGGGTGACGATTCTCATATGAAGATTGTTGGTTGTGGAAGAGTCTCAATCTGATTCCCTAATGGATGAGTAAAGGGGATCAATGGGGCTATGCACATCCCAAGCTTAGCACAGAACCTGCTTTTTGTAAGTATGTTGAATGATGCAGGTGTGTAGGTTGTCTTTTTGAAGGATGGATGCAAGATAACTAGAGGATTTATGGTGCTTGCGAAGGGTACTCGGAGAGGTACTCTATTTCAGCTGGAGGCATGCATTTCACAGTGCAATAGTTCTTCTGACTTGAAGAAAAGAGCTGTAGTCACTTCATCCCCACCATCTGAACAAGCAGTGAAAAATCTGTTGTAACAAATTCTGATGGTAGTGCACCTTGTGTACCCAAGGGTGCTCATGCTTTGGAAGTTAGGTTTCTTGTTGAATAGACAATGTTATGCCATATGAGATTTGGCCACATTGGTGAGAAGGGTCTTAAAATGCTGAAAAATAAAAACATCGTTGAGGGGTTAAATGATTGTAACCTCGGGTTTGACTTTTGTGAACGTTGTATATATGGAAAGCAAAACCGTGTTCAGTTTACTCTAGTTCTCACAAGTCTTCATATGTGTTGGACCTTATTCATTCTGATGTGTTTGGTCCTGTTAGTGTTCCTTCGATTTCCAAATATGTATATTTTGTATCTTTTATAGATGATTACAATATGACATGGATTTATTTTCTCAGAAGAAAGACTGAAGTCTTTAGTCGGTTCAAAGAGTTTAAATCTTTTGTTGAGAATTAGACTAGTAAAAAGATTAAGTGTTTGAGAACTGATAACGGTGGTGAGTTTTGCTCGGTAGAGTTTGATAAGTTCTGTAAAGAGCAAGGGATTGAAAGACATAAGACAACTCCATACACCCTGAAACAAAATGGAGTTGTAGAGAGGATGAATAGGACACTGATGGAGAGGGCTAGGAGTATGCTTAGTGGAGCAAGCCTTGAACAAAAGTTTTGGGCTGAAGCTGTAGCCACTGCTTTCTACCTGGTAAATAGGTCTCCTACATCAACTCTTGTTGGTAAGACACCTATGGAGGTGTGGTCTGGTAAGAAGCCTTTAGTTAGACATCTTTGTGTTTTTGGTTGTGAGGCATATGCACGTGTGCCTAGGGAGAAATGACCTAAATTGGAGAACAGGGATGTTAAGTGTAATGTCATTGGCGGTGTCAGTGTGAAAGGATACAAGCTTTGGGATCCTGCGACTGAAAAAGTGTCGTATAGCAGAAGTGTTGTTTTTAGAGAGCTAACACCTTCTCTCGTTGTTCTACAGCCAGAAGAAACAGAAAAGAAAGAGGATGTGGTTTAGTTTCCTTCTACCCTTGAGAAGACTGAATCGATAGACGCTATGAGAACTGATGATGAGGAGAGCTCTAGCAGCTTTGAAAGTTTAGAAGAAAAAGCAGAACCTCAACCTTAGCCATTAAGGAGGTCTATACAAACAAGAAAGCAACCTAATAGGTTTGGTTATTCATTGCTTGATTCTAGTTGTGCTTTTGCCTTGCTTACTAACACTGATGAGCCTAGAATTGTGACAGAGGCTATGGGCATGAAAGATGCAGGTTCCTAGAAGGAGGTCATGGAAGATGAGATGGATTCTTTGGAGAAGAATAAAACATGGGACTTGGTGTCATTGCCTGAAGGATGGAAACCTGTTGGATGCAAATGGTTGTTCAAGAAGAAACTTGATGTAGATGGCAATGTTGAAAAGTACAAGGCCAGAATGGTTGCGAAGGGGTATTCACAAGTGGAGGGAATTGATTATGGTGAAATTTTCTCTCCCATTGCAAAGCTCACATCTATTCGGTTCCTGTTATCTCTTGCAATAGCTTATGACTTAGAGGTGGAGCAGATAGATGTGAAGACAACATTCCTTCATGGTGATTTGGAGGAAGAGATTTACATGTCACAACTAGAGCATTACATAGAGAAAGGTAAAAAAAATTTGGTTTGCAAGTTGAAAAAGTCTTTGTATGGTTTGAAGCAGTCTCCTAGGATGTGGTACTTGAAGTTTGATGCCTTTGTGTTGTTGGTTGGATTTCTAAGATCAAAATCAGATCATTGTGTGTATTATTAATTTGAAAATGATCACACTCTCATTATTGCATTGCATGTTGATGATATGTTGTTAATTAGGAATGGTAAGAATATATTTTTTGATTTGAAGTCTCAGTTGTTAGCACAATTTGAGATGAAAAATCTAGGGGCAGCTAGGTACATTGCGGGAATGGAAATCAGGAGAGACAGAGGTAACATAAAACTTTGGTTAAGCTAGAGTAAATATGTGAAGACCATGTTGGATAGGTTCAGCATGACAGATTGTAGACCATTGTGTGTTCTTGTTTCTTTGGGGACAAAGTTGTCTATTAATGATTGTCCAAAATCTCCTAGTGAGGTGGAGGACATGAGCAAAGTACATTATGCTAGTGTTGCTGGTAGTTTGATGTATGCTATGGTCTGCACAAGACCATACATTGCCCAAGTAGTGGGAGTCCTTAGTCAATTTATGGCTAATCTTGGATGGGTACATTGGGATGCAGTTAAGAGAGTGTTCAGATATTTGAGGGGTAGTTCTGAGTATTCCATATGCTATCATGGTAATCCTATAGGACCTCTACATTCAGTTTGTATTCGTGGATTTGTGGATTCTGATTGGGCGAGTGACATTGACAGCAGGAGATCCACCAATGCTTATGTGTTCATTATGTTCGGTGGTGCAATTACTTGGATGAGTAAGCGACAACCTGTGGTTGCTTTGTCCATGATAGAAGCTAAGTATATGACAGCAACTCATGCTTGTAAGGAAGCCATTTGGCTTAAGAGATTGTGTTCAGATATTGGTGTTGATGTAGGACAGATTACGCTTTGTTGCGACAGTCAGAGTGCGATTTGCCTAGAAAAGAATCTAACTTTCCATGCTAGAACAAAGAATATTGATGTACAGTTTCACTTTGTACGAACATGGTAGAGGATGGGAAGGTGAATTTGGAGAAGGTAGACACTTTAAAGAATGTTGTGGATGCATTGATGAAACCAGTGGGCACAGAGAAGTTCAGATGGTGTTCAGAGTCTATGGGCCTCTCGGCCTATAGCAGTTAAATCCTATTAATTCCATTGGCTCTTACAAGGTGTTTGACAATTTGGAGAATGTTGGAAATTAAGGTGTCTCAACCTTGGTAATTCCTTGCATTTATTATTTGAAATGTATTTATTTTAATTGCCTATGTTGTACTTTTGTTGCACATCCTATTTTGTCTTTTAGTGTGAAGTAGCACGGTGAGTTGTCACTCCACTTGTAAGATGACTAGGATGGTCAACTCACTCCATGTGGAGATAGGTGTCCCCTTTGTGTGGTAGAGGTTTTCTACCATGTGTCAGCATCTTAACTAGTGTGTAAGTGAATCTTGACTGAAACAATTATGATAGATTCCTATGACATAATCTATGACGCATAAGAGTCGAAAATGGAATGTTCTATGATAGGTGAAGACATGTGTCACAAGGCAACTTGGAAGAAGGCATCTTTGGTGCCCCAAGGAGGGTTATGACATGTTGTAAGAGAATATTCTATTTTTAGCCTGTGTATAACAGATTCTCTTATAGCTGTAAGATATGACAGTTATGACAATCGTAAGAGTCGTAAGAGTATCTGTCATAGCCCAACTTAGGAATAGGCAACCTCTTTGGGATGGGGTGATATGACAAGTGTCATGAACACCCTGTAGTGTTGGACAAGTGTCCCTAGGCATGGATTTTGGGCCATGAGGCCATGTTGGACGCCCATCTCAAGATAGGCTCATTTTTTCCCTATAACTTCTTTATAAACAAGTGCTTTGAAAGGATATGTAGTATGTGATTGACAGGTGCTGTTATGCTGTCGATTGTCTTCAAATACGAGTGTTGAAGACTCCTGAGAGCTTGCATTGCAAGTGTATTGTAAACCATTATAGCTTAGATAATATATTGTGTAGGTTTTGGAGTGTGGGGTTTTTCACCTGATAAGGGTTCTCCCCACGTTATATCTTGTCTCTCTTCTTCTTTCTTACATTCTTGTGTTGTGTATTGCTGCAATATCTTCATTGTTGTGTTAAACATTCTATAATTGTAAAGGTTAAAAAGAATTTGCATTCATCTCCCTCATTAGATTAGTGTAGGAAGCGATTTCCGCACACCTAGCTTCCTTTCAAAAATGGAATACATAGGATAGCAACTTCTTCATACAAGAGTTGCATCCCTTCCATTATTATGCTACGAAACCTCCAAAACACTAAAGAGAAACACCTGAAGCAACCAAATTCACAAGGTTGGCAACTCAACAAGAGCAAGAAGGCAACTATAATACAATAAATATATAAATAATCCGTGCTCACGCACTAACTATGCACTATACTACCCTACACTATGTCAAAACATGTGTGTAGGTATGGAACTCACATTAAAAAACACTCGCATGTCATTTACTAACATGGCCTTTGCGTCTAAGACACAACATCAAACACTCAACTAATGTCAAAACACTAGGAGCATGGCATCACATCCAAGACTAACAGGAATGAGACAAGAAAGAACATCCATAGTTGGTGGACTAAGTCAATGCCCAACCATAAGCAGTCTACTAAAAGCAAGATTCAATCCAAAGAAAGTTCTCTACATATCTCATTAACATAAACAAAAGTCAAGGAAAAACATTTAAGCTCATACAAGAATTCAATTTCACATCATTCAATGCTATGGACATGTATGACAAACACACCAATCAACAAGAAATCTCACATCAAGTGATCCATAGCAATACATAACCATTTCAAAACTTCTCAACACTTCACACAATATTCACTTGCATCCAATAACAAATCAAGGAATTCAATCTACCATTGTTCTAATAACACACACACCAAGAACTAGTATATTCTCCGCATTCTACTCCCTTATAAAATCTATCAGAGGCCCATCATGGACATGATAGAGAACATAACATGATACATGACCAGTAGTTTAAAACATTCAAGCATAGCCACCAATAATAAATAAATGAATAAAATACCAAATTGAAAGAAAAGGCAATTCCAACAATAAGGCATAAAATGAGCTCAATTTCAATAGTAAATCAAACATGACCATAAAGGTCACAAGATAAATAATTATGAAACTTTGATGGCTATACTTATTCATAAACAAGAATAAGAATTCAATGCGTTCCCTTACAACATTTAGTGAATTCACCAAAGTCAAATAAATAAAGTATCAAAATTCAAAAGTTCCACATTACATGAACTACGTGACTAATTATAGTCACAAGAGAGGGAGTAGAATGTTATACTACACCTGGATTCCAAAATCCAAGGCAAGTAAGATAACGCATTCAATCACGCTAAGCAAATAAGTCTTCTAAGACTATAATCATGTCAAAACATGAGATCATCTCTACTTAACCAAACAAACATCACTCAAGATGCACAACAACAAAGGTTGCATCCCATTCAAGGGAATCACATTCACCATGCAATGACACACAAAGTCACACACTAGCAAACATCTAGTAACCAAGTTTAAGCTAGGACAAAATCAGGTTCACAAACCAAGATATCTAAACACATCACTCTCACAACAAGACCGGTTAACATTTCTCACCAAACAAGGATTCACCAAGCATATGGATAATGCATTAATGCAACATTCTCATACAACACAAATCAAAACACGAGGGAGAATTAGGTTGGGGGTCAAGCACTTACCCAACGTTCCATTCACATGATGCTAAATTTCTCCACAACATGATGACAAGCATACTAAATGCACACATTATAATAGGGAAAACACAACTCAAAAACACAAGATGCAGTGTTTGCTACTTCACTCATGATTCTAACACCTCAAACATCACAAGGACTATGCAAATGACCTTTTTCATAACCCCTTTTCTCTTTAACTCTTCAAATAATGCAATGCAATAATTACACCCAGGTTGCCACATGAATCCTAGGGAAGAATGCAATTTGGGGACATAAGTCATTACCCAAATGATCTATTCTAGCAATGTAATGCAACACTATCTTTCGTAGAACCGCATAATTAATCCACACACAGGGACATGCTCTCAAGAAGTTAATGCAATATGCATTTTAGGTAAGCATTTCTAATCACCATACAAAGGCAATTAATAAACAAATATGACAAGCATTATGAGGGTATGCTAATCTTGCAACAAACATACACACAACAAGGTGCACAATGCAAGGTTCATTTAAACTAGCATTACCACAACAATATTATTTACATATCATGTATATGATCAAAACATCATCTCTTTCACATACAAATGCATAACTCTTAAAAGAGTAAACTAGTTTCAATCACACTCAAGAACATGGTATTTACTTTCACACAAAGGTTCCCATAACTCCACTATCAAAAGTGGTCACACAAGCACGAACATGACCCTACAAAGGTCACTCAAACACACTCATACAAGGAAGACATATCGAAAGAAAGCACACGCTACTCACAACAGGTAAACACACAAGGACCCCACACATGCTCGAACAAGATGAGCAGAACACACACCCCAAAGCTCCCAATGCTCCAACATGAGCTATCATACCAAGTGTAATGCCCTAGGTTTTCACCCAAAGCATTAGCCAAACAAACACCGAACCAACAATTTTTTCATGTTTGCAAGTGCAACATTTACATGTCACATTGCACTCACGCACACACAAGGTGTCACAACAAGCACAAAAACACCTAAAATGACATCACTATTGCACTAAGAAAGGTGGCAGAAGAGGAAGACTTCACTCGTCGTGTGACAACTCACCACGATGACCAAGTGAGGTGGATCTCACGTGATGACGAGGATCAGATACACATCCACGACCTTTCTCCCTCATGAACACATGGAGTAGGATGAGGGTGACATCCACCTTAGTCCATTCCATGACTACGCAAGACATCCCAAACACAACCTGGGTAACACTCACCCATGAGATGGTCTAACTAGGAGGTACGATTCCTCAACTAATTGGAATGGTCATTAGTCGAACTCATGCAAAGGCATGCTTCCCAAAGAAAAAGAGGGAATAATCTAAGAGTGCATATCACATCATAGAAATGACACCATGGATACACTCAGGTGGTCAAACAAGCACCTTACAACAACAAACTTCACAAA
The DNA here is from genome assembly GCA_027924645.1 of Cunninghamia lanceolata. Taxonomy (NCBI): domain Eukaryota; kingdom Viridiplantae; phylum Streptophyta; class Pinopsida; order Cupressales; family Cupressaceae; genus Cunninghamia; species Cunninghamia lanceolata. Next base: position 10,632,154 of record BSBN01000202.1, read on the forward strand.
AGGGTTGAACAGGCAAAACATGACAAAAGTGATACAAAAGGCTACGCATGTTCGACACCAACACCGACACATGCCAAAAGAAAAGGTAGGATCCTCACCACCTATCTGGGATGAATACAATCCAACACAAACATATCCATAAACATCAAATACAACATCAAATAACTAAGTCTAAACATGCTAACATAGCTAGATTCTAACATGTAAAATCTATCAAAACATACCAATGTCCTCAAAAACTAAGGCATGGAAAAATACAAGATGATATCCAGTAATTACAATATTTGAAGGGCTTCATCCTAAACATAGATGAATCATAGCCAACATTATAAATCAACTCATAGCGTTAATTACGTCTTATTACAAAGGTCTCAAAAGACCTACTTTATAAAGGCTACAATAATCAATAATGAAATAATACAAGAGCATAAACCACCCAAAATCTAACACGCTCTCCAAGGTGCAACAAGACACGAAGCACAACATATTCAACCTGCAAGAAGATAAGGGAACCATCAAACACCTGAAGATCATCACGAAGGACCAAAGGGGAAATGTTGCTTGTCTCCCAACCATATTGTCATCATCGAGTGTAATAGCCGTCTACACAACTCTACGCAACCCTTGAGCTATAGAGAAGGTGATCTTTGCAAACCCACTAGCATCATCTCACTCAAGCCAGGGTATACATAGAAACATATGGCATACACATTGTTTAATATGAAAAGAGGAGGGTGTTGACAATTTTAAGGGTTTGTGTTGATCCTCCTTTCACCACTAAACATTTAAGGACATTCAACCGAGTAGAGAACTCTACTATAGATCTCCTGTCACTTGGAACATAGGGGAAGATTGAAATTGTATAAATTTGTTGTTCAATTAAGTCTAATTATGCTTAAAACCCTAATTTTGTGAAATCGTAAACAAACAGATAAATTACAGAAAATGATCGCACACAGAGATATAAAATGACAACCAAATACATATCAAATTTCAAAGTTTAGTGTGTGGAAAAGTTAAGGACTAATGAGAGAGCTCCCTAGTCTAATGTACCTAATTTTGTCAGGATCTTTGAAGAATGTCTGCAACCTATTCCCGATGTCATAAAGATTTTACTGCTTCAGAATCTGGAGGACTAATGAATGGGTGCCCAAGTCCAAGTCCTAGTTTTCTTCTCAGATCTACAATTTTGATAGTTTGCACTACTCTTCTGCAACTCCACTTCTTTCACTTCTGAAACTTGTAACCTGCAATCACAGAAAAGTGGGTTGTGGGTTGTGGTATTTAGAGGCTTGCCTCGGTCAAGCCCCAGAGAGACATTCAAGTCTTCTGAACAACGTTGTCAGATAAAGATTGTGTATCCCTATGGGATAGAGGCAAAATCCAAATGATAAATGATAGAAAACATAATTGATATCACCTTGTAGTGTAGATCTCGCATAAATGAAGGCTCTTCAATCACATGAGAAGATGAAGCCAAATCTGCAATCACAAACACAATAACAATGATCTGCTCTACAACAATGAATATCTTAAAATCACAAGTATGCCAAAAGTTCACAATCATCTTCTAGTTTATAAATGAATCACTAATCATGCTTATATATGCAACTACAAACATAGTTGCTAAGAATTTCATAATTCAAACTTCAAATGTCAGCATAGGACCTAATAATGGTCATAAAATCAACACCCAAAAATAGGTCCTAACCTAAAATAGGGCAGGACTAGGGTGTGGGCACCCAAGTCCTCCCCCCTATTTCAAGCAGGATTAATGTTAAGCACACCCCTTAGGTCCCATTGGCCATGAAACTTCAGGGTTTTCTCATAAGGAATCACCATGAACATGCAAGATGACCTAAATGCATTTGGACATTTTCTGACATAACATTTAGCCCCCACTTTAATGTATGTATAAATGCAAAGTCAATACATGCATTAAAGTAAGGTCAACAAGCGTAGTAAACACACCAAGCACGAAGAAGACACGCCAATCACAATGAAGACAGTAATAGGCACGTAAAACATGGAGAAGACAATTACAGTCATGCAATACATGGAGAATACAACATTGAAGACACACAAAACACAATGAATATAGTGAATGCAATGATTATTTCTTTTTCTTTTTCTCATAAATGAAATGCAAATGCAAGTACAAGGAAAGTAAACACACAACCCAAAATGTAGGAGGGACTCATCGTCACTGGTCTTTAGACTGCATATGGGGCAATAGACACACAATACAAATCTCAGAGTGTAGGAGGGACTCATTGCAACCAGTCTTTAAGACTACACTTGAGAAAAAACATGCCATACAAATTCCAAAGCATAGGAGGGGATCTGTTGGCAAGAGACACTATGTGGCTTCATGAGTGTTGTCATTGATGGCAACAAAGTCTATCCCACACATCCCCGAGACATGGTATGTCTATACCAGAAGTCAAATTGAAGAGTATTTTGGTCCGGTGAGCAAGAACAGAGCATACAGCAAGGTCTGACAATTAGGTCCGGATCTCTCAAAGGAAGTATCTCGGCAAAGTGTAGACTTGGGGAAGTCAAGAGGAGTATCATGACTGATACATTCTAGAGATTGAGCCTCTGGTGATGAAAGAGTAAAAAGATATAAGCACCTAAGTGTTGGGTTCCTATTTGGTAGAGTAGACTGAGGAAAAGCTGACCGACATAGCATCAGACCTTAATCTGGATGAGAATTGATGGTGCTCAAGTTTCTTGAGGGATCATTCATGGTTGGCTAACATGATTGATGACTTCTATAACTATCTTTTTCATACGCATCACTTAGTAAGCATGGATTCAGCCGACAGACCAGAGTTTGGAAATATCTTGAGTTTTCTAGATGCCGACTAGAAAGATGTTGAAATCCTTGATGTGGATATATATACCAGATTGATTTCGATATGAAGGTGTGTGTTGTGTGGTGTGAAGTGTGAAGAAAAGTAGAGAGTAGTGTGGAAGCAACAATATAGGCCCGATATGTGATAGGACAACAGTACTAAAGAAAATGAAGAATGAAGTGCAGTAGATCAGTGTATTGAGCCTAACCAGAACTGAACCTCAGCACATGTGGATGCTTCTCATCATTTCAAACACCCGGTTACATTCCATATACCTTGTAGACAGTGAGTCTCTTGTAGGCAGTGAGCCTCTTGTGAGAAGTGTGCTCGGGCAGTGAGCCCTAATTGGCAAGTGCCATTTTGTACTTCTATTCTTTTAATAGAGAATACAATCTTGGGTTAGTCACCCTGTGGTTTTTCCCTTAATAGGGTTTTCCACGTAAAAATCCTTGTGTTATGTGTGTTGATTTCATTTCTGCTTTCATGTTCATTTATGCTTATATGTTTTAATACTGCACTATTGTTAAAGAAGATAAGAAAGTTAAGAAGTTTAAGATAACTAATTCACCCCCCTCTCAGTTATCTGCCTTATTTCCAACAATTGGTATCAGAGCTAAGTTCCTCCAAACAAAGCCTAACAGCTTGAGGAAGATCTAGGAATCTCAATGGATATGTATGGTATGAGGAACAACTTTAGTCTGCCCTTGATGATCTCGAGCAATCTCACTCTGAAGTCAACAAATTAAGGGAAAGACTCAAACAAGCTGATGACTTCATAAATGAACTGAAAGAAAAATTGAGTATCTCTATGAAAAAGAGAAAGGAACTACTTCAGTAATTAGCAAGTCAAAGTGAAGCCAATAATACAAATGAAGATCTAAATGAGAAAAACAAGTTATGTGAGAAGCTATCAAAAGAGGTCATTATGGTAAGACATGAAATAGAATCAGGGGTTATGAAATTCACCCAAGAAATTGAGGAGAAAAGGAAAATTTAATATAATCTAAAGCAATCTCTCAAAGAGAAGTCAGAAGATTGCCACAAAATGGATAGAATAATCAGGCATCTGGAATTTGATCTTGAAGAAGCTAGAGATAATGAAGAACAACTTGAAAATCAGATAGACTCTCTTAAAAGGGATCTTCAAACAACAAATGAATACAAAGAAAAATTCAAGATAAGCTCTGCTCAACTTGAAGTTCTTCTTGAAAGCCAAAAGAGGGTAGATGACAAGCATGGCTTGGGGTATGAGAAAGGTGAAAGCTCATAATCTGGTTAGAAGAACTCTGGATCAGGAAATTCAAGGAACAGACCTAGAAGACCTCCAGTAAGACAACCAAATGCTCAAAGATATCCATCCTTTAATGGATACTGCTACAATTGCAATAACTTTGGTCATAAAGAAAATTAGTGCAGAAGAAGAATGAATTAGACCAATTTATCCTTCTCCGGACAATGTTTCAACTGTAAAAGGTATGGTCACAAATCTCTTGAATGCAGAAATAGGCAAATAAACAATTCATTCAATGGTAGATGCTTTGCATGCAATAGAATGGGACATATGGCTAATCAATGTAGATCAAGAGGATATCAGCCAAATATGCAAAGAAATGTCATTTTCTAGAACTGCAATAGATCTGGTCATATTGCCAAGTTCTGCAGAAGTAAGAATTAGGATAAAAGAGGTTCGGTGCATCATAATCAAAATCAAGACAAAGGAAAAGGAAAAGTAAATGCGGATGAAGTTCAAAGAGAGATGAACAAGATTTGGGTGAAGAGAATTACAAAAAATGTTGGGGATGGATCCGCACCAGAATCTGGTGCTGATATTCCTTCCAAAAATTGAATAGATGAGCTCTGGCTCAGGGGGAGTCAAAAGGGAAAACACATTCCCCCAGCCAGTCAATTCGTGCCTGAAATTAGCACATGGAAAGTTGCGGATTAAAAGGTTCTCAAAGAAATATCTAAATAAGCCTTGGTAAAGATATGGAAGATCCGCAAGAAGTTTTGAAGAGGTTAAGCATCCAAGATTGATCCGGTTTGATAGTCATCCGGTAAAAGGACTCTCACAGTTAGATCCGGTATGATTCTAAGTTGAAATATCCTTGATCTGTGGATAAATGGAATGATTGGAGAAAGGAAAATAGATTGTCAATATTCACCGAGAATAACTCTAAGTGCATCTCAGTGATTTGAAAAGATCTCTTTTAGAACAAGAAGAACAAGGCAACCGGAATGACCTAAGCTGTGCATTTATTGCAAAATGGAATTTGGGTTTGTGCTGAAATAAAAGGGTTCTTTTGTTCATCATTTGCACATTTGCATCTGAGAAGAAGGAAGAAGGAGCTCTACAACAAAATTGCCTCAAACCTCTCGAAGATTAAGCGCGGAAGTTGATTCATCTAGCAATCCTATCCAGCTCATATTGTGAACCCTAGAGGCGTAAAAAGGTATTTTTGCTCTTGAATATCTCTCTCTAAATATTTTGAAAGATGGCTACTCCAAATGTTGTCAAAATCACTGATAGACTATGCCCTAAGTTCAAGAAACACCCTTACAAATCTTTAGAAGTTGATCCTTTAGGCACCTTCTCTAGCATTCCACATGGGGTTTTGCATGTAGAAGACGTTAGGGCATACATTCATGCAAATATTGAGGAATTTGGGGAATCCAAGCTAATGGATATCTATCACAAGCAGTTAATAGATGATTCATTTGAACTCAAACCTCAGTACAAGGCCATCCGGGATAAGCATTTTGGACATTGCATCCATTTCCCCTATTTTGCGGAAGATGAATGGGTCCGGTATGTTCTGAGCAGAGTGCATGACAACTTCATGTGATTGATGAGGCCATTTAAGATCACAAAAGATGCCATTAGGGCGGTAACCAGATTGCACTCATCCGGTGGGTTGCCTACTCTCAAATCAGTCAAAAATCAAAATGTAAGTGAGGCTATCGGATCAAAATTTGACAAGAGAGCAATGACTATAGAAGATATCACTGATCCGGATATCAAGTTTGCCTCTATGATAATTTGCTATAAGATATATCACTCCAGCAGGGAGAATTCTGTATCCAGAACTACAATTTATACTGCTTATCAAAGGCTAAGGGAGAATGCAGATTATGATCTTTGCAAGCTTCTCCTTAACCAACCATTAGAGAACTTACAAAAAATTAAGAAGGATAAGAAGAATTCATTTAAGTACAATGGCTTGATTCTATGTTTATTCTTTTACTTTATGAATGAGCTACCTAGATCTAGTGGTTGGATATGGCAAAATGACAGACTGGTAGCCATACAAATCAGAGACTATATATATGGGCTTGGTGATGCCAAGGCACAAAATACAGCACTCTTGGGATACTTCAAGAAATTTCAAAGTATGATGCAGTCCAGAGAAAGAATCCCCCAATCTTTGGTTGAGAAATACAAGGATACAGTGTGCTTTATGGTAGACACTGATCAATGCCTAATGGAGGTAGTGGAGCCAAGGATAGTCTGGATTATACCAATGGGCTATGAGGTTGATGAGAAAATCCTAGAGCTGCATATCCAACACTTGCTAAGTCAGCCCAAGGACCCTGAGGCAAAAGGTTTTGAACCTTTCAAGAGTTAAGTGTGAAAATTCATGTTGAACTAAGGCAACCTGAAATAAAGAGAAAAGTCAGGAAGGAAGTAGAGGAATTTGCAAAGAAATATGGCTTATCAAAGGAGGCAGTTGATTCCAACAGAGAGGAGGTAGAAAGAGTAGAAAAAGAGAGACAAGAAGTAGAAAAAGAAAGTGTTCCGGTGCAAGCCCCCTCCCAGACCAGATCCTCCAAAAGCTCTGCACCAGCCACCTCTAAGAGTCAAAAAGCCTCAAAACTGGAAGCCAAGACACCCGGAAAGGGTGAAAAGAGAACCAAGAAAAAGGCCACAAGGTAATATACAAGTCAAAAGGATGATGAAGAGACAGAAACAAATGAGGAGGTTAAGAAAATGAAGAAGAAAAATAAAACTTGTATGGAATCCTCTGCCTGTGAAAACAAAGAAAAAGAAGCAGAAGAATTTGTTGAAAAGTCCACTCCTTCTGTTGATAATGTTGTCAAGGCAGTCATAGTGGATGGAAATCTGCAACCATTGATAGATTTCTATGATGAGTATAGTGACATAGACAAAAGGATATTGGAAGAAGCTACAGTTAAGTACTTAAACTTATACAATAAAGCATTCATTGAAATCATCTCTCTAATCCCCAAGAGTTTAGAGAAAGTACTTGAACTCAGAAAAGAGAATGCCAGAGAAAAGGATTTGGAGATCTGGGAGCAGATTGCTATTCAACTCTATCCTTCCATTACCCCTCAACAAATGAACATGATCTTCAAGGATTGCAAGGATGAGTTCCGGAGCAAAGCAAGAATGAACCAACTTATGCTTGGAGAGACTGACCAAGTGGCAAAAGAAACAGAAGATATCCTCTGGAGTGCATTTAAAAGATTTAATCTTCCTATTATAGAGGATAGAAGTGATGAACCTTCTGCCATGGATGTCGAAGGATTAAGTGTATCAAAGGAGGATTCTACTGAGAAAACTGCAGAAGAATCAAAGGAGATAGGTGAAGAAAAGACTAAGAACTTGGATTCCTCTGCTTCGGAAGAGGAAGTCCCTGAAGAAGTAAACATCTCTCTTCTGGATCCCCCAATTGACTCCGGAATTGAAGGAGAAGAAAGAAAAGAAGAGGAAATCAGTCAAGAAGAAGAGGGAAAGGGAAGAAAAGAAGACCAAATAGAGAAAACCCCAGATGACAGTTTTGAGGCCACATAAGGAAAGAAAACTCTGTCTCCGGCAAGAGACACTGCAGAAGCAGTTAAAGACTTCATGACAAAAGAAATAATGGAATTAGATGAACTAGAGCTATTCCAAGGACCATTCAATTTTGATTCCCTCTCCCTAGTTCAGACAATGAAGTAGCATCCTTTGCCCAAGCAAAGACAAAAGAAAAGCTTCTGAAGTCTCACATGGAAGACTGGGAGCTAATAGAGATTGCATCCAGTGCATTGGAGAAAATCTTGCCATCCTTCCAGAAGGATCTTTCAGCCTCCTCATCCGGTAACTTGAAATCTATTGTTAATTATATTAGCACACATTTTGATTCTTTGGAGAAGTCAGGAGAAGATAAAGTCCAGAAAGAATTTTTGGGAAAGAGATTCTCGGAGGTGCAGGGACTAATAACAAATGATAGGAGAAATTTGGATATTGGGATAAAGAGCTTAGAAAATGCTCTTAAAGATGGCGGAGATCTATATAAATTTTGTCTATCTTAGTCCACCGTGACAGCAGATATTACCAAGAAGATGGAAGAACAAGAGAGCAAACTATCAAGTTTATCTCAAAATTTTGATCCTCTCACCTCTTCCATAATAAATCAAGAATGTTAGACTATTATAGCTATAAATGAAATAAAGAAGCTTGAAAAGGAGAAGAAAAATAGAATAAGCAAGCTAAGTGAACTAAGAGGGATAATTATCTCTAAGTTAGAGGCAATGCATGAAGCCCTAACTGATGCCTAGACCACAGCCCAGACTAGTGATCCGGTAGACTTAAAAAGGGCAGAAGCTTTTGCATTTTTGCTAAGTGGTCACATTTCAATTTTGGAAAGGATGAAGAAGAGTTGGGCGATAGAAGTGGTTCAGTTGAAGACCACCTTTGCAGATATACTTCAGTATATGTAAGTATAACATGTATATATACTTATGCGGCTAAGTATAGGTTGATTTTTGGAGATTTTGGTATGTGGATTCTACCCTTTGCCAGTGATGTCAAAGGGGGAGTGAGGAGTAGTGAAAAATGTGGAATCCAACTAAGGGGGAGCTCTAGAAAAGTATACATAAGAACAGAGCATCGGCTAAGGGGGAGTGTGCTATGACACTTAGACATTTTTCACTAAGTGTTGCCATCAATGCCAAAGGGGGAGATTGTTGGCAAGAGACACTGTGTGGCTTCATGAGTGTTGTCATTGATGGCAACAAAGTCTATCCCACACATCTGTAGGACATGGTATGTCTATACTGGAAGTCAGATTGAAGAGTATTTTGGTCCAGTGAGCAAGAACAAAGCATACAACAAGGTTCGACAATCAGGTCCGGATCTCTCAGAGGAAGTATCTCAGCAAAGTGCGAACTTGGGGAAGTCAAGAGGAGTATCATTGACGTAGAGCACACGGCAGAACTTGATGGAACCAATCTAAAATGCGGCTGTGACTGTAGTTGAGTCACTGTACCCCTGCACTTAATATTTTATTGTATTAAATGCTATCGGCGCTCATGGTGAACCATCGGCTTGCTTAACCTTCGAACCTTGGTGAGCTGTTGAACCGCTGAACTAGCGCCCGTTGTTGAACCCGCCAGGCTCGTTGAACCATTGGACCATTGAACCGGTTCAATGGGTGGTTCAGCAATCGCTATTAATCATTACCACCTTCGTCGTTCCGCTGGATCTCCAAACCAACACACGATTGTACCATTGAACCCTTTGAACCATTGAATTGGTTCAAAGGTTCAACCAAAAGGTTTTCTCCATCAAATTTACCATGTAGATCACTTAGCTTGAAACGCCGTTGAAGTAGTGAACTCTTGAACTTTTGAAATCGGTTCAAACAAAAGACTATGGCCTGATTTAAATCATTGGCGGAGCCGATATTCTTCACCCGATGATAAACTTCACACCAATGCTGTGCACTGCTTCTGCTAAACTAGTGAATGGCTAAACCATTAAAATGGTTCAATCACAGAAACTTAACACTTCAAATTTCACCAGTGGATTCCACCGAAACCCTCACGATCTCACAGAGCCACTTCTTCCACAAACAAACAAATAAACTTTTACACTTCATCAGCCTAGCACATGCAGATGCTAGGGTTCATTTCAGCATGCTATCAATCGATCCTGTAACTGCAAAACTCGCACAAATAGAAAATGCAAAAATAAACTCTAATCTAATATGTACAGCCATTCCACCGATTACAGAGTAAGCAACCAGTGGAATGGAGAAATCCCATGTCAATCGTAAATCAGAAATCGACTATACAAATGCAATTCAAATGCAAAATAGGATCTTTATTTCTCTGAGGATGAATACAAATGTCTATTTTCACAGTAGAACTCAAATTCACTGCTCTATCTAATTTCTCCTTTCTGGTCTATATATCTCTCTCTATCTGTGTATCTCTATCTATCAATTGATCAAAACTTTGGCTATTTAATAACCCATAGAGAGTAGTACTGACAGGATTCCCAGCGGCTGGGAGACAATTCCAGGTGGCTAGGAGACACAACTAACTAACAAACTCATAACTAACTAACAACCTGTCATTATAGATCGACAACTGTCCTAACAACAGAAACAAACTAAAAATAGTAAGCTTTGGTCAAACAGACCTTATTACATAGTAAATGCATAACAACCTATTAAGACTTTAGGCTTCTAATTAACTTGATGAAGGGGTGCCCCTGCACCATACTCCTCGAGAGAAGAGATCTCAAGCCCACTTGAGATTAGAGTGTGTAAGTCTGCTCCATGTTTCTTGATCTGTTCGTCAGACATCCAAACTGCCTCTGAATCAGGTTTCCCCTGCCAAGCCACCAAATATTCTATATATTCTTTGTTCCTGGTCTATTTTACCATTCTGGAATCTAAAATCTTCTGCAAGTTTGGTGGATCATGTTTAGGGATTTCATCATCTGATGTATCCTGTAATGTTTCCTATTCCATATCTGCATTATGTTTGTATGGAGTTAAATCACATATATTAAATATGGGTGACAATCCAAGATCAGGAGGAAGTTGGATCTCATAAGCATTCTATCCACATTTCTTCAAAATCTGACATGATCCAATCTTCCTCTGCATTAGCTTAGTATGTTTTCCTTTGGGAAGTCTTTCCTTTTTCAGATAAACCCATACCAATTCTCCAACATCAAATTGTGCATCTCTTTTCTTCTTATCAGCATATTCTTTATACTTGAAAGTAGTCTGTTAGAGTTGGTTCTTTACCTGATCATGCACCTCTTTTATTGCTGTTGCAAAAGCTTCTCCATCTGCTCTAATTGAGTCTCCTGTAGGTAGATTCCTTAACTCCAAAATACCTCTGGGATGCATACCATACACCCCTTGAAAAGGTGATTTCCCTGTACTCTGATTGATGGTATCATTATAAGAAAATTATTCCTGTGGTAGAATGTTATCCCACTTCTCTCCATGTTGTTTTGTCAAACATCTGAGTAGATTTCCTAATGAACGGTTAACCACTTCAGTCTATCCATCTGTCTGAGGATGATATGCTGATGAGAAAGATAAATTTGTGCCAAGCTTCTTCCAAAGAGTCCTCCAAAAAGGACCAATGAATTGCACATCTCTAACTGACACTATACTCACTGGCAACCCATGTATCCTCACGATTTCCTTGAAAAACAAATCTGCAACATATGAAGCATCACAGGTAGTTTTGCATGGCAAGAAGTGTGCCATTTTACTGAATCTGTCTACTACAACAAAGACACTGTCATAACCCTTCCTTGTTCTGGGTAAACCCAACACAAAATCCATACTTATGCCTTCCCATGGTCTAGAAGGAATGGGTAGTGGCTGATATAAACTTGCATTAGTTGATCGGCCTTTTGCTTTCTGACATATCACACATGTCTCCACAAATTTTCTTACATCTGATTGTAATTTTGGCTAATAGTAATGTCTCTTTACCAGTTCCAGAGTCTTATCCAAACCAAAATGTCCTGCCATAGCTCTGCAATGCTTTTCCCTAATAATGTTCAGCCTCATAGAACACCTTGGAATACACAATTGTACACCTTTGAACAACAATCCATCCTGGATTAGAAATTTAGAAAATTCAGTATGATATTTGTCTCCAAAAGAAATACATACTTGATATATCTCTCCAAAGTCTTCATCAACATCATACATAGTCTTCATCAACATCATACATAGTCTTCAAGGAATCAATACCAACACTTTCCAGTTGAATCTGATTTATGGTTAGAGCTCTCCTGCTCAAAGCATCTGCTACCTTGTTCTTTACCCCTTTCTTGTGCTTAAGTGTGAAAGTAAAAGCTTGCAAAGTTTCTACCCATTTCATATGTCTGTGATTCATCTTCTCTTAACTATTTATGAAACTAAGAGCATGATTATCTGTGAATACTATGAATTCCTTTGGCATCAAGTAATGCCTCCACTTCTTGAGTGACTGGACTAGACCATACATCTCTAAATCATATGATGAATACCTCTTCTTTGCATCATTTAACTTCTCATTGAAAAATGCAATAGGCCTACCTTCTTGACTGAGTACTACACCAATTGCCATGTGACTTTCATCACATTCTATCTAAAAAATCTTATTGAAATCGGGAAGTGTAAGGACTGGCTGCTGTGCCACCTTCTTCTCCAGTGTTTCAAATAAATCATCTGCTTCTTTGGTCCAAGTAAACCTGTACTTCTGTCCTCCTTTAATGGTGTCAAGCATGGGTGCACAGACATGACTAAACCCTCTTATAAACTTCCTATAGAAAGTTGCTAACCCATGGAAACTTCTGACATCATTCATAGTTCTCAGATTTGGCGAAGACAATATGGCACTTACCTTCTCCTTATCCATTTTTAGTTTACCCTATGAAATGACAAAACCCAAATAGGTGATCTCTTCCTGCATAAACAAACACTTTTCCAAGTTGATCATTAGCTGCTCTTCATGTAGCCTTTTGAGGACCAAGTCTATATGTCTGAGATGCTCTTCCCTTGTATTATTGAAAATCAGGATGTCATCTAGATATACTATGACAAATTTGCCTATAAATTCTCTCAAGACCTCATTCATTAGTCTCGTAAAAGTACTAGGAGCATTGGACAATCCAAAAGGCATAACCTTCCACTCATACAATCCCTCATTTATTTTAAATGTTGTTTTTCACTCATCTCCTGGCCTAATCCTGATATGATGATAACCACTCTTCAAATCTATTTTTGTGAAATACTTAGCACCTCCTAAACAATCAAGTAAATCTTCTATCCTAGGTATTGGGAACCTATACCTGATTGTGATCTTATTAATAGCCTTGAAATCAGTACAAAGCTTCCAAGTGCCTTCCTTCTTTGGTGCTAGTATAGCTGGTACTGCACATGGACTTAAACTTTTACCAATCAAACCTATATCCAACAATTCCTCAATCTGTCTTGCAACTTCTACATTTTGTTCTGGAGTAAGCTTGTATGCTACCTTGTTTGGAAGTGTAGATCCTAGGATCAAATCTATGCAATGGCTGATATCTCTTACAGGGGGTAGGGATCTTGGCATTCCATCAGAGATGATGCCTTTGTATTTATCGAACAACTCTTGGACAATAGGATCTATGAAGCTCTATTGCTTCTCTCCCTTGATTTCTTGCTATTGTTCTTGATTTACCTTCAGGCATGGAATTAGGGCATATGCAACTGTACCCTCTTCTACTATTTCTTTCATGAACTATTTACCTTCTACTAGCATTACCTTGGCCTCTTTCCCCTTTGACTCTACCTCCTTCTCCATCAATGGTAGTAACTCTATCACCTTACTATCGTTGGTGATTGAATATGTATTTCTAACTCCATCATGTTGTGCTCCTAAGTCATATTGCCATGGTCTTCCAAATAGGAGATGACAAGTGTCCATCTGAGCTATGTCAAACAATAATCTATCCTTATATGTTCCAATTTGAAATTCTACCCATGCCTACTCTTCTACAACTGTTTGCTAACCTTGAGTGAGCCATGAAATCTTATATGGGTAAGGATGTGGCAATCTCCTAAGTTTTAGCTTTTCTACCATTTCAATAGACACAAAATTTTCAGTAGATCTAGAGTCAATCAAAACTCTACATACCTTTCCTCCTGCTTTGCAAGTAGTCTTGAAAAGACATTTTCTTTGTGAGGGCTCTCTATTAGGTACCTTCATGGTGGTCATTTCCCTTCGAATCATCAAAGACTCTCCTGTCTCAGGATATCCATAACTATCAGGAGCTCTTACACTTTGACCAGTGTTTGAGCTTGTCACACTTTAACAATTAGATTCTTGTATCAGATTTGTTCTTCTTTCTCCCATTGAACTTGATGCTTTCTCTAGACATTTGCTGGCTATATGACCTTCTTGATTACAATTGTAACATCTGATAGATCCTCTGCCCTGGGATCTTCCTCTGAATGGTAGTCTTCTACCTCTAAAGTTTCCTTGCTGATTATAACTTCCTTTTTTGAATTTGATTATTGTCTCCTTTGCTATTTTCCTGATTGGATTCACTGTGATATCCAAATCCATTGCCTCTGCCTCTGAAAGGACTTCTTCCACCTCTTTGCTATCTTCCTCTTCCTCTACTGTTCTGCTCTTGTCTTCTCTTTAACTTCTCTTCCACCTTCAGTGCCAATTGATAACACTTCTGAATTGTATCTAGACTATGCAGATTTAAATTTTCTTGGATGACAAGTCTCAACCCATTGAGATATCTTGCTACCCTCTCTTCCTCATTTTCCTTTACCTTTGTCTTGACACAAAGTTTCATGAATTCTTCAGTATATGAGCTGACATCTAACTCTTTCTGCTTCAAGCTTTGCCTTCTCTTATGCAATTGGATGTTGTAATCCAATGGAACATAGGCTTCCTTCACTAAAGCCACCATTTTCTTCCAAGTAGCAACTCTGTTCTTTCCTTCCTTCACTCTGTCATCTTGGATGAAATTCCACCAAGTCAATGTAGCCGCTTTCATTTTGGACTGTGCCATCTTTACCTTTTGATGCTCTGGTATTTCTTCTGTTTTGAAGAAATTATTCAAGGAGTCTATCCACTCCATCACCGAATTAGGATCCATCTTTCCTATAAACACTGGTAAATCCAGTTTCACATCCATAGTTCTCCTCTCCATGGATTTGAGGGCATTCAATAAGGGTCTCTGGTCTGTAGGAACCTCTATCTCTTCCCACCTAGGGATTTCCTCTTCTTCCCTATCATCTTCTTTACCAGAACTTACTCTGTCCCTCAATTTCTCCAACTCATCTTTCAAAGCCAAATTCTGAGCTTTCACTGCTTTGCTCTCGGCAATCTACTTCTTCACTAGGACAGCCAACTCAACATTGGTCATCCTTGTTGGGAGCTCTGATGTTCCCTCTCCATCTGACATTCTGTCTTCTTATCTTCCCAGAAGATACTCCTTTGCTCTGATACCACTATGACGCAGAGCACATGGCAGAACTTGATGGAACCAATCTAAAATGTGGCTGTGACTGTAGTTGAGTCACTGTAGCCCTGCACTTAATATTTTATTGTATTAAATGTTGTCGGCGCTCATGGTGAACCATTGGATCTCTGAACCTTCGAACCTTGGTGAGCCATTGAACCGCTGAACTAGCGCCCGTCGTTGAACCCGCCGGGCTCATTGAACCATTGAACCAGTTCAATGGGTGGTTCAACGATCGCTATTAATCGTTACCACCTTCGTCATTTTGCTGGATCTCCGAACCAACACACGGTTGTACCATTGAACCCTTTGAACTATTGAACTGGTTCAAAGGTTCAACCAAAAGGTTTTCTCCATCAAATTTACCATGCCAATCACTTAGCTTCAAACGCTATTGAAGTAGTGAACTCTTGAACTTTCAAAATCGGTTCAAACAAAAGACTATGGCCAGATTTAAATCATTGGTGGAGCTGATATTCTTTGCCTGATGATGAACTTCACACCGATGCTGTGTGCTACTTTTGCTAAACTAGCGAACGGTTGAACCATTAAAATGGTTCAATCACAGAAACTTAACACTTCAAATTTCACCAGTGGAGTCTTCCAAAACCCTCGCGATCTCGCAGAGCCACTTCTTCCACAAACAAACAAACAAACTTTTACACTGCCTAGCACATGCAGATGCTAGGGTTCATTTCAACATGCTGTCAATCGATCCTGTAACTGCAAAACTCGCACAAATAGAAAATGCAAAAATAAAATCTAATGTAATATGTACAGCCATTCCACTGATTACAGAGTAATCAATTGGTGGAATGGAGAAATCCCATGTCGATCGTAAATTAGAAATTGACTATACCGATGCAATTCAAATGCAAAATAGGATCTTCTTTATTTCTCTAAGGATGAATACAAATGTTTATTTTCACAGTACAACTCAAATTCACTACTCTATCTAATTTCTCCTTTCTAGTCTATATCTCTCTCTCTCTATCTGTGTATCTCTATCTGTCAATCGATCAAAACTTTGGCTATTTAATAACCCATAGAGAGTAGTACTAATAGGATTCCTAGCGGCTGGGAGATAATTCCAGGTGGCTGGAAGGCACAACTAACTAACAAACTCATAACTAAATAACAGCTTGTCATTACAGATCGACAGCTGTCCTAACAATAGAAACAAACTAAAAATAGTAAGCTTTGGTCAAACAGACCTTATTACATAGTAAATGCATAACAACCTATTAATACTTTAGGCTTCTAATTAACTTGATGAAGGGGTGCCCCTGCACAAATCATGACTGATACATTCTAGAGATTGAGCCTCTAGTGATGAAAGAGTAAAAAGATATAAGCACCTAAGTGTTGGGTTCCTGTTTGGCAGAGTAGACTGAGGAAGAACAGACTGGAAGAGCATCAAACCTTAATCTGGATGAGAAATTGATGGTGATCAAGTTTCTTGAGGGATCATTCATGGTTGGCCAACATGATTGATGACTTCTATAACTATCTTTTTGATATGCATCACTTAGTAAGCATGGATTCAGCTGACAGACTAGAGTTTAGAAATATCTTGAGTTTTTCAGATGCTGACTAGAAAGATGTTGAAATCCTTGATGCGGATATATATACCAGATTGATTTCAGTATGAAGATGTGTGTTGTGTGGTGTGAAGTGCGAAGAAAAGTAGAGAGTAGTGTGGAAGCAGCAATACAGGTCCGATATGTGATAGGATAGCAGTACTAAAGAAAAGGAAGAATGAAGTGCAGTAGATCAGTGTATTGAGCCTAACCGGTACTGAACCTTAGCACATGTGGATGCTTCTCATCAATTCAAACACCTGGTTACATTCCATATACCTTGTAGACAGTGAGTCTCTTGTAGGCAGTGAGCCTCTTGTGAGAAGTGTGCTCGGGTAGTGAGCCCTAATTAGCAAGTGCCATTTTGTACTTCTATTCTTTTAACAGAGAATACAATCTTGGGTTAGTCACCCCGTGGTTTTTCCCTTAACAGGGTTTTCTACGTAAAAATCCTTGTGTTATGTGTGTTGATTTCATTTCTGCTTTCATGTTCATTTATGCTTATATGTTTTGATACTGCACTATTGTTAAAGAAGATAAGAAAGTTAAGAAGTTTAAGATAACTGATTCACCCCCCCTCTTAGTTATCTGGCTTGTTTCCAACAGACTCATCGCCACTGGTCTTTAAACTATGCTTGGGAACAAACATGCCATACACACACACATGGAAGACATGGAGAAAACACGACAGACAAGCAATGGAAGAAACCTATTGCTAGGTTTGCAACCATCTTAGGCACATTACATGCACACACCAACAATTAGGCTTCGCCACAACAATCACCGAAGACACGCTTAAGGGCTAGGATAGTCTTAGATCAGCTTCCCGCTTTCTAGGAGGACTTTTGAAAATGAAAACATTGTGCAATCTCCTCGAGAAATACACCATCCCTACCTCGCACAGAGGGCTTAAAATAAAAAGGATATGCACGATATCCTGCCTCCACAGAGGGCTTAAGTGATTGCAGTAGATTTTAATCTTTACAAAATATCAAGCACGTTAAGGTAGGAAGAAAACACACAAGAGAACATGAGCTTTTGCAAAGCCCATGGCCCCCGGTGGTGACATGTACTTTACGATCGCCAAATGTTCCCACAAACACACAATTCCTTGCAAGAAAAGGTGTTAGAATCCATATAATCATAATAAACAATAATGCATATAATCATTCATATAGAGATCTGAGGTTATACTACGGATTCAGAGACTGAGTATAACCATGGGGCTATACCACAGAAATCTCAAAACTGAGTGTAACCAAGGCGAGATTCAAAGATAAACAAAGTGCATGGAGTAGAAGTATTGTTATGGTTTGTTAGTACAATAAGACAACATCAAGATCACACAAAGTGATTCTACTAGCCAAGCGTCGGATAATATTTATCAACCATGTCATCATGTATGGACTAGGTCCATTTTTTTTATTTCTCGCTGAAGGGACACTTGGTCCATATCAGTATAATTTGTTTTTTTTGTTGCAAGTATAGACCTAACCGGTGTTGTCATTGATGTCAACATACTCCTGTTGCATTAATGATAAGGATTAGATGAATTGTTTGCTGAGGATATTGACAAAATTGGTCATATAAGGAATAGTGAAGAACAGTGAAGACAGTAAGGTAAAAGTCCAAGTTAAGATGAGGATCAGAGGATGTGGTTTAAAGGGTTTGTAGATATGTGTCTTAAGATGATCCATCAAAGATTTCTGAGGTCCGCATGAAGATCTAAAGAAGTTGTGGCCGCTCAAGTAAAACTGGTTCTGGCAGGTGTTCAGAGGTGGTAGAGTGATACAGATAGGTCCGGTGAGATCTGGAAATGCATTATCCTATTCTGCGGATTTGGTGGAGTGTTTAGGAAGTCCTTGTGAAGTGTCAACTTGATTGGTTCGTGGTCTAGAGGTCCGCAAGTATCTATTTCTTTGTGACAGTGATGACAGACTATGTTCTTGAGGTTCCAGATGAAGGAGAGAAGGATTTCAGTAAGAAGATGTAGTGTGGATGTTCTTGGTGATTCAGACAAGCTTGTGGAAGTCTTTGGATTGTGTCTAGTTTGTGTTGGTGGTCCGCATTGGAGTTTGAGCTCACAATTGAAGAATTACTTCTGGATAGTAGTGTTCTTCCTAAGACTGGTTGATCGAATGAGTTACACATCCTACGCATGTTCTTGTAGATGTTTGCTGACTTAGATGATTATTCCTAAGTCGATGTCTTGTATAAATAAGGGATTGTAAAATCATTTCAAAAGTATCTTGCAGAGATGAGAGTGTGGTAGCGAGGAGGAGAGTGAAAGGCAGAGCAGAAGTATTGGGCTTAAATGGAACTAATTCAAGCATGGTGAAGATGCTATTCTCCAGTTCATGTGTTTGATACTTATTATTTTGTAGACAGTGTGTCTCTTGTAGGCAGTGGGCCTCTTGTGAGTAGTGTGCTCAGGCAGTGAGCCCTAATTGGCATGTGCCATTTTGTTCTTTCTATTCTTCTAATAGAGAATACAATCTTGGGTTAATCACCCCGTGGTTTTTCCCTTAACCGGGTTTTCCACGTCAAAATCTTGGTGTCCTGTGTGTTAATGTGTTTCTGCTCTTGATTTTAATGCATTATGTTTCCATGATTGATTTATCATTATGCTGCTGAATTACAAAGTGGATTTAAGTGTTTAATTGGAAGAAAGTTTTGTACAACTAATTCACCCCCCTCTCAGTTGTCTGCCCTAAATCTAACAATTGGTATTAGAGCTAAGTTCCTCTAAAAGAGCTTAACCACTTGAGGAGATCCAGGATGTCATCCTACAAGAAGGATAGTCTGAAGTTTGAAGGAACCAATTTTAATCTCTAGAAAAGTCGCATGAAATGTCACTTGCAATGTATGGGAATGTAGTACTGGACCATGGCTTCAACGAAGTATACTCCTCCACAGGGTGGCCCGAAATCCCCAAATGAAATCATAGATGCTGAAAACAATCTGTGGACTATAGAAGCTCTTCTAAGTGCATTATCTGATTCAAAGCTTTCAAATGTTGTTGACCTACCAACTGCTTTTAAGATTTGGGAAAAATTGGAACTTCTGCATAAAGGAGACAAGTATGTTAAATGTGCAAGGCTACAGAGTTTGAAAGGGAAATTTGAAAATCTGAAGATGAGAGAAGATGAAAATATCACTACTTTTATGCCAAGAGTAAATGAGCTTGTTTGTGGCATTAGATGTACAGGTGGAGTCTTGGATGAAGAGGAGATTGTTGGCAAAGTTCTCAGATCCCTTCCTGCTTCTTATAAAATCAAGGTTGCTTCCATTGAAGAATTCAGAGCCCATACAACTGTCACAAGAGATCAATTGGTTGGTAAATTGGTTGCATTTGAATTGACCGAGTTTGGAGATGCCCCCCCAAGACTGAATCTGCATTCAAAGCCAATGCCTCTATAAAAGGTAAACAAAGGCTTAATCTAGGAGAGAGCTCTTAAAGGAAACTATCATGGCATGAAAAAGAAAGAAAAGACTTGGAAGAAGCAGAAACTGCTTAACTTGAAGCCCTTATTGCAAAAAGACTGCCAAGAGGATCCGGTAATTATGAAGGAAAATTGCCTTTTAAGTGTTTTAACTGTAATAAGATTGGTCATTTTGCCTCAAAATGTCCGGAAAGATTTTCAAGGCCAAATCCTAACAGATCAAGGTTCCAAAAGAATTGTTACTATGTTCATGAAGAAGATGATAATGAAGGAGCAATAGATGATGAATTAGAGACAGGAAACAAATCCGGAAGTGATTGGGTGTTTATTGCCATCAAGGAAGAAGAACCAATGCCCTCTGAATCTGTCAATCATAAAGTTGTAGAAAGAGCTATGGCTGCCCAAGTTGAAGAAAAGGATGATTGGGTCATTGACAGTGGATGCTCTCACCATATGACAGGTGACAAAAGTAAGTTCATTGACTTGGAAAGGTATGAAGGAGGAGTGGTAAAGTTTGGTGATAATTTTGCTGGCAGAATCAGAGGAAGAGGAACTATTTCTTTTGATGGAAAGAACAAAATCGGTAATGTACTGTATGTTGAAGGATTGAAGCACAATCTTCTCAGTGTTGGACAGTTGGTGGACAAAGGCTATGATCTCTGATTCAAGAAGGGAAAATGCAAGATCTTTGAAAGTTCTGGAACAGAGATTGCATCTGGTACTCAAACTAAAGGTAATATCTTCCACTTGGTTGGTACTGGTAAAAGTTGCTTATTTGTTCAAGTTGATCAGAGTTGGTTGTGGCATAGGAGAATGTGTCATATGAATTTTGATAATATCATCAAGATAAGCAATACTCAGGCTGTAAGAGATTTTCCAAAACTGGTGAAACCTACAAATAGTTTGTGCAAAGAATGTCAGTTGGGAAAACAAAGTAGAGTCTCATTTAAAAGCAAGGAGCAATCTTCTACTAGATTATTGAACTTAGTTCATATTGATCTTTGTGGTCTGGTAAGAATCGAGAGTTGATGCAGAGCGCACAATGGAAGCGGACAAAACGGATCAAACAGATCAACTCATACACATCACTTGACTTGTTATTGCCAGTTCACATGCACCGATTCACCATTACACCTAATCACTACTTGTATCTGCTGAAAGATACATTCTCAATGTAATTTCCCGCATGCATTTGTGACATACATTCGAACCACATTCATTGGCAGGACTTGGATTATCGGTCGGGCTTACCACAGAGTCGTTGTTTCACCGAACACGCCGATATCACATTCAAACACATTTGTCAGCCAGATTTCAATCATCAATGAACACTTGGGTTTCCTACACCGCTACTCCTATACACCGTTGTATAGTCTGCCTTCACCAAACCCTAGGACATGGAGATGCTAGGTGATCTACTGTACGCATTCAAACTTGGTCCTCTTCGCCGCCGAATAGGAAAATAAAACAAGAAACGAAAAACACATATTGTACAATGAAGCCATTCCACTGATTTCGACAGAAATCTTATCAGTGGAATGCTTCACATCAACATTTTACAACAATGGGAAAACAGGAAGGAAAGGAAATCTACATCTATGCAATTCGTATTTACAGAAAATGGGAAACAAGCTGACGACACATAAATAGTTTGATTCTGCTTAGCAAAGCTTGATTACATTTGAATAATCACAATATCATATGACTAATTACAATCTCAATCCCTAATCTATATGCATTTGATTCATTTCTCTGGGTTTTTATAGATTCACCTAGAGTAGTACCAAACTGACTCTGAGCGGCTGGGAAACACTACTGCCTATTTTTGGCATTATTGCTTTTTTTTTTTTGAATTATGTGATTACAATTGACAAACATCCCCTAAGTCACTTGGGACTTACAACTGAAATGAAAATGCATTGGTCAATAGACCTTATTACAACATAAAACAAAACATGAACTTAAATGCCTCACAGAGGCCACTTGTGTTAGGTGCCCCTGCACTAGGAGTGTGCAAGGTGATAGATACTTTATGTTACTAATTGATGACTATTCCCAGATGATGTGGGTAACTTTTTTGAAGGAGAAATCAGAGGCTCTTGAGAAATTCAAAATATTCAAGGCTATGGTAGAGAATGAAACTGGATTAAAATTAAAATATCTGAGGTCTGATAGAGGTGGAGAATTCACATCTGGTGAGTTCATAGAATTCTGTGAGAAACATGGAATAAAGAGACAGTTGTCTGCTGCTAGGACTCCACAGCATAATAGAGTAGTGGAGAGAAAGAACCGGACCATCCAAGAATCATCTAAGACAATGATGATGGAAGCAAATGTTCCTCAAATCTATTAGAGAGAAGTTGTCCACACTGCAGTCTATACTCTCAATCGAGTACAAATCATAAGCAATATTGGTAAGACTCCTTATGAACTTTGGTTTGGCATCACTCCTACTGTGAGGTATTTTAGAGTCTTTGGTAGAAAATGTTACATTAAAAGAGATGAAGATCTAGGCAAGTTTGATGCTAGAAGTGATGAAGGAATATTCTTGGGTTACTCTACTCAAAGCAAAGCATACCAATGTTATAACAAGAGATTGAGAAAGATTATGGAAAGTACAAATGTGAAGGTTGATGAAGGAACTGAAAAACCCTCAAGGTTTTATGAATATGATGAAGATGATCAGAATGGTGTTCTGATTCAAGGAGCCCAAGCCCCTTCTGAAATTTAGATTCAAACTGATCCGGTAAATCAGGAAGAACATATGAGTTTTAGTGAGCCTGATCAAGAATCAGATGTGCAAGAAACTCCCAAAGTTCCCAGGTATGTAAGACTAAACCACTCTAAAGATTAGATCATAGGTGATAAAAGCAAAGGTGTACAAACAAGAAGAAGGATTGCTTAAGATTCAGAAGAGTATTGTCTGGTTTCAAAGATTGAACCTAAGATAGTGAATGAAGCTTGCAATGATGAAAACTGGACTAAAGCAATGGAGGAAGAGTTGATGCAAATTGAGAAAAATCACACTTGGGATCTTGTTCCTAGACCTAGAAACAAGAATGTGATTGGAACCAAATGGGTCTTATGGAACAAACTAAATGAAGTTGGTGAAGTAATCAGAAATAAAGCCAGATTGGTCTGCAAGGGTTATTCTCAAATAGAAGGAGTTGATTTTGAAGAAACTTTTGCTCCAGTGGAAAGAATTGAAGCAGTCAGACTATTTCTTGCTTTTACTGCTTTCAAAGATTTCAAAGTATATTAGATGGATGTCAAATCTGCCTTCCTAAATGGTGACTTGGAAGAAGAAGTATACATTGAGCAACCGGATGGATTTCAATTGTCTGATCATGGTGATATGGTTTGCAAGTTGAAGAAAGCACTGTATGGACTGAAGCAAGCCCCAAGAGCCTAGTATGAAAGATTGGATAAGCATCTTTTGAAGATTGGTTTCAACAAAGGTACTGCTAACAGTAATTTGTATTTCAAAATTGATCATGAAAACATCTTGATTGTTGAAGTGTTTGTTGATGATATCATTTTTGGAGGAAGAGATAGTATGTGTAAAACTTTTACAAATCAAATGAAAAGTGAATTTGAGATATCCATGCTTGGGGAAATGAGTTTCTTCTTGGGTCTGCAAATCATTCAAACAAAGAAAGGAATATTCATTTCTCAGACCAAATATGTGAAAAAATTGTTGAAGAAATTTAGGATGGAAGACTCAAAACCAATGAATACTCCCATGGCAACTGGATGTAAATTGAGAAAAGATGATGACTCTCCTAAGGCTGATCAAAAAAAGTACAGGTCAATGATTGGAGGATTGTTGTATCTCACTCAAACTAGACCTGACATTATGAATGTTGTTGGTCTTGTTGCTAGATTTCAAGCTGATCCTAGAGAATCTCATGTCATGGCAATCAAGAGGATTTTTATATATCTAAAAGGGATAGTTGAGTATGGATTGTGGTAGCCCAGAGATCATGATTTCTCTCTTCATGCATATATAGATGTGGATTGGGCAGGAGATGTGGATGACCGGAAGAGTACCAGTGGTGGAGCATTCTTTTTGGGGAAGAGATTGGTTTTTTGGCTAAGAAAGAAACAAGAGGCAATATCTATGTTCACTACAAAAGTAGAATACATTGCAGCAGCAAGTAGTTGCACTCAAGTTTTGTGGATGAAGCAAATGCTAAGAGACATAAGAGTGGAGTATGAGGAGCCTATCACAATCTTCTGTGATAATTCAAGTGCAATAAATATATCTAAGAATCCGGTGTTGAATTCAAAGACTAAACATATATCCATCAAGTTTCACTTTTTGAGAGAGCAAGTGAACAAGAATGAATTCAGATTGGAGTTTGTGCCTTCCAAGGATCAGATTGCAGACATCTTTACTAAACCTCTACCTAAGGACTCTTTTGAGTATCTCAGGGAGAAGTTAGGGGTTATTGCCCCTCCGGTGATAAACTAAGGTGCACTGATGTGCATCAGTCCAATGGATATCACAGTCATATCTTGTGGTTCGGATTGATGATGGAAGCTGCTACTTAGGGGGAGCAGCTGGTATGATTCTAAAGTGTTGAAGTTGCAGTATGTGCCCTTTTCCATTGATGTCAAAGGGGGAGAGAAGACATGTGAAAAATAAGTGGTTGCTGATCAAAGGGGGAGTAGTAAAGGAAGAGAAGACATGTGAATGGTTGTTGGTGATAGGGGGAGTTGTGTCAGTAAAGAAAAGTTCTTGTCTTGATGGTCAAAACAGTTTTTCACATCATATGTTGCCATCAATGACAAAGGGGGAGATTGTTGCAAGTATGGGCCTAACCAATGTTGTCATTGATGTCAACATACTCCTATTACATTAATGATAAGGATTGGATGAACTATTTGCTGAGGATATTGAGAAAATTGGTTATATCAAGAACAGTGAAGAACAGTGAAGACAGGAAGGTAAAAGTCTAAGTTAAGATGAGGATCGGAGGATGTAGTTTAAAGGGTTTGTAGATATGTGTCTTAAGATGATCCAGTAAAGATTTCTGAGGTCCGCATGAAGATCTGAAGAAGTTGTGGCCGCTCAAGTAAAATCAGTTTCGATAGGTGTTCAGAGGTGACAGAGTGATACAGATAGGTCCGGTGAGATATGAAAATGCATTATCCTATTCTATGGATTTGGTGGAGTGTTTACGAAGTCCTTGTGAAGTGTCAACTCGATTGGTTCATAGTCTAGAGGTTCGCAAGCATCTATTTCTTTGTGACAGTGATGACAGACTGTGTTCTTGAGGTTCCGGATGAAGGAGAGAAGGATTTTAGTAAGAAGATGTAGTGTTGCTATTCTTGGTGATTCAAGTAAGCTTGTGGAAGTCTTTGGATCATGTCTAGTTTGTGTTGGTGGTCTGCATTAGAGTTTGAGCTCACAATTGAAGAATTACTTCTGAATGATGGTGTTCTTCCTAAGACTGGCTGACCGAATGAGTTACACATCCTGCGGATGTTCTTGTAGATGTTTACCAACTTAGATGATTATTCCTAAGTTGATGTCTTGTATAAATAAGGGATTGTAAAGTCATTTCAAAAGTATCTTGTGGAGATGAGAGTGTGGTAGCGAGGAGGAGAGTGAAAGGCAGATCAGAAGTATTGGGCTTAAATGGAACTGATTCAAGCATGGTGAAGATGCTATTCTCTAGTTCATGTATGTGATACTTATTATTTTGTAGATAGTGTGTCTCTTGTAGGTAGTGGGCCTCTTGTGAGCAATGTGCTCGGGTAGTGAGCCCTAATTGGCATGGCCATTTTGTTCTTTCTATTCTTCTAACAGAGAATACAATCTTGGGTTAATCACCCCGTGGTTTTTCCCTTTACCGGGTTTTCCACGTCAAAATCTTGGTGTCTTGTGTGTTAATGTGTTTCTGCTCTTGATTTAATGCATTATGTTTCCATGATTGATTTATCATTATACTGTTGAATTACAAAGTGGATTTAAGTGTTTAATTGGAAGAAAGTTTTGTACAATTGATTCACCCCCCCTCTCAGTTGTCTACCCTAAATCTAACATTTTCGTGATTCACCTGCTAGATAGAACCACTAGAGGAAGGTACACAATAAATCAAGAGAGGAGAAACAAGTGCCTTAGGGATAGTCACATAGGTGGGTGCCTCCAAGTCACCAACCGCAACACTATGTCCATAAGACACAACACACAACAATGAAAATAGAGAACTAATGTAGAAAAATGATGATACAAATAGAAGAATGTCACAATAAAGGCAGTCCCCTGGTATCCTTGACCTTACAAGAGAATCAAGGGTCATCTCTAGAGGCCTAAACAACACATAACACATCACGGGGGAAACACAACACGAGAGGGGAGGTCACATACACGATTTGATCATGTTACCGCATAAATGACCACTAGGGTTAGAAATACTTACCTTTAGGGGCAACTGAACTAACAGTTGTCATTGAGCAAATCATCATCTTCCCACCCCCGAATGTTAGAGGAAAGTGGGACATAAGGTACCATAGCCCAACTTTTATTCGTGTCTTCAATTTGTCCATTCTTAAGGTCTTCTTGGTTTGATTCAGTGTTCGGTGAGACATTTTCTTGTTGAGATGTGTTTCATTGGGCAAAAGCTTGTCGTCTCCTCCCCCTTTCTCTTGCTTGTCTATTTCTTTGTCTTACCACTTATCTCTTTTAAAATAGTGTCTATAGATTTTTGTGTTTTAGAGGAAGAAGTGCCTTGATCAAATCTTATTTTTTCTTGGTGGAATGTTTTTCTCTCGACGACTACCTCCCGATCCTTGTAAGGATGGCGAGGGAGGAACCTCAACATAGGGTCCTTTTCCTTTTGGTCTAGGATGCTCTTCAAATGTGGGTTGTTTGTCTCTTATTGTTTCTTGTATAGAAGGATTGGCCACTTGATGCAATAATTGTATTTTCTAGTGTTTATAACTCAAGAAGTTAAAATCTGTCTATGGCTCTAGTTCCACTTTAGATCTTTCCCAAAAGTAATCAAGGGTAAAGTGTTCTCTTGTAACCAAAGGTTTATACCTATTGCGAGGAATAGTATGCACTTGTCAATTCAAAGGGAATTTTACACAATTATGAATTGTTGAAGGGGCAACTTTCATAGCCTTTAACCATGGGTGTCCTAATTTTATGTGAAAAAGGTCAGATACGGGGACAACATCAAACAATTGTTCTATAGATTTCTCAAATATAGTAACCAATAAAGATATCTTCCCAGAAGTGATAAAGGTTCCCTTATGTGTCTTAATCATCATGTCCGAAGGGTCATAAAATCCTTATATCAATCCATGTGAATAGAGGAACTCTTTCGTTGCCACATTAGTCATGCAATTAGGATCAATAAGGGTTCCATCCACAAGATTTCCCATTATCTTCACAGTGATATAAAGAGGTCCTTCAGTGTTTCCAATTGTTCTATCATGAGGTGTAATCACAATTTCAGGTTCGGGGACCTTTCTTTTCATGTAAGGCCTAGGAGGGAACCTATTGTTATTGTTGCGATTAGATTCCATGTGTATATGTATTCCAATCAATGTGAAATTAGAATTTAAAAGCTTTTCAAAAGTTATGCAATAGACAAGCGCAAAACTATGTATGACAATAACCTAAAATGCGTGATTTTTAAAAAAAAAATTCAATGCAAATAAGTGAAAGAAAAGGTATTGTAAGGAAATTGATCATGGCAGAAAATAATGTCTAATATTAGTCCAATAAAGAAATAATATCATTTACAACACACTTTTGATGCAAACCTATAATGATGACAAGTCAAAACCTAGTGAAAATACACTAAGATATGCAAATTTTCACAAATTTTCAATGCAAAGGCCCAATAAAAAGGGTTTTGTAAAGAATTTGAGGTGGGGTAGTAGATTATAACCCTAATAATAGCCAATTAATGCAGCAAAATCCTTCACAACACACTTATGATGCAATTCTAGAGAGACGATAAGGCCAAATCTAGTGAAAATGCAAGGTTTTCAAACCCTAGACATGAAATTTGTAAGAAAGGTACTATGATAAAACACTACAATTAGAAATCAGTCCTAATTAGTATTTTAGAAGGGTAGTAAAATCTGAAACAAGATTTTGACTACAAACCCTAGCTAATGCAAAGCTAGGTTATATGGAAAATGCACAATT
This sequence comes from Cunninghamia lanceolata, assembly GCA_027924645.1. Lineage (NCBI taxonomy): Eukaryota > Viridiplantae > Streptophyta > Pinopsida > Cupressales > Cupressaceae > Cunninghamia > Cunninghamia lanceolata. Next base: position 10,660,467 of record BSBN01000202.1, read on the forward strand.
TAAAGTAATTTTTAACAATTTAATCATGAAAATGCAATGTAAATGAATGGTGAATGATGAATTTATGTATTTTAAATCATATCTAATGATAATGATAGAAATTTAATGAAATTAAATGCCAACTAAATCAAATTATTTGAAAAGCTAAAAATGCCAAATTTTTCAAAATTTTCAATTCTTTTGTAATTTTTCAAATGCAATAAGATGAGCAATAAAATAAATGAATAAAATGAATGTAAATCTAAAGTACAACACTTATCAAGGTGTAAAAAGTCCAAAAACACGGGTTCACCAAAATGTTTAATAAAGAGGAGGGTGTTGACAATTTTAAGGGTTTGTGTTGATCCTCCTTTTACCACTAAACATTCAAGGACACTCAACTGAGTAGAGAACTCTACTACATATCTCCTGTTACTTGGAACATAGGGGGAGATTGAAATTGTATAAATTTGTTATTCAATTAAGTCTAATTATGCTTAAAACCCTAATTTTGTGAAATATTAAACAATGGATAAATTATGGAAAATGATCGCATATAGAGATATCAAATGACAACCAAATACATACCAAATTTTGAAGTTTGATGTGTGGAAAAGTTAGGGACTAATGAGCGGGCACCCTAGTCCAGTGTACCTACTTTGGTTAGGATCTCTAAAGAATATATGCAACCTATTCCCGTTGTCATAGAGATTTTACTGCTTCAGAATCTAGAGGAGTAATGAGCGGGCACCCAAGTCCAAGTCCTAGTTTTCTTCTCAGATCTACAATTTCGATAGTTTGCACTGCTCTCCTGCAACTCCACTTCTTCACTTCCGAAACCTGTAACCTACAATTATAGAAAAGTGGGTTGGGGTTGTGGTGTTTGAGGCTTGCCTCGATCAAGCCCCAAAGAGACATTCAAGTCTTCCGAACACTGTTGTCAGATAAAGAGTGCATATCCCTATGGGATATCTAGGCAAAATCCAAATGATAAATGATAGAAAACAAAATTGATATCACATTGTAGTGTAGATCTCACATAAATGAAGGCACTTCAATCACATGAGAAGATGAAGCCAAATATGCAATCACAAACACAATAACAATTCTCTGCTCTGCAACAATGAATATCTTAAAATCACAAGTATGCCAAAAGTTAACAATCATCTTCTAGTTTACAAATGAATCACTAATCATGCTTATATATGCAACTACAAACATTCCCGCTAAGAATTTTGTAATTCAAACTTGAGATGTCGGCATAGGACCTAATAACAGTCATAAAACTAACACCCAAAAATAGGTCCTGACCTAAAATAGGGCACGACTAGGGTGTGGGAGCCCAAGTCCTCCCCCTATTTCAGGCATGATTTATGTTAAGCACACCCCTTAGGTCCCATTTGCCATGAAACTTCAGGGTTTTCTCATCAGGAGTCACCATGAACATGCAAGATGACCTAAATGCATTCTAAAGGACCCAGGAGCTAAACCTTAAGAGGGAAAAACCCCCAAGGGGACATTTTCCAACATAACACACGCTAATTAATGCACACAACACACATGGCACAACTACCAATACAATGCATATAAACCACACATGGTACAACTACCATCCAATTACATTCAAGTAACATGGCACACTTGCCTATGCATAATAGAATGACATCACAACATTCAAGCATAAGGGAAATAATCACACCTTCAATGCATGCCAAACGAGGCATAAATCATAGTCCATCATAGACACATACAAGCACGAATCAGGCATCACAATGCACATGGTAAACATCACACATTGAGTCAAACTCTGATGGTGGAAGAAGGAAGCGAGACCTAGGTAGTTTGGATAAGGAGTGTCAAATGAGGGAAATACTCACCTCACGATAGAACATGAGGGAATAACCTCCTCATAGAAACCAGACAATACACTAAAATTTGCTCTTTACACTCAAACCCAAGCAAGCCAGACACTTTACCAGGACATGCAATTTGGTGTAGATGATCTCATTATTAAATTTTATTACCCAATGTGTTTAAATGTTATTCTTGATTAAAAATTCCATTCACTTAATTCCAACGTCCTCTTTGGGTTGTGGTGCATGATGGAAGCCACTCCTTTCCTACCTTAGACTTCTTCCTAAACATCCATAGCATAAATTTGACCAATTGGGCATGCCACGGTTTACGAGGCGACAAAATCACAATTTTGACAAAAACACAACATATTCTAAAAAGATGTAAAACCTAATTTTCCATGGGAGACTACTCATCCCACATTAAAATTAATAAAAGAAAGGTTTTAAATTGGAATTTCAATTTTTTTAGTTGCATGAAAAACCATTAAAAACCCAAATTCACCATTGTTGCAAGCTTGGCTACCTTGAGCCATTTTCTAACTCTCATGTTTCAAACTCAAATGGAAATTTGACAACTACCCATTATAGCATAAATGCACAACATTCCAAATATGAATAAAAACAAGGTGGGTAATCCTAGGTAAAATTTACCTTAACCCTGTCTGTTTTTACATGTTTTCAACCAAGAACACAAAGCAAAAATATATAAAACAACCATAAATTCATATCTAAGTTTTCCTTGCCTAATCAGGATGCCATAGCAATCCACTAAATGTGGCATGGCAATGAACAAAGCATACAAATTTAAAACAAAGGAAAGATTCAAGAATCATACCTTTCCTACAAGAAATCCAAGGAGGAGAAGAGGGTTTTGAAAGCAATCTTTGATCACACACAAGCATCCACAATTCAAATCCACTCCACTTCAACCAAACAATTCAAGCAATTTAACATTTCTTTTATTCATGGAGAAAATCCTTCTTTCCAACAAGAGAGGGTTTGACAGGAGAGAGCAAAAGGAGAGGAAAAAGAATGAAATAAAATAACTCCTTTTTCCCTTTAACACCCAAAAGCCCTAATTTAAAATAGAATATAAAATTCACTTATAATCATTTTTTTAATCAATAATGAAATACAATATATTCATTTAACACACCATTTAAAAATATATCTAATTCATTTCATTTTACTAACTTAAATAATTTAATAAAATACCTAGGAACATTAAAATTTATTTAACGATATTTCAACTTCCAAATACCTTTCAGGCAACACATTTAGTAATATAAAATTAGCTAATGAACTTATTGAAACTGTTCCAAATAGGTAATTGCCTTTTAACTCAATCTCATTCCAAAAAATCTAAACACGCCATATCAGGAATTATGTTTTCTAATTTAATGCAATTCTACATTTTTTACGGAAAAATATTAAATTTCAGAAAATGTTAAATTTTAGAAATAATTTGAAATAATTTATATTTATTCCTCTAGAAAAATATAATGCAATAGACATATTCGATAAGATAATTAATCATTAAAATAATCTAAAAACACAAAAAACACATTTTTCGAGATCATTTAAAATAAAGTGCAAAATGCTAAGGAAACACATGCAGTTGACTTTAAGCACACATTACGGGTTTCCACAACACAAGGATAAGGGTGAGATGGATTAGCGTCCCATGTCAACCTTATCCACATTTCCCACATTAGTTAACACCTTTTTTACCCACACACTCAAGTCAACCATCAGGCGTACCTACTACCCATATAATAGCCAAAGCAACATAATCCACTTCAACGTGGTATAATCACACATGATATAAAATAATCACATCCACTATAATCATCTACGACTAGCATAATCCAAGAACATGATGCATAAATGGAAACATTTCACAATGTGGGAATAATACAGCAATCACAACTATAACAAGTATAGTGAAAACAATGAAGTTGAAGCACTGGAGTAATCTAACATGCACAATCACAACGTATGCATCCCATAATGCATAGTTGGAACCAAATATCAAAGTACAACCCCATCGGAAACACCTGGATGGTCATGCAAAATACACCCTCAAAACCCATCAATGGCACCATAGACCTCATCGACAAGTTTGGTGCAATGCATCAAAGCATAATAATCACATAAAACACTGATAAACACCCAGAACAACATATAACACATGAATCAAAAATCACACAAGGCACAAACTAGGGTGGGCATTACATGGATGCTATACTAGCATGAGTCCTACAAGTGACATCACCCTCTGCATAGTTTTTGTGGATTGAATCCCTTGGTCATGTGGGGGCCTGCCCCTAGTCACATCTAGCTAAGGGGCTAAGCTCCTACAGCTACAATGCCACCAAATCATGTCACCAATATTGATAACTCTCCACTGATGTTGTGCCACCTCTTCTCATCATAATCTCCTAGCTCAGTGAGTGGTGCCTGTTGGCAAGAGACACTATATGGATTCATGGTTGTTGTCATTGATGGCAACAAAGGTCATCCCACATATCCGCAAGTCATAATGTGTCTCTACCGGAAGTCAGAATAAAGATTGTTGTGGTCCGGTGAACAAGAACAGAGCATGTGGCAAGGTCCGACAGATTGATCCGGATCTCTCAGAGGAAGTGTCTTGGTACAGTGCGGATTTGGGGAAGTCAAGAGGACTACCTTGAGTGGTATATTCCAAGGATTTAGCCTCTGGTGATGGACAAGGAAAAAGATATGAATAGTTGAGTACCGGATTCCTGAGACACAGTCAAAACAGAGGAAGAACTGACTGACAGAGTATCAGACTACTTTCCGGATGTGTTACTGTTGATGATAAAAGTTGTGAAGGCATGAATCATGTTTGGCCGACATGATTAATGATATCTACTAGGATATGCTTGATCCGCATTGCTTGGTGAGCAAGGATTCAGCCGACAGAACAAAGTTTGTAAGAAACTAGACTGTTCCGGATGCCGACTAGAAAGGTGATGAAATTACCTGTGCGGATATATATAGAGGATGGATTTAGTTGTGAAGAGCGTGAAGTAATTAATTAATATGCGAATAAGTCCAGATCAGAGCAGAAGTAGCAAAAAGGATCCGGTATGTGAAAGATAGCAGAATAAAGAATAGAGGAAAGATGAAGTGCAGCAGATCAGTGTACTGAGCCTAACCGGAACTGAACTCCAGCATATGCAGATGCTTCCAATCAGTTCAAGACTGTGATTCTTATCACTTTGTAGACAGTGTGTCTTCTTGTAGGCAGTGGGCCTCTTGTGAGCAGTGTGCTCGGGCAGTGAGCCCTAATTGGCAAGTGCCATTTTTTGTAATCTCCTATTCTTCTAACAGAGAATAATTTTGGGTTAATCACCCTGTGGTTTTCTCCCTTAACAGGGTTTCCACGTCAAAAATACTGTGTTATGTGTTTCTTATTTCATGGTAATGTTTTTGTGTTTGATTCAATGCTGCATCAATTAATAAGAAAGTTCAATAAGGGAAATAATTAGGATAACTGATTCACCCCCCCCTCTCAGTTATCAACAATTGGTATCAGAGCTAAGTTCCTCCTAATAGAGCCTAACAGCTTGAGGAAGATCTGGGAGTTCAAATGGATGCATATGGTTTAAGGGAGCAACTCAAGACTGCTCTTGAGGATCTTGAACAGTCAAATTCTGAAGTCAATGAATTAAAGGAAAGACTCAAACAGGCTGATGAATTCATGAGAGAATTAAAAGACAAATTAAGTCTCTCTATGAAAAAGAGAAAGGAGCTGCTCCAACAGTTGGCAAGACAAAGTGAAGAAAGCAATACAAATGAAGAATTGACTGAGAAAACCAAGTTATGTGAAAAGTTATCAAAAGAAGTCATTATGTTAAGACATGAAATGGAATCAGGAACTATAAAGTTTACTCAAGAGATTGAAGAAAAAAGAAAGGCTGAAGACAATCTAAGACAATCTCTTAAAGAAAAATTGGAAGAATGCCACCAGATGGACAGGATTATCAGACATCTTGAATCTGATCTTGAAGATGCCAAAGATAATGAAGAAAAACTTAAGGATCAAATTGCCTTTCTCAAAAGAGACCTTCAAACAGCAAATGAATATAAAGAGAAATTCAAGATAAGTTCTGCTCAACTTGAAGTTCTTCTTGGAAGTCAAAAGAGGACAGATGACAAGTATGGTTTGGGATATGAGAAAGGAGAAAGCTCCAGATCCGGTCAGAAGAATCTTGGATCAGAAAATCTAAGGAGCAGGCCTAGAAGACCTCCGGTAAGACAACCAAATGCTCAAAGATATCCATCCTTCAATGGATACTGCCACAGCTGCAACCACTTTGGTCACAAAGCTAATCAGTGCAGAATGAGAATGAATCAGATTAATTCATCCTTCTCCGGACAGTGCTTCAACTGCAAAAGGTATGGACACAAATCCCATGAATGCAGAATTATGCAAGTAAACAAATCATTCAAAGGTAGATGCTTTACATGCAATAGAGTAGGTCATATGGCTAATCAATGCAGATCAAGAGGATATCAGTCAAATATGCAAAGAAATGTTATTTGCCAAATCTGCAATAGGTCCGGTCATAATGCTAAAGTCTGCAGAAACAAGTATCAGGACAAAAGAGGTCCGATGTATAATCAGAATCAAGACAAGGGTAAACAAAAGATGAATGCGGATGAAGTTAGGAATCAGATGAGCAAGATTTGGGTGAAGAAAAGTTCAGAGAATGTAGAGGTTGGATCCGCACCAGACTCTGGTGCTGATATTTCTTCCGGAAATTAAAAAGTGAGCTCAGGCTCAGGGGAAGACTCAAAGAAAATCCTGTTCCCCCAGCCAAACAAGTGGTGCCGAATGTGGCACAAGATGCGGATTAAAGGGTTTGCAGATATGAGTCTTGAGATGCTTCAGTCAAGTTTTCAGAGGTCCGCATGGAGTCATGAAGAAGCTGTGATCGATCAAATAAGACCTGTTCAGGGAGATGCTCCGGTATGACAAAGGATTACAAAAAGGTTCGGAGAGATCCAGAAGTGCACTATCTTGTTCTACGGATTGGACAGAGTGTTTGGGATGTTCTTGTAATATTTTACTTCGATTTATTCATGATTAAAAGATCCGGATGATATTCACAGATCAGGACTAATCCGGGATACTCCAAGCTATCCAGACAAGGCAAACCGGAATAATGTAGGTGAAGCATTTATTGCAGACAGATATTAGGGTTCGCGGAGCAATATAAGGGATTTCTCAAAAGTCATTTGCTCATTCTGCACTCAAGAAGAAGCGAATAGTGGAGCTCTGCAACAAGATTCATCAAGCACACCAAGGATCTCCTGCCGAAGTCATTGCAGAAAGAAATCAATCCAATCACTCCGTGCAAATCGAAGGCGCATAAGGTATTCTCCGTTTTTCATTACCTCACTGCAAATCTTTGAAGAATGGCTACTCCAAACATAGTTAAGATCTCTGATAGACCTCGCCCCTCATTCAAGAAACATCCTTACAAATCATTAGAGGTAGATCCACTAGGAGCCTTCTCTAGTGTTCGTCATGGTGTATTGCATACGGAAGATATTAGGGTTTACATCCATGCGAATCTTGAAGACTTTGGAGAATCAAAACTAATGGATATCTATCACAAACAATTGATAGATGACTCCTTTGAGATCAAACCTCAGTATAAAGCCATCCAGGACAAACACTTTGCACAGTGCATTCATTTCCCCTGTTTTGAAGAAGATGAATGGGTCCGGTATGTACTAAGTAGAGTACATGACAACTTCCTATGGTTGAACAAGCCCTTCAAGATCACCAAGGACGCAATTAGGGCTGTAACTAGTTTGCACTCATCCGGTGGATAACCTGTTCTCAAATCTGTCAAAAATCAGACAGTCAGTGATGCAACTGGATCCAAGTTTGACAAAAGAGCTATGACAGTTGATGACATCATTGAACCGGATATCAAATTTGCAGCTATGATAATTGGTTACAAAATCTATCACTCCAGTAGGGAAAATTCAGTACCGGGAACTGCAATCTACACAGCCTATCAGATGTTAAAGGAGAATGCAGACTATGACTTGTGCGAGCTTCTAGTAAACCAACTCTTTGAAAATCTACAGAAGATTAAGAAGGACAAGAAAAACTCCTTCAAATATGGTAATCTGATCCTGTGTCTCTTCTTTTACTACATGAATGAGCTTCCCGGATCCAGTGGATGGGTATGGCAAAATGACAGACCGGTTGCCATCCAAATCAGAGACTATTTGCATGGACTTGGGGATGCCAAAGCAAGAAATACAGCTCTATGGGGATACTTCAAAAACTTCCAAAGCATGATGCATGCAAGAGAAAGAATACCCCAATCCCTTGTAGAAAAGTACAAAGACACAGTATGCTTCATGGTTGAAACAGATCAGTGTCTAATGGAGGCAGTAGAGCCAAGGACTGTTTGGATCATGCCCATGGGGTATGAAGTGGATGAACAGATAGTAGAGCTGCATGTTCAACACATGCTAAGCCAGCCCAAAGATCCTAAGGCAGAAAGGTTTGGAACCTTTGAGGAACTGAGTGTAAAGTTACATGTAGAACTCAGGGAACCGGAGATAAAGAGGAAGGTAAGAAAAGAAGTTGAGCATATTGCTCAAGGCCTAGGCATCTCAAAAGAGGCACTTGATGCCAGCCGGGAAAAGAGGAGGAAGGCTAAGGAAGAAGAGAAAAGTAAAGAAAGTGTTCCGGTTGAAACTCCCACCCGGACCAGATCATCAAAAAGATCTGCACCTCCCTCAACCAAAAGTTCAAAACCGGAAGTCCAGGCATCCGGTAAAAGATCCAAGACAAAAGCCACAAGGGCTTATAAAAGCCAAAAGGATGAAGAGGAAACAGAGTCAGATGAGGGAGTAAAAGAAATAAAGAAGCAGAAGAAGAAAGGATCCGGTAAACCCTCCTCAGGACAAGACAAGGATGAAATGGCAGAGGTATCTGTTGAAAAGTCCACTCTGTCTCTAGAGAATGTAATCAAGTCGGTCACGGTGGATGGAAACCTTCAACCAATGACTGAATCTTATGATGACTTCAGTGAGGCTGACCAAAAGACTCTGCAGGAAGCCACAGTCAAATATCTGAACATATATAATAAGGCTTTCATTGAGATCACATCTCTTATTCCTAAAAGCCTAGAAAAGGAATTGGAAGTAAGAAAGAACAATGCTCATGCAAAAGATCTTGAGATCCGGGAGCAGATAGCTATTCAGCTATATCCTCAAATTGATCCCAAGACAATGAACATAATCTTCAAGGACTGCAAAGATGAGTTCAGAAGTAAAGCCAGGATGAATCAACTCATGCTTGGTGAGACTGACAAAGTGGCCCAAGAGACAGAAGAGATCCTCCGGAAGGCCTTCAAAAGGTTCAATCTTCCTGTTGTAGAGGACTTAGGTGCAGAAACAGCTGCGGATTTGGAATCATCTGTTCCGGAAGAAGTGGGCCCTGAACATACAAGCATCTCTCCTCCGGTTTCCCCTACAGTCTCCGGATCCAAAGAAGAAGAGCAATTACAGGAGAAGGAAGCAGGGGTGAAAGATAAAGAGGTTGACAGTTCCAAGACTGCAGAAGAAAAGAAACATCTGTCTCCAGCAAGAGACACTGCACAAACTGTTCAACAATTTTTGAGCAAAGAAACTTTAGAGATTGATGAACCGGAGCTTCTAAAAGGCCCATTCGACTTTGACTCTCTCTCTCCGGTACAAACAATGAAGATAGCTTCATTTGCAAATGCCAAGGCAAATGAAAAACTCCTGAAGTCTCATATGGAAGACTGTGAGTTGATAGAGGCTGCTTCCGGAGTACTTGTAAAGATTATGCCATCAATCCAGATAGATCCGACAGCCTCCTCTTCCGGTAATCTAAAAACCTTAGTCAGCAGTGTTGATACACATTTTGATTCTCTAGAAAAATCAACTGAAGAAAAGGTCCGGAAGGAATTTTTGGATAAAAGATTTTCAGAAGTATTAGAATTAATCTCTAAAGATAGGAAGATTGTGAGCATTGGAATAAAGAGCTTAGAGAATGCTCTTAAGGATGGCAGTGACATCTACAAATTTTGTATATCCTGGCCAAAGGCAACAGCAGCAATTGATAAGAAAATAAAAGAGGAACAGGACAAGCTACAAAGCTTATCTCAAAGTTTTGATCCTCTCTCTTCCTCCATAATAAATCAAGAATGTCAGACTATTGCAGTCTTGAATGAAATAAAGAATCTTGAGAAGGAAAGGAAGAATATCACTAACCGGATGGGAGAACTTAGAAGGATTATAATCCCTAAGTTGGAAACTATGCATGAGGCCATCAGTGATGCTCAGACCACCGCCCAAACAAAAGATCCAACAGATCTCAAGCGGGCAGAAGCTTTTGCATTTTTGTTGAGTGGTCACATTTCAATTTTGGACAGAATGAAGCAAAGTTGGGCTACAGAAATGATCCAATTGCAGACATCCTTTGCAGACATTCTTCAGTATATGTGAGTATGTAAATATGCGGCTATGTATAGAAAATTTTTGAAAATTTTGGTGTGCGGACCCCACCCTTTGCCATTGATGTCAAAGGGGGAGTGAGGAGCAGTGAAAAATGAGGAATCCAACTAAGGGGGAGTTCTGGAAATTGTATATAAAGACAGAGCATCAGCAAAGGGGGAGCATAGTGAAAACACTTAGTCATTTTTCACTAAGTGTTGCCATCAATGCCAAAGGGGGAGATTGTTGGCAAGAGACACTATATGGATTCATGGTTGTTGTCATTGATGGCAACAAAGGTCATCCCACATATCCGCAAGTCATAATGTGTCTCTACCGGAAGTCAGAATAAAGATTGTTGTGGTCCGGTGAACAAGAACAGAGCATGTGGCAAGGTCCGACAGATTGATCCGGATCTCTCAGAGGAAGTGTCTTGGTACAGTGCGGATTTAGGGAAGTCAAGAGGACTACCTTGAGTGGTATATTCCAAGGATTTAGCCTCCGGTGATGGACAAGGAAAAAGATATGAATAGTTGAGTACCGGATTCCTGAGACACAATCAAAACAGAGGAAGAACTGACTGACAGAGTATCAGACTACTTTCCGGATGTGTTACTGTTGATGATAAAAGTTGTGAAGGCATGAATCATGTTTGGCCGACATGATTAATGATATCTACTAGGATATGCTTGATCCGCATTGCTTGGTGAGCAAGGATTCAGCCGACAGAACAAAGTTTGTAAGAAACTAGACTGTTCCGGATGCCGACTAGAAAGGTGATGAAATTACCTATGCGGATATATATAGAGGATGGATTTAGTTGTGAAGAGCGTGAAGTAATTAATTAATATGTGAATAAGTCCAGATCAGAGCAGAAGTAGCAAAAAGGATCCGGTATGTGAAAGATAGCAGAATAAAGAACAGAGGAAAGATGAAGTGCAGCAGATCAGTGTACTGAGCCTAACCGGAACTGAACTCCAGCATATGCAGATGCTTCCAATCAGTTCAAGACTGTGATTCTTATCACTTTGTAGACAGTGTGTCTTCTTGTAGGTAGTGGGCCTCTTGTGAGCAGTGTGCTCGGGCAGTGAGCCCTAATTGGCAAGTGCCATTTTTTGTAATCTCCTATTCTTCTAACAGAGAATAATTTTGGGTTAATCACCCCGTGGTTTTCTCCCTTAACAGGGTTTCCACGTCAAAAATACTGTGTTATGTGTTCTTATTTCATGGTAATGTTTTTGTGTTTGATTCAATGCTGCATCAATTAATAAGAAAGTTCAATAAGGGAAATAATTAGGATAACTGATTCACCCCCCCTCTCAGTTATCAACAGTGCCACCCACCTACCACCCTAATAATGCTTGGGTCCAATTTTTGTCTACTTAAGGGGGGTGTTTTTTTGGAAGGCATAAATTTCACCCACGAAGTCTATTTTTTAATTTCTTATAGATGTTTGTAATGTATTTTTGAGCACTTCACAACCATCCACTTGGTTTTTCCAAATTTTACTCTTTAGTGGTAAAAAGAGGGCTTTGGTTTAGTATGCTTAATTATTATGATGAAATTAATTCATTCTTGTTTAACTATGATTATGTTAACCATGATGCTTTCTTAATCTTAGTTAAGATGGTTAATTATGGATATTTTTGAGTAATGTGTGAGGTAGCATGTTACATATGGTATCAGAGCTGCCGGGTTAAATACATGGACCTATGAGCTCACTACTTGATGATTATTTTTATCCAACATTAACAGATGCTAATGTTTGGATGTTCTATGCTAGAAAGGTAAGAATTAGAACAACACACAGAAAGAAGGTAATGGAAAATGGACGTTACCTACGTGATCTTAACACCTTGAGGGAGCGATCCTCAAGTTTGAGACGTCTTGAACAAACTGGTTGCCTAGTAGGAGGATGGTTGACTGATGAGGAGACCTTTGCTGATGCTGTTAAACGCATCAAGCAAGAGTTGAGGAAAGAAGTTAGGATCACTGCTTCTAACTCTAATGATGCATCAGCAGAACCCTATGCACCTAAAGCATCAGCTATGGAAAGTAATCCTAAGGATTCTAATGTTAATAAGGAGGTTGTGGATGAATACCTATGTGTATGTCCACCTCCTAAAACTGATTTGATAAATCTCAAGGATGAGAAATGAACATGGGAAGATATCCCAATCTGATAATGACTTGCAGTAGCAAGATGTAAACAAAATTTTGTAAATTTTGGATGGATTATATGTAAACCGTGAAAGACTATAATGAAATTGAAATTTTTTGGCAATCTTTCCTTTCTTGTTAAAGATTACATGAATGAGAATAGATTTATATTATGAATGGGTTCAATGATATGGAAAACTAATCCATGATTAATCTGCAAACTTCAGGAGAAGTAGATTGCAGTAAGGTTTAGATAAGAACCAGGATAGGAGATAGCCAGGATAAAGGGCAACCTTTAGGGCACTCCAACTCTAAACTCGACTGGATCCTCACTTTGCTTCAAGAGACAAGAGCGAGAGTAGGAACTCTCGAGTAGGAGATCAAGGGTTGACAAGGACCTAGGCAGGAGGCCTATTATGCAGGTGATGATGAGGCACATCATAATGACACCACCCAAAGTGAGCATGGAGAGAATAATGCTGAGGCTAGACAAGAAGAGGATAGAAGAAGCCATATGGCTTTGGAATTATCTTGGGACATGAAAAAAGTTATGCCTCCCAAGTTCAATGGGTTCGTAAGCGGAGATGCTGCGGAGGCATGGCTTATGGAGATGGAAAAGTATTTCAAAATAAGAAATTACATTGAGATCACTAAAGTGGTATGGGGAGCATACTAATTGGCAGGTGAAGCATCCACATGGTGGATGAATAAAAAGATGGATTTAGGCTTGAGGTCTACAAGTCTAACTTGGGATAGATTTGTGGAACTCTTTAGGCAAAGATGGTTGCCTCGATTGTTTTATGACTAGAAACTTATAGATTTTTAGAATCTGAAACAGGGTGAGTTATCCGTGAATGAATACTGGGAAAAGTTCACTCGCCTACTTAAGTATGTGTTGCAATACCAACAGGATGAGAGATTTTGCATCCAAAAATTTAAATGGGATTGAACGCTCAGATTGAGGGTGAGGTTGACGTACATGGTCCCACTTCAATGGACCAGGTCTATGAGAAGGCCATCAAACAGGAACAAAAACTAAAATCTGTCTACCTACAGGGAAAGAAACCGAAAGAGGTATAATTGGTCCCAATCCTTCCAATCTTCTAAGAAAAAGGGGAAAAAGCAAGATTTTACTAAGAAAGATGGTAAAGGGGCCAAGCATAAGCAAACTAAGTCCAAGGGGGAGAAGAAGGGCAATAAACCCTCCAAGAAAAGTGGAGACAATTCTGGGAAACCTTAAGAAAGGCGAGGACCCATGGGAGGGTGCTATACTTGTGGTGGAGATCATTACACCAACCAGTGTCCTAACAAGACATAGGGAGCACAACCATGAGGAAACCCTCTACCATCTCAATAGACGGTGTTCCAGTGACACATACATGCAGCCTTGGACAATAGGTAGGCCGAATACCAAATTACTCCCATTGAAACAACAAGTATTTTATCTGGTCACCCAATTTCAGTTTGATTGATACTAGTGCTATCGAATGTTTTGTTTCCCCAAAAATTTTAAGCAAAATATCTAGAAAGGTTGGATACATGACAAATACTTGGTCAGTTGAATATGCAAATCAAACCAAAGCTCAAGTAGAGCAATGTTTGTTTGAGGCTAAGGTTGAACTTCCAAGTTTCTCCACCGAAGTGAACCTTTATGTAGCTCCACTAGGCTCATATGATGTTATCCTTGGGATAAATTGGTTATGGAGACATCAAGCCAAAATGGACTATTATGCCAAAATAGTAGAATGTCTTGATGACTTAGGAATCAAAGTCTTTTTGCAAGGGAACCCTAGGGAAGTCAAACTAAGACAAATTTTTGCCCTACAAATGAAAAGAGCTCAAAGAAAAGAATGTCAGCTTTTTGTTGTCAAAATGAAAAAACTAAACGGTTTTGAGGAAACCAATTTCCAAGATGATTTAATGTTTTATGAATCTCAGAAACTCAATGGAGTTGGGAAAAGGGAGTCTGTAGGTCAGGAGAGATCAGATATGGACAGGTACCCTTTTCTTAGAGATTTTGAGGACATATTTTTGGATGAGCTACCGGGATTACCTCCTAAAAGAGATTTTGATTTTTCCATAGATATAATTCCAGGATCAAAACCTATATCTAAAGCTCCATATAGAATGACTACTACAGAGTTAATGGAGCTAAAGGCTCAATTACAGGAATTGTTGGATAAAGGGTTGATTAGACCCAGTGTGTCACCCTAGGGAGCACTAGTCATATTTGTGGAAAAGAAAGATGGTACCTTGTGGTTATGCATAGATTACCACATGTTAAATAAAGCAACAATTAAGAATAAATACCCTTTGCCCTGCATTAATGATCTTTTTGATCAAATGAGAGGTGCAACAATATTTTCTAAGATCGACCTTCAATTTGGATACCATCAATTGAGGTTGAAGGATGAGGACATCCATAAAACAACCTTCAGAACAAGGTATGGACATTATGAGTTCACTATCATGCCTTTTGGATTAACAAACACACCTGTAACGTTTATGAACTTAATGAACAGTGTGTTCAGGGATTGTTTGGACACGTTTGTCCTAGTTTTCCTTATGACATTCTAATCTAATCTAAGAAAGAGCACCTTCAGCATTTAAGGATTGTTCCCCAGAGGTTGAGAGAGCATAAATTGTATGACAAGCACTCTAAGTGTAATTTCTTTCAAAAGGAAGTACAGTATTTTGGCCACATAATTTCAGCTAAGGGAATAGCTGTGGACCCAGCTAAGATTAAGGCTATCTTGGAATGGCTGGTACCAAGGAATGTTCATGAGTTCTGAAGTTTCATGGGCCTTGCAGGATACTAGAGGAAATTTGTGAAAAACGTTTCAAAAATTACATACCCTATAACTTCCTTGCAGAGAAAGGAAAAGAGATTTGAGTTGTCAGATAAGTGCCAGGAGGCCTTTGACCAACTGAAGGAAAAATTGACTTCAACACCAATTTTGAAAGTACCTAACCCAAAGGGTCAATTTGTAGTCATTATCGACGCCTCAGGGAAGGCTTAGGTGGTCTACTAGTCCAGGATGGACAAGTCATTGCATATGAATCCCAAAAATTGAAAACTTATGAGCAAAACTATGCCCCTCATGATTTAGAACTGGCAGCAGTCATTCATGCACTGCAAATGTGGAGACACTACTTTCTCAGAAAATCCTTTGAGCTAAAAATAGACCATCAAGGGCTCAAATATCTATTCACTCAACCACATCTAAATGCTCATCAAATAAGATGGTTGGAGTTCATCTCAGATTATGATTTTGAGATTAAATATATCCAAGAAAAAGAAAACCAGGTGGTAGATGCCTTGAGTAGGAGAAGACATATCTCGTCGATGATCTCCATGCATTCTAATTTTAGGAATTAAGTACTATAGAAGTCTAAGGGAGATGAGTTTTACAAGTAGCTAAAATGGGCCCTTATGGAGAATTCCCAGAATCTGAGATACAGTGGATTTAATCTTGAACTGGATGGGTTATTAAGGTATAAAGGAAGGATGTATGTACCTAACTCCATGGAGTTAAGGAATATGGTGTGGAAAGAGGTTCATTTTGCATTGTATTCAGGACATCCTGGAGTAACAAAGTTACTTGCCAATGTGAAACCCTTATATTTCTGGAAAGGAATGAAGAGGGGTGCTACAAATTTTGTAGCTACGTGTATAGAATGCCAGAGGGTGAAGGCATAACACTATCACCCGATAGGACTCTTATACCCTCATGAAATTCCTAAGTGGAAATGGCAAAACATAAGCATGGACTTTGTGCAAGGGCTTCCTATGTCAAGGAATGGACACAATGCCATTCTGGTTGAGGTGGATAGACTCACCAAAGCCACTCATTTTATATCTGGGAACTTGATGGATGGGGCACCCGTCATAGCCCGTAAATTTGTTCAAGATATTTTTAGATTACATAGTATTTCTGAGAAGATTATCTCAGGTAGGGATGCACAAATTACATCAAGGTTAAATGGAAAACCTTATTCTCTTCACTTGAAACCCAGTTAAACATTAGCTTTACTTATCATCTTGAGATGGATGGTCAAACTGAAAGGGTAAACCAAGTGCTAGAGGATTTGTTGAGAATGTATTGCATGGATCAACAATACAAATGGGAAGATTATCTTCCTCTGATCCAATTTCTCTATAATAATTCCTATCATACTACAATTAAGATGGCTCCATTTGAAGCATTATATGGAAGAAAGTGTCGAACCCCTATAAGTTGGTACAAGCTAGAAGATAGGGTTAGCCTTGGTCCAGAAATGCTATCAAAAATGGAAGAGCAAGTCCATCTGATTAATGAAAGGCTAGCGGAACCCAATGATAGGGAAAAGAGTTATGCAGATGCTAAGCGCATTTAAAGGAGTTTCGTAGTGGGAGAGAAAGTCCTTTTAAGGGTAAAACCTCAAAAGAGTTCCATAAAATTTGGGAAGACATCCAAACTGGCTCCTCCATATGTGGGTCCCTTCAAAGTTCTCGAAGAGGTCAACCTAGTCACATACAGAATTGCTCTATCACTAGCCCTTGCCATGATCCATAATGTTTTTCATGTTTCCTATTTGAAAAAGGTTTAATGCAGGAGATAATCAAATTCCTATTCTTGATTGGAATGCTATACAGGTGAAGGACCCAGGTGTGGTGGTGATCAAGCCCATCAAGGTGCTCGAAATGCGTAATCTACGCTTACATAACAAAGAGATAACTCAATCCAAGGTATAGTGGGACGAGTATGCAGAGGAAAATACCACTTGGGAAAACTATGAGGATATTTATGCGAGATTTCCCCATGTCTTTTGAAAAACTTTTTATTATGCTCACATAACACATTTCTTATTATGTTGGTTTATTCTGAAGACATTTAATCATCGGGGATGATGCTTCTTATGGAGGAAGATATTTTACATCCCCAACTTATGATTAAGCTTAATCTTATATTGTGTGGTAATTAGGATGATTAACCATAGTTTAATGATTAGATGTTGTGGAAATATCTGATTTAATCATTGATTATGGGATTATTGACTAATGTTAGATAGATATGAGATGACATGTTGTTATGATTATTTAATTAATTTGGTTTGCGAATCAATGATGATACACTAATCATGGATAATCAGTTGTGAGTGTATCAGGAAAGAATCTCACTCCAAGAGTGGAAGGAGATTATCATCCGGGAGGAGAAGATAGATGTCTGGAAGAGATCAGATTTGCCATCTGAGTATAGAAGCTAATCCTTAAGAATCCTTGTAGGATGATTGAGTTCATCTTACTGGGTTAGTTGTTTTCCATTTCTTTCAGTGTCGTCTTGGCAGGGAGATATATCTTGACATCTCTTGCATCGATTGAACTTAATGATCTCATTAAAATGTCGATTCTAGTTGACAGGTGATCTCGTCGAGTTGTTAAGTATTCCCTTATCCCATCCCTTACTAGAATCTTGTGACTATTATTATTATTATTATTATGCATGGCGAAGAAGGGGGAGTGGTACTCAAACCCAAAGACATGATTTGATAGTGCCGCCATTTTGATGATGTTGTCATTTAATGACATTTTAGATTATTTTGCTTACCTTTAAACATCTTATTGATGCAAGGGAAACTATATACTACATGATTGTGCCAGCCCTCATAATCAGGCACCTTTATTATTAATAACATAGATAATTTATATTGCTAGGCCGACCACCACCCATGAGGTGTGGGGTGAGTGGATGCCGATGTGGAACTTATCCACGCTGCCACTCCATGATATGGAGGATAGTGGATTGTTAGAGTTCCAACATCCCGTGGGTGGCGAAGTTAGTTTTGGAGTTCTTACCCTACATGGACCTAAAAAGGTGGTGGGGGTATGTTGCATGTGATGCATACAAAAGTGGACAAAAAAGCCTTTGTTATTATTATGTTTATTTTTTGGGGGGATGCGCTTGGGGAGAGAGCAAGAACAGGGAGTCAGAGTTTTCTATAGGGAACACTTGCTACAACAGTAGCTAAGTGAAGAACACCCATGATCTCGAGTAGAGCTATCGAAGGGCAACCAAAGTGACCCTCGACATGCCAATTTCTAGTGATATCAGGTATGAAGTCTAATAGTTTTATTATTGATTGTGGTCGATTGTATTGACATGGCATTTTGGTTGTTAGTTTACTATGCTATCGAAAAAGGCCTTCGGGGCCGTAAGCATGGCTATGTGTAAACCACACCGTATGTATTACTATGTGTAAACACCACTATAGATAATCATGTGTCAAAGCTTTGAAATCGCAAGATAATGATGTGTTAATCTTTGAAACTCCATAAACAATGCTATGATTGAATTGAGACATTCACATATTGAAAACTAAGTTTTAACCATGGTTCTTTCATAGCTATAGCTAGGAGAACACCATGACGCCAAAGGAATTATGGGTTAACTTTTAAGGCCCTGAAGGCTATTTCTACAGTTGCACAAAAAATTTTGTAAGCATTGTTTGATTATAAGTTGGTTGAGGCCATAAGGCTGACCCTATGTATTGTAGTGCATGCAAGAAACCCAGGTGCCGGTATGGCAAGGGTTCAAATATGTTTCTTTCATTCTTAAGAGCATTCTTTATTACCTTATGATTCGACTATGCTCACTATTGTGAACATATTAAACTATTATGGTTGTAATGAGTATTATGAGGTCTATCTTGGAGCAAACCAAGAGCCTCATTCGAGCCTTGACTACAATATCATGTTATCTTTATCCTTGGTTGTGCACTAAGCATGTAAAAGTTAGCCAAGAAGATTGTTGATAACAATATTTAACTATTAATGATAGTCATTATGATAACTATGAAGCCTCTTTTGTATTTAAAAGTATTTGTTGACTCCTTTTGGACGAGGGAGAAAATGGATAAAAGGTAAATGTAATTATTTTGTGGGCAACCTTATGTGCATGTCAGAGTATTATTTACTTATGAGAATGTATACTATGGATAGTATGAAACTTTTGCATATATTATAAATGATAGCCATCCCTTTTCTAATGGCCTTACTTCATGAATGAAATGTAAGATACTTGAGATAGGGTCTTTTAATAAGGCCAATAAACTAAACCCTAAGGGTATAGGTCTTAAATGACTTGAATTGAATGTAAACCCTATGATAAGGTAAACACGAAGCCATAAACATACAAGGTCAAAGTGGGAAACCTATTTCAGCTATTATCATTTGATAAGAAGGGAACAGAGTGACGTGGAGTCACAGGTTCCTCATTGCGCAAATAATGTAACTGAATGTACTCCCATGATAGGAGTCGACTATCCTAGTATTGGATTGAGTATGAACTGAACCTATCTTTTCTAGACCTAAAAGGGCCAAGTTATGAATACTGTAGGATGGACAACTTCTAAGTTGAGTTGAAGTGGTGGACATACGACAACGTTCATTGCGAAATGTTTATATATGAAAATCTTTGGCCAAAGTAATGCATTTGGCTTTGCATGCATTGTCGGTCCACAGTGCTCCAGATGGCATAATGTCTCTAGTAGTGTCATACATATTTAGATTGGATCTATAGTTGTGTGACCATGAGGCATTATGAAGGACACAACATCAAATACTCAGATGGAAAACCTAACGGTTCCTTATATATATACCTTCCGTGAAGGGTAGGGTTGCTTCCAGGTATGAAGTTGTGCGGGGGACCCGCAGTTTGTGGTTGGAGGAAAAGCACTCGAATGATGCTCTCCTTCCCAAGCAGAAGATAAGCCGAGACTTATGAAGACAGATGTCAAAGTTCTAGATGTAATGTTTTTCTTTATATGACTTGATAGTTAGTTATTATGTATATTTCTATATTGATTCCTTGAGCATAGCTTTGTACATGTATAGTGAAGATCATTCACTAATGAAGTATCACTAGATATTGTAAATCTAAATTTTATTAAATTCTAGAAAAGATTAATATGTTTAATTATTATGATGAAATTAATTCATTCTTGTTTAACTATGATTATGTTAACCATGATGCTTTCTTAATCTTAGTTAAGATGGTTAATTATGGATATTTTTGAGTAATGTGTGAGGTAGCATGTTACATCCAATGGACGTTGAAATAAATTGAGCTAACAGTCTTAGTTAATGTACATGTTTATCATTTACACATGCTATGTTTTTCTATGTTTCATGCCTTCACTTGACTTTGCCACTTAGGAGGCAAGGTATTATTGTTCTTGTAGGCTTCACATGCCTATACTTGCTCTTCTTATGCAAAAAATGTGGGGACATCTTTTTAGCACACCTTCCAACACATTGGTCAATTTCATAGGGAAGTACATTCCAAGTCTGCATTCTATACACAGATTTACATTTCCATATCATGTTCACATTTCTATAACATGTTACATGATCATACTATGTTTTTAGTCACATTTTTTCTTTTTCTCCTCAATTTATGTGTACTCCTTTATAGTACAAACAATTTGAAGGGGGCATATTATCTACTAATCCTATTTTAGTTTTTGTATAAATTTCACATGTGACATACATTTGCTTAAGTGGCTCAGATTCCTTAGATCCAAAAAAAAATCTTTTTTATTATAGCTCATTTTTCTATGTATTTCTAGTTTAGCATATATGGACATATAGTTTTATACACACTAAATTGGGGGCAAAATGTAGAGTAGAAAAGTGTGTACTCTAACACTTTTCCACTCTTTTTTTATGCCAATTTGGATTGATGTCTTAGGTGCATGATTCTAGTGCATAATTTGACTATATTGGTGCATTTATTGACCCAAGACCCATTCCATAACTTAGACATGCAACATTGTTACATTTAAAACCTTTTCAAGTTCCCAACAATCTACACACCTTGGATAGTATTGCACTAGCAATTCTTTCCTAGGACAAGATTGCTAGCATGATCACATTCCCCACTTTTAAAATTAGAATTCTCGCAGTCCAAGGGAAACAATATCAGGATCTAACCTTTATCCATGAGTGTGGGCACCAAAAATTTAAATTTATGCATATAGGGTTATGTATTTAAAATCCATACTTTTCATTTGAGGATCACATCACATTAACAACATATTCTAGGACAACACATTTGCACATTTATATCTGTTATGTTGTAGGTGCTCCTCTGTTATACATTAGCATAATATTTCAACAAAAAATCAAACAACATCCATTTTTTAGGAATATTCCATGTACTTTCTTTGATACAATCACTCATTGGATCACATGAACAAATCAACACATTTAGCAATAGACTCAGTGGTGTTCACTGCCACTCTATAACTTGACATCCATTATCACACTCCTTATATCTCTTTATGTTTTAACTCACTCTTAGGACTTTTGACTAAGGTGAAAGGAAGTCTTGAACTTCATGTTAGATATGAAGGAAAACCACTACAATATAAAAATCTAAAATTATATTACAAATCTGAAATTTAATCCCTAAAATGCCAAATGGATATTAAAGCATGTAAAATTAGCAACAAGGAAATAAAAAAACACATAAGAATCCCACAACACAATGTTTACATGGAGAAAACTCTTTCGAGTAAAAACTCCACTAGGAAAGAGGCCAAGTTGTATTATCTCTGAAAAAGATTACAATACATTCACTTCCTTCAATCCTGCATCCAATTTGACTGCACCTATGTACCTATGAACATTCAACTCGTACATTACACTCCTCAAGCTTCTATTAAATAGAAAATACAAGATACAAAATATGTCTCTAGAATGTGGCACCCAATATGGAAAAAATCCAACGCCATATTTGGGGAATCTAGTTAACAGGAACTATTATTAGCCTCTTACAATTGTTATAACCCTCTTACAAGCATATGGCACCCAAGATATGCAAATCACAACGCCCACCTTGGGAATAGTCAACAACGGGATAAAAATAGCCTCTTACACCTTCTTACATATTGTCATAAGATGCTATGCAAAGATGGTCCAATAATAGTTGATTCCTTACAACATGTAAAACATTAATAATAGAATATGCTCTTACACTTGTCATAAGTCATTATTAAACTTGGACGCCCATTTTCACCTACAGTAACTCCTCCCACGATAAAACTTACTTTTTACTGTCATCATAAAAAAATATTTATTACTGTCAATGGATCAATCATCCCTTGTGAATGCATTTATAAAACAATATAAGGAGTAATTAAATACATAGGATTTACAAGGTTGCCCTTTCATAATAAGCTTCATAATACTCCTCAGCACCACCATCTTTTTCCTTACTTCATCTACCAGTAAGTGAACATGTGTTATAAGCATCGACCTAATTTTGTTTTGGACAAAATCACAGAAATCAAAATGGGTTTATACCACTCATTGTTGTGATTCTATCTAAAACTCTCATTTTCTCATATTTTAGTTGTTTATCCTTATAATCAATAATCTAATTCCATATTTCAATTTACAAATCTTTATGTTATAGATTAAATTTTATTATAAAATACACAACTCTAACCATATTATTTTTTATTTTGACATGTATTTAATTTTAATCTCAATTAACTTACATCAATTATTAATCAAATTTAATTCATATAACCTAAAATATTCATTTAAAAATAATAGATATATACCTAAAATATTCATTAATAAAAATAGATTTGATTCGTTTTCACCTTTTTGATATTTTAAAGGGATTATTTCCCTTCAATATTAAAGGGCCTAGATTTGTACTTAAGCTTCATAAAACAATTTTTAATAGAAGCAATGCCCATCACGTAATTAAAGTATTTGTGTACATATATGGAGCACATTTAGGTATACCAAAAAAAATAGTTTGATAGAAATGTGTGGGAGCCAAACTAGGAACTCACCGCGAAACAATAAGTTGTATTGTTTCTAATTTAAAAACACTATTTTCCACCCACGAAAAACATGATATTGGTGGGCCAGTGTTGACCATCTGATCCAAACGCCTTCCTACCATTCAACAATGAATATTTTTGTCTTTAAAATGGACTTGTGGTGGGATAAATTAATACTAGTAAAAGTACTAAAGGTGCTATCAATTGTTGATAGCACAAATATTTATTTGTTTATTGTTAAATAGTATATTTATTACTTAAAAGTCATTAGTAGTAGGTAGTGGAGATGGTTATAAATACTATAAGAAATTCAAATTTTTTTAAAATAAAAAATAATGAAATGGTATTAAATGATGAACTAAATCATGAACGAACCATTAGAGAATGGAATCATAAACAAACCATCAAAGAACTATGGTCTCCCATTAAATCAAGAAGTGGCATATCTACTAGTACACCAAAGTCATCTACTAAATAAATTCTAAGCAATCAAGACATTAGGTGAACCATAGTACCTAAATAATGCAGGATAATAGAAAATCCATGTTACTAATTTCCCACTTTGTCTATGTGTGTGTGTGAATGAGCTTTGACATTCACTTTATGTGTGTATAAAAATCATGATGTTCATTTTGTGTGAAGTGTATGTGTGTGTGAATGAACTTTGGCTTTCACTATGTGTGGGTTGGTAGGTTCGAAAGTTATCTTTGGCATTCATTGTGTGTGCACATGTTTATGTGAATGAACTTTGACATTCACTTTGTGTGTGAAATGTGTATGAACTAACTTTCACATTCACTTTGTGTGTGTGTGTGTGTGAGAGAGAGAGAGAGTGAACTAACTTTGACATTCACTTGGATTTGAGCCACTTATTGCTTGTGTATTGGCATCCACTTTGCTTATGTGAAGCATATGTTTGAACTTTGGCATCACCTTAATTTGTTTGAATTAACTGTAGATTTAATTTTTGGGTGTGAAATGTGAGTAAACTGCCTTTGTCATTCACTTATTTGATCTATTTAGTATTTGTGTGTTTAGATAAGTTTGAACTTTCACATTCACTTAGTGTGAATTGAAAATTGGCATGTTGAATTATGTTTACTTTTGTGTGTGTGTGTGTGTGTGTGAAGTGTGTGTTTGAACATTAGAATTATGTTTACTTTTGTGTGTGTGAAGTGTGTGTTTGAAGTGTGTGTGTGTGTGTGTGTGTTTGCACTTTAGCATGTTTTATTACTTTGGCATTCACTTTAAGTATGTGTTTGTACTTTAGCATGTTTGAAATTAAGTGTTCATGCATGTTTATACTAAATTTGTGTGAATGAATTATGTTTGAACATTGGCATGCATCACTTTTTGTTTATGTAAATTGTGTGTGGGGGGGGAGTTAATTTAGGCATTCATTTTGTGGTGTGTGTGTGTTTAAAAATTAATTTTGGTAGTCACTTGTGTGGTATGTGTGTTTGAACTAACTTTAGCATTTGTTGTGTGTGTGAGCTTGAAATAACTTGGACATTTAGTTTTTTTGTTTATGAATGAACTTCAACCATCACTTTTTGTGGAGTGTGTTGATGCTTAAAATTGCGCTGATTCCAATACCAACATGGGAAGTTTTAGGAATATGGGACTTGCAACCTGAAACAACCTCCAGATTTTAAAGAAGCTGGCTCTTCTCTATTTCGAATGCGTTTTGGGGAAAAGGGTAGAAACTAAATAGAATTACAAATGCGATAAAAGCAAATCTAACTATGGCGATGCGCCTGAATATGATTTGTTTCTTACTCCCAAGCACAGTGAAACTATCTTCAAGATTCAATTATATTAAAGAGCAAATTCTGCATGGTTAATATAACAGATAAAACAAATAGAATCAAAGGCTCACAACCAAACAATTTTGCAATGACACAGAAAATATCAGCAAAGGCACAGAACTTAGTCTTCTCATTAATTCTCCAGCCACATAAAAGGCACAGACACATGCATAGTTACATAACCTTTCTGAATCAAGAAAATAGAAACAAAGGTAAATGATATCACTGGTCAGAGCAAAAAAGGTCTCCAACTCTCTTGAATCTCTAATAGAAACTATCTAGCCAAAAATTATCTATCTCCTTCTCTATTTCTTCTTTACTAATGTCACATATTTATAGCACAGGATCGGCCCAAGATTGTCTGCACAATCGAATCTCAACGGCCTAACCGAACTGAAGTGAACTGTAAGTTTCTGACAGTTTCAAGATCTTTAGGATCTGCAACAGTTACTCCCTCTGTAAGCTCATTAGCTATTACCAAATAGTCGTGGCATAACTTCATCTATTCAGGAAAAGACATTTGGCAGCTTCCGCACATTTCTAATAACAAACCCTATAACAGGTGGCAGCGTCCGCATGCATCACTTGAAACTCTTTAATTCTTCAGGAGACACAGGAAAATGACACTTGGCAAGCTCCGCTAACTTAGAAATTGATATGTGTCTTTATCCGCTGCATTCATACTTACTGTGTCTTTATATTCGGGAGGATTCCGTCTGTGACATCTGGCGTGATCCGCAACAACTACAACTTTATTACCCATAAAAAATGGGACCCACAACACTTACTGCTCAGTAGTTTTGAAAGAAGGATCAGAGACAGGTGGCGCCTTCCGTGCTCCTAACAAACTAGTATGTGGCACCTTCCGCGTTCCTCTTGAAACAATAGAAACTTTCCTGAAACTCATGCAGATGTTGACACTTGGCAGTATCCACCTTACTTGATACTTCATAAGAAACCTTTTGGGACTTACGCAGATGCCGACACATGGCACTTTCTGCAGGCACTTGATATTTAAATGAGGGTCCATCTCCATCTTTCGGTTAACATTAAAACAAACAGGAAAACCAGCAGAAGCCGACACTGGTCACACTCCGTGGATACCACAAAAGACACATGGCTTTGTCCTCTCTTCACTGAAACATTTAAAGTGTCTCTTGAAACTTCGACGGAAACTACCACTTAGCACCTTCCACGTTCAGTGTAACTTAAAAGCAGGGACCCACCTTCATCCTTCTTATCACTTAAACTTATAAGAAACAATAACGCGGATGTCGACACTTGGCGTCTTCCGCGGCAGCATAAGGGACACATGGCACTACCTGCAACAACTATAGAAACTTTTGAACCGTGTCTCAACTGATGACATGTGGCATCCTCCATGTTGAAGTTACAACATAGAAACAAAAATGCGGCTTGGACCGAAAAATGACACTTCGAGTGTTTCGTGCTACTTTGAGACTTAAGCAAAATAAAACCCTTGCGGAAACCCTTGCGATGCTGCAAAAACCTTCACAGCTACTAAATTTCACAGGAAACACTTGTAGAGGCAAAACTGATGTACTGTAACAAAACAAAATGTAGAGTATTTTACTCTACAGTTCTTGGTGACCCCGAGGACTTTTGAGCCTGCTCAAAAAGAATCCAAAATTGTGACAAAAGATGAGTATTAAAAATACCATAAGAATTAGAGATTCTGCAAAGCTGTTTGATAAACAGCCCATTCTGAGTCAGAAAGACCCTGCTTATTCTGCAAATCTTGGAAAGCAAAATCAAGGTTTATAATGTCCTTGTGAGAGAAAGTTTGCAAGATTTGAACCGCAGCCTTCAACTAAAACTCTAGTTGGGCCATTGGGATTAGGATAGCCTCCACTTCTTGTACTGACGAAGAATCTGTTAAACCCTAAAAAACTGATTGATCATTCTGTCTGATTAGCAATAGGGCCTTAATCTCATCAATCATTAATATAGTATTAGTGTCAGGGAAAGGGGAAGGAAGACCCAGCTGCACCAGACCTTCTATATGTCTCTTCATGTCTTTGACTCCACTTTTTACAATATCAAGAAGCTCCTGGCACTTAGAAGCAGCTGAACTACAACTGAGAACTTCATTCACTCCTTTTGCTGCAATCATTATGTCACTGACCCTTGTTGATAACAGTGTTTCGTCAGAGGTATCATATAGTTTCTTGCGCAATAGGTGAGAATTAGAAACTCTCACAGAGATAGTAGACAGAGTGGCCTGAACTGAAGTCTCAACTTTTTCACACAATTGCTGTGCATTTAACAGGAAAGTTAAAGAGGGTTTGAGCTAGATAATCTCTTCAGAGATTCTTTTCCATACCGATACATATAGCTCCTCGACCAAGTTTAAAACCCCAGCATTCTTAGGCCTATTAGCCAACTCAAGTGTCAACTATTTTGTCGTTTGTTGCTCAGCTTGAAGTTGGGCTTGTATAGCAGCAGCATTGTTTTGCTCATTCAACAACTTCTGTTGAAAATGTGTGACTTGTTGCAATTTTTCCTGATATCTTTTCTCTATTGCGGCCTTCTCTTGCCTCAGGACAGTCACTGCAGCTTTCTCCTATGTCAAATCTACCTTTAAAGAAGCATTTTGAGCCTGAGTTACCTGATGAATCTGACAAGAAACAATATCTAGCAACTGTTTATTGAGACTCTCTATTTCATCATTTTTAGATTTTAGCTCTGTAGCAAGGTTTCTACAATTTGCCTTCTCTTGAGCCAAATCAGATTCAATCTTTTGCAGTTTCTTTGATACTTTCAAATAATCAGTTGCCATAGCAGAAGTGGTCTCATTGAGTAGCTCGACCCTATCTTGTGGCCTAAAAAGTGACATGTCCATGGCCACCGCATTCATTGTGAAATCTTGTGGCTGCATCTGCTCATTTGGATTAACCACATTTGGTGACAAATGTGTCACAGTCAGCTGCTGTTGAATTAGGTCAAAGAGTGACCTCATGTGTGGCACAGCCAAGGCTTTATTATCTTTCTTTCTTTTCTTATCCATTCTGACTTCCCTAGCCTTCTTGGCAGTATCTGCTTGAGCTTGGAAGGTAGGGGGAGAAGTAATATAACCACCAGAAAAAGGATGTCCTTGTGGTAAGCCATAGGGAATAGCTAATTGTTGGCTAGGAGAAACTTGGGGAGGGACTCTCTTTGGAACAGAGGGAGAAAAAGGGGGTAAGGATCTGTCCTGTGAGGACATGACTTGAGGCTTGACAATTGGGGCTAATGGAGATATTGGCACAACAGAGGTGGCAGGGGATAATGATGCTTGGCCAGTTGGGATTGCCACCCCTATAGTAGAAGAAAAAGAGTGAGAAGAAGAAGGAGAAGCAATACGTACCTAAGAAGCGATAGATATGATCGGTGGTTGCTGTTGTGAGGGCTCTGCCTCTTCATCTGAGTCTGGCTACAGGTTTAGCTTTCTATGCTTCCTTGGCCTATCTTCTGTTTCTTCTGTTCCCTTCTCTTCAACATTTATCATTACTGATGGTGGCAATGAAACCAAACTGGAAATCCCAGTGGCTAGAACTGATGGAGTTCCTCTAGGTGGTGATGACACTACACCCTTTTGTTTTTCTAAGGCTTTGAGAGGTTGGGGCTAGGTAGATGTAGGGACAGTAGTGGAGGCCTACCTTGTTTCTTATGTTGCATGAACTGATTCTGCTTCTCCTTCTGACTCCTCGCCCTTCCTATGGATTTTGCTTGTATTAGGGCTAGAAACTGGTGAAGGATGCCATTCATCCCAGATTGCCTCCCATCTTTCATCGGTATCAACCTTGCCAAAAGAGTGTGTCAACTCAAAAATTTCTTGCCTATATTTCTAATAGGCTTCTACTTTCTGTGGTCCCCATTCCTTGCCTTGTAGCAAAGCTTTCTTCAATCCAGTACCCATTCTGATCTTAGGGTCATAGGGTTTCTGTTTAGCATAAAAAGTCTCCCATGGCCTGGGCCCCTCGAAGGGCAAATCTATCAATTCTACATAAAGGGTAGGAGTGTCTTCTTTAGGGTTTCTCCTGTCCTCCCAAAAAGGACGGCCCTCATGAACAATTTTAGCCCCAACTTTGTTGCTCTTAACCCAGGAGGCTATAAAACTGCTAGGGTCATATCTCCATTTGTCTTCAATGAGAAGGAAAGCCAGGACAACGAGCTTCCTCAGCAACAAATGCTTAGCATCTCTGACTTCTAGGGCCATGTTTGTTCTCACCCATGGAATATCATACATTTTCTTTTTCTTCTTCTTAGTGCCATATTCATTGTCAACCACAGACACTTGCCGAGTGACCTCTAAAAAAGCTAACCTAGGAGTCAAAATCTTAGGTAACAACATTGGTTCTTCATTAAAGCCATGGACCCTAATGATAGTGTGATGGGATCCAAAGAAAAAGTCACAGGGGATAGGGCAATTTGTCATGAAGCCTCTAATACTTGGTGTTAACCTATTTTCTACAGGCTCAGGGCTTAGGTGGCAAAAGGCAGGGGCAATAAAAAGTTCCCAAAATTCATACGGGTCTGATGCCTCAGATAGGATATGTGTCCATGCGGACACAGGAATAGTCCTATTATGATCGAAATTTGGGTCATACATATTCAGTTGCATATATTGTGAAAAGATACTAGGGTTTTGATATAGCATAAGGTGAAACAGATAAGCATAATACCTGAAAACCCCCTTAGTCTTGAAGTGGGTGAGTTGATCGACCATTGGATAAGCCAGCTGCTATGAGAAATCCAGCCGAAACTCCTGCAACTTGTCCACGGTCTTTAATCTGAATAAAATGGCAATTTGCCAGTCATAGACGGTAATGTCTTCTTTCATCTTGAAGATAAATGCCATCATAAACAATGCTTCTTGGCTGGCCTGAGTGAATTGTGCCCCCCCTGTTGGTAGCACTGGCATCTAGGTGTTTTCATCTCCGAGCTGCAACTCTAAATTGAGAAACCTCAGCTGATTATGGACATTTGCCCAAGTTTTCTGCATTTTGGCAATGGTAGGGAATGTGGCCGTTTTGTCATGATATAGGGCCAACATGTCTCTAATAGCTTTAGGTGTGATTTGCACCATAAAGGGACCCTGTTGTATGGTGCTTGAGGGCGCATGAAATAGTTCTGCACACATATCTACTAGGTTGGGGCACATATGTACGCTTGGGACAATGAATTTCGCTAATTGTGAGGTCCAAATCCTCATACCAAAAGTTTATGATTGCCCAGCCTTCGCCTTTTAGAGACATCTCTGGAGTGCCCCTTCACGGAGAGCTTTGGCAGGTTTTTGAAGAGCCGGGTTAGAGATACCATCTGCGAAATCCTTAACCTTTGCTGAGTCTACTACATATCCAACCTCGGGGACCCTCATCCTTGGATAGGTTCTCAAAGGTTGGACAGGGGCCAAGGCATATGATTTGCTGCCTAGAAGCTTGTCAATGGACTCGTAAATTCCAAGCCCCTCTTGAGAAGACTGTGCCTCCGACATATCTGTGTCTGTGTTGAGAAGCTAGTGAGCTTGATGAAATAAGGATAGAGACTTCGCAACAGTAAAGACACTTTTCTAAACAGGGTTTGCTAAGAAATAGGGTTGCAGGCAACAACGTTTTTCTCTTTTTTTTAGCAGACACAGAAGCAAATGAGAGACACAATTTAAGGTCCAACTCTAAATACTGGGGCATTTGATGACACATTAAGTCGAATAAATGGCATTAAAGCCAAAAAACTATTAGTGTATCTTATGAAATATGCATAGGACAAAGTGTCAGACACGTCATGAAAGTGGCTGTGTAAAGTGGTACTTTCAGGAATTTTGGGGATTTGGAGAGAAACCCGGTGAATGTGAGGGTTCCAAAAAGAGGAGAGACTTGAGTTGCTACCACGTGTTCACAGAACACTTATTCAAAAGGGAGAAACAAAAAAAAGTGGGAAAACAAACCAGGAAAATAGAGAAACAAGACAGGGAAACTAACTAACTATAGTACATAGGAGACACTGCTTAATTGAAATGTTTTAGGTAGATCCCATTCATAGGAATCTCTTCAAGTTCGCCCTCCATTGTTTCAAGCTCAAATGAGTTTGGTGGTTTACAGGAATGGATCTTGTAGGGGCCGGTCCACAATGACTCAAATTTGCTGTGTCGACCCAGCTTGGTAGCTCTCTCGTCCCACTTCAAAACTACTGAGCCTACTTCAAAATGGGGATTTGAAGTCTTCTTATCAAAACATTCTTTGATTATTTTCTGATGTTTCATTAATGATTCATGTGCTCTTTCTCTTTTTTCTTGTACTTCAAGGAGCTCAGCAAGTCAGACCTGCATGGGACCATTTTCCTCAATCTCAATCTGTTTCAACAACTGCAGAGCAGGGATCTCTAGGTTCAGGGGCATTACTGTCAGCTTACCATAGACCAATTCATATAGGGACATCTTTGTAACTTGCTTAGGTGTAATTCTGTCAGCCCATAGTGCGATGTTAAGCAATTTATGCCACTCTTTGTGATGATCAGCCCCTATTCTTTTACTGAGTCTAATCAGGTTCTTGTTAGTAGACTTTGCCAGACCATTACCCTGAGGGTAATAATTTGAAGAAGTTTTCAAATAGATTCCATATTTCAATGCAAACTCAGATATTTTCGCCCCTAAAAATGCCTTAGCATTATCTGAAATCATGGCACAAGGAGGCCCAAAGCGAGTAGTAATACCCTCCAGAAAGTCTAGGATCACCTTTTTTGTTGCTTCTTTGAGTGGTACTACTTCACTCCGTTTGGTGAAATAATTTGTTGCAGTTAGGATCCATTTATGTCCCATACTTGATACTGGATTGATCATTCCAATGAAGTCTAAAACCTATTGGGCAAAGGGTTCATCTACAATTATGGGACTAAGGGGCATTGCTGCATTTCTTCTTTTTCCTACATAGAACTGACAAGACTGGCACTCTTTGACCAGCTGATAACAATCTATAAATAAAGTGGGCTAGAAGTATCCTGCTTGAGTTATCTTTATGGCAGTAGTTCTTGTAGAAAAGTGTCCACCTGAGGCTCCATGATGTATTTCATGTAGTATTCTTTGGGCCTCATCTTTCTCTATACATCTTAGAAGTATACCATCAGCATTTCTTCTAAAAAGAACTTGGTCAATTAAAACAAAATGGACCCCTTACTACCTATAGTATCTCCTTTTGTCATGAGAGAGTTCTTTTGGGAAAATCCCATGTTTCATAAACTGAATTCTATTTGTGACCCAGGAACTCTGATCAATCTCTTGTATCCTCAATACGTTTTCTTTTTCTGTTTCTTCAGTTATCATTTTCTCCATGTCTTAGGCCATGTATTGGCATAGTCCCTTGCCCCTGACTAGCTTAGTGGGTCTGACCTCTACATCGTATTCAAGGATCTTTGTTATCCAGTTTGCTCTTTTTTCAGTAATCTCACCTTCCATAATGTATTCTCTAACACTCGGATGACCCACTAGAATCTGAATCTTATTTCCTGTCACCATATGCCTGAACTTCTTGAGGGCTTTTACCATAGCATATGCCTATTTCTCCACAAAATTGTATCTGGCTTCGTACTCTCTAAGAGTCCTTGAGAAAAAGGCTATGGGATGCTCTCCTTCTTGTTGATCATCTTTCTGTGTTAGGACAGTAGCAACACTGAATTCTCCTCCATAGACATACATTATAAAAGACTTAGAGAAGTCTAGGTTCTTGAGTACTGGGGCTATTGCAATTGCTTTCTTGACTTCTTCAAAAGCTTGTCTCCCTTCTGTATTCCACTTGAACACCAGGTCTTTCTTCAACAGAAGTGTCATTGGTCTTATTAGGCCTGCAAAGTCTGATATGAAACAACTGACAAAATTTATCTTTCCCAAAAAGGACTGAACTGCCTTCTTATTGACTGGCAGAGACAAGTTCATTATGGCTGTGACTCTCTCTGGATCTATAGAGACTCCTTCTTTGGACACTATATGCCCTAACAGTTTGCCCTGAGGTACTGCAAAGATGCATTTCTTAGGATTCAGGGATATTCTGAACTCTTGGCATCTTTTAAAAATAGCTTCTAGATGGTTAAAATGATCTGTAGCACTTTTAGAGAAAATAGTGAGGTCATCTAGATAAATCAGAATGATTTTATTTATAAGCTCTCCAAATGCTACATCCATAGCCCTCTAAAATGTAGCTCCAGCATTTGAAAGACCAAAAGGCATCTTTGCATATGCAAATGTTTCCCATTTTGTGGTGAAAGCAGTCTTATGCTGATCTTCATCAGCCAACCAAATATGATTATATCCAGAGAAACCATCCAACAAGGAAAATCTCTCTGATCCAGCCACGGTCTGTAAAATTTGTTCCATAGAGGGTAGGGGATAGTGATCCTTTAGGGATGCTCTGTTCAGATCACTGAAGTCTACACAGAGTCTTATGTCACCATTCTTTTTCCTAACTGGCACTAGATTGGATACCCAGGTTGAGTGTTTGATTGGAAAAAATATTTTTGATTCTAAGAGCTTCTGAAGCTCATCCACCATCAGAGGTTCAATCCTTGGATTCACTGGCCTTTGCTTCTGTCTGACTGGCTTAGATCCCTCAGCAAGTTCTATGGTATGCTGGATAATATCCCTATCATAGCCATGGAGGTCTTCATAGGTCCAGGCTATCACTCTATCATATCTTTCACACAAGTCAACTAGTCTTTCCCTTTCATGTTGGGTTGTGGAATTGCCAATCTTTAGTTTTCTCCCTTCACTCACTTGTATTTCAGAATAATCTACTTTATCTGCTTAAAACCTTTTCTTCTCCAGGCTTACATCTTCTAGGTCAAATAAGTTTTCTAAGGTAATTAGTCCTTTGGGGAGCTTATTTGACTTTAATTGAATAATTTGGTCCCCATATGCTTCTTCAATTTTGGGTTGCAATTGATCGACAAACTCCCCTGACCGTTGCAAAAATGAGAGTACCTGAAAATCATTTTCAAAGACTTGCCAATTTTCATCATTGTCTGGGATAGTTGGCCTTACTATAATTTTGACTGACTCATTGTTGACCAATAGATCAGTTGCTGGATCAAACTGTGAGCCAATCTGTGCCATCCTATCAGCTTCAAAATTTTGGGTTCTAGGAACTACTTCAATATTGAAAGTTTCAAAATCCTCTATTAAATCCCAAATTCTATGTCTGTAGGATCTCATTCTTACATTTTTGGCCACTGCCTTTTCTCTGATTTGCTTCACTACTAGTTCTGAATCTCTTCTGACTATCAGATTTTTTACTCCTTTTTTCTTGGCTAGCATTAGCCCATGCACCAAGGATTCATACTCAACATCGTTATTGGTGCAGATAAATTGAAAATGGACGGCTCTTAAAATTTTCTCACCATTTGGGGCAGTAAGGCAAATTCCTGCTCCGGCTCCATTTTTACTTCTAGCGCCATCAAAATTTAGAGTCCAGATTTCTGGGTCCTTTTCAGATTCTTGAATCTGTGGTATTTCTTCTCTTAAAACATTTGGGACTTCTTGGTCTTCTTCAAATATGACATAAGTGCCTAAACCAGTAGAGTCATAATTTCCATAGGGATCACTTTGCATCATAGTCAACAACTGATTATTCTCTTCCTCCTGTTGGTCATGTTCAGTCCAGTCACCTATCTCCTCAACAAAGATTCTTTCATCTTTATTCATCATAGCATGGGCTGCCTCTAATTTTGGGGTTGGTTTATATTGTGATATGGTCTTTTGATAATGGCTCAGACAATATCTTCATCTTTGTCCCATACTTGGTTCTTAGAATAAGGTGTGACTAATCCAATGACATGTAACCTCTTATCTTGGCTGTAAAATCTCTGGATAGACATAGACCAAATACAGGAGGAATATCTATGACCACTACATCCTGATTCACAATTATATTATGGCAAGTGTAAAGTTGCAATGGGAGTTACAATTTAATTTTCCCTATGGTTTGCACTGATTTCCCATCCAACTACATAACTCCTCTAGTATGTGGCTCATATTTTATCTTCAAAGCATCTGCTATTTGCTTTGGCATTACTATAGTACTAGCCCCAAAGTCTATCATTGCATTATGCAATAGTTTCTTCCCAATAATCAGAGTTAAATAAAAGGGATCTAGTTTAGATCTACCTACCTCAGGTGAATTGTTTAAAAGGGTTGTTGTCTGCAGAGGAACAGTGTCTTTGAGTTGCAGCTTTTCTTTATCAGTAGGTCCTCCTTTGGCACCAGTATGTTTAGGCACTGCTTGGCCCTGCAGAGCTTCTTGCAACAGTGTCTTCTGCTCAGGAATAGCTAGCATGTCCCAGATTGACACGTGTTGGGGTCCTCTTCAGCTGATCCACCACATTCATAGGTCCTAGTGTTTGGGTTCTTGGATAATAAGGGTATCTTAACTTGTCAAGGACTTGTCCTAAAGCCATTTGATTATGAACTGGTTGTGGCACTTCTTGTCTAGAAACTATATTTTGATGACCCATAATCTCATTATTTGTGACCTCAGGCTGTTCCATCATCCTCCTCTTTGCTCTGGTATAATAATCTGATTCCACAAGTGGCTTCTTGGAAGTAGATGCTTCATTCAAGAATACTGACTCTTCATCTTCAATCCATGAAAACAAAGCATGCTCAGGGGCTATTTCCTCTTCTTGCTGTAAAGACATGCCTTGCATCTGGGCCACCAGAACTGCATTTTGCAGACCAGGAGACTGATATGCTGATGTGTCAGAAGCTGCAAATTGCCCCTCCAATCCTCTTTGTTTAGCTATTCTTTGCTGTAGATTCCCTCTAGGACAATCTCTGGGCATGTGAGAGTTATTGCAAGGGAAACACCAAGCATTGGTGCCATCTACATAATTATATTGCCCTAGAACTATTTCTTTGTTGGAATTAGGAGGAACAGCCTGTAGAGGGGTAGGAACTGTAACTAATTGGTTTGATGGCTGAGAATTAGCCTGCCTCTGAGGGCCTTGGTATTGGTTTGGCTAAAAGGAAGGTCTACTCCCTTGATAGCCTTGGTAAGGGGGCTTTGGATAGGGATTTTGCTATCTCTTTAGGTTAATTATCTTATTAGAGAATGTCCTGTTGATGATTGCAATATACAGCCTTCTAGCCCTCCTTCTAGCGCAAAAAACTGTTGATGATTGTTTTGATGCAATCATAACAATAAGTTAAAATTCACATATAATGAACTGAAACTATACTTGAAAGATAAGAAGGAATCATTTGAAATTCAACTAATCCCAAGTCTACAATGGTTCAGTTGGTCAAGTTCAGTTGGTCAATGTGAAGTTGTAATGTTCAAGGGGCCTTACGTAGTTTAGAGTTGTTTGGTGGTTTACTGGACTAAGAATATGCAAAAAGATCATAGATTTCAACAAGTATTTTGTTCATTTGCATACAAGTGTTACTGCGCTGCAAGTTTCAAATGGTTTTCTTGAATTATTGCAGCTTTCTCCTTTATACATTTATGAAAACTGTCTACTTTTAACTCTGTTATGCATGCTTCTTCAAATTTGAGACAATTTCCTTTAGATTTCTACATTTACAGCTAAATATTTCAGATGGGTTGGGAAAAGTTAGAAAAATCTAATCTACACCTCATTTACTCTACCGAAGGATCTAATTGTTCTGTTATGCACTATGTAAATACTACAGTAATTTGATCAAATCCACAGTAAAAACCTTAAATGCAAGTTCTGAGCATTTTCACAAACATACATTTAAAATTGCAAGCTCTCAAAGAAAATATTTCAAAACACAAAGAAGAGCAGGAGAACACTCAGAAGATAGATGCAGAACTCCAGATTCTATTGTATTAGAAACAAATAGTCATACATGATTTACAATGTAGGAATGACTCTTAGTTTCATTGATCATACTACAGAGAACTTACAAGCTTTACAGATACAATAAGGAAGCCAAACATTCCACGTGCACCTTACTGCAGACAACAGGCGACCTCCTTCTTCTACTTCTAATCTAAACTAAGCTAACTTGCTGTGTTTTCCTAAAATCCCTGTGTAAAGTATTACAGTGTAGAGAGGCACAATATATAGACTTTCTGATTGTCCTCACTACAGCAAAAACCTAACTAAATCCCTGGTTACAGCAATAAATACAGATGAACCAGTCCTCCAAAATATCTCTGAGCAGTGTCAAATCTGGGCGAAATATTGCCCCTTCTGAGAAGCTTTGGCAGCTCAGTAATAACTTCTGTTTGTCTGCTGCAATAATGTTCTCAGCTGTAACTTTGTCCTTCACTTGAATGGCCTAGACTTCCTCGCACTTCATCTTTATCTTCTTGCTCCTGAGATCAGATTTCCTCCGTGATGTCACTGTGTTGAATTTCCAGCTGCTTCCTCAACTGCAAGCCTGCAAGACAAGACAAGCAATAAGTATCAAGTTTATCAAATGAACAGCAAGAAATTAAAATACTGTTTAAATCCGGGTGACTGTGCAAAAAATACAGAAATCGGGTCCAAAAAACTCTCAAAACGCGCTCAAAAACGCATATAGACTGCTCAAAATTATCGGGTCAACTATTGCTGACCGAAAAATGACACGGGCGCCAAAAAATATAGTTTAAAATTCCACCGCCTTCCATTTCCCGCCCATCGGCGTGCCAAAAAATATATTGGCCGATGCTCGTAGTTGGGCCGATGGCCTCTTTCCTTTGTTTATTCCTTTGTTTTCCTCCATCGGCGAGAGTTATGCCGATATAGTCCTTCGGCCTGTATTTCTTCCTTATCGGCAAGAGATTCGCCATCGGCGAACTCCAAACCTCCTCCGCCGACCACCTTTGTTATACCGATGTGCTTTTCGTCGGCCTGACTCCTGCCGACGACCCCTTCATTGTTCGCCATCGGTGAACTCCAACCTTCCTCCGCCGATGGCCATACCTTGGCCGATGTTCCTTTATCGGCAAGAGTTTCGCTGATATCCTTTCCCTTTTGAAACCAATGTATATCGCCAATATACATGCAAAAAACTCTATTTGATTTCCCTTTTAATTCCGGCATGTATATTATTATTTGTATCCCGCCAATATACAAGGCCGCGAATATACAAGGATTTAACCTTGTTTGATAATTACTTCGGGTCCGGCGCTAGTATATGGCGCTTGCATCTTTCGCACTTGCATGTGAATAGTGCATTGTATGTGAACAGTGCTATGTATATTTCGCTTGTATGTGAAAACATACAAGCCCGAAAATATACAACGAATTTGCAGTTTTTAATAAATCCGTCGGGTCCGCCAATGTATTTGTGCGTTGTATATTCTGCTTGTATATGAAAATATACAAGCCCGATTATACAACAATTTTTCAGTATTTGATAATAATTTCGGGTCCGCTATGTATATTCTGCAATGTATATTTTGCTTGTATGTTAGAATATACAAGCCCGAATGTACAAAAGTGACCAAGCATAAAAAAATATAACTTTGCATATATAAAGGACTTTGTATATGCCAAGCGATAGACAAACCTGAATGTACATTTTACCAAAATGATCATAACTTGCAAAATATGGCAAATTTTAAGATGGTTCAAAAAGCAACCCTGGTTCATTTTTCACAAGGAATCCAACTATATCATGCAAGGGTACTGAAAATGTATTTTTCTATATTTTTAACAAAGTTTGCAAATTTGACTCTCTTTTCCCTTTACCACCAAGCAAAACAACACAAAGCAGAAGCAAAAAAGCAAAGCAACAGCAGGGGTCCCCATTTTGCTAAGGAGCATAATGGGGCATGTTGTGAACATCACAACATGTCCTTGAGATGTTTTTGACATCATCCATCTCATTAGACTGGACAGGGGCAATTGTTTTAGCAGGTTGTTGAGGGAATGTATATATAGACATTGGTGGGGTAATGGAATTAGGAATTTCTTGAGGCAGAGGTAAGCTAATCTCTGGGAACATGGGCATAGGAGGCCTTGGTGGCAACTTTCCAGCATCTATTAAGTTATTCTCGGCCTTGACTGCCAACTCATAAGCTTGTGGTAGGGTCTGACCTCCAAGTGATTGGATCATTACTGATATATTTGAATTTAGAGCCTTAAGATAGAACACTATAGCCATACCTGGTAATGGCCTTGCTGTGGCAGGAATTCTCTCCCAAGTCTTTTAAAATCTTGAATTGAAATTAGTCATTGCTTCTTGTGGTGCCCTTTTAATGGTGATCAATTGTTGCAGCAAAGAAGATTTATCACCCTTTTCTTTGAATCTATCAAAGAAAGCATCACCAAGCTGGTCCCATGTAGATATTGTGTTAGGGGTTAAGGATCTGTACCAGTCAAGGGCTTTTCCTTTGAAGGAGGTAGCCAATAGCCTTATAGCCACATTTTGTTGAGTTATCACATGCACTGCACAAACATCAGAAACATCTTGCAGATGTTCCTCGGGTGTTTTGAAGTCCTCCCCACTGAACTTGGGCAGAGCCTTCAGAGCATTAGCTGGAATTGGGTCCCAAGTGGCTAGTGGTATTGGGAGGATTAGAGGACTGCCAGTATTCCAATTTGCATAATTCCTTGGGGCTACAGGTGCTCCCATATTTGCCCTTGGTGCTACTACAAACTGATTCACTCTTCTTCTTGGATTAGCTACCAGTGGTGGTGAAAGAATACCTGGGTTAGCAGCAGATTGGGCTCTGGTTACAGGTCCATAGCTCTGACTCCTCGTTGCTCTCTAGTTCATACAGTCTTGACAGAAACTTCAAGAATGGTCCCATTGGGCATGCCAAAAACTATTGATGCTTAAAATTGTGCTGATTCCAACACCAACATGGGAAGTTTCAGGAATATGGGACTCGCAACTTGAAACAACCTCTAAATTTTAAAGAAGCTAGCTCTTCTCTATTTTGAATGCATTTTGGGGAAAAGGGTAGAAACTAAACAGAATTACAAATGCGATGAAAGCAAATCTAACTATGGTGATGCGCCTGAATATGATTTGTTTCTTACTCCCAAGCACAGTGAAACTATCTTCAAGATTCAATCATATTAAAGAGCAAATTCTGCATGGTTAATATAACAAATAAAACAAATAGAATCAAAGGCTCACAACCAGACAATTTTGCAATGATAGAAAATATCAGCAAAGGCACAGAACTTAGTCTTCTCATTAATTCTCCAGCCACATAAAAGGCACAGACACATGCACAATTACATAACCTTTCTGAATCAAGAAAACAGAAACAAAGGCAAATGATATCACTGGTCAGAGCAAAAAAGGTCTCCAACTCTCTTGAATCTCTAATAGAAACTATCTAGCCAAAAATTATCTATCTCCTCTATTTCTTCTTTACCAATGTCACATATTTATAGCACAGGATCAGCCCAAGATTGTCTGCACAATCGAATCTCAACGGCCTAACTGAACTGAAGTGAACTATAAGTTTCTGACAGTTTCAAGATCTTTAGGATCTGCAACAATTACTCCCTCTGTAAGCTCATTAGCTATTACCAAACAGTCGTGGCATAACTTCATCTATTCAGGAAAAGACATTTGGTAGCTTCCACACATTTCTGATAACAAACCTTATAACAGGTTGCAACATCCGCATGCATCACTTGAAACTCTTTAATTATTCGGGAGACATAGGAAAATGACACTTGGCAAGCTTCGCTGACTTAGAAATTGATATGTGTCTTTATCCGCTGCATTCATACTTACTGTGTCTTTATATTCGGGAGGATTCCGCCTGTGACATCTGGTGCGGTCCGCAACAACTACAACTTTATTACCCATAAAAAATGGGACCCACAACACTTACCGCTCAGTAGCTTTGAAAGAATGATCAGAGACAAGTGGCGCCTTCCGTGCTCCTAACAAACTGGTATGTGGCGCCTTCTGCGTTCCTCTTGAAACAATAGAAACTTTCCTGAAACACATGCAGATGTTGACACTTGGCAGTATCCGCCTTACTTGATACTTCATAAGAAACCTTTTGGGACTTATGCGGATGCCGACACATGGCACTTTCCACAAGCACTTGATATTTAGATGAGGGCCCATCTCCATCTTTCAGTTAACATTAAAACAAACAGGAAAACCTGCAGAAGCCGACACTTGTCACACTCCACGGATACCACAAAAGACACATGGCTTTGTCCGCTCTTCACCGAAACATTTAAAGTGTCTCTTGAAACTTCGACGGAAACTACCACTTGGCGCCTTCCGCGTTCAGTGTAACTTAAAAGCAAGGACCCACCTTCATCCTTCTTGTCACTTAAACTTATAAGAAACAATAATGTAGATGTCGACACTTGGCTTCTTCCGCGACAGCATAAGGGACACATGGCACTTCCCGCAACAACTACAGAAACTTTTGAACTATGTCTCGACTGATGACACGTGGCATCCTCCGCATTGAAGTTACAACATAGAAACAAAAATGCGGCTTGGACCGAAAAATGACACTTGGAGTGTTTCGTGCTACTCTGAGACTTAAGCAAAATAAAACCCTTGCAGAAACCCTCGCGAGGCTACAAAAACCATCACAGCTACTGAATTTCACAGGAAACACTTGCAGAGGCAAAACTGATGTACTATAACAAAACAAAATGTGGAGTATTTTACTCTACAGAGTGTATGGACAAACTTTGATGTTCACTTTGTGTGGAATGCAATTGAAATATTTGACATTCTTTTTCTTGTGTGTACAAATCAACCTTGGTTATCATTTTGTGTGGAGTGTACAAATGAGATTTGGTGTTCACTTTATGTGGATTATACTTGAAAGAACTAACATTCTTTTTTTTTGTTCGTATGTGTTTGAATCAACTTTGGCTTTCACTGCATGTGTGTTAATGGGTTTTAAAATTAGCTTTAACATTCATTGTGTGTTCACATGTGCGTGTGAATGAACTTTGGCATTCACTTTGTGTGTGTGTGTGTGTGTGTGTGAATGAACTTTGGCATTCAATTTGTGTGCATGTGCATGTGTGTGTGAATTAGCTTTGGTACTCACTCTGTATTTCTACAAAAATATTGATGTTACTTTGTGTGAAGTGTCTGTGTGTGTGTGTGTGTGTGTTTGAATTCAAACTTTGAGTAGGTTTGAAAGTTAGCTTTGGCATTCATTGTGTGTGCACATGGGTATGTGAATAAACTTTGGCATTCATTGTGTGTCTTTGTGTGTGTATAAAAATACTTTGATGTTCACTTTGTGTGAAGTGTGTACAAAAATACTTTTAAACTTCAATGCTGTTCACTTTGTGTGTACATGTCTTTGAATTAACGTTGGCTTTCACTGTGCATGTCCGGGATTGAAAGTTAACTTTGGAATTCATTGTGTGTGCATCTATGTGTGAATGAACTTTAGCATTCATTGTCTATGTATACAAAAATACTTTGATGTTCACTTTGTGTGAAGTGTACAAAACTAGGGGGTAGGTTGAAAATCAATTTTGGCATTCATTGTGTGTGTAAAATTAATTTTGGCATTCATTTTGTCTAAAGTGCATGTGTGTGTGTTTTTGAACTAACTTTGGTAGGCACTGTGTGTGTGTTTGAAAGTACTTTGACATTTATTTTATTTGTGTATAATGTACTTCAACTATTGTTATTTAAAATCTTTGAAATCTCATAGTCTTGCATGAGGTTTACAAGTTTAGGATCCTTGCTTCTCAGGATAGAGTTCAAGTTTATGCAGATCAAATAAATTTTGTGTACAAGTGAATTTGTTGTTGGTTAAATGTGCATGAATCAGTGGAAGGCATTCTCTAAAATTTTGGAGCTATATTTTATGTTATATGCTTTAGGTAAATGGGTGTCGACCATTTTGTGATTTAGATATATGGGTATAGCCAATTTTGTGATTAAGGTAAATGGGTATAGGATTTAAGCCAATTTCTTTCATCCATCACCATAAAAAATTATGCCTTTGAATTATATGTGCAACAAAATTCAAGCAAATTGGAGGCGTTTAGGATCATTAGGGACAAAAAAAATTTCCTTCACAATGCTCTGAGTCCATGTGTTCCTATGGATGTTCAAGAATTCACTTTTAATCTTGAAGGGACGTTTGTTATAGATGATTTACATCCTTACATAGAGGCAATTCTTAATGATGCATATGCGTAGCACTGAGATTTTAAGGAGGATATGGTTGTTAAATCCTTTCATTATGCTGAGAGAGCACACTGAGGCCAAGTATGTGTTTCTTTTTTTAATTTATAATAAATGGAAGACAACATTAGGCATGCCTTTGGGTCCATTATAATAAATTGGGTGGGTCTATAAATTAGATTTTTCAAGTTCTATAATTGGACATTTCTTAGATTATGATTTTCTAGATTCACTGTGCTTTGTTAACATCCCAAGAAAAAGAAAATCTATAAATTGGATTCTTTGCAAAATACCATTTCTTTTTAATTCATAACAAGTTTGACTTAATTCAAGGAAGGACTAATTATTTAGTCTATAATATGCCCCTTAGGATCTATGGGTCCTAATACAAAGGAATCTTTCTAATGTTCCAAAACATCTTCAATATAATTGCCCATCTATTTAGGGGGCAAACTCAACAAGCTACATGTTGTTCTCAAAATCAGCCACGCTCATTTTTGTAGACAACCCCTATGAAACTTGTCTGTTTCGTAGCGTACACTCTAAGTTCGCAAATCAAGACAAGTCTTCTTGGCCTCATGCGAAGTCATCTGATATCCTGAAATAGTTTGCGACATTTTCCTTAAGTCGATTCTTCAAAATTCGTGAGAATTGATTAGGTTGCAAATCAATCAAAATATCAATTTTGATCATTTTAGGGTGTTAGTAGGTTTTTGAGTCTTCATGTGCATAAGTGGTTAAAAATACCGCTCTTGCATATCCTTGATGTTTCAAAGTGTAATGTCGGCCCATTTCGCCGCTTTTACATGCATGTTTTTGAGTAATATGTATGGGCAGCGAAAATCGCTGCCCATGCATGTCAGTTCTCCCTTG
This sequence comes from Cunninghamia lanceolata, assembly GCA_027924645.1. Lineage (NCBI taxonomy): Eukaryota > Viridiplantae > Streptophyta > Pinopsida > Cupressales > Cupressaceae > Cunninghamia > Cunninghamia lanceolata. The sequence goes on from BSBN01000202.1 coordinate 10,704,596, forward strand.
TAAAGATGTAAGAGTGGTTGTTTTACCCACCCTTACATCCTCTTCCTTCTTTCATGCGAGAGCAGCGTTTTTTGGCCAATGATGCATCTTTTTCCTTGCATTTATATTAACTCGTGTGTATTTATTGCGCTTTTAATTTTTGGATTTGGGCAATCTTTGAGTTGCTTTAAATTGTTTTTATTTAGTATCTTGTTTTACTTTTGATTATCCATCTTACCTAAGCCTTGGAGAGAACTTGAAGCTGATGCTTTCTAGCTTCCACAGATTCAATCTTATTGAAGCTCTCGTGTTTCTTCTTTGCGTTTATACAGGTAAGTTTGTTTTATTTCTTCTTTGTGTTTGAGGTTTTGTTAATGGTAAATAGTGTTCGTATCGTTGTTCAAAATCGTCCTCTGGTTATCTTTTTAAAACCCTAGTTTTATTTTAAATTTGTATGTATTAAACCCTAGGTCTTAATAGTTTTGGGTTTTTAGTGCATTTTCATTTTATTGAAGATTTTATTGCCTTACGAGAACTTAGGTTTTCTTTTTACCTATGTGTAGTCGGTATTTTCTACCGACAGTGTCGTAGGAATCTTTTTCGTTATATGTATGGTCGGTGAAATGACTGACATATACACCTTGCTTTCAGACTACCCCACATGTAAGGGCAGTTAAAACCGCCACCCTTACACAAACTTTGTGTTACCCCCCTACATGTAAAAGTGACTAAAATTCTTGCTATTACATATCTAACCTAGAGTTTCATGATTACCTGTATAAGCGGTCCTTTCAACCGACTCAACACTTCAAACTTTTTTCCTCATATGCATTAGCGGGCAAATTTGCTGCTTATGCACGTATAGATTAAACTTGAAGTTTTTTCCATTCAACAGGCACCAGTGGACCTTTTCACTGGTTTTGTATGTGCCTTAAACTTGATTTTTGCCTCATATGTAAGGGCGGTCATTTTGACCGCCCCTACATCAAAATATATAAATCTTCCCAAACACATGCAATAGTGGTCTTTTTGACCGACTTTACATGAGTGAATGATCCCTTGTGTAGGAGCGGTCATTTTGACCACCCATGCACATTTTCCTAAATTTTTCTAACACTGAGGAAAAATTGCCTTTCAAGGCCTGTTAACCCGCTTTCACATTTTACCTTGATTTGCACATACTCAATCCCTTCAACGTATGCTTCCCTGTTCATGATCATCAAATCACAGTAATCCCAATTTACCCATTTTTCCCCTAACTGCGAGATCATGGCTTTTTGCAGTTTTCGACAAACATCCATGGTAGATATCTTTTCCAGGATTCTCTCTAGAGTTGATGTCGGAGCTGTCTCCATCCAAAGCCAAAATCATGAAGTACAAATACCAAGGGGTCTTCCCTATCACTTCAGTATAGTCAAATGTTGATGAAATCAGAGATACGAAGATAGGGCATGTAGATATGGCAAAGTTCATGGACATAACTAGACAAACAAATCCTTCCAGACACATGCAGAAGATCATTGACAACAACATTCACTTTGTTGCCTCTTTTCCAGTTTTTGCCTATAACCCTGAGTTTGTTCTTCAGGTGGCTAGCCATTAAAACAGGGATACTAGGGTTGTGATAGATTCCCAAGGGAATGCGATTATGAGATTGGATGCGGAATTTCTTGACAAGATCTTCATGTGTCCTCCTATTGAAAATATTGGACAAATTGATTTTGCTCAAGGGCAAAGAGATTATGACAGAGATGTGGAAGCTATAAGGAAGTATATAAACAATAAGTGGTTGAAGATTCCTTAGAGTAATTTGACCAGATGGTCAAAGGATCTCCCAAGGAGTGACTTTGTAGAGGAGGTCTGTGACTTGATCACACCTTTGAGTCGTATTAGAGGACTCCCTTCTTCCTCTAAATTTTAGGAATGGATGTATACATATATCAAGGTGATTCTCTGGGGCACACAAAAATCTTTTGGGGAGAACAAATTAGTAATGCTTTGGATGAGCAGTTGGTGATAGTCAACACAACATTCAAATTTTATATGACCTCATATCTTGTATATGCTGCCGCAAGCATGAGAAGTTTTCTTGGTCTTACTTAGGTTGGCGATAGGAGATTGATCCCCATGTATGAGTATTATCCTCAAATCTCTCTAAAAGGATCAATTCATCATTTTCGTAGGGTTAATGATGCTTTCTTTTTAGTGTTTATGTGCTTATGGGACAATGAGCTTGTTCAGAAGAGGGTTTCAGATGAAGCTTGGGAAGTTGTAAATTCTTTTGGCTATTTGTTCTTACAGTTTCCTACTTTCACATATCTTAGAGTAGGGTATTATCCTGGTTACCCTTATATACTTCCATGATATCCTAGTGACTAGATTGTTCTCATGGAATTATGTAGGCAGCTGATTGGGGTACATAATAAACAAATGGAGCTGAAAAAGTCAGGGATAAAATTTCATGTAGAAATTGGAAGGTACTCAGTTCAGTCAGCTACCAAGGCAAAAATAGTTGATTCTGAATTGCAGCTGGTCACCATGAAAACTTTCAAGAAACAAGACCATTTTGACTTCAGGAGGGTACAAGATAAAATCAAAAGAAAGTCAACTTTCCATATGCCAATGGTGGAAGATATTTGGGCTAACTTCAGGACACAAAATGAGATTAGGAAGTTAGACTTTTGCAGACTTCATTTGAGTCAGATAGAAGAGCCGGGCCTTGCAGATATTCTAGATGGAATGGAAGATGATGGAGATGTTCTAGATCCCAAATATAATACTACGAATGTTGAAGCCTCACCTCTTCCAGAGGTTAAATGGTCAGTCAAAGAGGAGACTTCTATAAGGAAAAGATTTCAGCCAATCTTGGCTAACACAAACATATGGTTGGAAAGCAAAGGGATTAGATTGAAAGAATTTCTTACAAGGTCAGAGACTGAAATGTAGGGGCAAACAAGTAAGAAAGTGGAAAACATGACGAAGAATAAGAGTGACACCCCTTCTTCTTCCAAAACACGTAAGCCAAAAATCAAGTTTGTGTCTAAGGGAGGGAAGAAGAAGGAGGTTACAGGGACCTCTAATGTTACCGAATCTGGTATTGAAGACATTGATGTTGAACAGATGGAGGTTGAGGATGTTGAAATTGAACAACAAAATATTGAGAAAGCTAAGGATATCCAACAAGCAGAAATGTCTGAAAAGCTTGCTGAGGAAGATGAAACAGAACAAGGTAAAGATGAGAATGTAGAACTAGAACAACTTGAGGATTCACAACTTTCCCCACAGAAGGACCTTCCACCAGAATCCCAAGTTTCTAAATCTCAACTTCATGTTCCTGTTCCTAGTGTTTTTCCTGTAGTTTCAAATACTCCTATTTCTCCTATTTTGGTTGTTTCCTTTGATAATATCCCCCCTTCTTTAAGAATGAGTTTTAGAACAGTGTTTGATTCATCTGGGTCCATTCCTAGTTTGTCTTCCCCATCTTTTGATATCGGTGAACAAATTGTGTTAGAACATTTTCTAGATAGTTTTGAAAAGGTTGTTGATACTACTGTTGTTTTTACTCCTACTAGTCCCATTGTTACAATAATAGGAATAAGCATGGACCTGACAAAGCAAGTGATTGATCCTTCTCCTAATGTGGGTGCTTTTGTACTTCCTCTTTGGTTGTCTGCATATACCTCGAAAAGGAAAAAGCAAGCAATTTCACCAGATGAAATTAATATAGAGAAGCTGTTGCCTTTGAAGTCAAAAACTCTGAAGAAAAAGCCCAAGACTGTTTCTAGGCTTATCAATGTGAAAGGAATCAGATATGTAGAAATTGCCAAGCCACCAGAGGATGCTACTATTGACAATTTTGATATGAATGATTATGTTGTCTCAAGGGTCGACTTAGGTAAGATAACTCATGAAGGAATTAAGGTAGATTTTCAAACTACTGCCAGCACCTTGCTTGAGAAATATGATGAAGTCAAGAAGGAGAAATAATAGTATAAAGCTAAAGTAGAACAACTTGCTGCTATTCTTCAAAAAATAGTAAAGTCATCTGAAGTTGTGGAACCCATGGCGGTAACTGTAGAAGATCCTCTGATTTAGAAATTGGAAAAAGATCAGGCTAGAGGAAGAGTGGTAGGAGATATTGTGGAGCGGTTGCTAGCACAGGGAAGAGTTCTGTTGAAAACTATTGTAGAAAGAAAAGAAAAGATGGATAAAGCAAAACCTGAGCTTGATAACATGGTTGACTTACTTTCTCAAGAACTGCAGGATCAACAAGAGAGCTTGGAGGAGTGGATAGAGATGAAAAAGATTAAGATAAAGAATCTGATTACCATTAGGGTAATCTCAAGTCAGGAATCATATCTTAAAACTAAGGAGTCTCTTGCTCATCATGTCAATATAATAAAAGGCTTACTTGATGACTTATGCCAAGCTCATGAAAACTATGAAGACAACGATGTCATACTTCTACATAGGTTGGAAGAACTCCCATGCACTCTCACAGGTGAAGGTCATAAGTTCCTTTCAGCAGATGAAATGATAAGCTCCTTTGAGAAGATGGTTCAACAGAAATTTGAAGATGAAGTGCCTTCAGTACTTTCTATGGACAGCCTCTATGATCAGCATTCAACTTTTGAGAACCTGAAGGACAACCTTGACAAGCATGAGAAGGCAATAAAGGTAGTAAAAGATGCAGTTCTCCGGGCCCGCACTATCTCAGAAAATACAACAATGCTAGATGCATGTGAAATGACAGCTATACAGGCCATGTATCAGAACTTTCTAAAGAAGAATGATGGAGGAAGCTGAAGTTCCTTTTTGATACCTTAGTTTATTTTATTTTTGTATATGTAATTTAAATTTTGTTATGGACATACTCATGTGTAATTTTCTAAAATGTAATTACATATGAAACAAAAGAAGTCATAAGTCAAATATGACTCTTTTGTTTGAATAAGTCAAAGTAGTTAGGATTTTCCTATTTTCTCTCTCGGTTTCTCTTATAAATAAAGAGGACCCCCATTGTAGTTATCATCTTTTAGTTATTGAAGCGAAACTCTACCAAATTGAAGAGCATTTTGAGACTTTGTGTTCAAATTGTAAATCATATTTTATCAAGTGAATAGAAAAGCAAGCGATCTTTCAATCTTTGCATTGGAATACCTTGTAGTGTATTGGAAATCGTTCTTATGTTCTTTTCCTTATGCTATCTTATCTACTTGATCAAATTGTAGTGTGAGTGTGAATAATCTGAGAGATGTTCTAAAGCTGATTTTGGAGACTTTGTGCTACACCAATTATCTTTAGTTTATGATTTTATGTTTTGAAGTAAAAGATATTGGAAAGACTTTGAGCTGCTATTATCTTTTGTGATCATATGTTTTATCGTAGCATTCGGTGAAGACTTTGAGCTGCACCTTATCCTACTTAGTTCTAAATTGTAAATCCGTAAAAGGAGCAACAATAGACTTTGTGCTCTCATGGGTTTCTTGGTTATTCAGATTTGTATTGTGAAAGTGCTCTTTTATATTGTAAACATCATTTCTGAAAAAAGAGAAATGAATGATATGGTCTCACCCTGAAGTTAGTATTTAGTGTAAATAAGTTTGTAATAGTTAATAGGGAACCTCCCCTTGCTGAGAGGAGAGATTTATCTCATTAAACTATGGTTGATATAACCATTTTGCCTTCAGTTAGTTGAAGCCAAAATATTCAACCAACACTACCTAGATTATATAGAGTTGAATTTTGAGGCCTTTCTAACCTTTGTTTTTTGTGGAATATATTTTTATTCACACTGAGACAATGATGTGTAATTAAATCAGGGAGTGTGAAATCTATTTTGCTCTCCTCATCTTAACGAGAAATCACAAAATATGATTATTGATATAAAAAGATTCTACATAGTTTTAACCTAGAATCTTATGAATATATAATTAAAAAATTATCTTTGTAGTATATCATAGATCCACAAATAGAGACCAGAATATCTAACTTAGATGTACATAGATTTGTACTTTAGCTTCATAACAATTTTTAATAGAAGCAATGCCCATCACTTAATTAATCTATTTGTGTACATAGATGGAGCAGATTTTGGTATAAAAAAAATAAATAGTTTGACAGAAATGGGTGGGCGCCAAATCAAGAACTCATGCGAAATAATAAATAGTATTGTTATTAATTTAAAAACACTATTTTCCACCCATGGAAAATATGATATTGCGGGCCAGACCACCTAATCCAAACGTCTTCCTACTTCTCAACAATGAATATTTTTGTCTTTAAAATGGATTGTTTGGTGGGGATAAATTAATACTAGCACTTGCACCCAAAGGAGGTTCAAGGAATACGCCGATAGGAACAACCGACAAGTTTAGAAACTTTGCCGGCATTTTTTTCACGGCGTGAGACAATTCCGAGCACTATAATGCTCACATATAAAAGCCTATTGGCTAATAAGATTACAAAGGGTGGTTTGACTACAAGAAGATATAGATCGCCCTCTTGATGTAGGGTGAAATTGTAAAGATTGCTCTTCTTTGAGGCTCATGAACTTTGCCAAGTAAATAAGGAAAAACAATGGTTCAACTAATTTCTATAGAGTAAAATACATCCGCTCTATAAATGTTTATAGAATTTTTATTTTTTTTAGGAGAGGAGCCCAAAAACATAGAAGTCATGTTATACTCTAGAGTAACTTTATTTCCTTGAGTGTGGATCTCTAAATAGACAAATGCAATATATTAACTTTTTAGAGAGAAACAATAATGATCAATAACATTATAATTAAAAATAATATTATTTCTAATTTTTTTAAGTGTGAATCATAATTGTTGAGTTTTAAATAATAGTTGAATTTTGAAGAAATTTTAATTTCTAATAATATAATCAAGTTAGAATTAGGTTACAGAGTTGTATGTTTAAATAGAGTAGTCCATCAAGGAAAAAATTAAGATGGAAAGGAGAGAAAAACTATATATCCATATCTAACATCATGGGCATGAGGAAAAATCCTAAATGGATGCTTGAAAATATGTACCTTGCTACAAGTTGGGTATTTAGGATTAGATAAACTAATGTAAATAAGCCTTTAACCCAACAAAAGTCCTTGGTAAACTATAAAGCAAAGGAAATGAACAATCCTTCTCAACAAAGGTGTTGGTTTGCACCTCCTTAGGGCAAGGTGTTTGGTCAAATGCAAAGCAGTGTTGAAGCAACTGTGATGTCTATGCCACCAACATAGGGAGTCCTTGTCCCTCTAAGACAATTGGGAGTTACCTAGTCCTCTTCTCAACAAACCCTCTCAATAATGGGCGGTTCTTTGGCATGATGAATCCCCCCCTCTTTTGTTTAGTACAATAACGTGTACGTAGTAGTTTACTATTGTGGTTGTTAGCCTTCAATTCAATGTTTGTATCACATTTATCTTCATGGGTTGTGCATACCAATCAACCATCATTATATTATAAACACTACATGTATACTCTCAGCACTTAATTTAATATATAATATTGTAAAGAAAAATAAACTTTTCTTAAGAGTCATCTAGGCTAAACCAATGGGATGCATACAAATAAGCATAGATTAACCTAGATCTAATAAGTGAGTTATGGAATATGTATTATGAAATTAGATGCTAAGGTATGAAATTAAATGTGAGGATAACGTACTTAGCTTTGTGATTGAAGAATGATTGCCTTTGTTGAAGATTCTAGAACTTGACCAATATTTGTTCTAGAAATAGCACCTCCTTTTTTGTGTATCTCCCTGTATTATATGTTGAATATGTGTCCTATCTAGGATCAAGGCCATAGGTCTATATCAACTCCATTGTCATAGTTTGTCCTTTGCATCCAAATTTAACCTTACATAAATATGGTATTCTACTCTATAGCTCACATGACTGGTCTTTGTATGTCCTACACTTTTCTAATATCTGAGAGTTGGTGATATTTAGAATATCTTAGTAGTGTTATTGTTGTGTCACTAGAGGACATGTTCTACTAGGTCAACCTATGAAAATGTGTGTACAATATTAAAAATAACACTTTATAGATATGCATGTTTCTAGAATGTTTATGAAAATATGGATTCCTTTTATTGCACCAATTGAAGTGTTGTGATGCAAATGGAGCTCAAAGGACGAGGAGATCCTTGGATATCTAAAATGAATGCATTGAATGCCTTTAATACTAGAACATAACATCAAATTTCACAAAACCTGTACTTAGTCAACTCAAGGTGAGAAAACAAAGGGGGCAAGCTAGCCAAAATTTGAATTTGAATTTTCAAAAGGGAAGGGTCAAGTCTACAATTGTGAGATTGACATCATAACTACAAAAATGACCTAGTGTGGGCAAATAGTCAAGTTCAAGTGGATGATGGCTATATTATCATAGGTGTACAAATAAGTGTAACCAATGTAAGGCTTGGGCAAACGTATCAAGGCATGTGCATATAGGGATAAGGTAAGGGATAAATATATGGGAACATGTGTGTATAGGGATAGGTAAAGGCTAGGGGAATGCACCTAACTCTGTACAATATTCCATCATTTGTTGATATGTAAATGTATACATTCTCCCAAAATGGGCACAAAATAAAATGGGAAATGGCATGGATATAGAGATTTCACCATTACATCTTGCCCCTACTTTGAGGTGCATGTGAATCCTAGAATGATCATGCATATAAAAATAAGTAGCAATCACAAACATGCATGTGAAGTAAATATTCACACATAAAAGGATATGAAAGGAGATCCATATAAATCAATAGATCTAATAAGATGTCAACATGTAGTTTTTTTGATTTGTCATGTACTCTCAATGGGAACCTACAAAATAGAGGAAATTTTTATTCCATGGGTAGCTTTTGTAACACAAGTAGGAACAAATGCAATCTAAATCTCACTATCAACAATCATGAGAGAGAGAAGATATTCCTTTTATATGGAAAGTGGTAATTGTTGGAGTACATGACCATTGAGAGGGGGGGTGAATCAATGGTCTAGAATCTTTAACATCTTTTGCACCTTTTAATTTACAAGACAAAGAGTGAGAGACTTTAATGATCTATCAAACACATATGCACAAGTATGATGATGAATAGTATGAGCAGGACCTTAAGAACAAAACATTAGGACATACACACATAGAGGCAAATAACATAAACCATAACACATGTTTTTGATGAGTGGAAAACCCTCATAGGGATAAAAAAACACTTTGAAAAATTGCCTCACTGGCTTAATAGAATCTCACTGATTACAACAATTGTCTCACTGACATATATGCCTCACTGGCAACAAACATGCCTCATTGACCATGCAAGCCTCACTAGCTACAATATTGTCTCACTAACATAAAGACATATATCACAAATCTGAGGCTACTCTGTTTCACTGGCATGCATCAATATCTACAAATATTTTGTTATCCTCATCAAACACCCTCTCTCTCAAAACATTATCATTTATACAAACATTATACTCCTCGCATACATATAAGTGCTTTGATACCATGACACAATACACAAACTCCTGAATACAAGAATTGATCAAACCTGAAACAATTTCACTATGCAACAATCATTTGATTTATATGTCTTGTAATGCCCCTCGCTTTTTGGCTTGTGATAGATGTTATTTTCATATTTCTTTCTATCAATTTTGGAACAGTTGATAGTTTTATATTGCATAATTGCAGTTTCGAGACATTTGGACTAGTATGTATTGGTTTATGCTCTCCTTAATCTTGATGGACTATGTTCGATGGATGTATTGAGACATGTGTTATGAGCTTTGATGACTTTATGATTAATTCAATTATGATGATATGGATATGCTTAGCGATCATTAGAAAATATCATGTTTATGCTTCTGATTATAGTCTTGTGTTGGAGCGGGGACGGTGTAGTACTACTCGGATCAAGCACCCTACTACGCCGCAATTCTCTGTCTCGGTGGGTGTGATATATATATATATTTACAGTTGATCATATATAACCCATTGGTTTTCACGCAGGTTGCAGGTACTGGGCCTTGACTCCACCTAATTTGGCAGGTCTGAGCGGGCCCTACACCATGGATAAGGTGATGGAGATAATATGAGGTCTTTACCACTAGGTCAATTTCAGTCCTTGCCATAGTCTTGTGTTGTGATGCGACGTTGTCCCTTGGTCCTTGTGGTTGGTCGTCGCGGGTTGTGGAGTGTTGTTAAGTTGTTATACTTGTTTATGTATCTCTTGTATATTTTTTTTTTATGACCTTACAGTATGGGTATAGTCGTAAAATAGGAATATTGTTTGTGTTAAGCCTTTTGTTGACAAAATTAGTTATTGTAATGTTATAAACATTTATGAAGGGAAATAGTGCATAGTTGTGTTAAAATATCCCTTTAGGTGATTAATTAATGTTGTTTATGCCAGATATAATTAGAGATTTGAGAATCTCTATGTTAGGAAAAATTTCAAATTTCCCTGGTGGAGTGGGATTGTGTAATTATTTGGGGGTTACGGGAATTAATGGCGATTGCCTATTTTGGTCTCCGAAAGTTTGGCTTGAAGGGGGGTTTTTATGTCTGTGATTTTCTGGGTTCTGGGGAAGGAGGCAGGTTACAGAGGGATACTTTGTGAAGAATTTCTGATAAAGGATTTGACATTTTTGGAGCATGTATTACAGGTATGCTCTTTCTTGTTTTCGTAGTTGAATAAATGTCTTGTCTCTATGTTTTTTTTTCTTCCTGATGTTGTTATGTTGGTCTGGAGACCACCGTGCACGCACTTTATCGTGAATACTTTTCAATCTGCCATTGTCTCGTTCTGCTAGATGTGTTACTTTTCTACCGCCATAGGGAAGCTTCTTGAAATTTTCTTTTATCCCTGTGACTGTTGGAAATCTCCTCACCCTTGTCTGGATTGGCATAGATTTTCATTAGGGATTCTGTTGGGGGCCTTGAGACTTCTAGTGAACTTCTTTCTGTCCTAGGATTTTTTTTTGTGACATCCAGACAGTAGTTGTTGTTGTCGTTGTATTGTCCGTTTCATATCTTGTTCCCAGCTTCTTTGTGTATCAGACGTAACTGGTATATTCTTAATCACGGAAATAGCCTTTTAGCCTATTAGAAAGTATGACTGCACCACCTTAGAAACATTCGTATTTGGGTTTCAACCCTCTCTCTTAATCATATACCATTGCACAGGCATGTGATAATGATCAATTTTGATAATCACATTCTCACATTTTCTTGATCGCCATTCACCAGTCGCAACTTATGGTTTAGCATCCTTCTTCATAATTCACTTTTGGCATCTAATTATTTAACTCCTTTAGTTGGCCATTGACTATAATGCATATAGATATCCATTCATGATTTGGAGGCCACAAAATGATCGTTGAGTCATGGAGGGTGGAGCCTGGCGAGTGAAGATAGATCACGCAATCATCAGATTTTAAGTCTGACACTCTTCCAGCTAAACTTTTCCCACCAAAGAGTAGCATATGTGTCTTCATTATCACAGCAAATTAGATCCTCCAGAATGTTTAGAGATAGGCATTCTGTTAAAAAGAAAACAAAATATATATTAATCCAACTCAAGCTTTTTTTTCCCAAGTAGTTAGAATTGAAGGGAATGAAATAGGTGCTCTTTGTATTCCATTTACCATCTGCCTATTCTCGGGCTTGAGGAATTCCATCTGCAGTGGTAGTGTAGCGTTTTTTTTTTAGCCTTGATGTGCTACCATGTGACCCCCTCCGCACCTCTATGTTCGAACCTTGCGCTGAACGTCGCTGGTCGAAACTTTCTTGCTCGCCAATAGTCCTCCAAATGCCGCCGTGTGATGCCAACCTCACTCTAAGCTTAGACCTTCTGTCGCACGTCTGTGTTTAGGTCGAATTTAGCCTTCTATTCAAACTATTAACCATTCCTTCCAATCCTATTACCGTCTGTGATGGCTCGGAGTTAGGCTCTGAAGACTCCATTATCTTCTCAGAACTGGATCGAACCTGTTATATGGAACTCAGAGTTGTGAGCAAAAACGTAGAGAACGTTGAGACTAATTAGAAGGTTTCTAAGACTACCGTGCAGATTAGAGGAACACGACTTGAGTGAAGTCCAACTGAGACAAAATCTAGTCTTGTCAATTTCGATTAGGAAATGAATGAACTTTTTTCCTAGTTGTTACTTTATTGGTCATTTTAGTTTTATTTTTTTTTCCTTTTTTGATTAAAGGTTTTAGTTAGTGATGCTTTTGGTAGAATTATGTTTGGTCGAGCATTACCTTTAGTAAGGTGAGTTAAATTCTTGATAGATTAGTAGTCATGATTGCTTTAAGTGTTGTTGATTACGTCAAGGAAATGTTAGTCCACTTTTGGGACGTTGGTAGTCTAGGAGATGGCGTTAGACAATTACTTGTTTGGATGTGATGTTCGGTAAAATGTTTTTTTGTCATACCGCTTTCCTCATTTCTGCGGGTTGGGGTCAAGTTATCTAGGGAAGTTCCTTAGATTCGATAGTTTAGCATAGTATGTTGTAGACGTTTTACCTTTCCATTATGCAGTCAACATTCTCCTTTTTGATTAAATGATAGACCCTAGCTTCTCTTTTGTTCTTATTAATTATTCTCCTATTATTTGTTTAAGCTTTATTGTTGGTAAAGAGCTCGTTTTCTTTGATAGTTTGTTAGAAATAAATTGATTTAATGTATTATTAATCTATCATTCTAGAACAATTAAAATGCATTAATTCCCTTGCTTTGTTAGTGTTCTAGCCTCCCTAATTGTTACTTAGTGAAGACTTAAAGCCTCATAAAAATATGTATTAGATCTTGAGGAATTAGATTTAAGCAAGTAAGGTTGATATGAATTGAATTAGGTTTAACCCGAGTACGTTTTCTCTTCCAGTTTGTCTATATTATTGATAATAATGTTTATTTTAGTAATAGGTAGACGTCAGCTATTTTATTCTTATGGTATGATTATTATTGCTCAATGATATGATTTTTAATTTTGGTGACGATTCCCATTAAGGTAAGGATTGCATTTTATTATAATTATGTCGTAGAAGTTAATTGCATCTATTTAGGAATTTAATTAACTATCTTGTTAGGATTTTATGTTTGAGGAAGTTAAATTCTTGTAGTGTTATCTTGTTATTAATTGATTCAAATAGTAATAGGCTAGGTTTTATTTGATGCCTAGTGCTCTTTATTGGTGTGTCAAATCTTTAGTTAAACCTTGGTTGATTATGAAACAAGGAAATTATCGCTTCTTAGAGATAGAAATTGTGGTACTATTAACTAGATCATGTGCGATGATTTTGGCTTAGTGATAGGTACAATTATTTCTCTTGCATAGGTGTGAAAGTTCAGTGGATACGGATTGTAGTTTTGTCTTACCCTTGTGGTGTTATGAGTTTATAAAGTTAACCTTGTCCGGTGATGGGCGAAGTCGTCTTGGGTCTAAATTGGTTATGTTTTTTTTATCAACTCATGTTATGAATGTTTTGAGTATCTACCCCCTTGTCGATCTTGCATTATATCATGGTGGTGGAACCTATTCTTCCGAATGGGAAAGGTGATGTAGTATCTGGGTGAAGAACTTAGTCACCAACTCCAGAGGTCTTACCTGTTTGGTCTTCGGCATTTATACATGTGTCTTACTGTTTTATGTTGTATGGATGAGTTTGAGTAGGGCTAAGGGAGTTGGATTGTTGTGGCTCAGTGTATGGCTTTTGTGATGGGTCAGAAATGTAATGTAACCATTATCCTTACATGTTGTGGTTGATTGTTTGGTCAGAGAACGCTAAGGGAGTGGCTTTCATGGTGGGGCCGGCGCCTAGTGAGAGGTCGCCTGGGTAACCCCATGGAAGTTGTAAACAAGCAGAAATCTAATAATGTATCTAGGAGGGTTGGGTAGTAATACACTTAACAAGATAATTAATGTGACCTCACCCACACCTTGAGTGCTTTCATAGGCTAAGGGTGGGACGAGAAGGCTTGGTTGGCAAGGCTGACCCCTCGTCTTCATGAGAGGACATGTCAGCTCCGCATGTGTCACCTTATGGGGCCGGCACCTAGAGAGAGGCTGCCAGGGTAACCATAGATGGGGGCCGACTTCTGGTGAGAGATAGCATGGGTAACCCATGCTAGGGCCATGTGATGACACTCTCCTTACGTGGTTCAGTTACTTTCTCTTCATCCTTGTTGGTACCTCTGGAGTGTGGTCTTGTTTTCATGATTGATCTAGTTTGATGTTTTGATCTGTCTGGTTGAGTGCTGTCAGTTCTGTGCAGTCCTTTCATCATGTTGTCTTCATGGAGTCTAGTTTTGGTATTTGGGTTCTTGACCTAGTGGTAATCCTCTTGTTATCTCCTAGCTCGGTGGGGTGGACCTCAGGGTTCCACATGGTTGGGAGGTAGATCTATCCATTGGTTTTCTTGGAGATCCAGATTGAGCCTTATGTGGAGACGTTCCAGTTCCAGTCAGCTTTATATCTTCAGCAGTGTTGGATACTTTCATATGTACTCTTTTTGTATATCGACAAGATCGATCTTGTAATCTTGTAATCTTGTGATCTTGTAATCTTGTAATCTTGTAATTTGGAACTGATATCTTGTATTCGAATTATATTGTTGTTGTAAAGTTATTGGGTTATCTAATTCAATAGTTATGGTTATTACTCTTATGGTTTCTCTTATTCTCTAATGCAGTTATGTTGCCCTAGGGTGGTTAGAGGTGCACTTTTCTTCATGTTGTATCATATCCTTGGATACTGTTGTTGCACTTTAGTACTTAAAAAAAAAAATTTCTGTTAATTTGTGACATGTTGCCTAACACTCTAGGGTTGCATGACGGGGCATTGCATGTCTGCAATAGGCCCTTTAACTTCTGTATGTCCTCATCTCTGACCCTTCTGCATACAAACCCCTTTCTATCACACCTTTGCAACATTCCTATGCAATTGTCATGCCTTCCAAAACACATAACCTTCTCTGCTAGAAATACATGGCCCCATACACACTTATTTCTCAAAACTGCATTATACCTACTCTTTACACACCTTTGTTTTCTTCACTAGATTCTCCAATTTTCATATGCGTGGATAGGTATCTGTCTCTGCTATCATATGTACCAAGTCTCATATAATTAACAATCACACACCCTCAGATATATATTTTCCTGGCCCTTTATATCTGCTTGCAAAATAGTTTCTAAGGCAGTTAAACTGCCATACCAAGATAAACCCGTCAAACTAAATCCAACTAGAATTCTGTTGGAATTCAAAAAGACTTTGAATTTGGTTCATTAATCTTGATTTGTTGGTGGCCTCGAAGATTAAAGTACAACCTTGGATTGTCTTTTTGTCACCTATCATGGAGAAGCTAATCGGTTAGAATCAGTTATGTTATAAGAGGGGCCAGTGAAAGCATGTTTAAAGGACCCTTTAATAGGTGGCAAATAAGTTAATAGCTTATAATTGAAGGTCAATTTAAAATTAGAACAAAAGGTAGATGTAGTGGTGACGGGTAACATGGTTAAGACTAAGGTTTATGAACAAGGTAGAAGATAGGGTTTTAAAGAGTTTTTGGACTAAGGAAGGAGTAAATAACTTAATAAGGACAAACCCTAATTCCATTTCTGTTGGCACTCAATTTGGATATATGTTCTGGCATCCAACAACTCTCAAAAACTATACCTTTACCTTAGCAAAGCTTTGTAAGATAAGCATCATATATAAGCAAAACATCAAATCAGGAAGACCTTGATCATCATGATAACACACTAGGTTGCCAAAGATAAACCACCAAGTCAAAGTAAAGCACTAATCCAAGTGAGAAGCACTGACATATGATAGAGAACAAATCACCACAAGAGAATAAGTCAACAAGTCTAAGTGGTTCAAGTGAAACACTAACACAAAACAAAACCCTGAGATCACATCAACTCAACCACACATATGAAGCACATCTATACACTCCCTGATTCCATTCATGAACATGAACCTTGCAACATGAAGTACATGATAGCTCTATGAAGAAGACATGAACAAATCAAATGAACATCACCTCCAAACCACTCAACATCATCAACTTTTGAACCTCACAAGCATCAACATTAGGAAACTCAAATCAACATGATAATCAACACTTATTGCATGAGAACATGAATGAACACCAAGAATTTTTGACTCCTGAAGCACCTCACTTTGACATCAATGACAAATCTCTATCAGTAA
This sequence comes from Cunninghamia lanceolata, assembly GCA_027924645.1. Lineage (NCBI taxonomy): Eukaryota > Viridiplantae > Streptophyta > Pinopsida > Cupressales > Cupressaceae > Cunninghamia > Cunninghamia lanceolata. Next base: position 10,720,810 of record BSBN01000202.1, read on the forward strand.
TGATCTACCTCACTTGGCAATTAATGGGTGACAAGGTGTATGGAGTGCAATGCATGTCACATACTAAAGATGGGTCTATTTAAGCTCCTTTAATTGTCTATCAAACTCATCACGAGAATATTAGTGATATAATATGCCCCTACAATTAGTGCCATCCATACGATACAAGGAATTGTAGGCAAAAAAAATACTACATGAAAGGTAAATATGTGCTAAACATGTAATCATGAATCATGTAAAGTAATAACTAAATGAATACATCATGTAATAAGCATGCAGATGTCTCAAATGATAAGCATGGTAAGCTCATGTTCTAGAGATGGTATCAAGGAATAATGATGTTGCCCTTAAGATGGGAAAATAGAGGATGATGTATGGCCTTTAGTGGCTAGTGTTGACAATAAATATAGACCCAAGGTCTAGATTTTTTATATCAAAACGTTAACCTCGATGTGGTACAATAAGAAGAAAACTAGAATAAATATAGTGAATTATACACACAAATAAAATATTCATCCATTCACATAACATCATTCATATCTTTTCATATTATATTCATTATCCATTTAGACTATAAGCATATATATACACATCACATTTACTTGGGTTCTACACACTTATATCTCTAATATATATTCTCTCTATATCCACTCTATATCTCTCTTCTCCTTATCTATCTCTATTATAGTTGTGGTCTAATATATGACTAATATAGCTTATCCATGTGTAGGGAGATGTCCCTAAGCTCATCCCTGTACATATTCAACCATCAAGAGGTACCACAAGGAATTTTTACTATCAAAACTTGCTTTATGGTACTTGTGGTGACCTCTAGCTTGTCTTATTCAATGGAAGGGAAAACCTGTTAGAATTAGCTTCCAACAGTCTTACATGTTTTCACCATAAACCTCCATTAGGTTACCCTTTTTTATTTTCAACCAAATGGGGATAGATCTAGATGTTCTTGTGGGTTTCAACTAAATCTATCAAGTCCCATGTCAACTCTATTTATTACTAACATCATCACCCAACTTAACCTATGTCTTGCCCTTGAGACATACAAGCTCTATTCTAACAAAAGATAATCAGAACTAACTAAATTCCTAACCAACATATCTCTAACCTATATAGGCTATATCATATGGTACTTTGCTAGCTCCTAACTTAAGCTTTATTTCCTTGGAACCCAAAACTTGACAAAATTACAAAACTTGTGTCATCTAGGAAAGTAGACTATTCATGTTTCCACTCTTTATCTATGTGTATGAGGTATCCTTATAAGAAATTTTCTGTTGGATTCACTGCACATACACCATGATATCAACATAGGATCTCTCTATGTTAGGTAATGTAGAAGGCTTTGTAAGATATTGGACTATCTGTTAAACTTCCTAGAGAATAAATTTCAATTGTTACAAGTGAATATTGGCTACCACACTAAGTTCCTTCATTTGTGTAATTATCTTTAATCATTTTTCATTCATTAGATGATATTAGGATTGCATATTGTCTAATTGTTGTCTCTGGGAACCATCTAGATCAGTCATCACACTATAAGTCATTAATGCCCATAGAATTTGATTTTCTAGATTTCCAATCTTAGTCTTTTGGGTTATAGTAGTCTACAACCAATTGACACAATACCGATACAATGTGGATGCATTGTTGTACATGTCCTCTAAATTATGTATCTGTTTGCTCAACTCCTTTTGAGTGTTTCTACATTTTTTCTACATTCTACCCAATTTTTCTACCTCATAGTCCTTCACAAATTGATCCCTCATTTTCTTTCTCTCCTCCTCCTAATTTCCTATTTCCAATAGCAGGCTCTTGACTACTTCATCTACTTTCTTGACTATATTTATGGTAGATTCAATTGGTATTTGTGGCTAGTTCTCATGAATTGATTGAAGTAACTTCTCCAAAGTTTCTTTTGTAGCTATATATTTTTAGAGTAAATCCTTGCATTAACTTTCAAAGGAATCACTTTTTCCATTTTCTAAATTAGTGATAGATGAGTCATGTTGGCTTGTTGTCCTTTAGTGGTGTTAAGAATGATATTTGGGGCCAAGACTACCACATGAGTAATTTTATTTTGCTTTTCCATGATCTCTTTTACCTTATCCATAGGATATATGATATGTAGTACTATATAGACTTTCATAGTGTCAATGTGTTCTTATACAGTGGCTTCTTTCTATTTCTCCTTGTCCTTGACTTCCTTATCTTGTTCTTTTTCCTTTGCATTATGCTCTACCTTATCTTATTCTTTACCTTGCTCTCCCTTACAATTTTATTTTTTGCTTCTATTCTTTGTTCTTCCATTTCCTCATTGATACCTTGTTTTCTTTCTTCTTCTATCATATTCTAGACTAGGAATTTTCCTTTCTATACCTCTTCTATATGTGGTATTGTAGCTAAATGTTTTGAATGTGATGGGCTAATAGTTTTTCAACTCATTATTTTTCTGTCTTTTCTCTCCTTTACTAATGTTTCATTAGCCTTCTTTGCCATTTGGACTATAGCCTCATATAGTTTGTTTTTCAACTTATCATTCTACAAGTTACCCATCAATGTGTCTACTATCTATTTTGTCTTGTAGGGCTTGTACTTGACTTTTTTAGAGTTTTTGGTGACAAGTTCAACTGAGTGGCCACTTCTTCCTTTACTTGGTTCTTGATAGTAATATCAATTTCAAATACCCCATCCCTTTTTTAACCATTTCTTTCTTGAGTTTGTGCACCAAATGTATTGGAAACTACTTAGTAATTTGTTCTATTAAGTAAGGGCTCATTGATAGAAAACACAACAAAGCTTACTAATATGATCTTCTTACTAGTTGTAATGGATAAAACTTACTATTTTAGAATCTCTAATGATTTTCCTTCGATTCAGGTTGCTACTAGAAGTGGCACACATGGGTGTATTGACACAGGAAAAATGCTTTTGCATATAGATTTTCAAGAAACTATAATTCACTAGTTCTAGTCTTGAGAATGAAACCGCATGATCCATCCTATTTCTTACCCACTCAATGCTCTTATAAAAACTTACCACAAACTATGACCCTATAATTTATAGGGATGGGACATGGCGAAGAATAAATTGTTGAACGGGACATCGATAGAAAATTTCATGATCAATTTGAGTTTTCCTGATCAATTACTCCATCATCGCACAACATTGCATTTTATTAAACCTTGTGCCCATTAAAGAGTAGGGTGTATGGCACATTGCTTCGATGGGAGAAGGGTGTATGGCGCACTACTTGGATGGACCCATGCATTGCATTTATGGCCCGAGAGACATAGATCTGATAACCTATGCCCAACTGTAAATAGGGGTTAATAAAACTATAGTTCCAAGAGTAAAGTGAACAAACAAATTGAAGACTAGGTCAACCTAATAAAGAAAATTTAGTCAAAAGAGTTTTTTCCCATCTAAGACTTCCTCTATTTTTCTTTTCCTTTTTCTCTCGCCACTTAGCTTATTGTGACCCTTTTTATGGTTGTTCTATCTTCTTGGTTTCCTTTTCTATTTCCTACTCCTCTTCTAGAGAGTCATCATAATGTGCAACACTTATATGTGCTTTTTGTTTCTATCATTATGCCCTACCTAGTGGCTCTTTTTATTTCTTCTTTTCTAAGCTCATCTATAATAGAGTTTTTTTCATTTCTTCTATGGGTGGCACTTGCAATGAAGGGGCCCTCCTATGTGCACTATTTATTTTTCTAGGTCTTTTTTTTTCTTCCTCTTCACCTCATATTATGGAGCATTTTGTTTCAAATCCTCACTTAATGTCTTCTTAGTTTTTGCATCCTTATTCTCAAATTTCTCTCTTTGCAATGGGATAGTCTCTCTTGAAGATCCTATTATTTTTTATCTTCATTATTCTTTTCAATAAGGATCATCATCTTTCTTTATTCTACACCCATCTTAATCTTGGAAACAAGTACTCTCACTCACTGATGTAGAGGAATAAGGACTCAAACAAGACTAACTTGACACATTCCAAATAGGGTTTCAATACAAATGATGCAAATATGCATTCTTGTTCATTCTTGACAACTTGCTCTTAAAGCCTAAAACACGGGTGTAGCAATTTAGACTTTTTTGGTCATAACTTTTCAAAAAGACCTGCCAATGGAAATGTAAAACATGTTTTAGATACCCTTTTGGCTCTTATTAAACATATGTCAAAATGGGCTGGGTTTCTTTGTACAGACTAGGGCAAAAACAAGACTATTCCTTTGTAAACCCTAGGACTATTACATAACTACTTTCACCCAAAATGACATAACTCACTCAAAACGTAATGAAATCACATGCAACCAAAAGCATTGTAAACTAGAAACAAATATATTTCCATCCATCTATTATATTCCTTGATATGAGGCCATACCAGGCCGTACCATGCATGTTTTCAGACTATATTTTTAAAAAATTAAACTTTACAGACCTACCCTCAATAAAAATGCCATAACTTATTCAAATATCCATAAAACTTGATGCAAAAAAAAGTAAAATAAAGTAGATTCACATGCCCAAACTTTCCAACTAGTTTCAAATCATTAAATGGGCCTTTAAAATATGTACCAAACAAAAGAACAGAACTGTTATAGAAAAAATGCAAAGAAATTGCTCCAAAATGATTCACAATATTCATTCAAATGTTCATTCCCACCTTCTCCAACCTTGGGATTCATGTTTACATGTATTTATGCTTTTCCAATTATTTTTCAACTACCAACCACCCACAACTAACTTCCTAATCAAAGTTGCAACTTTAATGCACTTTTTGACAACTTTCACAATGACAACTTTTACATCTTTTTGCAAATGTTTACAACTTTTGACCAATGGACCTATAACATTCCAAAATGGATCAAAATGATCCCAAATGGTCATAAATGACATTATTAGACCAAACACAAAAAAAAATATAAAACCAAAATTTGACCAAATTTGACCATATGGCTTGAAGGTGCCCCTACACCATACTCCCACGGAAGAGAAAATCTGAGGTCCACCTCAAATAGGAATCTTCTTTCTTGTCTTCCAGTTCCTTTGCATGTGTGCAATAGTTGCTATTTGCTGGATCTCAACGACACGTGTTCCAATTGGTCCACCTGTGCCTTTTGGTCTAATAACATGCTTCTTGAGCCAAGGCTAACTTGGTACAATGTAGCCATGTGCTTTTATTTTTTTCCTTGTTCTAGCTTGACCTTAGGTTGCAATTGTAAATTTATTGTCTCTTTCATCCACTTTGTCTTTGTTACCTGCACATTAAACAAACATATTAAAGAAATCATGTATTCTTCTTCTTCATACTTCACTTCTTCATCCACCTCATGTTGTTTGCCATACATCCTTTTCTCTTCATTATGCTCCAAAATATTTGGCTTCACCTCAACCTTACTCATCCATTCATTTTTAGTTTTGAATTACTCATCCATTCTGTTGTTCTCCTTGACATCAACATTCTCATCTCTTAGTTCTTCTCTTGAGAACCATGCTATCTCCTTATCCTCCATGACTATCTTCTCTCTTTGGACTATCCTTGAGTCCTGCACAACTTATTTTGCTATCTCTTCTTTTTCTTCCTGAACATCACCCACTTCAACATCAATGTCACCATTACTTTCATTAGTTTGAGCAAATTCAAAAGAAATTTCTTCCATTTCTTGTTCAACTGGTTTTTCAAACATGTTATCAAAACTTATTACCTCTTCTATTACCTCATTTGTCTCTACTTCATACTTTCGTACATCTATCTTCTCACCTAACAACAAGCTTTCAATTCCTATGCACTCACCCTTCAAGGCTACTAATGCATATTTCATCCCATATTTGTCCAACTCATATGTGTTTTTTTTCCTATTATACTTCACTGCCTTACTATAATGCCACAACCTTCCATTGAACACAATGTGACATACATACAAATGCATAATATCACAAACTAGTTCATCCTTATAAGGGCCTATTTGAAACTCAACTTTGCATTGTTCACTTACGGTTACCTGGGTACCTGTTTGAAGCCAATTCACTGAATAGGGTGTGGGGTGTGGTATTATTTCTAAACCCAATTTATCTACCATGTATTTAGAAACAATATTATCCATGCAATTATCTGAAATCACAACTTGACAACATTTACCTTTGGACTTGCAGGTAGTCCAGAATAAGCTTTCATTTTCCATCTTGCTTTCTTTCTTGGCTGCAATTTCTTCTTCTTGTATCATATTTTCCATTTCTTCCTCCTGTAGCTTCTTTGCCACTTTGAACAATTTATTTAATAATGATGATGCCCCTTGCCCATCTTTCTTCTTAATGCTTTCCTTCTGAGTTTGTTGTTGCATCTTGCTATCCTCTCTCTTCTTGTCTTCTTGTCATGATACCTCACCTAGGGCTTTCTTTTATTTTCTTCCTTGCCCAGTCTTTTGGTAGCTAGGCTCTTCTAATCAACCTGTCAATCTGCAACACACATACTTAACCAAATGCTAATCAACATAATTAATTGCTCCTGTCCAGATCTTGTGAGCTCTGATACCAATTTGATGCAGAGGAATAAGGACTCAAACAAGACTAAATTGACACATTCCAAACAGGGTTTCAATACAAATGATGCAAATATGCATTCTTGTTCATTCTTGGCAACTTGCTCTTAAAGCCTAAAACATGGGTGCAACAATTTAGACCTTTTTGGTCATAACTTTTCAAAAAACCTACCAATGGAAATATAAACCCTATTTTGGATACCTTTTTGGCTCTTATTAAATATATGTCAAAATGGGATAGGGTTTCTTTATATGGACTAGGGCAAAAACAAGATTGTTCCTGTGCAAACCTTAGGACTGTTACATAACTGCTTTCACCAAAAATGGCATAACTCACTCAAAACATAATGAAATCACATGAAACCAAAATCATTGTAAACTAAAAACAAATATCTTTCCATCTATCTATTATATCCATCGATACGAGGCTATACTAGGCTGTACCATGCGTGTTTTCAGACTGTATTTTCAGAAAATTAAACTTTACAGACTTGCCCTCAGTAAAAATGCCATAACTTATTCAAATCTCCATAAAAATTGATGCAACAAAAAGAAAAATGAAGTAGATTCACATTCCCACACTTTCTAATTAGTTTCAAATCATTAAATGGGCCTTACAAATTCATACTAAACAAAAGAACAAAATTGTTACAGAAAAAATGCAAAGAAATTACTCCAAAATGATTCACAATCTTCATTCAAATGTTCACTCCCACCTTCTCCAACCTTCTCCAACCTTGGGATTCATGTTTACACCATGTATTTATTCTTTTCCAATCATTTTACAACTACCAACCACCCACAACTAACTTCCTAATCAAAGTTACAACTTTAATGCACTTTTTGACAACTTTCACAATGACAACTTTACATCTTTTTGCAAATGTTTACAACTTTTGACCAATGGACCTATAGCATTCCAAAATAGATCGAAATGATCCCAAATGGTCATAAATGACCTTATTAGACCAAACACATCAAAACAAAACATAAAACCAAAATTTGACCAAATTTGACCATATGGCCTGAAGGTGCCCCTGCACCACTCACTTCTTATTAACCTTTTCTATTGATGGTTTAGTTTATCCATCATTAGTCCCTTTATATACATCCCCAAAAGCTAGATTAGATTTGACTCAATAGTCACATCTCTTTAGGGTCTCCCACATTCTACATTCAACCCTTAGGTGCCTAATCCCCCTTGAGGGTTAGTACCTAGTGTGTACTATTTCACATTTCCACTATTGCCATTAATACCCAATTTCCTTGAAGTATTTCTTACTATAGAATCTAGTAATCCCCTATCATTATCTATTTATAATTCAATAAGATTGTCTCACAATTTTGAGAAACACACCAAAATAATAGGTTCCAAGGTACTAAAGAAAATGGGCTATGAAGGATAAAGCCATGATAAGGATGACTAAGGCATCATCAATTCCCTCTAGATGGAGATGAGACCACACAACATTAGTTTGGGTTACATTAGTTGTCATGCTAGCAAAGTTTAGTTTTTATACACTTCTCCCTATAGTCCAACATTGATGAAGAATTAACTTTGGACCTTTCATCCAATAGTATAAGTGTCCCCACTTATGTGATAAGCAACTCTAGACCAGTAAGAACTCTGCACACATCCTAGTAGTGTGCAACACATCAACATGCTCATTCTTCTTAGTGCTCTTTGAGGAAGAAACCTCATGCACTTGTGTAAATTTCTTATACATCCCCTACACAACAACAACATCAACCATGGTGTGGATATTATCCTATGTAAGAACATCACATTTTTCACATGTGCAGGATGTGAATTCTCAGTGAAGAACCATAGCACATACCTTAGTTACATGCGACCACAACTTGCATAATGGGTATACAATCGAAAGATGTTGGGATATTCATCCTCATGGTATTTGTGGAATGTGTGATCATTTATAATCCACTTTTTGGTTCTCAAACATTCTTATGCAAAAGACCATATAGTTGCTAAAACAACATTATGGGTGGATGGACCAAGATAGTTGGGGAAAGATCACCTCCTCCCTGCAACATGGTTACAAGCACAAAGATTTCTACATTAGTAATGTGCTAGATATCAACATATCTTATTACACATTTGCACAAACACTACTATCATTTTAGAGAAATAACACCCCTATGATTCTATGCATTCAACAAGAAGCTCCATGGTTCTTCTCAAAGCTAGAGTGCATAAGGTTTCTCAACTTCACTCTTATCAAAGTTCTAGGTAATGGACACTAGACTTGTAATGAGCCAAAAGACATTGATATCAAGTGCTACTATAATTGGATTACATTGAGATTATCTTCACTCAAATTTAAATTGGATTACCCTAGCATTTATGCCACAATATTGGTTTTCTGCTATTGTAATTGGATTACCCAGAATGCAACTACAACATTGGCATCAACTATCTATGCAATCTTCTCACACATATAGGGAGTCCTCACATGTCCCTTGAGAAGGTAACAAGGGTATGCATACACCCCACTTTTAAGTGTCAGAGTACATGGAGATCACATAAATCCCTTGAAACATTCACAAAAATTCACATCAAGAGCATGAATTAAACACCATCATCTAAGAACTCCAAACTAACTGTAATGGGGACCATTTGTGATCAAGTGGTGACAAATTATCCAAGCATGAGGGGCCCTTCAAGGACTTCTACTTAAATTCAATAGTTCTTGGTTACATCCAAATAAATCTATGCAAATTTGACAGGTATTCCTTAGATCATAAAATAAGTGCAACTATTGAAATTGAGACATGACGACGAGCTAGAGGCTCAAAAACAAAATCAATCAATCATCCTCAAAATTAAAATGATTACATTACAATGGATTTGTAAAGCCTTCCAACTTACTAACTACCTAAACCATCTAATAAGTAACACTTAACTAATAACTAACACTTATTTAATAAATTAACATTAACATGTTAAAGTTTATTATTTATTATGTCACGCATAAATATTATTCTATGTCATGCACTGATAAATTCCTAACACCCCCATCTAGTGCTGACATAGGACCTTTATTCTAGCACTGCATTGACAGTTGGCTTTGGTTGGTCATTACCTCCATCTTTTGTGTTGCCGTTGAGATTCACCTGTTTCAAATTTACCCCCTTCAATGAAAAACTCCAAATATCCCTAGATGTCAATTTCCACCAATAATACATCCAATTATAATGTGACCAAATAAGGTGAATACAAAGAATACTTGTAACTCCTACAAACTTCTATTTCTTCACATATTAACCTTATCACTCCATTACAAAATTTAGAGGACTTAAATACAAAAATAACCCTGTTACATTAGCATTGCATTTAAGTCATCGTATTAAACTCAACATAAGGTTATCACATAGTAACTGAGTTTGTAGTTGCAACATGAATGCCAAATGTGGAAGCATAGACAAGGCATGTGAAGTGGGGAGTAGTGAAAGAGGAACAAATGCTCATGGTTATTGACAAGTATATATGTGACTGCAACAAATAAAAATAATTTACACGAGATGCCAATGGTTATACACAAATAATTATAGTATGGGATGATGTACATAAACTCTAGGCACTCAAGAATGAATCTACATGCCATACCAATAATGCTTTATTTGTTTGGTAGTGGCTGAATCATGGACTAGTCTCCTCTACACAATGAAACATTTCCTTATACAAACAAGTCTTCCATACATATTATGACCAATCAATCTTTCCTTGTTTTTTCTTCAAGCAATCCCTAGCATATCACAGGTATTGAGAACATGTGCATCATCTTCCTTTTGTCTTTGTTTTGTTACATCTTTCCATCCTTTCTACTATACATGACCCCCTCCACACTTCTATTAGATGTTTCTCCCTTTTTCATGGCCAATCTTCCTTTAGATAGTCATGTTCTTCAATGTCAATGTCACCTACAATTGCTATGGTATGAGCACCCAATAATTGTGTTCTTGTTCCAACCTGACGATTGATCATTCTACAAACATATTGTTCTAATTCTGATAACACCTTAGCCATTAAAGTAAGAACATCAAGAAAAAATAAATCTACAAATGTGATTGGTTGTAAGGGAAAAATAATTCACCAAAGAGTCCTCAAGAAGTAATATCAGGATGATGGATAAATCACATCAAAATGATATACCAAGATCAATGCAAGAGTATTATAAATAAATAAATAAAACCCCATAATAGAAATATGAAAAACTTCTTCTCAACTGCCTCAAACCACCCTAAACACTTGCATGTTTTTGCAACACCATAGATTCTTGCAACTAAAATATAGATCTATATATATATTTTAAATATTGGGAATGATAATGAACAAAATGAAGGGAAAACAATAAAAATAGTGAATAAGATGGAGAGAGGAGAAAATGTAGATGGATGGTGAATGTCATAGATTTGCACGTGGTCTACACTACATCACTAGATCAACAAAATACAAGAATGGTGAATGAGCAAAACAATGGTTGTTGCATGTGGTGTCATTGCATTGTCATTGTATGAACTGCTTTAGAGAAGGAAGGATGATCGAATAGAAGGTAAACATAGAGGTTTCATAGGAGACCTTCTCTAATACCATATTGAAATTGAGACATGATGAAGATCTAGAGGCTTTGACACAACAATAAATCAATCAATCCATAATCTTCAACATTCAAACGATTACATTACAATGGATTTATAAAGCCTTCCAACCACCACCTAAACCACCTGACAACTAACACTTAACTAATTACTAACACTTATATAACAAATTAATATTGACATGTTAATTTATTATTTATTACATTGAACACATAAATATTATTCTATGCCATGCACCAATAAATTCCTATCAACAACACACCAATGTTGGTTGTGCAATATTAGTAGCATTGCACCACTTTTGGTTTCCTTGCACACCTCACGTGATAATTTTGGGGGACTTTGGAGTGTTTTTAGAGCTCAATAAGCATCAATGCCTAGCTATTGCTTTCTAGAGCATGAGACAAGCTTTCTAAAAAGGTATTATAGTCCACTATTGGAGCATATCTAGAAATGTTAGCTTCATATTGGCAGCATTACATGTAGTCTTCTTTGTTCAGTGCTTCACTTGATTAGAACACCCTAAGGTAGTTAAAACATGGAGGAACTCAAAAATACAGTGTTTCTTGCATGCCAGTATAATACCAAGAGAAACATTGCAATACTTATAATACTTGACATCATTGTGAAAGATTTGGCAACCTTTGTGCCTTGTGCAAGCACTTTCACGCAATACCATGCAAACCATAGGGTCCCTTTGTACCTTGCACGAGAACATGCATTGTTTCACATGCTACCACACAAACCTCAATAACTCTTCACACCTCTCACAAGCACCTGCATTATTTCTCATGCTACTGGACAAACCTTAGTAGCCATTTGTGTTCTCATGCAAGCACTTGCATTGCTTTGTGCAACACTTGTCATAATGTGCCACCATGCATGATTCCAAGCACTATTTTATCAGGAACCATTGACTACACATGACCCTGTGCAAGTCTTTGACACCCTACACACTTTTGCATGATTTGACCCATTACTCATTGAGCATTGTTTTGAATGACTTTGCATAACTTTGTGTAGACACCTAATGAATTTAGCAACACTACATGTGGAAAACTCTAGCTATGTAACAAAATGCCATCCATCAATGAATGCAAATGCTAGAATAGTTGGGAGTGTCAACAGTTCAAAATGGATTGTTGCAACATCCACTTATTATTTTATAATGATAACATAATGTATTCTTTATATTTGCATGTCTCTTAGGTTGAGCAAGTTAGATGTGAAATGAAGTAGAGGTGTAAAAAACACTTCCTACACTAATCAATGAGGAGAGGTATGTGCAAATACATGTAATATTTGCAGTTACAAAAAAGAATTCACAAGAAAATATACCCTAGTGGACTGACTTTATGACTCTAAGTAAAAGGTTTGAAGACAAAAAGCGTGTAAAGGACCTAGGAGATGTCACACACAAACAAATGTAGGATAGATTCTCCTTTAAGCTCTTAGGTCTAAATGTTCTTCTTATACTCCAATCTTCCTAGATGATAATAAAGCCATAATAAAGTATTTGTGTCTATAGATAAAACACATTTTTTTGACATAAATGTATAAAAAAATGTTGGATAGTAATAGGTACCTAGTTACTAAATTTGAAGCTTGCAATTTATCTAGAATAAATTGTAGTCAATAATATTGTTAAAGATGTAGTGTGATGGTTAAAATGTGGTTTTATTTAAGTAGCCACTTAAATTCAAATTCCAGTTAGGGCTATACTTAAATATCATCCACTTCAATAGTTAAAAATTAATTTTGGCCAATAAAAATATGACAAATATTTACACTTTTTGTTTGTAAATGAGGTGTAAAATTGCTATTGATTGTTTGACCATCCAAGTGAATGATATTTAAGTAGAGTGTCCAGTTCAAGGCTTAAATTTGACAGTCGACCTTCCTGTCAAGCAATTTTTTTATGATAGTTATCTATTCTTTTGTGCCCTTCAAATACTATTGACATGCCTTAGTATAAGTAAATCATATAAAAAACAAATATATAAATCATCGTAATCCTATATAAATTTTGACAGTTTGTCCAAAATATCTCCTTTCATATGATACAGTCTTTTTAAAATTTCAATTGTATTTTACAGCAAAAATGCCTAAATACAGCTATACAACTGTCAAATTTAGGCCCTGGTCCAGTTAAACTGAACTTTGTGCCCTTGCTGGACTCCGCTATTTTTAAACATGATCCATTTCAACAGTCAAAAGTCAATTTTAGCCAATAAAAATAGGACAAATATTTAGTTAGATAGAATGAAGCTTTAGGACAAATATTGACCACTCTTTGTTATGGATGAGGTGTAAAATTGGTATTGACTGTTTGACCATTAAAGTAGATGATGTTTAAGTAGAACCCCTGGACGGGTACACTCACATCAAAATCTATCCACAATTTTTACTTGTGAGTTGCCAGATCTTAAATTCCCCTTATTTCTTAGCTGGAGGATTCAAAGCTCGTAGATCTAAAAGATTTAACATCAAACAGTTTTAAGGCTTCCACGGGCCCTTATTTTCTCAGGTTAAATCTGGATGTTAATTCTTGGTTGCTGCTCTTAGTCCCTTAAAGTTGTTTGGTGTTGCGGACACCATTAAAATCTCTCAATCATTCATTGGTTTAATAGCACTACATTAACTAGGAGAAAAAAAATGCTTTTATTGGCTTTCATCTCCACCTAGTATCTTTATAAATTAGAAGGTGCGTACAACGAACGCTTCAACAGCATTATAAATTCAATGCCCGACCCATTTTTCGTCACAAGCACAAATCACTTCCTGACTCAAAAGAATTTATATTTCCTTATCGACCCGTCAAGCAAATTGATGCTATGGATGCCTTGAATTCCGATGCTGTAGTTGCAGAAGAAGTAGAATTACCAGGCCTCAAATTGTTCAGCGATGGTTCCTTTTATCGATACGAACCCACAGATAGATCGGTCCCTCCATCCCCTGAAGCTTTACTAGAGGAGGATAAAGGCGTTGCCTCTAAAGATGTAACCTTGGACAACGATCTGGGGTTGTGGGTGCGCATCTATCGTCCTCTGAATGCCGCAAATGACCAACACCTACCCGTTTGCTTATTTTTCCATGGCGGGGGTTTTTGCATAGGAAGCGCATCTTGGAAAGTCTTTCACAACCTGTGTATACGCATTGCGACGGCTGTGGGAGCGGTTGTGGTGTCAGTGAATTATAGGCTCGCTCCAGAGCACCACATATATTTAATAAGAAGGCATAGTTACAGTAGCAGAAAGTTTTGTTTGGAAACAGATAGGCTAAATACTAAAAATTTTCCAACCTTATTTACATCTCAAACCTATGCATATATAGCATTTCAATCTGACCGAAGTCGGTTACAAAGAACTCGCCTCATGGGCTTTGTTAGGAAATATCTGCCTTTGAAGGGATGTCCATCTGTAAGAAGTTATGGCGTGAAACATCTGGAACAGAGCAGATGAAAGATATTTTCTGGGGATATGAATGTCAGCAGCTCAAAACATCCATCTTCAACAATGAATACATAAAATATCTGAAGCAAGGCAGTTGAGAGATATTTTTGGTCATCAATGCGAGCTGCTGAATGTCGACCTGCATCCATAAATGTAACAAATATCTGCGTTTGTATATTGCCAAAAATGACCGCTGAAACATCCAGCTGATTAAGCATGCAAAGCCAGATTCAAAATTCAAAAGTGCGAATATCCCCCTCAAAAACCTGCCAGATGAAAGAGGAGGCAAAAATAGGCATATTTGCCTTTTGAATCATGTCGAAATTCGCTAGGACATAGAAGATACAGGTGGTCAAAGTTGTGGTCAAACTGCACTTATATATCGCTCTGCATATGCAAACTGCTTTGTATGTTTTGCCTTGTATGTGCAAATACATGTGTAAAGTACAATTACAACATACAATCGCGGGCCTTTACTTTTGTATCACTTTTTGCATGTATGCCCCTGCTACGTGTCATCACTTGATTGGTTGCTGAGCAGGGCCTAAGACCTTCGCTAAAAAATGACATCTTCTTATTGGCGGTCGGAATGACTAAAAACAGAGCAGCCAATGCACTTTGGTTTCGCCGAAAACCATTGTATCATCCTTTGTATATTTGATTGTATATGCAAACATACAATAAAAAATATACATACAATGTGGAACTCAAAAGATTATCCATCAGAATGAAACCTTGAAATGGGTCTGACCCTTATATCTCCGCCTCTTTGTATGTGCAAACATACAGGTATTTCAACATACAAACTACGGACTTAACGTTGAATATGCCAAATTTGATTTTCAAGTCGGGTCCGCCTTGTATATCGCCATTGTATCTGACCTTTGTATATCGCATATACAATGCGAAATATACAAAGGAAAACTGCATACAAACAACTTGCATGCAAACTGTTTATTTTGGCATATACATGTAACCTTTGTATATCGCTTTGTATATGACCCTTTGTATGTCCAAACATACAAAGCAAAATATACAAAGGAAAACTGCATACAAACCCTGCATACAAACATGCATTTGAACTTGTACCCGTCCCTTGTATGTGTGCTTGCATATTTCTTTTGTATGTGCGCTTGGTGGGCCCCAGGCTTTGTATCTCTTTGCCTGTATCTTCGATTGCATGTGCAAACATACAATCGCATAAATATACAATTGGTGGACCCCACCCTTTGTATCTTGCCTTCGCATCTTCCCTTGTATATTTTCCTTTGCATGTTGCACATGTACAAAGCAAAATATACAAAGGAAACCCGATGCACATTTGCCTTTGTTTGCTGCATGTGTATCTTCTTTCATGTATATGCACTTGTATGTCTGCCTTGTATATTGCCGATGTACATTTCCCTTTGCATCTTCATCGGCCTATTGGTGGGAACTTGTATTGAGCCGCCGGTGCACCATGTCACACCGAAAAAACCTTTGTATGCGACCCTTGTATCTTTGCAATGTACATTCACCTTTGCATAACGCCTTTGTATATGCAAACATATAATGGCAAATGTATATACAAATATACATTCAAAAATGCATACACAAATACTAAGCATGAAACTGAGAATCCCTGCGATGGAAAATACTTGAAGTTAAAAGATTTCTAGGTTTTTGGCAAAAATTCTTCAGGCAAGATTTTTGAGATTTTTGGCAAGGCATAGCATGAGTATTGGAAAGATTTAAGCCTTGCAGGGTCATTCTCTAAAGGATTTTCAAGGAAAATACAGGGTGAACTATTTGACTCTGGACAGAGGAAAAATAGGTCAACAACTACATGTGGTTCAAAACTCTAGCTATGTAACAAAATGTCATCCATCAACGAATGCAAATGCTAGAATAGTTGGAAGTGTCAACAGTTCAAAATGGATTGTTGCAACTTCCACTTATTATTTTATAATGATAACATAATGTATTCTTTATATTTGCATGTCTCTCAGATTGAGCAAGTTAGATGTGAAAGGAAGTAGAGGTGTAAAAAACACTTCCTACACTAATCAATGAGGAGAGGTATGTGTAAATACATGTAATATTTGCAGTTACAAAAAAGAATTCACAAGAAAATATACCCTAGTGGACTGACTTTATGACTCTAAGTAAAAGGTTTGAAGACAACAAGCAAGTGTGTAAAGGACCTAGGAGATGTCACACACAAACAAATGTAGGATAGATTCTCCTTTAAGCGCTTAGGTCTAAATGTTCTTCTCATACTCCAATCTTCTTAGATGATAATAAATCCATAATAAAGTACTTGTGTCTATAGATAAAACACATTTTTTCGACATAAATGTATAAAAAAAAATGTTGGATAGTAATAGGTACCTAGTTACTAAATTTGAAGCCTGCAATTTATCTAGAATAAATTGTAGTCAATAATATTGTTGAAGATGTAGTGTGATGGTTAAAATGTGGTTTTATTTAAGTAGCCACTCAAATTCAAATACCAGTTAGGGCTATACTTAAACATCATCCACTTCAATAGTTAAAAATTAATTTTGGCCAATAAAAATGTGACAAATATTTACACTTTTTGTTTGTAAATGAGGTGTAAAGTTGCTATTGATTGTTTGACCATCCAAGTGAATGATATTTAAGTAGAGTGTCTAGTTCAAGGCTTAAATTTGACAGTTGACCTCCCTGTCAAGCAATTTTTTTTATGATAGTTATCTATTCTTTTGTGCCCTTCAAATACTATTGACATGCCTTAGTATAAGTAAATCATATAAAAAACAAATATATAAATCATCGTAATCCTATATAAATTTTGACAGTTTGTCCAAAATCTCTCCTTTCATATGATACGGTCTTTTTAAAATTTCGATTGTATTTTACAGCAAAAATGCCTAAATACAGCTATACAACTGTCAAATTTAGGCCCTGGGACTCAGTTAAACTGAACTTTGTGCCCTTGCTGGACTCCTCTATTTTTAAACACGATCCATTTCAACAGTCAAAAGTCAATTTTAGCCAATAAAAATAGGACAAATATTTAGATAGATAGAATAAAGCTTTAGGACAAATATTGACCACTCTTTGTTGTGGATGAGGTGTAAAATTGCTATTGACTGTTTGACCATTGAAGTGGATGATGTTTAAGTAGAAGCCCTAGACTGGTACACTCACATCAAAATCTGTCCTCAATTTTTACTTGTGACTTGCGAGATCAAAAAAATCCCCTTATTTCTTAGCTGCAGGATTCAAAAGCCCGTAGATCTAGAAGATCTGACATCAAACTGTTTCAAGGCTTTCATGGGCCCTTATTTTCTCAGGTTAAATCTTGATGTTAATTCTTGGTTGCTGCTCTTAGTCCCTTAAAGTTGTGTGGTGTTGCGGACGCCATTAAAATCTCTCATTCATTCACTGGTTTAAAAGCGCTACGTCAACTAGGAGAAAAAAATGCTTTTGTTGACTTTCTATCTCCACCTAATATCTTAAAAAAAACAGAAGGTGCGTGCAACGAACGCTTCAACAGCATTATAAATTCAATGCCCGACCCATTTTTCGTCAAAAGAACAAATCACTTCCTTACTCAAAAGAATTTATATTTCCCTACCTACCTGTCAAGCAAATTGATGCTATGGATGCCTTGAATTCCGATGTTGTAGTTAAGCAAATTGATGCTATGGATGCCTTGAATTCCGATGTTGTAGTTGCAGAAGAAGTAGAATTACCGGGCCTCAAATTGTTCAGCGATGGTTCCTTTTATCGATACGAACCCACAGATAGATCGGTCCCTCCATCTCCTGAAGGTTTATTAGCGGAGGATAAAGGCGTTGTCTCCAAAGACGTAACCTTGGACAACGATCTGGGGTTGTGGGTGCGCATCTATTGTCCTCTGAATGCCGCAAACGACCAACGCCTGCCCGTTTGCTTATTTTTCCACGGCGGGGGTTTTTGCATAGGAAACGCATCTTGGAAAGTCTTTCACGACCTGTGTATACGCATTGCGGCGGCTGTGGGAGTGGTTGTGGTGTCAGTGAATTACAGGCTCGCTCCAGAGCACCGCCTTCCCGCTGCCTACGACGACTGCTCCGTGGCCCTCTCGTGGCTGCGCTCCGCTGGAACAGAGGACCCCTGCCTCCGAAGCCACGCTGATTTATCCAGGGTTTTTCTGATGGGCGACAGTGCAGGGGGCAACGTTGTCCATTACCTGGCCCTTGGGGAGCCCTGCCGTGGTCTGGTTATGGTGCAGCCCTCCTTTGCGGGAGAAGAGCGCACCGCTTCTGAAGTGGAGGCGCCGCTGGCTCTTAAGTATAGCGACTTGTTTCGGGAATTGTCGTTGCCTGTGGGGGCCACCAGAGACCATCCCTTCTGTAATCCCTTGCAGTCCTCTGCTGCATTGGCGAGGGCACCGTTGCCTCCTGTGTTCGTAGTCATTGGTGGTCGCGATATCAGGAGAGACAGACAGAGAGAATATTGCCAAGCTTTGAAGGCGTACGGTAAAGATGTTACGGTGCTCGAGTTGGAAGAAGAAGACCACGGTTTCTATGCGCTTAAACCAGAGGATGAGAGCACCGAGTTACTCGTTCAGGAGATCGCCCTGTTTGTTAAAGCACATTCTTAAAATGTCGTGGCGCCCTCGGGAATAGAAATTTATGTTTTACTGAATATGTTTGGCTAGGTAAATAGGTATTATCTTTACAAACGAAATTCCCTGAAGAGGCTCAACAAACTACTGTAGCCAGCTTAAATTTGATGGCCGTATGGTCTTATTTAGTCATTTTAGTCGTAAAATACAATAGGAAGATCATATCATTTAAAAGGGAAGATTTCAGATTAACTGTAATTATTTTTATATATTTTAGTTTATATATTCCTTAAAATAAATAAGCTTAAATATTTAAAATGCAACTTTAAATAGATAACCGTCATAAAAAAAATTGCTTGACAGGCAAGGTCGACCGTCAAATTTATGCAGTATATGCAGTGACGCTGAAAATGAGAGAGAGCAATGACCACTTCTATCTTTCCTTCTTAACCTTCAAAATACTTCTACCTGACTACCGAGATACCATTTCTTTCTTTCTTGTCTTTTGTTTGCGTGATTGTGGGACTCGTACGTGCTCTGTTTTAATAGAATTATGTTTTCTAAATATAATACATATAGATATTTTACTTTATAAAAAATTAAATAGAGTATTATGTGAGTCCTTTTGTTTTAGTTAATTTATTGGGGTGGGATTGGTAGAGGTTATTTAAGTAGTAGTTTTGAACAAAATTATATATATTTTTAAAATCATTGATATTGTAAGGGAATATTCTTTTTTAATAATGAATCTAAGTTAATTAAATAAATGTAATCAAGAAACACATAATTAATTTAAATTAATAAGAGTTGGGATTTGATAATTGTAATAAATATTCATAAATTAAATGTAGAGAAATATGGTGTTTAGCTTTAAAATTGATGATTGAAGAAGGATGTTGATAATGTGTATAAACAATTTGTTACTTCCAAAATTAAATGACTTCAAGATGTATTCTCATTGTCTTAAAAAATTGAAGAGTGTAGAAAACCTTGTGTATTAATCCCAAGGGCCATGTGCTCGATCTTGATAGTTGTAGATTTAAACTTTGATGCATAGATCTAAACTAGAGAAACACCAATTGTTGAATCTTGTTTGCCTTGATCTTTGATATTTAATATGCTTGCGAGGACTGTGGTTTCTATAGAAACCTTTTGGGAATTCGCTAGATTGCTAAGGTCAAGTTCTTGTAGGTCAAACCCCTATATGGGTTGGCTTTACAACATGAGGTGAATATTCGAAGATAATATTCACCAACATATATATGGCCTATATGTAATGCCCCAATTTTTGCATTAGGACATTAGCATACAAACAAGGCAAATAATTTTTTTGCGATGTAATTGTAACACTCACATGTCACAATTGCACACTCAAGCACAAAACCACTCAAGTGCCGCACAAAGGCATCAGAGAGGTGGATATAAGGCCACACACTTCTCTTCAAGACAAGAACAACACAAGGTCAACAAATGGCCAACAAGCCAAACAACGTTGACAAACGACCAGCAAGGCAAAGGGAGGATTGACTACGGAACCTCCCAATTCACAAAGCATCCAAAAAGAATCCAATTCACAAAGCATATACTCACTAACCATTAATTAACATGCTAAATAAGTCAAAAGCATGATAACAATTCAAATACAGATAATATAAATTCCTAATTCATAAAAACATACATGCCAAAAAAGAGAAATGTCATACGGAAAGCCATGCTCGTTCGACACCAATGTCGAGATGGGCCAAATATAATGATGGATATCTCAACCATAATGTGGGCACTTTACAACCCAACTCATAAACATAGCATAATATAACATTACAACATATAACATATGACTCCAACGTCCTAATTTAACCATTTTCAAAAAGACAACTTTCTCAACATGACAATTTTCTTCCAAAACAAGATTCATTTTCCAACTACATGATCAAATAAATTAATAACATGATGGAGGCTACTTCCCAAACACGGAAGGATTGCATGTTGGAGAAACCAAGATTAGAATGCAACATCTAGTGGTAACTTCCATAATAAAAATGAGCACAATAAGCCAAGATAACTATCATAAAAGAGTAAGATTTACAATGAGAACTCTTGCATATAAAGGCAAGGAAGAGGAGGTAGGAAGGTAGGATTGAATGTTTGACTATCAGGCTCCAAAATTGAAACACATGGTAGCTCACTTGAGACAAGTGTGAGGGGACATGTCAAGTCTCTATGAAGTGAAACAAATAAGAGAATAACCTCTAAGTAAACTTAAGATACGTGTGAATGGGTCAACCTAGAAAAGTTGATTATCTAACTAGATGTAAAATGACCCTATTTACACTAACCCCCCTATAAGTGCAACTTAGGGAGAATAAATACAATAATGATGGGTCCCAGCTACTAGGCCATATTAGGTACCCATGTACAAACAAGTTTCTCATAAACAAAGTAAAGGAGAAAACCCAGTGGGAAATAAAACCCCTCTTCAAAAGAGAAAAGATGCATGAAAGAAATGTACAAGTGAAGAAGATGAAATACTCATCATGACCCCCCAAGGACTACTTCTATAAAAAATGTATAATAAATGTTCCCCTCTAGGAGAGAAAAGAGAGAAGGTCTATGCGACCCCTTGAAAGTGAGAAGGAAAGAACCCCGTGCGAGGAAATACTCCCTCCCAAAATTGAGACGAGAAGAAAAACCATGCAACCTCCCCTCAAAATGCCTCTTTTAGTGCTGGTAGATGCTCAACATTGGATGTTGAAGATGATCCACAATTGTTGAACAACATTTCTCCCCTTGGAAAGAAACAAAACCACATATGTGTGCAAGATATCTTCCCATTCTGAATAGGAATATGCAAGAACAAGGATGAATGTCTCTGAAATCTATACATGCTCCAAAGATAATGATGAATCCTAAGATGATGTCTTTGAATGTTTCTCAAATATCTTCAAACCAATGCTAAATTATGACAAATGTTGATATGATAAATCAGGTACCATAAAAAGATTTAGGTACAATAACCATAGATGTATGGTGCTCACCATAGGCAATACAAATTGACTAATGAGAATCTAGTTGCAATGTCCCAAATCTGATTTTTTACACAAACCCAAAATTTGAAAATGACTTTTGCATTAACAACACATCTATGCATCGCAACACTCAAAAACTAGTGACTAGTTTGCACAATAAACAATCTAAAATGCCACAACATTACTCCATAACATTTTATTTATGATTTTATGATAAAATAATATGCATATAGGTCTACTACAACAAAATAACCTAGCAGCGAACTATAGAAAATATGCAATTTCAGCTACAACTCATTACACCAAATGCTGAAATACATAATGTATATATCATCAAAATGTCCCCAAGCTCTCAGAATGATAAATAACTCAGTATGGATGGAATATGGTGCCGTATATGGTGATGTACAACAACACATGTAGCCTACAAACCCTTACACAACAGCCAATACAAACAACACAATAAACAACACCTAAAACACTCTACTGAATCTTGTTTGCTCCAATGCAACCCCTGAAGTGAGATTGCTGTATCAACCCAAGAACAATACCCTCAAGTTGTTGGAAACTCATGTCCACTAGCCACAGGCTCCGTCTTCAATGGTTTCCCTATCCATTGAAGTTGCACAAGCATCTACTTTGCAAGAAAGAGTGAAAAATGTCATTAACCTCCCAAAATGCAATGTTACATTAAGTTATGATGTGAGAGGCCATCTTGGGCGTCCATAACCTCCCATGACCAAATCTTGGGAGTTACAACTCCCACATGCCAAATCGGTGCCTTAATCAATGACCTTGAGCCACTTGTCGAAGGTGTTGTCCACTTTATTTGAAAATCTCTTCACAAATCTGCCCAAATCTCCACCAAATATTCCCTCCAAATCCAATGCCCAAGGGGAATATTTGAGCTCTAAATATAATTTATTTAATATTTATTTGTCCTTTATATTTGAAAATGCACCGGAACAAACATAATATTAAATAATCAATTTCCCTCTAAGTTGCCATGTGAACTGACTTACTATTTTTGGATAGGGACTTACTAAAAATAGAAAATGTTAGTTTTGGAAAGGGGACATGACAAGTCCTCTCTCCCAGAATTTGCTTGTCCTCAAGTAATGGAGATTAGGGTGCTCAAGTATCTCAGGTCCCTCCCATGATGCATCCTCAATTGGCAGGTTCTTCCATTTGATCAAATATTCTGTGATGCACTTGTTTCTGAGTTTCTTCTCCCTTGTTTCTTGCACTCTTTTCGGAATCAAAATTAGTTTCCCTTCATCATCCAATGGCGATAAATCATGTGAAGTAACAACTTGTTGTCCTACCACTTTCTTCAAGCATGAAACATGGAAAACATTATGAATTTTACTACTTGAAGGAAACTCCAACTCGTAGGCCACTTCTCCAATCCTTCGGATGATTTTGTATGGACCATAGTACTTGGCCTTCAGTTTCTCAGCCCCATTCTTCTTCAATGTACTCTGTTTATAGGGCTTCAATCTCACAAAGACCAATTCCCCAACCTCAAATACTCTCTCTGTCCTCTTCCTATCTACATAAATTTTTTGTTGATTCTGTGCATGAGGTAAGTTATCTTTAAGTGACCTCAAAATCTCTTGACTCTAATTTATTAGATCACTTGTTGTTGGTACATGACTATCTGAAAATAGTAAATCAGCAAAGGAAATTGCATCATACCCATAAAGAGCTCGAAAAGGAGTCATACCTATAGACATATGAAAAGAGGTGTTGTAACTGTTGACCTATTTTCCTCTGTGTAGAGTTAAATAGTTCACCTTGTATTTTCCTTGAAAATCCTTTAGAAATGACCCTACAAGGCTTAAATCCTTCAAATATTTATGCTATGCCTTGTCAAAAATCCCAAAAAATCTCACCTTGAGAATCTTTGCTGAAAACCTAGAAAAACCCAGAAGCCCTTTATCTTCAAGTGCTTTCCATCGCAGATAAATCTCAATTTTATACTTAGTATTTGTATATGCATTTTTGAATGTATGTTTGCATGTACATTCACCATTGTATGTTTGCATATGCAAAGGAAATGTACATCAGTGAGATACAAGGTACCATATACAGGGTCATATGCAAGGGGTGGAATGCAAGGATGAATGTATGTTCGCATTGTATGTAAACATACAATCGCACATACAAAGAGAGATACAAGGGGAAAAAGGCAAAGACATACAAGGGGGACATAAAGGTTCACATACAAAGGCAAATCCAAGATACAAAGTAAAGATGCATGTATGTGCCAACATACAAAGGGCAAAATGCATTTACAGATACAAGGGTCATATGCAATGTAAAGATACATCAGCAACATACAAAGGAAAAGATGCAAGTCAATATGCATCGGGTTACAATTGCATATGCAAAGATGAATGTATATCGAGTTGTATATCGCGGATGCATAAGGGAATGTACATCGCCGATATACAAGGCAAAGATACAAAGTGTAGATGCAAAGAAAATATGCAAAGGCTGATGCATTTGATATACAAAGGTGCTTGCATATTGGGCGATTGTATCTTATATGCATTTTCCAATGTATATTCGCAGATACAAGGAGCAAATAAAGACAAGACGCAAAGGTTGGGGCCCACCCATTGTATGTATATACAATTGTATGTTTGTACATGCAATCGCATATACAATGGGAATATACATTCCAGACATACAAGGCCTGGACCCGAAATGAATGTACATTCCGGTTGATAAAGGCACAAGTAATTGAAAGTATCTTTTGTTTGTATGTTTCACGTTGTATGTTTACACATACAATGGCGATATGCAAAGCCGATATACAAGGGTCACATGTATATGCCGAAATAAAGTTTTTGCATGCAAGTGGTTTGTATGTAGTTTTCCTTTGCATATTTCGCATTGTATATGCAATATACAAAGGGGTAGATACAATGGCGACATACAACCCAGACGTGACTGGAGAATCAAATGCAACTGATAATTTTTTGAGGTCCGTAGTTTGTATATAGAAGTGCATTGTATATGCGATATACAAAGGAAATATGCAAAGGGGTACATACAAACTAGACTCGACTGTGGAATTGAATACAACGGATAATCATTTGAGGTCCACAGGAATGAATGTACATGCAATTGCATGTGCCGATGTACAATTGCGATATACAAAGGCCGATTCAAAAGATAAAGAGCCGCGTTTGTATGCAGGTGCATGCATATTCAAATGCATATACAAAGGCACTTCAAAGGCTGATTTAAATGTCGAATGCAGCGTAGATTCAAAGGGTCTTTCAGATGCCGATTCAGGTCACAGATGCAAAGCGATATACAAACACAGTTGACCAAAAACTTTGACTACCCATATCTCCTCCATTCTGATGAATTTTGACATGCTGCAAAAGGCAGAAATGCTTATTTTTGCCTCCTTTTTCATTTGGCAGGTTTTTGAGGAGGATATTTTCACTTTCAAAATTTGGATCTGGGTTTGCGTGCTTTGGCGACTGGATGTTTTAGCGACCAAATTGGAGTATGCAAATGTAGATATTTGTTGCATTCATTGCTACAGGTTGATGATTCAGCGGTCACATTGAAGACCAAAAATATCTCTCATCTGCCCCTGTCCAAATATTTCACGCCATGAATTTTTGCAGGTAGACGTCCCTTCAGAGGCAGATATTTTCTGACAACGCCCATGGGCAAAAATTATTTGTAACTGACTGAGGTCAAAGGTAAAATGATATATATACATGTAATACAGATGTATATGGGGTTGGTTGTTCTTCTGGGCTATTTTGTAATGGCTACTTGGCCTCTAAAATCAATAAAAACTGGTATTTTTGCCTCTCTTTTTATTATTTTAGCACTATGTCTGTTCTTTGGATTAGTGTAGGCTGTGTATTATGGACAAAACGTTCCCTTTCATTCCTCCATTATTCTGTCTTGACCTCTGTTAGAATGGATATGAGTCTGTGTAAGTCTTTCCAGCTGTGAGATTATTATTGTGTCGATTCAGTTGCAACCAAAAACATTTAAATCTGGTGTATCACTTATTTCCATTTCAGCATTCCTTCTAACCCTTTTCCCAGCAAGCATTAGCACTAGGTTTAGATGCATTTCTCTAAGCATTAGGCTTAGAGAGAGGAAGCCAGCCTTCTCCAAAGGTCTGATCTCAATTCGCAAGGTCCCACACTTCGAGATCATTCCCATGTTTCTCCAGATTGCTAAAGTCTTACAACTGCAGCAAAGGGTGCAAATCTGAGAGACAATAGTAACAATACTCCCCAAGATGTAACCATTTTACCCAAGCATGCCACTGATCTAAAACATAGTTTCTCAAATATCCCTCTATCCACTTATTCACTATCTTAGTTTGTCCATTAGTTTGTGGATGATAGCTTGTGTTGGGTGTAAGTTCAGTGCCTGTTAAATGAAAAAGCTCCTTCCAAAAAGAGATAAGAAATATGCTATCTCTATCACTGACTATATTTTTGGGCAACCCATGCAGTCTAAAAACTTCTCTAAAAAACGACTCTGCTACTTGTGATGCTTTAAATTTACCAATAATGGGAAAGAAATGAGCATATTTCATCAATCTATCTACCACCACATAAATGCAATCCTTACCTTGCCCCTTGGGTAAACCTATAATGAAGTTATTGGGATGCTCCCCCATTTATGTTTAGGTATAGGTAGTGGTTGTAGTAGTCCTGCAGGGTAAAGTTGATCACTCTTATTCTGTTGGCATACCATGCACTCCTTAATGTGTCTATGCACATCCTCTTTCATCCCCTTCCAAGAAAATCTCTCCCAAATCTGCCTATAAGTCTTATAGTACCCCTGGTGACCAGCTAGAGGTGTATCATGAAAGGTTCTTAAGGTCCTCTCTTTAATCTTGGATTCAGGTACCAAATAGACTCTATTTTTGTAGTAAATCAGCCCATCCATCACTGCATACCTGTGATCCTCAACCAACTCATCCAAGATATTAGTAGCAAAGGGGTTTTTAGCATACTCAGAAATAATAGAAATCTTCCAATTGACTGAAATAGTTGACAAGGAGCATAAAGTAGGCTTCCTAGAGAGTACATCTACTACTACATTATTCTTGCCTTTCATATACTCAATCTCAAAATCATATGCTTGTAGTTTGCTTACCCACTTTTGATGACGATCATTCAAGTTCTTTTGTTCCATGAATAATTTGAGACTATTATGATCAGTCTTCAGTATAAACTTCCCACAAACTAGATATTTTCTAAATTTTTCTAATGCATGCATTATTGCCAACATCTCCTTATCATAGATAGAGTACTCTCTTTCTAGTTTGCTCAATTTTCCACTCTCAAAGGCTATGGGATGTTTATTCTAAGTAAGGACAACCCCTACACCTTCCCTTGAAGCATCACATTCTACAACAAATGGTAGAGAAAAATCTAGAATTGCAAGTACAGGGCACAAGCTCATTATCTCCTTGAACTTATCAAAGGTTTTTTGTGCTTCTTCTGTCCAAGTAAAGGCTCCTTTCTTTGTCAAATCAGTTAATAGAACAGAAAGCTATGAAAAACCTTTCACAAACCTTCTATAATAGAAACACAATCCAAAGAACCCTTTCAGCTGTGTGAGATTGGTAGGTGGTGGCCAATCCAAAATTGCTTGTATCTTTTGCTAATCTACTTTAACTCCTTCAACACTTATAACATACCCCAAATATAAAATTTTAGTTAACCCAAAATCACATTTGGACATTTTGGCATAGAAAGATTGCTGCTTCAAAAGCCCCAAAACTATATCTAGATGCTCTAAGTGTTCTTTCCATGTTTTGCTGTATATTAAAATGTCATCAAAGAAAACTAGCACAAACTTCCTGAGTTGTTTGTTGAATACCTGGTTCATGCATGACTAGAAGGTGGCTAGAGCATTGGTAAGGCCAACGGGCATGACTAAGAACTAGAAATTCCCATAGTGACACTAGAAAGCTATCTTTTCTACATCTTTCTCCCTCATGTGAATCTGGTTATATCCTGACCTCAAGTCAATCTTTGAGAAATAAACTACTCCATGTAACTCATCTATCCTTGGAATTGGTATTTGTTCTTGATTATTTTCTTATTTAATTCTCTATAATCTATACACATCCTTAGAGTGCCATCTTTGTTTTTCACAAGCACAACTGATGAAGCAAATAGGCTAGAACTAGGCCTGATGAAACCCACATCCAAGAGCTCTCTAATAGATTTCTCTATCTCCTCCTTATAACCTTGTGGGTGTCTGTAAGGAGTTGTAATAATAGGTTTTGCACCTTGTTCCAACTCAACCACATGCTGAAATCCTCTATCCGGGGGTAAACTTGGAGGTGGATCATTGAAAACAATACTATGCTTATCCAAAATTTCTTGAATCTCAAAATGAAATTTACCTTTTTCTTTTGGGGACCTCAAAGGATGAATCAAGCATGTTGCAGCCCAAGCTACTTGCCCTCGCCTGAAAGTCCTCTCCATCTTCTTCCCAGTTACTACTTTTGGTGCTCCACTCGAGAGGCCTCTTAGGACAACTTCTTTCCCATCTGAATGGAATTTGAATTCCATAGTTTGGTAGTTTTGGTAATAACCTCCAATGAAATGCAGCCATTGTACACCTAAAACCACATTTGTTTCACCAATACCTACCACATAAAAATCATCACTTAGTTTGTAGTCCCCCATGGTAATGTTGAGTTGTCGAATCACTTTCTTGCAAGGTATGGTAAAACCATCAGTAACTATTACATTGAAGCCTTCAAACTCTTTTGTTTTTAGTCCCCTCTTCATCACATATCCTTCATCAATGAAATTGTGGGTAGCCCCACTGTCAATCAACACAGTCATCCTTTGTCCTACTACGACTCCTCGAACCTTGAATGGATGACACCTAGGAGCTCCAGATAGGGCTGCCAAGGAACCCTCTTTGCTATTCTCCACTTCTTCACCTTCTTGAGAATCAGATTCTACCACATCATGAAATTCTTCATTCCCCTTAGATTCAGGTTCTGAAGATACTTCAATGAAATGTACCTTTCCTTTACCAAGGCATTGATGGCTAGGATCCCATGGCTCTTTGTAATGGAAATAAAGATTCTTCCTCCTAAGCTCCTTCCTATCATTAAGATCTATCTTCTTAGGGCCTGGAGATGGTACGAGAGGTGTACTTTTTTGTATAGGGGCTGGAAAAGTTTTCTTTTGGAAACCACTCTTTTGCTGCCATGGAATTAAACTCCTAGTTTGTTGTGCCAAACTCTTCTTGGGCAAAGTGGGTTCAAGCTGCAAACTTCTAATTGCTTCTTGGAGAGTGGAAGGTGCAAAATCTTTGATGAGACCTTTCATAGGATCTTCAAGCCCCTCCAGGAAGAGGTAAACAATCCTTTTTTTTGATATGTCTGGTACCATCACAATAATTTTTTGAAACTCATCTACATACTCACTAACGGTAGTCTTCTGTTTGATTCTAGACAACTCTTTGAAATACTCCTCTTCATGTTTGAGCTCGAATTGGTCTAGTAGCTTCTGGTTAAAGTCTTGAAATGTGCTCACTTTTTTGTGGTCTTGAGTAATGGCCCCATGATACCACCATGTCATGCCCACATTTTCCATGTAGTCACAACACTCATCACACGTGTCATACCCACATCTGTCATGTGGTTATGACACGAAACATCAAAATTTTTCTCACGCTTCCCTAGAAACCCCCTCGCATGCGTAAGCATGCTCGGTGGTGTATGCTCAAGGCAAAAATTCTACAGTTGTCGGCGGGGTACAAAGTACAATTGCGTTCATCCAGACGCACACAGTCCAACAAGGGGGTCTCTACGATGCCGTTAACGTCGCTACAAGGTTTCTATTATCAAGGTTCCTAACCCTAAATCTCGGTAGATTTCGGCAGCATAACGCCTTACGGCGTAAGTGGGAATTACTCAACACTATACTTCTTACGGGGTTCCCTGATAGATTAACAACTTCCCACGATGCCTTGTTCTTACTAAATTGACTCGTGATCTCCCTATCGGGTCAATTTTTCAGCAAAGCACATTTGTCTGCCTTCTTTCTCATTTCCTGAAATATACTCCTACTTCAAACTTAGCATTCTCAACAAGACAGTTCGTTTGCCCTCTCTTCCGTTTCTCTGGATCTTAATTTTGATTGTATTTCTATCGCGCTCACCTTAACTATTTCTCTGAAATTTAGTTTGTTTATATTTCGGTCTCTCTCTTTCTTGTTCTCTAAGTTTTCTTTATGTTTATCCTGTCTTTTTCCTCATGTTTCTCATCAATCAGAGTTATCACTGTATTTCTAAATTACATTACTCCTAATTCCTGGATGGACCAACTCACATAAACTAGTTTACTACTTCGCTGGACTTCGTCTCTTAGTTTGCTCCACTCTAGGGTTCACCTCTACATTTGTAGTAATTGCACAATAATCTTGTTCCTAAGCAGGATTATCGGAAGGGTAAATCTACTTAGTTCTCTTATCCCAGTTGGGAAATACCTCGCATTTTCTCCTCTGTGTTTTCCAATGTTAGTTTTTCTTCTTCTTTCTCTCTTTCATTTTTTTCTTAATTGGACGTTTACTATCTACAGTTGAGATTAAAATGGCCTCACATGGAATGTCTGTGATGGCTTCTTTAAGTTTATTTCCAGTGTCCTTTTTAAAAGGGTGACACATAATTTTCCTCTTCATTTTCCTGTTTACGAATTTGCAATGAATGAGAAACTTCCGAGAAACTCTTTTGATCTACATTATATTAAATTACATGTATTTGTATTAATTATTTTGTTTGCATTTACAGTTTATTCCCCCTTTGAAATTATTAAACTTTCTATTATAAGATTTTTTTTTTTAAATAAAATATAAATATCTATCTATATATAGATATATATAGATATATATATATATATATCTACTTATACAATTATATTCCATTGTTTATTATAAAAGAGGCTCTCCTCTTTATAAAAAAAAATCCAATCCATGGAAACATATCCTATTTTATTTGGATGGTTTGTTTACCAAATAAACCCTAACTGTGCTTACCCTTTTGTTTTTTTTTTTTGTTTGTGTGAGGGCAGAGAGAAGGAAAAATAGCGGCGTCCATGGCTGAGGGCGCAGGGGGTAATGGAGAGGCCAAACGCAGAGGTGGGGGGGCGCGGAATGAGGAAGGCGGTGGTGTGTGGAGTGCGGAGGTTATTTGGGAGGGGAGTGGGCAGTGTTTGGGCCGCGTAGAGGGCGGCGGGCGAAGATCCGCAGGTGGGAGTGAGGCGGACGCGGTGGTGTAGCGGCCGCGAAGGGAAGGGCCGTGGCTCACGGTTTTACCGTCCGCAGGGTTCGTTGGGTGGCAGGGGTGTGGGGAGGGGGCGGAGCCCCCACCCACATCCCACGTAGTGGGGGTGTGGGTGGGGACTCCGCCCCCTCCCCACACCCTACTTTGTTTAAGGGCCTGTGGTGGGGTTTCAACCCCACCGCCCATGTAATTTTTTTAAAAATTTGTTTCTTATTTTTTTTGGTTTATGTCTCTCTGTATATACAAAAAAAATAGAGAAAATACAATATTCCATTTCATTTTATATATATGTCTCCCATTTAATTTTATTGTGTATAAACAATTTCAATGTAATTAAATTTCGTCATTTGATTTTGTATAAACAATTTAGAATATATATATATATATATATATATATATATATATATATATATATATATATATATATATATATATATATATATATATATATATATATATATATATATATATATATATATGAAAACTCAACTCACATTTTAATAACAATTTCACCCATTTAATCTCCTAATTAAAGTTAGTAAAATTACGGCATTGTTTAATGGTAATGGACAATTAATTTTGAAGTTTTAAAAAAAAAAAAACATTTTAACTTTATAATCAATGAAATTATTTAAAATGAATAAATTAAATCTATAATGAATTGCAATTTCAATGCATCACCCAAACGTAACAATATTCAGTAATCTACATACAAGGATAATTAAAATTTATTTCTTTCCCGACCTCATTTAACTTCAAGTCAGTTATTTTCTTCTAAAGCAAGAAGTAGAATATAAACTATAGTTACCCTTCTAAAAATTCTTTTTTTATCTCCAAATTCCATTTCAATACATAGCAAAGTTACATCTTCATAAATTTACAAAGAACTAATATTTTCACTAATTTATCTAATAACACAAATTTGATTTAACAACTTGATAATATAACTTGGTAATAAGTTACAACTTGATAATATAATTGCAAAACCATACACAACAACAATACTGAAGGGAAGAATTTCTCTCCTTCCCAGACAATAATTTGTTACAACTTCAGAGGGAGAGACTCCCTCCATAATGAACTTAAACATGATGTAGCTCAATGAACCAAACTCTTCTTATAGCAAGGATGAAATTCTTTCTCCCTACGTACAGCACTCCTCCAATTCCAACCATAAGCTTCAAGAGGAAACCTGCGTATCAAAGACAAACAAAGAAGAAAAAACCACTCATCTAGCTCTCCTCCCTTCCGTAGACCTGCAAGAGGGTCACCCTCGAGCTAGGGAGACCATACTCACACCTGGGAATTCAAGCAATCCACTTCACAACAGGGAACAACAACAAACCCAAAACACACAAAAACCCGTGGGTAAATTACACAACATGAAAACTCAACAACAGTGAGCTTTACAAGAGGCAGGAGAGTGGACACACTCGACTCCAGAGTGTCACCCTTACAGATAATATAACCAACACAATTTCTCTTGGCCTCAAACCAAGTTTGATCACAAAATTTTCCAAGGAATCTGTATTTGACTCTCAAGTCAAAGAACCAGTCACAAATACATGCCCTCAAGGCTTTCAACATCCCAAAAGAAGAACCCAGGTATGCACCCGAGGAGGATCACTCCTCCCCTACCCCAAACTTGATGAGCATTTCTCCCAAGTGGGAGAAGCTCTGTCAACAACCCGACAATAGTTCCCACAAAAACAAAACAAAAACACAGCAAATAAACAACTTTCACACTCTTTTCATACAACAATCAGATATACGAAAGAAAGGTAAAACCAAACCAACCTTACAAAGCCCTTCAAGGATGAAGCTGTTGTAGAGCTCCACTGAGATCTTCTCCAATCTAAGGCACCAAACTCCCTCCTCCTTTTCCTCTCCCAAAAGCTAACTTTCTTATTTTGGCAATAAAAATCAAACTCTCCAAAATTCAACTAACTCCCTTCGCATCCCAAAAATGGAATTCAAATAACCCAAATCCTTTCAGTTTAGAGGAATGGGGAGGTGACACTTGTCACCTCCTCACTCTTCCCAAAACCACTATTATGTCCCAAGGGATGAGTGTTGGCTTATGTCACTCACCCATCCCTAGAGTACTCCTTATCCCTCTCCTCATGTCATTTCTCTTACGCATGGGAGAAATAAAAGGAGTTAAAGGAGGAAAAGACAGGTGACCCATGCCTCTTCTTCCTTCCTTCCTTATGGATGACCCCACAACTCATGGGGAATCTCACTAATGGTGAGGGTGACTTCAAGTCAATCCTTCTATAATGGATGGGTTTGTAGTCATCTCTTACCTTGGGGATTGAAGAGGGATGGGTTGGGTGTTGGTACAACCCATCATGTCCCCCCCATACCTCCAATTTTCGCCACTTAACTTCAGGGGGAAGTTAAGATGACCTGATGGAGGTTACTCAAGGGTTACCCATGCCAAATGGGGCCCTGGACCCATGGGGTATAACCCAGGGTCAACTTTAACCCATTCTGGACACCCATGGTCAAGGTAAAGCACAAGAAAAGGCCTCAAAGATTTAAATAAAAGAAAATAAATTCAAATTCAATCTTTTTACAACACAAATCATAAGTCAGTGTTACAAGAGGGTAGACCAACCCATTAGACCTTATGAAAGACCACATTACAACACCATATCAAACATAGAGTGATCTTGGTTCCTCGTGGAACCAGATCGGCTTAACAGGGAATAACAATAACAAGGTGCGGAATGATCTCCGAAATCTGTGGTTTGATTAGTAAATTCCTGCACACTAAATTGCAAGATCAGTTTCACATATAATCATCATAGCCGAAGCAACTTTAAAACATGCATTATCATGACATAGTTTTAAATAGCATAAATGAAATCATATTACAATTTTCCATCATCACCTAATTAACTTTTCTGAAATGTAAACTTATCCAAACATCACCCAATTAGTTTTTCCGTAATCAAAATAAAGTTTAATAGTTTGACAAATCCGAGAACTACTATCCCACAAATATAAAAAGTATCAATAACAATAATGTAAATAGTCACAAAAACAGAAGTAAAAAGGGTGGTCCTCACACACCACTCATAAGCATTGCCTTCGAGGTGTAAGATTGCAAATTGCATTGCATCCTTCTCTGTCATAGGATTGAGAGTGAGATATGTTTGTAGTTTCTGCAACCATGCTCTAGCTAAAATATTATCACTACCATCATATGTAGGTGTTGGAAGCTTACTAAGTTTACTTTTGAGTTCTCTACCTCACCCATCTTTCTCTTTTCTCTTCTGGTCCTTACCATAAATTTCAAGAAACCTTTAAATGAAATAATAGTTTTGAAGGCCTCTGATTGCCTAGAATATTCTTCAAACCACTTGACTATTATCCCAATGATAGATACCTTTGTATTTGCAGCAAGGACATCCTCTTCTCCTTCATTCTTAGGTAGGAAAATAGGCTTTTTTTGTCTAGGCACAAATATTGTCTTTTTTCCTCCGAAAGTACTTCCTTCACTTGTAGCCTCTTTCTCATGTGTGCTGAAAGACCCTTGTAATTTGCCGATCAACATCCTTATGACTTTTGTATTTTACTTTTGGCCTTCTTGGATCTCTAATAATGTTTTTCTAAGCATTTCACTCTCATTCTCAGCCATCTTTTCTTTATCAGCTTGGGTGCTTCTCTCCTCAACTAGGTCTCCTTCCATTGCTTTCCTTTGTTCTCACAAGTGGTACCTTTTTTCTCTTTCACTGGTAAACATGAAATTTACAAACCCTATAGGATGGAAAGATCAGTGCTTTGATACCACTGTAATGTCCCAAATCTGATTTTTTACACAAAACCAAAATCTGAAAATGACTTTTGCATTAACAACACATCTATGCATCACAACACTTAAAAACTAGTGACTAGTTTGCACAATAAACAATCTAAAATGCCACAACATTACTCCAGACCATTTTATTTATGATTTTATGATAAAATAATATGCATACAAGTCTTCTACAACAAAATAACCCAGCAGCGAACTCCTACAGAAAATATGCAATTTCAGTTACAACCCATTACACCAAATGTTGAAATACACAATGTATATATCATCAAAATGTCCCCAAACTCTCATAATGACAAACAACTCAATATGGATGGAATATGGTGCCATATATGGTGATGTACAATAGCACATGCAGCCTACAAACCCTTACACAATACAGTACAAACAACACCTAAAACACTCTACCAATACACTACAAACCCCTGAAAACACCCAACAAATCTATTCTACTGAATCTTGTTTGCTCCAATGCAACCCCTAAAGTGAGATTGTTGTATCAACCCAAGATCATGACCCTCAAGTTGCTGGAAACTCATGTCCACCGGCCATAAGCTCTATATTCAATGGTTTCCCTGTCCACTAAAGCTGCACAAGCATCTGCTCTGCAAGAAAGATTGAAAAATGTCATTAACCTCCCAAAATGTAATGTTATATTAATTTATGATGTGAGAGGCCATCTTGGGCATCCATAACCTCCCATGACCAAATCTTGGGAGTTGCAATTCCCACATGCCAAATCGGTGCCTTAATCAATGACCATGAGCCACTTGTCGAAGGTGCTGTCCAATTTATTTGCAAATCTCTTCACAAATCTGCCCAAATCTCCACCAAATATTCCCTCAAAATTCAACACCCAAGGGGAATATTTGAGCTCTAAATATAATTTATTTAATATTTATTTGTCCTTTATATTTGAAAATGCATCGGAACAAACATAATATTAAATAATTAATTTCCCTCCAAGCTGCAATGTGAACTGACTTACTATTTTCGAATAGGAGAGACTTACTAAAAATAGAAAATGTTATTTTTGGAAAGGGGACATGACACTAGTACTACTATAGAGGATGTCAAAAGGGATGACAACTGAGTCAGATATGTGGACTCATGTATATCTATAGAATCTATCACTATAGAAGCAAATGTAAGTGGAGAAATAACACTCATATTTGAGGAAGATGATGGTGATGCGACTCCATCGAAGCTGTCATAAAATAGATGACGAATGTATTTAATTGTGTCTTCCAAATCTGTAACATGTGGGACTCCACAAACAAGGATTATATGTTTGATAGAGATGTGTCCCAAACAGGTGGATCTGGAAAACTAATATCAATGACTTGGTGCATAGAATTTTTGGAAGCCATGGATGAATCAACACTAGATTCGGATGTAGCAACAAGTGATAGAGGAGATGAGATATCAATGCATGTAATGCCCATTTTTTCTAGAACCCACACCTACTTTATTATCTATGGAATTAACATCCAATTAAAATGTGAGAAGTACTTTGAGATTAAACATTAGCAAAAGGGAATTAAACTAATTTAAATTTTTAAATTTAGTGCATGAAATGTTTATAAGATAAACAATGAATCTAATATTGTTACCAAATTTGTGCTATAAAATTTATTAATGAAGGATTACTAAAATTTATTAAAATAATATTTAGATATTTTAACTTAAATTTTAATCTTCCTATAATCCAACACTTTCTATTCATTGAGTTTCCACAAAAGGGCATGATGAGAGCATACGATGGTAAGATTAATAATACACAATTAAATACCTTATAATTTGTTGGGCACAACTAAATAATATAATTATTTTATATAGAGAGATAAATAAAAAAGATAAGGACAAAAAGGTAAATTCATTTATCTCACATATTAACCATCTACATTTAATTGATGTTGAGGAGTTAGTAGTTTATAAATTAAACAAAATTATCTGACAAAACAATATCCATAATATTTACTGAGATAAGAATCTATTTTCCAATGAAAACTTACAAATATGCAATGATATTAGAAACCCATCGATCATTATTTATCTAGATGACCAAATTGATTGATTACTTCAATATTTTTAATCAAAATAATGTTCTTTAATGGGAATAATGTGTTGGCAAATGGTCAGCACTCCCCGTGGGATTCATGACATGGACTAATCGCCTCCCATAGATTCATTAACTCTGGCGCTTGTATCAAAAATTAACAGGTCAACCTTTTGGTTTAATGGCAATCGTGGGCCAACAATTAGTATCAGAGCGAAAGGTCACGGGTTCAAATCCCCCCAGGTAACACTGGGGGGGAGTTTGTTGGCAAATGGTCAGCGCTCCCCATGGGATTCACGACATGGACTAATCGCCTCCCGTGCACTCATTAACTCTAGTGCTTGTATCAGAAATTAACAGGTCGACCTTTTGGTTTAACGGCAATCGTGGGATAACATAATGTACCAAAGTGAATGTATATAACTGCTTCTATTTACCAACAAAAGTTAAATGAACTTTAATACTCAAATAGTAAAATATATTTACCAAACAAAAGTTAAATAAAATAAATTTTAATACTCAAATAGTAAATTTTATTTACCAAACAAAAGTTAAATGAATTAAATTTTAATACTAAGATGGTAAACAATGGTTATATATATAATTGAATATGCAATAGTAAAGAAATATCATGGAGCTGCAACAAAGGATTTGAATGTAATTTTTTTTTAATAAACAAATAAATAATACATAAACAAACAAATAAATTATAAACAAATAAATAGTTTATATATATATTTGGTAATATAACCTGGTTAGGGACCAAGAACACATAAAAAATTGGGCCAAGCCCAAGAGTCTAGCACAATCATACATCAATAGACCATAACAACAAACAAATATAAATTGGGTGAGTAGGGAAAATTTCATGACCCTCTCCCCATACAGAGCAGTCTTCAAAGAGCTACAAAAAAAACTATCTGAACAAGCCTACTTATCTCCCTTTCCCAGAAGATGCACCACATCATCGGCATCATCACAGGCACATGAGTATGCAGGTCTGGCCCGTTCCAGGATGGGCATTCCCAACTTCTTTGCAATACCATTGATCATCTTGCATGACTCAACCACACCTAACATAATATCATGTAAATGCCCCAGTATCACCATGTGGTTTTCCCTAGCCTGCCTAGTCAAATCAATCATATCCTCATGAGCCAGCATAGAGGCAACATCAATACTCAGCATCGTGGCCATAGTAAGGGACTAAGCAACCCAAAAAATGGTCCATCTTCATCTAGAGGTAATTGGATCTAATAGTAAATTTTCCATGGCCTCATGAATGTTCACCCTTTTCTGTCCATCCACTTCCTTTGCCAGCTTAAGCATGCAGCACAAACATTCCCTCAAGATGGGATTCTTCACCTCAGCCTCAATATTATTCACAAACCCCGCCATTGCTTCCTCACCAGATAATTTCCTCAACCTCTTCCACAGAGTATACCTCCTTTTCATTTTGCCACCAATAGTCGTACTGCACTTTCATTTTACCTGCCACCATGATGGCACCTTGTCCACCACCTTTCCTTTGCCTTTGTCATGAGCACTGCCAACACCTCCCATACCAGCCAAACACTCTCCAACACCAATCTCTGCCATAAGGAAATCTAGAGAGAAAGCACAAGTTACCTCTATTCGAGGCCGCCATTTTCCTAAAAGGACTAACATCTTTCCCATCAACACTCCACTTTCCAAAATGATGAGGCTAGTCTATCCTGTCATCTCCACACGTATCCTCCAGCATTTGGACATTTATTACTATCTATTTAATGATCTTTTCCATTATCAAGAGGATGCTCCTTGATGTCATTCTATATCAAATTCAACAATTCATAACGAAATGACTCCTGCCAAACCCCAGTATAGAGTACCCCCTTCCTATTGTCATCTATACCAAAATTACCCACCCAATCCATAGTTTGGTTCTTATACCTCTTAATATGAGAGATCTTGGAATTGTAGAATTACCGAGAAAGCCTTCTATCCTCCCCCATAATAAGCTCTAACCTCCAATTATTTGAGGGACCCTATCCATCAACTCAACAACTATCTTTGAATCCCCTTCAACCCAAAGACAATTCCAGCCTTTAGACCTAGCCAGCTAGAGGCCTTTCCACAAGGCTCTAGCTTCCGCCAAGTTGTTGGAGTCCACTCTAAAATCCAGGGAGAAGAACCCCAAAGGCTTCCCCTGATGATATCTGAAGATGCCCCTCCACCAGCTCTACTCAGATTCCCTCGAGCAGCACCATCAAAATTCATTTTTATCCACCCCTACTCTAGTGACATCTAACTCACAAGTTGATCTTCAGAGTCCTTATGAACAGACTTGTCTACTACCACTAACCAATGGAACCAGGGCCATTTGTTAGCCAACCCTTCTTCTTCAGGCTTTATCTTCCACTTTAGGTTCCTTCTCGCATCCCCTATCTCACCGAGAGAGCTTTCCACAAGGTCCCAGACTCTATCCACCTCTCTTTGCTAACCAAGGAAGATCCTTTGGTTCTGTTCAAGCCATAGGTTCCAGACTAAGATAGTTGGACCTATCTCCCAAACAAACCCAAGTCCAGGGATCTTACGTCATTTGAAAAACTATCCTTCCAGTAGCATAGCAATGTTCCTCAGGGTAACCCATTCTAGGTTGCATCTCCTAAGAAATCTGCACCATAAATCACCAGCAAACTCACAATGCAAGAACAAATGATTGTTGTCCTCCCCTACACTTTTACACAATACACACTAAGGACCATACTTCCCTAACTTTAAAAGCTTATCCCAAGTCAGAGCCTACCCCTTCCAAACAATCCAAAGAAAAGCATTAGCTTTTGACAACCCCAATTTATTCCATATCTTCAAAAACACAAAGCTTTCAAAGTCTTGACCAAAACTGAAATACTAGTTGTACACATCTCACACCATCGCTCTATCCGCTTTGCTACCCATCCACCTCATCATATCTTCAATCCCTAAAATAGGATCCCTATTTATCTTAACAAAGAACTCTTTCCAAGCCCTAGCCATCTCCTCATCAAGACCATCCATAGATTTCCAGCTCTAATTATCCTCTTTTTGCTCCATATAATCCTTAACCAAAATCCCCATGCGAGGCTCCAAAAATGTAGCAAGGGGGGCATATGAAGCAAGGTCCTCAAGTGGTTCATCCTCAAGCCAAGGATCTCTCCAAAACTTGACCTTATTCCCATTGCCAACCTTTCAGCCAATATCATCTCTTAAAAGATTTCTGTAAATTCTAAGGAAATTCCATATGTTGGAGCCTTAGGAAGAATGACATACTTGTTGAAAAGGTTATCCACATCATTCTGTAAGTACTTGGCCTATAACATTTTGCTCCAAATTCTATCCCACTCTTCATAGATCCTCCATACCAATTTCGCCCTAAGAGCCTTATTCATATTTCTCAAATTCTGGAAACCTAAACCTCTGCTCCACTTAGGCAAGCATACCTCCTCCCGTTTGAACAAGATATATTTAAAAATCTCATCTATGCCATGCCACAAAAAATCCTTTAGGCCTTCTCCAGCATATGGGAAACCTTGCTCGGTAATTGGAACACAGACATGGTGTAGATGGGCACTGCCTCTAGAGAGGCTTTAATGAGAGTGATCCTACTAGCTAGAGAAAGCCACTTCCCTTTCCAAGAAGCCAATTTTCCTTGGACCTTATCCACCACCTTTCTCCATTCATTCTCCAAAGTCCTCTTATCAACCAGGGGCATGCCTAGATAGCTGCTAGGAAGGGACACAACATCGAACCCCAAAATTCTCTGAACATCAAAAGAATCAACACAAAAATCCTTAAGAAAGTAGACACGAGACTTACTTGAATTGACTTTTTGACCATCCGCCAGCTCATACTTCTGAAGAATCTTCTTGAAACCTAATGCTTCTCTAGCAATAGCTTCCCTAAAAAGCAAGGTATCATCTACGAATTGCATATGAGTCAGATTGACTGCTCCTCCCAACACCTAAAGCCCTTTGATTAAACCCTCAACCATGGCACCTCAAAGCATAACTCAGCACCTCAGCCATGATAAGGAAGAGAAATGGAGGTAACGGGCCCCTTGCCTTAGCGCCCTTTTCATAGGAAAAACTCTATAGCCCTCCCATTTATTAGTACTGCAAATGAGGTAGATGAGATGCAACTATGAACCCAAGAACACCAATCTTGTCAAAATCCCATCTTCTCCATCACCTTGATCAGAAAGGCCTAGGACACCCTATCATATGCTTTGTTCATATCCAACTTAAGAATCATACCCTCCTTCCTCTTTTCTTTGTTGGAATGAATAGTTTCATGAGCCAATAATATGCCATCTAGGATTTGTCTTCCCTTAAGAAAATCACTCTGTTCATCCATGATAAATCCTTCTAAACACTTCTTCAATCTAGCTGCCATAGCTTTGGTTACAATCTTATAGAAGCAGTTACACAAGACAGTTGGCTTGAACTCATCGAAATACTTTAGATTCTTAAGTTTGGGGATAAGGGCCAAGTAATTCTTGTTCCAAGAAGCCATCATAGACTTCCTGCATCTACATTCTTCAATAGCCTGCCATACATCTTCACCCACCACCTCCAAGAATTTCTAAAAAAAACCTGCTTGAAAACCATTTGGTCCATGGGCTTTCATCGCCCCTAGAGAAAAAGTGTTAGTTCTTATTTCCTCCACAGAGAAGGGAGGCATCAAGATGACATTAATCATGTCATCCACAAGCTTGGGGATGTTGCCAATAATTTCATATTGAGCAATATCATGGCACCTTCCTCTCACAACATGTGTTTAAAGAACCTTAGGCCTTCCTCTTTGATTGCCCCAATGTCATCCATAATATTGCCATTAGGGAGGACCAACTTAAGAATCTTGTTCTAGTTTCTTCTAACATTAGTAGAGATGTGAAAAAATTTCGTATTGTTATCTCCTTCCTTCAGCCATCTCAACCTAGACTTCTGAAGCCTCCATCCTTAGAAGCGGATTCAGCTCCTCAACTTTGTCCTTCTCTTTTTCCCTTGTGGCTATGGATAAGCCATTCACCACTACATCCTTCTCAATCTTTGCTAATTCCTCCTCCACATTTGTCTTTGATTCAAAAAAGTTCCCCATCACTTCTTTATTCCAAGATTTGGCCAGCCTCTTGATTTCAATCAATTTTTTGTGAACCACAAACCTCTTATTACCCCTAACCTCCAAACCCCACCATCCCTCCAAATTTTTGAGGAAATCAGGATGTTCATACTAGAAGGCCTCCATTTTGAAGGGGATGATCTTTGGCCTCTAAAAAAAGAAACAATGGAGCCGAATCAGCCAATGATTGGACCCTCCAAAATCATAAAATTTAGAATAGAATTGGATAGGGGATAAGAGCAAATTTGAATTGATTAGAAACATGTCCAATCTGCATAAAATACTATCACTTCCTATGCTTCTATTTGTCCAAGTAAACCATCCAGACTTGGGAGCCACATCTACCAGAGAGAGCTCCTCACACATCTTCCTGAACCTGATTGATCCCAATCTGCTAATTAATATGCTACCTTTTTTGTCTTTGGGATTGAGAGTAGCCTTGAAGTCCCCACCAAGAAGCTAATTACCCTCTAGGAAGGATACTCTGAATGCCTTGAGACTGTCCCTACATAACACTCTATCCCTCTCAAGATTAGGGTCATGAACATTAGAGATCAAAAAAACTTCATCCCCTTGAACATGTATCAACTTGATTGAAAGCACACACACACACTCACACTCACACACAGATATATATATATTTAGAATCTTAAGTTTTCCATTAAATTGAAAATCCCTATTTTCAATCAACCTCAATAACATTACAGAAGCAAGTTAGTCAAACTTGTATATAGGAAAAATTAAACAGATATTTCTTGGAAGAATTTTGACTAGAAACTTAATTCCAGAAATACTATTTATGAATTCTATTTGTTTTTGAAAAATCAAATTTCATAAATTTTTACACAAACCAAATTTCCAATTATTCTCTTTCTATTATAATGTTTACATGGGTTTGCATAAAGAATAACAATTTACCATAATAATAATTGCACTATATTTTATTTAAATCAATTTCTTTCATCAATGAGTATATATACACATAATCATTTCTAGAGGCTCTCAGGAGCATCACCACCATAACCCCATAATTGTAACATGATTCTAGACACAAAAAAAACATTGATCCAAAATGCATGGAAAAATAAAAATACACAACCATACA
Organism: Cunninghamia lanceolata; assembly: GCA_027924645.1. Lineage (NCBI taxonomy): Eukaryota > Viridiplantae > Streptophyta > Pinopsida > Cupressales > Cupressaceae > Cunninghamia > Cunninghamia lanceolata. Next base: position 10,764,479 of record BSBN01000202.1, read on the forward strand.
ACACAAATGGATCACAGACAAACCCATTGAGAAGGGGAGAAGAGGGTACACTCCAAAGGGACTAAGGGGAATACACTCCAATGGGTATTTAATTTTATCATTTTTCATTTTACTTCTCTCCACATAAGAACAAACTATACTCAAAAAGTCACTGGACTACATTGTTCATCCCCAAATGATGGTTTTATCTCACAATATGTTTGAGTGAGATCACATGATGTTTTTGCAGTTGCTGGATTATAATGATTAGGTAAAGCAATACCATTATCAATGAGAAGTTGTTTCATTTTATCAATTTGTCGACGGATATAATCTTATTCGGTATGCTTAGTCTTCCCACAATATCCACATTTGATTTTCTATTTATTAGGAAGATTACAAAGAATACTCAGATGGAAGGGATTTAGTGTGAGAGACATGATCACATGCACAAAAAAATCAAAAGAAGAAATGCAAGATTCCCCCAAAAGGATTAGTGCTAAAAAATAGCACCCCCTAAAAAAAGTGCAAGAAAAATCACAATGTGGTTAAGATTGGACTCCTAAATCGAACATTTATAGAACATAATGATTTTTATAATTTTTGATAAAATAGACTACCCAAATCGTAAAATTACATGTGTAGATGAATTCCTTGCAAATTTTTGATAAGTTTCAAAAAATAGTTTGTAAAGTTTTGATATCAATGCTGAAAAAATTATGCTTGTCGAAATTTAACATAGAACTTGACTTCAAAGGATTAAAAATGTAAACAAATGTTATAATTTTACAAAATAATTAACAAATAGTGTTAGTGATGGAATTAACTTTCTATCAACTATAAATTTGTAAAAATTGACTACCTAGTTTGCAAGATATTGGAAAATGAAGAAAATCCCCCTTTGTAGGCACTTGGAAGGGCCTAGGTGGCCTAGGCAGATAGGTTTTCTGAGTTGTGGGTTGGGTCAGATGGATATGGAGTCTAGGTTAGCCAATAGGGATTCTACATGTGGCAGACAAGAAGGTTGGCAAGAGGCAACCAATGCGGTCAAGGCATCTGGGTGTAGGTTGAGGACAAAATAGGTCAGCAAAGAGGATAGAGGAGCCACCAAGGAGCTCCAAATGCATAGGTCTTAGGCTTACAAAGGATAGCAAGGGCATGAGGATCCACATAATACTGAGATCCAAGTGAGGATTCAAGGTTGAAGGGTGGTCCAAATAGGTCAAGTAGAGTGTTGAACAAAGGTCACAGAGATGGAGGGCCTATCGATGCCGATCAAAGGATGAACAACCCTAAACATTCAACCAGAGAATCTAGAATTGGAGCCAAGTGAATGCAAAGGGGTTGAGTTGGCCAATAGAAGCCCAAGCTCCAAGGTAGATGTGATCTAGAGGGTTGTTGGGGCCTACAAAAATGCCAAACAACCATAAAAAACATTTAGCGACGCTAGAAAAAGGGACAACAAAGGGCTGGATAAGCTAGGAACACCAAATAACTAGACCAACCATGTATTAGGGCTAAACAACAACACCAAAGAGGGTTCAAAATGGGATAGATTTGGTTTGTAGAGGTTAATGGGGCCTCCACGTGATTAGAGTGGCCAAAAGGGGTCCCAAAATAGGGTTGATCGAGTCCAAGAAACTCTAAAGTGGCCAAACTAGGTTGTGTAGGGCCAAAACCAAGCAAAATAGATGAAGTAGACCTGGAAAACAACAAAAAATTGACCAAAACTTTACAGAGGGTGGAAGAGCCAAGGTGCCCTTCACAAAAACCAAATTACAATAAATTTGTATAGGGTATGGAGTACGATTGTGTGACTGTATGATACAAAGTAAGAGGTAAATATTTTTGTAAAAAATCAAGTTACCAAATTTGATGAAACAAAAGGTTATCTTTCATTTCTCGGGCCTTTTGGACTCAATGATGATGTCTGTTTGGATCCATGACACTACATTGATAGGGATTTGAGTGTTGGGTTCACTAAAATTTGGGAAGGGAGTTGTGATTCATGGCTCTGATACCATGTTGGAGCAACCAAGATTAGAATGAAACATAATGATAACTTCCATAGTAAAAATGAGCACAATAAGCCAAGATAACTATCATAAAAAGAATGTGTAAGATTGACAATGAGAACCTTTGCATATAAAGGCAAGGAAGATGAGATAGGAAGGTAGGACTGAATGTTTGACTACCCCTCCAAAAGTGAAACATGTGTTAGCTCACTTGGGACAAGTGTGAGGGCATGTGTCAAGTCTTTATGAAGTAAGACAAATAAGAGAATAACCTATAACTTAAGCTAAGTGTGAATGGGTCAACCTAGAGAAGGTGATTATTTAACTAGATATAAAATAACTCTATTTACACTAAAATCACACTCCAATAATAAAATTAAACAAAGAATAATATTACAATCATAATAAGCCACCTCCAAGGTGCTCCAATAGTCATGAAATACAATAGGATCATAACATGAAACAATGCAAATGGAACTCTTCCAACTCTCAAGAGATCTTCCTATATGACCAAAGGGGAAATGTTACCCACAACCCTACCATTTTACCATCATCAAGCACAATAGATGTCTATGCCAATATAGGCAATGCTCAAGCTATGAAGAAGAAGATCATGGCAACTTGGCTATCAAGGCCAACTCACAAAATACAAGTCCCAATACACAATCACTCATGTAAAAGTCACAAGATGGATTCACACACACAAGGTACAACATGGTAAAATTCATGCCATCTAGTGTACACAACATCACATGCATCATCTCACTATAATAAGCATAAAATAACATGTGACACACATGCTAATCAATGCACAATGAAGAAAAATACACACATACAAAAGAATCTCAAGAAGGATGAAACCACTCTCATAGGAGCCTCAAGATGGATGCAATTTCCCATACCTAGGACCTCAATATATGTGCCAATCACTCACACATGAGAGCCTTGAGATGTACATTGATCACTCATAAACACACATTTTACTCAAGAAAGTTCAAGAGGCACTTCTTTAGCACACTCCTTGCTTCCAACCTCATCCAACGAGTTGGGTAGCTAACCATCCCAAGAATCCTATAAATATCTCCCTATTCCACACAATTTTGGGTCAACCTTCTTCAAGGAACCTGAAAATTAGGAAAGGAGCATTTTTCCCTCAAAAACATGCTTCCCAATGCACATAAAAAATAAAAACTATGGGATAATTCACCATTCCACATAACATGCAACTTTCAAAAAATCCAAATTTTCATAAAATAAAATAAATAATTTTCACAATTATCCAGGGTTTGCCATTGATGAATCTTGGAGCATCCTTCCCAAAATCCTTCCTTAAGTTTCATTTTTATTGAAAAACACAAAAATTAAAACATCTGAAATACCCTTTTGACCTTAATTTTCCCAACAACATACTTTTCAAATCACATAATTTTTTTTGACAAGATTTGATAGTGTAAAACAATAAAATTAATGTATTTTCAAAAAAATTGAAAAATGAAAAAAGTTGAAAACATAAATATACCCTTATATTCCATTCCTACCCAACAACACACTTTTCAACTCAATTTGCATTTTTGGAAAATTTTGACATAACTTTGGTATGAAAATCAAAATTTAAAAATATGAAATTTCCTACAACTCAAATATTCAAATAAAATTTCCAATTCAAATTCAAACAAGAAGTAAATTACCTTAATGGATTCACTTTCCACTTTCGAATGATTCTCTTTCAATCAACAACCCGATCCAAGCAACTCCAAGCAAGTAAAATTTAGTTCTTTCCAAAAGAAGGTTTGAAATGAGTTTTTCCTCTCCAATTCCTTCCAAATGCATAATAATGAAAAACAAAGCCCTATTTCCTTATATGCAACTAATTAGGATTAGGCTAAGACTATGCATTCCTTCACATCTAGTTGCTCTAAGTGCAAATCTTTTGCTGCCACTATCCCAAGAACAATCCTAATAGGAGTCATTTTAACCACTAGAGAAAAAATCTCATTGAAATCAATACCTTTTTTCTGCGCAAACCCCTTGACCACCAACTGGGCCTTGTACCTTTTTCTGCCTCGATCCTCCTCTTTGACTTTGTACACCCACTTGTTCTACAATGCTCTCTTACCTTCAATGGGTTTACCAAATCCCAAGTCTGATTTTCCATGAGAGATTGATGCTCCTCATCCATGGCTTGTTCCCACTTCTTCCTGGCATCTACCTACATTGCTTCTTGAAAGCACTATGGCTCTCCATTGTCATTGAGTAATAAATAATTAAGAGATGGAGAAAAATGTCCAGGTTCCCTTCTTACCCTAGAAGATCTCCTTACCTAAGGAGTTTGGGATTCCTGTGGAATAGGTTCTTGATTTTCTTGGACACTTTACTATCTGCAATGTCTTCCAACACTGTGTACTCTTTTCTAGATTCCTCTATATGATCTTGCAATTGATGTTTGTACATGACTTTTTCATTAAAGACCACATCCCTAGACTGAATGATTTTCTTGTCCTTAAGACTCCAAATCTGGAAACCAAAATCATCCTCACCATAACCAACAAAGGTGCATTTTTTAGATTTAGCCTCTAACTTGGTCCTATCATCTTTATCAATATGAATAAAGGCTTCACAACCAAATACTCTAAGAAATGAATAATCAACCTTCTTACTAGACCAAGTTTCCTCAGGTATGGCTCCATCCAAGGCTGTTGAAGGTCCTCTATTGATTAGATATACAATGGTGTTCATTGCTTCTGCCCAAAACTCAAAGGGTAGTCCTGCATGTAACCTCATGCTCCTAACACACTCCATGATAGTCCTATTCATTCTTTCTAACACTCCTTTTTTTCATGGAGTTCCTAGAATTGTCCTCTATCTATAATTCCATTCCTAGAATAGTAATAAAAAAATTCATTGTTGCAATATTCTCCACCATTATCTAACCTGAGACATTTTAACTTGAGACCTATTTCATTCTCAACCAAGGATTTCCATATTTTAAATGTATCAAACACATCAGATTTTCTCCTAATACCATACACCCAAACTTTCCTAGTTGCATCATCAATAAATGATACATAATAAGATGAACCACCAATAGAAGATACCTGAGCTGGTCCCCATACATCTGAATGAGCCAACTCCAACTTATTCTCCTTTCTCTGTGGTCTAACTTTGAGAAAATTTACCCTTTTCTTTTTTTCATACACACAGTCTTCACAAAAGTCTAAATCAACTTCTTTCAATCTGAGCAATCTATCCTTCAAAATATTCATGCCCTTTTGGCTCATGTGACAAAGCCTATAGTTCCAAAAAGTTGCATCTACTACTGCAACAACTAAATTAACATAATCAACATTACTAGATAAATACAAGGTACCAACCTTATTACCTCTTGCTACCACAAGAGCACCCTTGGTCACCTTCCAAGAATCTACTGTAAAAGTCACCATACAACCTTCACTTCCTAGCTGCCCCATTGGTACCAAATTCCATCTCAACTTGGGCACATGCTTGACATCCTTCAGTAGCCAAGTGTTCCCATTCTGCATCTTGACCTGAACACATCATTTTCCTAGTATGCTCCAAGGCTCATCATCACTAAGATAAACATGTCAAAAATCCCCTCAAACATAATCAATAAAATAATGCCTATGCGATGTAGCATGAAAAGAAACCCCTGAATCTAAAGCCCAAGACTCAACAATATTATCCATGGAGAGAATTAATGCATCCTGACAAACATTAGCTGCTGCCACATTTACCTCCTTGGTGTCTTCCTGATTGTTCTTCTTTCCCTGAAGAGCCCAAAAATCTTTCTTTGCATGCCCAATCTTTCCACAATGCCAACATTCCATCTTGATGTTTGATTTTGACCTTCCAAGACCATTTGACTTTCCATGGTTTCCTTTTCCTCTATAATTTTATCTCCCTCTACTCTCCACTGCCAAAGAATTTACTGAAGTAGAAGACTCTCTAGAGATTTTCTGTCACATTTCCTCATTAAGGATTACTCCTAAAACATCCTCAAACTTCAACTTGGCATTGTTAGAGAATCAGTTGCTTACAACGATCACCAAGCTGTTCCAGCTCTCTAGTAAGGAGCACAAAATAAGTAGAGCCCTAACTTCATCATCAAAGTCAATTTTTATAGAGTTCAACATACTCACAACCTTATTAGATTCATTTAAATGATCAATAATTGAAACATTTTCAGACATCTTCATAATAAATATATTTTTCATCAAAAATATTTTATTAGAAGTAGAGGGTTTCTCATATAACTTCACTAATGCGTTCATGAGATTTTCCATAGTTTTCTCTTGTGATACATTAAAGGTGACTAAAGATGCAAGGCATAATTGGATGGCCCTGAGTGCTTTCCTATCAAGCAGCTCCCAATCCACATCTGACATACTCACTGGTTTCTTTCCTTTTCTTGCCAACAAAGCATGTAGGTCCTTTTGATAGAGGTAATCCTCCATTTGCATCTTCCATAGACCAAAGTTCTGTATTGGCAACATGGTCAAGAGATACTGTTGGTATGATTGTGATATGGTGTTGTCATTGATGGCAATAGTCAGATATGATTGGAAATAGGTCTTGAGACAAGTTGTGTACAACATTTTTGGTCCAGAAAGAATGACTTAGTCAAATTGACTAAGTATTGGCATCTTACTGAGTTAGTGACAGAGAATTGGTTGGTATGCCTATGTAGATGCAAACTTCGGTATGAAGTTATGGTATGTTACACAGTTATTTGATGATGTTATATTCCAAATCTCATGTCCTAGCAATCGCTGGAAGCTACACTTTGAATTGCTTAAGTTTGGGTTAACAGAGTTCAGTCATGAACAATGCAGAACACTTGAGTATCTTCGTACGCATTTCTCCGCTATTGGTGTTTTTGATTTGCAGTTTGGAGTTGTTGTAAACACATGTTAGGAGTATCCATTTCTAGATTTGTAGAGTCTGAGGTTTACCGGATGATCATGCACAAGCTCCTAAGTATCGACATTTAGGTTGACAACATTTCATAGTGACAGAGATAGTAGTTCAGAGATTTGCACTTTGCCGCATAAGAATATCATGACTCATGGTTCTGAAGGTATGTTGGATGATTCATAATTAATGTTTGATATGAATTTTAGTGTCCCATGTGGTCTGCATTAGAAGTTGTGGTATGACAATAGATTTGGTTAAGTGTATACTTAAGGATGAAGTTGACATGCAAGTTGGATCGATATGTGATAATGATATAATATTTGGATCATCATTCTAAGTGGTTCTATAATAGGTCCACACCTATATGAAGGTTATTGAAGGATTGCATTGGTCCACATAACTTCCTATGTAAATAATTCAAGTCGATAAAGTATAACTTTTTGTGTACACATTTCATTTCTGGCAAGCCGACCCAGTTTTGAGTCAGATCTTGTTGCGGATATAAATACTTGATGGATTTCAATGTTAAGTGACATGATGCATTGTCAAGTTTGTGTGTGTGATCTAACACTATTTTTGTGATCCAAAAAGTGTAGAAAGAGTGCAGAGGATAGTAGAACATAGTATATGTGAGTAGAGCAGAGAAACAAAGCAGTCATTATGAAGAGCTTTGAAATTGTATTTTGAGCTATCAATGGAATTGTATTCCAGCATTCAATAGATGCATTTGTAACAATTCTTTATTGGCAGTGATCCATTCTCTCTTCTCTTCTATCTTTCTTTCTTAGTGGGCAGTGAGTCCACTTGGATAGGGAGTCCACATGCAGTGAGCATTTCTATGTAATATCTTGTAACTGGTTATAATAAATTGTGAGCTAACACTCACCGTGGTTTTTCCCTTTTTGGGTTTTCCACGTAAAAATCCTGGTGTCTATGTGTTATGACTTTATGGTTTCTCTTCCAATGTTTATTTTGCTTTCACATTATTGAATTTGGTAAATGTGTTAAATAGTATGTGAAGGAATGGTTTTATAGAATACTGATTCTCTCTCCCCTCTTAGTATTCCTTGTGTTCAACAATTGGTATCAGAAAGAAAAGGTTGAGGAGCATTTAAATCAAGTTGTGAAAGGCAAGTCTAAGGAATGTGAAAAGCTGGGGAAAAATGTAATTCTAAAACATGATATGGAAATAGCTAATAGTTACAAAGAAAAGTTCAAAATAAGCTCTGCAAAGCTTGATGAGTTGATTGATAGTCAGAAAAATCTAGATGATAAGAAAGGTTTGGGATTTGAAAGAGGAGAAAATTCTAGATCAGGACAAGTTAACATTGAGATGAAGAGAGACAAAGGAACCAGGTCTGGAATAAGAGAAATAGACCTAGAAGACCTCCGGTCAGGTAACCAAATGCTCAAAGGTACCCATATTTCAATGGCTATTGTTTTAATTGCAATAAGTTTGGTCATAAGGCTACTCAGTGTAGGAGCAGAAGGAATCAAAATGTTCCATCATTCTCTGGTCAGTGTTTTTGTTACCAATTTTCTCTACAACTCAAATTGGTAGAGCTCAAGTGCATTCAGTTTATTTTAGATGAGAAAGTTTCAACATTTGCCTATTATCTTGTTTTGCATAGTTGAAGTGCTTGAAAGTGCTTGAAGGGTTCAGTTGTTTAATAGAAAAGAGACAACCAGTTCATCATTTATTGCTTTGTAGAGTTTCATGAGAGATAAAAGATATTTCATTTCAGTATGATGATCATTCAATTTACAAATGAGATAATACAAATGGAATAAACATTGCATTGAATGAAAACATGACATATCAAATGTCACACACAAGCTGTGGGAATAAATGAACTAGTACAAACATAGAGAATCCACTATGCAACTGAAGATAAGAAGGGAAAATCATATCCATCATTGCCTATTTCAGGGTCTTGGTTTGATCTTCATTTGCAGCTAGCTCCTCCTTGCTCCCGATCTCTGAGAGAACCTATAGGATTGGGAAAAGTTTTGTTAGAGCTCCGGATATGGTTTCCTATGTGCATATCAATAGAAACATAATATATTGCCTATGGTGTACTATATCAAACATCAGATCATTCATATGCAAGAGAGACTGAAAATGAAACAATCATTAAGCTTCATTGTTTTAAACTAACATGTTTATTTCTTGTGTAGGTATAGAGGAAGTTATGTTGCTATTTGTAGACATTTTAGCATGTGGTGCAAAGTGGGCTCCCACAAGGGTAGAGCTTAGAATGCTGCCCCTGAGTCTCAAGGGGAATGAGATAGGAGTACTTATTCATACTATGCAAAGAGGAACATCTCAATTGCAGAGTAATCCACATAGTGTTTATAAGAGTCTCAAGTTCAATGTTCATCCATGATTGTTAGTTCAGGGTGACTTGAAGTGAAAACCATTAATGAACAGTGAGCTTATTCAATGTTGCCTAAAGAGGCATGAAGCTAAATAAAAGGTATGAACATCATTAGAATATCCATTTCTATTGTTTGCTGTCACAATGTCATTATATTGTCATTTGTATGAATTCAAATAACCATATTGGAATAGCAAGAGTAATAGAATAGCCAAAGCATCATAAGTTACAGGTATAGCTATAATATGAAGCAAATGTCACAATAGCTACAGGATGTGTAAGGTGATGATGTATTTTCTAAACCTTATACAGTGTATTTGAGACAGCCAAAGGAAGATAGATACAAAAGAAGCATTGAGAACATATGTGATTTCACCTATGCATACATGCTGCTATAGTATAGATAAGGAGATCATCATGAGGATAGAATGGTTCAACTGATGAAAAATTGCCACCATTGATCAATAATGCTTCAATCATTGAATATAGCCAAAGAGTTTGAATGTCAACTCTCTTCATACAAAGTGAAAGATGTAGGAATATCACAGGTGTAGATGGCTGCAATCAGAATATAGTTTCCTTTTCAAATATCAATACTCATAACATTATGTAGGAAGGAATCTTCATATCTTCTTACATTAGTTTATTTAGCCCTTGATGAACTCATCATTGCAAGGTAACATCTAAAGAGAGCATGTGAATAGACTTGTCACATAGTAGTAATGAGGATATTGTACAAAGACCATCTGTGATAGTTCTACAAGAGCAGGACATGATAATGCATGCTAAAGATCATATAGATCATAGTAGATGTTCTCATCTCTATCAACAAGGTCCTATGATCTAATGTGTATCTTAAGCAAGCAACCTAGAAGCTTTAAAATGCCTATATAGGTTGTCTATGATTGAAAATGGATGTATATCTGTGATAGGGCCCTCAAAATGGTCAAAACAAGAACATTGTCAAGTATCAAGAAATGCAAAACAACACCATGCAAATGTCCCTGATGTATCAAAGGCTAAAAAAACATATGATCAGACCTATATATTGGCAAAGAATAAGTCCATTTAAGGATAAAAATAGTCACATCAAGAGATGACTATGATGAATAGGAGCAACAAGTACCAGATGGAGAAATGAATCCAAAATAAAATGAAGGAGACTGTGTAAGGCTCGAATTAGGGGTTTTAAGCTTTGTTGTGGAAGGAGACTATGCAATGAGGAGTTTTAAGCTTTAAATAATAGATACAAAGGAGTATGTAGAAGGTTCTTGCTCACACAAAAAGAATAAATGCTCAGGGGTCATGACCTCTAATGAGGAAAATATACAGAATATTTCCTATAAATCTTTCAGGGATGCAAAATATAAACTAGATATTATCATGTTGACAAATCGACAAGCTTACCTTCTTTGTTTTTAAGTAAGAGATGCATGCATAGGGCTGTGGCCATTAGTTTTGCCTTTCATTTTGCCTTTAGATGAGCTTAGGAATACCATTCATGGCGGCCTCATACAGAAACAAAAGAATGTGGTGACAAAGAGAAAAAATAGAGAACAAAGAGAATACATCAAAACATGATACAGTCGTGGCTTGAGATCTAAATTTTTGCTCCAGAAATCAAAGAAAATGGATCAAAGGCATCATAGAAGGTTTTACCTTTCATTCTCTGTAGAGATTCTTCAAAAATTATAGAGATATAGTGAGAAAAGCGAGGGTTTTGAACTTCAAACCCTAGAACCTTTGGCGGTTGTAGCAGAGTCAAAATCTCAAAGGTGAAAATGAGGCCGAGAAAGTAGGGTTCTTGGTTTTGTTTTAGGGTTATTGTTTGCCCTAAGTCTGAATGTGATTTTATCACATTAAATTGCATTTTCAATAACATGACAAATGCCCATTGTGGTATTTTGTCCACCATACAAATGTCTAGTCTCAAGACTTAGAATGGTATCAATTACCTTAGGTTCTTTTGCATATTCAATGCTAAGGCTTTATGCCTTAAAAAAAACTCTTTTAGTCCCCTTTGAAGGTGAATGCACATATCATATGCCCTAGATCCCTTTGTTGTAAAGGTCAGATGCCTTAGTGTTTTTTACAAACTAGATGGAGATTAAACCTTGCAGGTTTTTATTTTTGCAAACTATTTAATATGTCTTGACATATTTTAATGATTTTTATAGAAAATCAATACGTCCAAATAATATATTTGGCAAAATAAGACATATCAAGCCTTGTGATATTTTGTAAAAAATCAAATCTAGGCAAATTAGGAAAATCAAACTGCAAATCATTGTAAAATGATATTTAAAGCAATATCCTATAAATTGCTTTTAAATATTCATTATTTATGCAGTTGAAGAAAAGTAAAGAAAACAATATCTTTTTTTTTTGAGTTTGCTTTCTTTTGGGAAGATATGGACAAAATGGAGTCTTTATTGGGTAGATAAAGCATATTTTTGGTGGGACCACCTTGGAGGAGTTTTTGGTAGTTTTTACAAGTTGTTTGGAGACAATTTAGAGACTCTTTTTGTGGCTTTTTATGGGAGCTTAAAAATGGATCAGGATAACTATTTTTAGGAGCTTTTCCCAGCTTTTCTCTTGGAGATCATTTTGCAGACATATATTGAAGAAATCTTAGTTCTTCGGGGGGAGTTGATATCATTGTTTTTCTTCTCTTTTGAGCACAAGTAGAGAGTTTGTAGATATTTTTTTGACTTAGTTTTAGATTTTCATATACTCCTTTCATTCCAATATAGTAGATCATTCCTACTTTCATCTTTTTGCTTCATATTTACAGTTTTGATTTGATGTTTGATTGTGACCATAATATTATGTCCTTTGTTATGTCTCATTGCTGTAAAATTGTGTGCAGATATTCCATATGATTTTGGTTGTATGTTGTGTTCAGATTGAACCTTCATATAAATTACTTTTGAATTGTATGTTTTAGGTGAGGTTGTGAGAGTTTATGTTTGAAGGGTTGTTTCTGGGTGAAATTATTTAGATAGATTAGAGTTAAGGAGTATTATCTATTAGAGTTTAAGATTTCATTTCAGATTATCCTCACTATTTTCCTCAACAAATTATTTAGATTAGGAAAAATCATTAGGAGAACCAACTCACTCTAGAGGTTCACTCCAAGTTTTAGGTAACCCACAAGCCTAGGAGCATTCCCATGTGTCAACAGATAGCTAAGTTAGTAGCTTAGTCTAGGTGCATATTTAATTGATAACCGTTTCAATTGCAAGAGAATTGGTCATAGAGTAAATGAATGTAGAAGTCCGATAAGGAATGGTTTCAACAATGGAAGGAATACTCAATCTTTCAATGGAAAATGCTTTACATGCAATAGATTTGGGCATATGGCTAACCAATACAGATAAAAAAATAATCCAATCAATAGAAGGAACCAAGGACAGAGGAATGTTGTTTGCTACAATTGCAATAAACCTAGACACTGTTGGCAAGAGACACTGCTCAGGTATAGATTTGTGTGTTCTCATTGATGGAAACAAGGCTTAGAAGTTTCATTAGCATGAAAAGAAGACATTTCTCTGGAAGGACATATTGGATTTCAGGTTTGGTTGATAGAAAATGGCTAAGTATGGGTATATACAGAGTAGAGGACAATAAGTGGGTCAGTATGCCTCTGCAGATGATGATCTGGTAACGCGGTTTGGGTATGAGGTTAGCAATTGGTTGGTAGTGTCATGCTCTAGAGATTAAGTTTGACTTCCTCCGGAAGTCATTTGGAAGAAATAACTAAGTCTGCGTGAACAAAGGTATAACAGAGATAGTGAACAAAGCACATTGTAATGGTCTGCATTCCTTCGCAGGTGAGTATTTTGTTATGCAATTTTTAGGTGTTCTAAAAACTTGTATGAATTGTCTAATTCCAGAATTGTGAGATCTGAAGTCCACTGAAAATATAGTTACAAGTTGTTGAGTATCGATATAGTGTTTGATAGAGATAGAGTTTGAGTTGTAATGGTCTGCATGTCTCTATAAAATGATATCATGCCTTGTGGTTCTAATGGTAAGATTGGAAATGTGTCAAGAGTCCTTGACATGATTTTGAAGGTGTTTTGTGATCCGCATTAAAAAATGTAAGTCGACAAATGAACCTGATAAGCATGCTCTTAAGGAATAGACTGACTAGTATGATAAATCATTGTGTAGAGAAGAGATAGTGTGTGAAGGATCTATTTAAGTGAATGAATGGTTAGAGATGACCTATATGAACATGTTTGGGGAAAGATTTGGGTCCACATAACATATAGTGCATTGGATTGAGCCGAAAAGCTACATCTTTCTATGTACACGTTTCACTTCTTGGATGCTGACCTACTTATGGATCAAATCATGATGCGAATATATAAGAGCAATGAATTTCGGTTGAGAGTGGGTGTAGAGGTGTGTGATTAATGTGGGCATGTGAATAGCAGAGTAGAGTTAGAAGATCAGTAGTGATGAAGACTTGGGATTCAGAATTTAGTTGTTAAATGACTACACCCTGGCATAGTGACAGATGCTTATGCAGTATTCAGTTTTCATAAGCAATTTGATTTGTACTTGGAAATGAGATTTCTTCTTCAAGGCAGTGAGCCTGGCAGTGAGCATCCATTAGGGTTTAACAACCCTCAGGGTTTAACAACCCTTATTGTAATCTTGCTAGGTTTAGGGTTGAGGCAGTGAGCCTGCTAGACCTAGTTTTACTTCATGGCAGTGAGCCAGCATGTTCTAGGCCCATGGAGTGACTAAACCTGAACACCATTATTTGTAAAGATTGCAATATATATTTGAGAGCTAATCCTCTCCGTGGTTTTTCCCTTTTTGGGTTTTCCACGTAAAAATCTTGGTGTCCATGTGTCATGTTTTTATGGTTGCTATTCATATGCATGTTGTACCTTTGTTTAATTAATTTTGGAAAATGGTTGAAAGTTAAAGTGCATCAAAAGATTTTTAGAACACTGATTCAACCCCCCTCTCAGTGTTCTTGACATTCAACAGACACACTGCAAAATTTTACAGAATTAAGAATGTGAAAAGAAATAATCCTACAGAAAAGAGGAAAATAGAGTAGAAGGAAGATAAAGGAAAGAACAGGGTTGATCTGATAGAAACCAAGAAATAAATGAGAAAAATCTTAATTAAGAAGGATGTAAATGAGGTCAAGGATGAATCCGCACCGGCCTCTAGTGTAGATGCTTCCTCCGGGAAGTAAATTGGGAGCTTTGGCTTAGGGGGAGCTTTTATTGAAAATCTTGATCCCCTAGCTAGACAGTTGGTGCTGAAATCCAACATGAGGATATGAGTTAATGACCTATTTGATGAATCATTTAAAGGAGTTACCGGTAGAAAAAGATCTAATGCAGTGCATTGTAGAGCAATCTTGATCAATTGTGCTTGATAGTGAAGTGTTTGACAACTTTTTGGAAATTTACATTTATGGCGATTAGGTTTTGGCAAATAAAAGTTAAAAGGCTTGCATTCAAAGGAATAATCACTTCGTATTCAAGTTTTCAAGCATTCAAGAAGATCAGAAGCTAAACCCTAAGAAACTTCAGTGATTTCTAGCAATTCAAAGCAAAGAAACCCTAATTAAGTGAAAAGAGGTATTTAGAGTTGAAACTTATTTGTGAAAATTGTTTGAATTATTGCAAAAACATGTCGACCCCACAAGTAATAGATATCACAAAAAGGCCTCGTCTAAAATTTAAGAAACACCTTTTCAAGTCAAAGGAAGTTGACCCTAGTGGTGTATTCTCGGAAGTGCTGTATGGTGCAATGCATAAAGAAGATATTAGGGCATACATCCATGTTGCCCTAGAAGAACTTAATGGTTGCAAACTTATGGATTTGTATCTGAAGCATCTGAGTAGTGATGATTTTGAATTGAAGGAAGAATACAAGGCATTGGCGAAGAAGATATTCATACAACATCTAGACTTCCCAACATTTGTAGAGGATGAATGTTTCTGGTATGTGCGTAGCAGGATTCACGATTAATTTATATGGATTGAAACACATGATCACAAAGGAAGAAATAAGAGCTGTAACAAGATTGAAATCAACTGGAAGTGTGCCCGTGATGAAGGATGTGAAGAATAGCACTGTAATAGAGGAAACTGATGCTCAATTTGATAATAGGGCATTGACAGTAAACTCCATTGAAGACCATGCAGTGAGATTTGCATCAATGGTGGTCAGATACAAAATATATTTTACCAATTGAGAGAACTTTGTCTCTGGTACCACCATCCACACTACATATGAGATGGTTAAGAAGAACATTGACTATGACCTCTATGAGTTGCTCTAGCAATGGTTGATGGAAAACCTGAAGAAGACCAAAGAGTCTAAATATCCCTTCAAATATGGTATGCTGATCATTTTCCTATTCTTCTATTTTATGAAAGAATTGCCCAGAATGAAGAATTTGGTTTGGTTTGATAACAAACTTGTTGCTATACAATTAGAAATCATTTGAATAGTTTAGGCAGTCATGATGCATAGAATGAAGCCCTATGGGGCTACTTCAAAAGTTTTCAAAAGCCCATGCAATCTAGGGAAATGATACCTAAAACAATAGTGGAAAAGTACAAAAATGATATATGTTTTATTGTAAATAAAGATCGGTGTGTAATGGTAGTTGTAGAGGGAAGGATAGAATGGGTCCCTTCTATGGGGTATGAAGTAACTAAGGATGTGTTAATTGGCTCTATTGAGCTTGTATTGAGCAAGCCCAAGGATACCACTGATTGGAACATATGAGGAAATCTCAGTCAAAGTACATGTTAAATTGAGAAAGCCTAAAAGTGTAAAGAAGGATAGGAAAATGGAAGATGAATATGCCCAGAGCAAGGGGTTTACTAAAGAACAAATTATAGAAGCAAAAGCAAAGTCAGAAGTAGCAAGGGTAGCTAGAGAAAAGAAGCAAGGTGAACCAGAAAAGGCTCCAGAAGATCCTAAGAAGAAATTAGAGAAGCCTACAGTACTAAAGAGGAGAACAAGAGGTTCAACCTCTACTAAAATTACATCTAAGCCATCTGGTCCCACTCCTTCAGTGAGTGTGGAAGCACCTACAAAGAAATCCACTGTTGAAGGGCATAAAAGAAAGAAAACCAAGGGCAAAAGGATGTATGTGAGTGTTAGAGTTGATGAAGAGAAGACTAAAATAGATGAAGTAGAGAAAATGAAGGCTAAGGCTAGTGAAGTCTCTGAGAGCAAATAGGACAAGCCCTTCGGTAAGGGCATAAGAAAGAAAAAGTCAAGGAAAATAGAGCCCAAAGAAACAGAGACCACAATAACCTTAGAGGATACTCTAAATGCTATGGCAGCTCATGGTAATCTTAAGCCAATAGCTAAACTATATGATGAGTACAATGATGCAGACAAATGCATCATTGAAACTGTAGTGGTTAGATTTTTGGAGATGTACAACACGTCTCTCCTTGAGGTGATTGTAGATCTACCAGACAACTTGGGCAGCATTACGTCTGCTAGAAAGGAAGCAGCAATGGCCAAAGATGTAGAGTTAAGAGAAAATGCATTGATAGAGTTGTGTCTGGATATAACTATTGAAGAGAAAACCAAGGTCACTAAGATACTTGGGGAAAAGTTTGAGATAAAGAGAAGGACCAACATTTTGATGTCCGAAGACATAGAGAAATTGGTGGAAGACACATAAAAAGTAACTCTTGATGTCTTAAGAGAGCTCCACATCCCAACATAACAGTCTTATCTTGCTCACTCTTATACCTCCCCTTTCTACCCTCTTCTTTTCTCTCATTCCACTCTATCTCTTCCTTCACCCTAGCTCATTCTTCTTTTTACTTTTATAAGTTAATTACATTCTCATTTGTTTCTATTCATTTCATTTTTATTCATCATTTTTATGCCTTTTTTACCTTATCTATTTAATCTCTTCTTATGTATTCATTATCTCCCATTCCCATCACTTCTCTTCATTTATTTTTAATTATTATTTATTAATTTCAATTTCTCTTAACTCATACCTTAATTTTTTTTGGCATATCTATACCTTATTGCATCAACTTATTTATATTAACTTATATATTTTAGAATAGGGCTTGAATTAAATAGAGACAACTCCTCTGGTAAGCCAAGAAAGAGATGAAGAGATGAAAGAGAAAGAAGAGGGAAAAACTCCTGAGAATACATAAGCCCCTCCAGAGAAAAATGAAACTAATGATTAGGGAAATCTGACTGACGAACAAGATAAGGCTAGCCCTGCACTGGAACATAAAACCAATGAGCAAGAATCTATGGACCAAGAACCTCTAGAGAAGACTTAAGAAGAAGAAGTGTCTCATGACATGGTAAGAGACACTGCTACAGCCACACAAGATCCTATTGATTTAGTTAGAGAATTCTTGGAGAAGTAGCAAGAAGCTCAGTTTTTGGATACACCTGAGTTGTTGCAAGGGCCAATCAACTTAGCTTCCATGTCACCTTTGCAGAAGCTAAAATTAGGAACAATTTTCCAAGCCAAGGCTCAAGAAGAAATGTTGAAGTCCCATATTCAAGATAGTGAGCTTATTGATAAGGCATCTAGTGTTTTACAAAAATTGATGCCTGGACTACAGAAGGACACATCTCTAGCCCCCACTAAACAATTCAAAAGGCTAATAAACTCTGTAAGTTCATATTTTGAGTCTTTTGAAAAGGCTGTGGATAAAAAGGTTAGAGTAGAAATTAATGATAAAAGACTAATTGAGTTGAAGAATAAGTTATCTCAAGATAGAATTTTGTTAGATAATAGCATTATGAATGTAGATAGTGCCATCGAAGAAGCCATCAATATATACAAATTTTGTCTAACATGGCCAAAAACTACAAAAGAAATAAAGGAGAAAATAGATGCCATGAAACTTCAACTGCTAAAATTGTCAGAAACATATGATCCAACATTTGATTCCATCAACAACAAGAAAGAAGAAATTGAAGGTATTCATGCAAACATAAGCAGTCTACTGAATCAGAAAGAGGCCATTAAAAGTAGAATGTGCTAGCTCAGAGAGATAATAGGTTCTAAGATTGATTCTATGACTGGTCTAGTAGTTGAGGTAATAAAGATAAAAGAAATAACTGAAGTGCCTAACACTGTAGATAAAGCAAAGGAACAAATGTTCCAAGTGAATGAGAACATTCAAATTTTGAGCAAGGTTAAGGTCTGGTGGGATGGAGAATTTGCTCAACTAAAAACCATATACACAGACATCCTTTCCACTCATAGTAAGTTATGTGATTGTACTTGTACATATGCGACCAAGTATAACAGTTTTGAGATTTTGATACAATTTTGTCACTTGTACATACACCTTTTCCATTGATGTCAAAGGGGGAGAAGAAAAACCAGTGAAAAATAGCTAAATACCTAAGAGAGAGAAGAAAAACTAGATGTACACAGTAAGGGGGAGCAGTATGAACATTTTTTACTAAGTGTTGCCATCAATGTCAAAGGGGGAGATTATTGGCAACATGGTCAAGAGACACTGTTGGTATGATTGTGATATGGTGTTGTCATTGATGGCAACAATCAAATATGATTGGAAATAGGTCTTGAGACAAGTTGTGTACAACATTTTTGGTCCAGGAAGAATGACTTAGTCAAATTGACTAAGTATTAGTAGCTTACTGAGTTAGTGACAGAGAATTAGTTGGTATTCCTCTGTAGAAGTAGACTTCGGTATGTGGTTATGATATGTTACACATAGTTATTTGATGATGTTCTATTCCAAATCGCATGTCTTAACAATCTCTGGAAGCTACACTTTGAATTGCTTAAGTCCAAGTCAACAGAGTTCAATCATGAATAGTGTAGAACACCTGAGTATCTTAGTCCACATTTCTCTTCTATTGGTTGTTTCAATTTGTGGTTTGGAGGTGTTGTAATCACATGTTAGGATTATCCATTTCTAGATTTGTAGAGTCTGAGGTTTATCGGATGATCATCCACAAGCTCCTAAGTATCGATATTCAGGTTGACAACACTTCACAGTGACAGAGACAGTAGTTAAGAGATCCACACTTTTCCGTATAAGAATATCATGACTCATGGTTCTGAAGGTATGTTGGATGATGTACAATGGGTGTTTGATATGAATTTTAGAGTCCCATGTGGTCTGCATTAGAAGTTGTGGTATGACAGTAGATTTGGTTAAGTGTATACTTAAGGATGAAGCTGACATGCAAGTTGGATCGATATGTGATAAAAATATATTGTTTGGATCATCATTCTAAGTGGTTCTATGATAGGTCCACACCTATATGAAGGTTATTGAAGGATTGCATTGGTCCACATAACTTCCCATGTAAAGAATTCAAGCTGACAAAGTATAACTTTTGTGTACACGTTTCATTTATGGCAAGCTGACCTAGTTTTGAGTTAGATCTTGTTGCGGATATAAATACTTGATGGATTCTGATGTTAAGTGATGCAATGCATTGTCAAGTTCATGTGTATGCAATCTAACACCATTTTTGTGATTTGAAAAGTGCAGTAAGAGTGCAGAGAACAACAAAACAGAGTATATGTGAGGATAGCATAGAAACAAAGTAGTCATTATGAAGAGCTTTGAAACTGTATTTTGAGCTATCAATGGAACTATATTCCAGCATTCAATAGATGCATTTCTAACAGTTCTTTATTGGCAGTGAGCCATTCTCTCTTCTCTTCTATCTTTCTTTCTCAGTGGGCAGTGAGTCCACCCGCAGTGAGCATTTCTATGTAATATCTTGTAACTGATTATAATATATTGTGAGCTAACACTCACTATGGTTTTTCCCTTTTTGGGTTTTCCACGTAAAAATCTTAGTGTCTACTTGTTATGACTTTGTGGTTGCTCTTCCTATGTTTGTATTTTGCTTTCATGTTATTAATTTTGGTAAATGGGTTAAAGAGTATGTGAATGAATGATTTTATAGAATACTGATTCACCCCCCTCTCAGTATTCCTTGTGTTCAACATTATACCCATTGAAATTTTCAACCTTTGTGTTAGAGTTAGCCGGCAGAAGATATCAATTAAATGCAAATAAAGATTAAACAGAGGAATGGAAATACATAGAAATAATAACAACGAGAGACAAGTTTTAACGTGGTTCACCCAAACTCGGGCTACATCCACCAAACAGAGAGTCCAATATTATTATCCAGTAAATCAAACCGATTACAATCAGCAATCCCTACAACTCAATACCATTGCAAATGCTACAATACAATGTCTCAAAACCCTAACCCTTAGCCGCTTTTATCAAGCCTTTTTGTTAGTTGCAAAAATTAGGGTTTTCTTATGTCGGTCATAAAAAATAGGATTTTTTATGTCAGCCCTAAAAAAAATTTCTCGGGGGCTGCCGCCTCGGAACCCCCACTCGGGGCCCGGCCCAGCCCCAAACCCCGACGAGGATACATGGCTAGTGTACAGTACTTTCCTGATCAGTCGCCACCTACCAACATTCTCCCACTTGGAGACTAATCAGGATCCACACCAAACAATCTCCCACTTGGAGACTGAGCCTGGATGACACCACTGCGCATGCAGTGCCCACTAGAAATAAGCACCTTGGACTCTACTGTTCTATTTTTATTGTTGTCAGTCTAGAAGACCAATCGAAGCTGAAGAGGAGCTCAACTTCTCCCTTGTCACTACCTTTGTAAACATATCCGTTAGATTTTCATCTGCATGTATCTTTTCCAGCCTTAACTATCCATTATCCAACACTGACCGAATAAAGTGATACCTCAACTGTATGTGTTTGGTCTTTGAATGCAAGGCATAATTCTTTGCAAGATGTATGGCACTCTGACTGTCTGTATACAAAGAACTATTAGCCTGTTGTTTACCCAATTCTTCCATGAAAGATTGCAGCCATATCATCTCCTTGCTTGCCTCTGTTGCAACTACATATTATGCCTCTGTGGTGGATAAAGCAACCACCTTTTGCAACCTGGAAATCCAACTCACCAATTTTCCACCTATAGTAAAGACATAACCTATAGTACTCCACCTAGTATCAATATCCCCTGCCAAATTTAAGTCTACATAACCTGCTAAATCAGTAGTAGAGCCCCCAAAACATAAGTGTTTATTAAATGTACCTTTCAAATATCTGAGAATCCATTTTACCGCATTCCAATGCTCAAATCCAAGATGACTCATATACCTGCTAATGACTTCGACAACATGTGCAATATTCGGTCTCATGTAGACCATGGCATACATTAAACTTCCTACAACTGAAGCATATGGTACCTTAGACATTTTTTCTTCCTCCTCTTGTGTCTTTGGACACATCTCCTTAGTCAATTTCAAATGACTAGGCAAAGGTGTGCTGACATTTTGCATTCTCCATATGGAATCTCTGCAACACCTTTTCAACATAAGCAGCCTGAGATAGAGTCAATTTTCTATTCTTCCTATCTCTGTAAATTTTCATACCAAGGATTTGTTTTGCTGCCCCCAAATCCTTCATATCAAATGACTGTGCTAACTGATGTTTTAACTCTCTGATGTGATCCATGTTAGACCCAGCTACAAGCATGTCATCAATATATAAACATAAAATAATGTAGTTGTCATTATCCAACCTCTGAAAATAAACAAAATGGTCAAAATTACACCTGCTATAGCCATGCTCAGCCATAAAACTATCAAATTCCAAATACCATTGCCGAGGTGCTTGTTTCAGGCCATATAAACTCTTCTTCAATCTGCACACTTGTTTCTCCTTACCTTTGACCTTAAATCCCTGTGGTTGTGCCATGTATATCTCCTCCTCCAAATCATCATGGAGAAAGGCAGTTTTCACATCTAGTTGTTCCAAATGCAAATCTTCAGTAGCCACAATACTTAAAATAGTACGAATAGAAGTCATCTTGACAACCAAAGAAAATATCTCATCAAAATCAATGCCCTGTTTCTATGCAAATCCTTTTACAACTAACCTGGCCTTAAATCTTTTCTTACCTCCATCTTCCTCTTTCAGCCTGTAAACCCATTTGTTTGGTAAAGCCTTTTTACCTGTAGGTAACTTACATAATTCCCAAGTCTGATTTTTCAGCAAGGAGTCCATTTCTTCTTTCATGGCAAGCTCCCATTGAACCTGTGTATTCACCTACATAGCTTCATCATACCCTTTTGGTTCACCAGCATCTGTTAACAAAATAGAATACAAAGAGGGAGAAAACTTTTCAGGAGGTCTACTTATCCTTGTTGACCATCTAACATTCACTGGAGTTTGTGGTATTTCTGGTTGCTATTGCAGAGCATGAGGAACCACTGGAACATCACTATTTGGAGTATCATCCAGCACCACATAATCTTTTTCTTTCTTCTCATGCTACTGCAACTGATATTTGTACAACACCTTCTCATTGAATATAACATCCCTGCTTCTCACAATTTTCTAATTTTTAAAATCCCAAAGCCTATAACCAAATTCATCAGTGCCATATCCAACAAAGGTACATTTTTTGATTTTGCATCCAGCTTAGTTCTATTTTTAGAATCTATATGTGCAAAAGCTTCACAGCCAAATGTTTTTAGAAAAGAATAACTCACCTTCTTACCTATCCATGCTTCCTCTAGAATACCACAGCCCAAAGGAACTGAAGGACCTCTGTTAACTAAATATACAGCAGTGTTGACAACCTCTACCCACATATTTAAGGGCAGCCCAGTATGCAATCTCATGGTCCTTGCATGCTCCATTATTGTCCTATTCATATGTTCAACCACTCCATTTTCCTGTGGAGTCCCTGGAACTGTTTTCTTCCTACAAATTCCATTAAAGGAATAATAATCTTCAAATTCCTTGCTGCAATACTCACTGCCATTATCAGATCTGAGACATTTTAATCTTTTACCTATCTCATTCTCAACCAAGCTTCTCCATTTTTTAAATGTTTCAAAAACATCAGATTTCTGCCTAAGGAAATAAATCCATACCTTCCTAGTTGCATCATCTATGAATGTAACATAATATCGAGAGCTACCAAGAGAAGATACTTGAGCCGGTCCCCATACATCGGTATGCACAAGCTCCAATTTTTTATTTTTCTTTTGCTTCCCATCCTTGAGAAAACTAACTCTCTTTTATTTTCCATACACACAACTTTCACAGAAATCCATATTAATACATTTTAGACCTGGTAAAACTTTCTTAGAATGAAGTACCTTCATACCTTTTTCACTCATATGCCCAAATCTGTTATGCCACATTGTTGTTTCAGATCCTGTAGCAACTTTTCTAGTTTCTTCCTGCAAACCTATAGCAACTATTCCTGAACCTGTTTGTTTTTCCTTTGTAACATCTAAAGTAGAAGGAACAGTATGACCTGCACAAAGATATAAGGTGCCTACTTTCACACCTTTTGCTACTACTAGGGCACCTTTTGAAACCTTCCAATTTTTATCAGTAAATGTAACAGTGCAACCTTGTTCAGTTAGCTGCCCTACTGAAATAAAATTCCTACTGAGCCTTGGAACATGCCTTACCTCTTGTAGTAGCCAATGATTCCCATTCTGCAACTTAATCTTGATTCTTCCCTTTCCAACAATCTGACAGAGTTCGTTATCTCCTAAATAAACGAGCCCAAAATCCCCTTGGACATAATCAAGAAAATAACTTCTATGGGGCGTAGCATGAAATGAGGCCCCTAAATCTAAAACCCATGAATCATCAGCATTATCTAGGGAAACAATCAAAGCATCATCTTCAGATTTATTACTTACCACATTTGCTTCCTTATTGCCTTCTTGTTTGTCTCCTTTATTTTTCTGAGACCAGCAATCTTTCTTCAGATGACCTAGTTTCCCATAGTACCAACAATCTGTCTATCCTCTGGTTTGGGATCTTTTGTCCCTTGATTTTTCTCATGACTTCCCATGACCTCTAGAACCTTTTCCTCTCTCCTTTGATCCGCCCCTGCTTTTTGCATTCAAAACACTGCCTGATGTGGACCCACTTGAGCTTTTCTTACAAATTTCCTCACTCAGAATAACACCAATAACATCATCAAATTTTAGGGTATTTGAACCAGAAATAGAGTTACTAACCGCTATTACCAAACTATCCTAGCTTTCAGGCAATGAACATAATATCAAGAGAGCTCTAACTTCTTCATCAAATTTTACATTTAAAGAAGTCAATTGACTGACAATCATATTAAATTCATTTAAATGACCTATCACAGATCTACCTTCAACCATTTTTAAATTAAACAAACACTTCATGAGAAATACCTTATTTGAGGCTGAGGGTTTTTCATACAATTTTGCCAAAGCTTTCATTAGACCATCTGTTGTCTTCACTTCTGTTATATTGAATGCCACCGATGGTGCCAGGCACAACCGAATGGTTCCCAGTGCCTTTCTGTCAAGAAGATTCCAATCCTCATCAGACATTGTTGCTGGTTTCTTGGCTACTCCTTCCAATGGCATCCATAAATCCTTTAGATAGAGGTAATCCTCCATCTGCATCTTCCATAACTGATAGTTCTGCCCATTGAATTTATTGACCTTCAATTTACCCTCATCTGCCATTGCTCCCACTCAACTATGAGACTTTCCTGCAGATGATAATTGAACACAACCTACTCTGATACCACTTGTTAGGGTTAGTCGGCAGAAGATATCAATTAAATGCAAATAAAGATTAAACAGAGGAATGGAAATACACAGAAATAATAACAACAAGAGACAAGTTTTAACGTGCTTCACCCAAACTTAGGCTACATTCACCAAACAAAGAGTCTAATATTATTATCCAATAAATCAAACCGATTACAATTAGCAATCCCTACAACTCAATACCGCTGCAAATGTTACAATACAATGTCTCAAAACCCTAACCCTTAGCCGCTTTTATCAAGCCTTTTTATCGGTTACAAAAATTAGGGTTTTCTTGTCGGTCATAAAAAAGTAGGATTTTTTATGTTGGCCCTAAAATTTTTTTTCTTGGGGGTTGCCGCCCCCAAACCCCCACTCGGAGCCCGGCCTGGCCCCGAACCTTGGCGAGGATACATGGCTAGTGTACAGTACTTTCCTGATCAGTCGCCACCTACCAACACTTTGATATACTATCATCAGCCATAGCTCCCACTCAAGCTAATACTCTTTCCTATGGTTCAAAAATTTAGCAAATCCAACCTGAAGCTCTGCTACTAGTTGTTAGAAATAAAATAGAAATCAATGCCGAATAATTTCTTAGAATTGCAACAACAAGAATTATGAAGAGATAAATAAAGAATAGAAATAAAAATTGCACAATATGAAGACATGATTTAATGTGGTTCACCCAATGTGGGCTACGTCCACCAAGAAACACTTGCTCAGATTAGTCTTCTCACAATTACAATGCACAAATATTGTTTGGAGCCATGCTCAACAAACTCTCTTGATTTCACACACTCTATTCACCTTCTCAATCCTTCCTATATTTTACCTACTGCATGCCTATTTATAATCACATCAATAGGTAACTGACATAGAGGTTTTACAAAACAATGGGTACCAAACCATGGGCCAAGTCAACCCATAACAATTCCCATTAATCATGGGTGATGACTCCACCCATATACAAGTATAAATAAAACACATATCTATACTCGCGGAAAGGGGGGATCCGCACATATCTATACCCATGAAAAAAGGGGGATCCTAAACCTCGGCAAGAATACATTAAGAGTCTACAGTATTTGAAATACATTGTAATATGGAAATAGGCTCCATAACATAATAATTCACTTATTTCCCACCAACATTTCACTTAAGGCAATAATCTATTACTTAAATATTTCTAATAAATAGAAAATAATCTATTTACCAAGAAAAAGGCAAATAAATAAAAGGCCTTTAAAAATACAATAGTCCTACAACCTTTAGCAAGATAATCATTTATTTTCTTTACTTGCAATAGATATTTCTAACTTAAGGAAAATTAACCTATTTTCCCAAGCACATAACAATTAAATATAATTCCTTTGCACAAATTGCAATATTTCAAATTATAGAAAATACTTTGAATTTTCCCATACACTAATAATTAGATTAGAACACATTTCACCAAAATGCATTATTTCCAAATAACATTGACTAATCTAACTCTTTCGATCAAACACTTTCTAATGGCATGAACCAATCAATCAAAGGAACTATTAAATCCTTTTGCACATATGAAGAAAACACACAATCACACAAATGATTATTAAACAAATTTCCCATTTCCTAAAATTAACTATTGTGAAAGGCTAATAAAACTTAACACATATCAAGCAGTTGTAAAAGTAATAATTAAAATCACCCAAGAAGACACAATCATAGGTCTAACACAAGGGGATCTAGAATCACAATCAACTTGGATATGGTTTTCACAGGTTTCGACATCACAAAGACAAAGGTGAGATGGCTAAGCGTCCCATGCCAACATTCTCCACATCCCACTCATTGGTTAAACACCTATAAAAATACATCCTGCCCACTCAAGGCAAAGTATCAAATCCAATAATGGAGATCATAGCCAAACCAACATATATCAACCAATGAGGATGTGTAACATAGTAAGGCACATATATATCTTGCAATTACATCATATAATAATCACATCAATATATCCTCTCTAGCAAAAAGATCAAAGTGAAATTAAACATTTAAAATAAAAATGAAGGAACTAGGTCTATCCACCCAACATATCATTTAAATGAAAATAGTGAAACTAAAACACCAACATTAATCAATGTCATAAGGATCCCATAATATGATCAACATAAATTAATCATTCAATAAACAAGACAACAAGGTTTAACATAAGAAGGCATTACATTATATGTAGATTAGATTGTTTGTCCCTCAGAAAATCAACGTGTGCTCTAATGATTTCACCTTATAATTGCTAACTTCTCTTGATTTCTAAATGCCCCTAGCATATGAGTTAATGGCACATTGAATTTCTTTAAATACTGTAACATAACATGTTGCACAAATGTGGGTTATGTTGGCTCATAATAGCTAGTAGGAAGGGGTCAAAATCTTGAAATTCAAATTTGAATTAGAGATAATGCTTCTATAGTTCATATTAATGATGAATGCTTGTAGTTGTGAATCGTGTAAATTTTTTACATCAATGTTCCATATCACATCCCTTCATTCATTATTAGGATGAAGAGAACAAGAGAATCTTTGAATTCTAGGTTCATTCCTATGTATCATAGGATCAATCCCAAATGGCATGAAAATGGACATTGATCTATAAACTCTAATTTGGAATTTAAAAACTAATTAAATTATTCCATATTTTCCTACTTACTATGTAAATAAAAATCTCAAATTGTTAGGAGAAGGAATTATTGTGCTTTGAGCATAAATAAATCTAAAACAAGTCACAACATGTGGATTTTATCTTGAAAAACTAGTTTTTGGTTGTAGCAATGGGCCTTTCTACCCTCCTTTATTACATTGCAAATATATTATTACAATAGGTGGGAAATATTTCCTTCTACTTTCACTTATTCTCCTACAAGAACATAACACATGTATAATAACTCACAACTTTTCTAATTATTGATGCTAAAATGCTATCATACAAGCCTTATTTATAGTTTTTCCAATGCATAGTTGAGTTTTCTTGGGCTCTGGGTGATGATTAGTAGCCATTGGATGTTGAACTAATGCCTATATAGTTCAAATTTTAAATTTGATGTTGGTACTGTTATGGACACTAGCAAACCTATGTTGTTGTTTAGACATAGTGCACCTGCATTGTCATTTGATTACTCACACTGTCTATGTTTTATATAGTCTACCATACTATCAAACACATGTCATTGCATTTGAAACTTGTTTTCCTATTTTCATATATTTTCTAGATCCTTTGGATCACACCTCTCTTCTTAGGAAGGCTTTTGGTCCCACAAAATATTAATGAGACATTAAATGAAGAAAGAGCTCTCCTACTCTCTCCTTACTGTATCACTTGGCTTGGTGTACTTTTTGATCTTTGAGTCTAATCTTACAAGTTTCTTGTTTCAGTTGTTTTATTTTCTAGTACCACATCCTCATGGAGTATGGCTCTTCCTTCCACACCTATCTTCCAAATAGGGTAGTACTTGTTCTTCATCTTCATCTAGCATAGAGGGCTCATAAAGCCACAAATACTCACAATTTACAATTGAATGTATCTTCATGAAAGGAGGAATATCAAGTTTTAATGCATTATCACTAATGGATTCAAAAATTATGAAGGGTCCATAACTTAATAGGTTAATTTTTATAGCTTGTCCTTTGAGTCTTTCCTTACCCTAAAAATCCAAGCTTTGTCTCCCACTTTGACTTTATGCTCCTTTCTATGTTGATCATGTCTTTATTTATACATTTGGTGTGTTCTCAAAATTTATTACTTTGAATTGGATTTGCCTAATCCACTCAACAAATTTAGATGTCATAGTCACCTCATTAGCTTGTCCTACTCATTCATCTTGCTTATCAAAAGCTACATCAAGTGGACTAGAAGGCAAATATCCCAAACATGCTTCAAATGGTGACTGAATTCAGTTCTCTATTATATGAGTATTGAATTTATGGAAGAGATTCATCCCATGTTATGGGACACTTGTTGTTTTACTCCTTGATGAGCTATATCAAATTCATATTAACCACCTTTGTTTGGCCCTCTATTTGTGGGTGAAAAGATGTGCTTTTCTTTAACTTGGTGTCCATCATACTCTATAATGTAGACCAAAACGTACCAATAAACTGTGTATCCTTGTCAAAACTAATAGGCTTAGGTAGCCTAAAATATACCCATACATTATTAAAGAATAATTTAATAGCTTCTTTTCATTCGATAGTCTTTTTACAAGCCATTAAAATGCACGTTTTGTTAAACTTGTCAACTACCACAAATAAGTAATCATGTCCATGTCTACTCATAGGAAAGCCCCCCCAAAATTTATGAAACACTTTCCCATGGTCATGTGGAAATAGGCAAATGCATATACATTCCTTGTTTTCTCATTTTAGGTTTTCTAGCACAACATAATTTACAAATTCTAACAAACCTTGCTACTTCCCATTGCATTTTGGGCCAAAACACATACCTTTGCAAATGATCCACTATTTTTCCTATGTCAAAGTGACCCACCACTTTGGAGGCATGTAAATCCCTTATCAATAGAAGCCTTTCTCTTGGCACACACAATTTCCTACCTTATATAGCAAATCATCTTGGAAGATAAAAAGTCTTCTTCACTTTTTAGAATTTCCCATGATAGAAGTGTTAGACTTAGGGCACACAACTGAGAGGGGGGGTGAATCAGTTGTTCAAAAATTTCTCCAATTAAACACTTAAGTCTTCTTAGTGATTAGATGTATATTAATCATAAACCATAATGCATTCAAATTAAGAGCATAAACATATCAACACATAAGACACCAAGATTTTGACATGGAAAACCCGGTTAAGGGAAAAACCACGGGGTGATTAACCCAAGATTGTATTCTGTTAGAAGAATAGAAAGAACAAAATGGCACATGCCAATTAGGGCTCACTGCCGGAGTACACTGCTCACAAGAGGCTCACTGCCTACAAGAGACACATATTCTACAAAGAAATAAATATCACATACATGAACTAGAGAATAACATCTTCACCATGCTTGAATCAGTTCCATTTAAGCCCAATACTTCTGCTCTGCCTTTCTCTCTCCTCCTTGCTACCACACTCTCATCACCACTAGGACAACTTCAAACTAAGTTCACAATCCCTTATTTATACAAGGTATCAACTTAGGAATGATCATCTAAGTCAGCAAACATTCATAAGACTATCTACAAGATGCATAACTCATTCGGTTGGCCTGTCTCAAGAAGAACACCATCATCCATAAGTTACTCTTCAATTGCGAGCTCCAACTTCAATGTGGACCACCAACACAAACTGGACACGATCCAAAGACCTCCACAAGCTTGCCTGAATTACCAAGAACATCAACACTTCTTTTGCTTACTGAAATCCTTCTCTCCTTCATCCGGAACCTCAAGAACACAACCTGTCATTATTGTCACAAAGGAATAGATGCTTGCAGACCTTCAAACCATGAACAAATAGAGTTGATACACCACAAATACTTCCTCAGCACTCCCTTAAATCCATAGAATAGGAAACTTCATTTCTGGATCTCACTGGACCTTTCTTGTTACACTCTGTCACCTCTGAACACCTACCAGAAATGGTTTTACTTGAGCGGCCACAACTTCTTCATATCTTCATGCAGACCTCTAAAATCTCTACTAGATCTCCTATAGACACATATCTTCAAACCCTTTAATCCTCATCCTCTGATCACCATCCTATCTTGGATTTTTGCCTTACAGTCATCACTGTTCTTCACTGTTCCTGATTGAGACTAATTTTCTCAATATCCTCAGTTCACGGCTCATCCAAACCTTATCATTAATGCAATAGGAGTATGTTGACATCAATGACAATACCAGTTAGGCCCATACTTGCAACAATCTCCCCCTTTGTCATTGATGGCAACATGAGATGTGAAAAATTGTTTTAACCATCAAGTCAAGAACTTCTTCTTACTGTCACAGCTCCCCCTATCAGCAAGAACCATTCACATTCCTTCTCTCCCTTTACTGCTCCCCCTTTGATCAACAACCACTTGTTTTTCACATGTCTTCTCTCCCCCTTTGACATCAATGGCAAAGGGCACATACTTGCAATTCCAACACTTTGGAATCATACTTGTTGCTCCCCCTAAGTAGCAGCTCCCATCAATCTAGATCACAAGATATGACTGTGATATCCATCGGATTGATACACCTCAGTGCACCTTAGTTCATCCCCGGAGGGGCAATAACCCCTAACTTCTCCCTGAGATACTCAAAAGAGTCCTTAGGTAGAGGTTTAGTAAAGATGTCTGCAATCTGGTCCTTGGAGGGTACAAACTCCAATCTGACTTCATTCTTGTTCACTTGCTCTCTCAAAAAGTGAAACTTGATGGATATGTGTTTAGTCTTTGAATGCAACATTGGATTCTTAGATATACTTATAACACTTGAATTATCACAGAAGATTGTGATAGGTTCCTCATACTCTATTTTGATATCTCTTAGCATCTGCTTCATCTACAAAACTTGAGTGCAACTACCTACTGCTACAATATATTCTGCTTCAGTTGTAGACAAAGATATTGCCTCTTATTTCTTGCTTAGCCAAGAAACCAATCTCTTTCCCAGAAAGAATGCTCCACCACTGGTACTCTTCTAGTCATCCACATCTCCTGCCCAATCAGCATCTGTATATGCATGAAGAGAGAAATCATGATCTCTAGGATACCATAGACCATACTCAACCATCCCTTTTAGATATCTAAAAATTCTCTTGATTGCCATGACATGGGATTCTCTAGGATCAGCTTGGAATCTAGCAACAAGACCAACAGCTTGCATAATATCTGGTCTAGTTTGAGTGAGATACAACAATCCTCCAATCATTGATCTGTACTTTGTCTGGTCTACCTTAGGAGAGTCATCATCTTTGCTCAACTTACGTCCGGTTGCCATGGGAGTATTCATTGGCTTTGAATCTTCCATCCCAAATTTCTTTAACAATTCTTTCACATATTTGGTTTGAGAAATGAAGATTCCTTTCTTTGTTCGAGTAATTTGCAGACCCAAGAAGAAATTCATTTCACCAAGCATAGACATCTCAAACTCACTTTTCATTTGATTTGCAAAAGTTTTGCACATACTATCTCTTCCTCCAAAGATGATATCATCAACAAATACTTCAACAATCAAGATGTTTTCATGATCAATTTTGAAATATAAGTTACTGTCAGCAGTACCTTTGTTGAAACCAATCTTCAAAAGATGCTTATCCTATCTTTCATACCAGGCTCTTGGGGCTTGCTTTAATCCATACAGTGCCTTCTTCACCTTGCGGACCATATCACCATGATCAGACAACTGAAATCCATCCGGTTGCTCTATATACACTTCTGCTTCCAAGTCATCATTTAGAAAGGTAGACTTGACATCCATCTGATATACCTTGAAATCCTTGAAGGTAGCAAAGGCAAGAAATAATCTGACTACTTCAATTCTTGCCACCGGAGTAAAAGTTTCTTCAAAATCAATTCCTTCTATTTGAGAGTAGCCCTTGCAGACCAATCTGGCTTTATTTTTGATTACTTCACCAACTTCATTTAGTTTGTTCCAGAAGACCCATTTGGTTCCAATCACATTCGTGTTTCTAGGTCTGGGAACAAGATCCCAAGTGTGATTTTTCTCTATTTGTACCAGCTCTTCCTCCATTGCTTTAGTCCAGTTTTCATCATTGCAAGTTTCATTTACTGTCTTAGGTTCAATCTTTGAAATCAAACAATACTCTTCTAAATCTTGAGAAATTCTCCTTCTTGTTAGTACTCCTTTGCTTTTATCACCTATGATCTAATCTTCAGAGTGATTTAGTCTTACATACCTGAGAACTTTAGGAATTTCTTGCACTTCTGGTTCTTGATCAGGCTCATTGAGACTCATCTCTTCTTCCTAGTTTACCAGATTAGTTTGAATCTGACTGACAGATGAGGCTTGGGCTCCTTGAGTTAGAACACCATTCTGATCATCTTCATCATATTCATAAAACATTGAGGGTTTCTCAATTCCCTCATCAACCTTCACATTTGTACTTTCTATCATCTTTCTCAGTCTTTTGTTATAACACTGGTATGCTTTGCTTTGAGTAGAGTAACCCAAGAATATTCCTTCATCACTTCTAGCATCAAACTTTCCTAGATCTTCATCTCTTTTAATGTAACATTTGCTACCAAAAACTCTAAAATACCTTACAGTAGGAGTGATGCCAAACCAAAGTTCATAAGGAGTCTTACCATTATTGCTTCTGATTTGAACTTGATTTAGAGTATAGACTGCAATGCTAACAACTTCTCTCCAATAGATATGAGGAACATTTGCTTCCATAATCATGGTCCTAGAAGCTTCCTGTATGGTCCAGTTCTTTCTTTCCACTACTCCATTTTGCTGTGGAGTCCTAGGAGCAGACAACTGTCTCTTTATTTCATGTTTCTCACATAACTCTATGAACTCATCAGATGTGAATTCTCCACCTCTATCAGACCTCAGACATTTCAATTTCAATCTAGTTTCATTCTCTACCATAGCCTTGAATATTTTGAATTTCTCAAAAGCTTCTGATTTCTCTTTCAGAAAAGTTACCCACATCATCCTGGAATAGTCATCAATTAGTAACATGAAGTATCTATCACCTTACATACTCCTAATTCTTGACGGGCCACAAAGGTCAGTATGAACTAAGTCCAATAATCTAGTAGAAGACAGTTCCTTACTCTTGAATGTGATTCTACTCAGCTTACCCAATTGACATTCTCTGCACAAGCTATTGGTAGGTTTCACCAATTTTGGAAGATCTCTTACAACCTAAGTATTGCTTATCTTGATGATATTATCAAAATTCACATGACACATTCTCCTATGCCATAACCAACTTTGATCAACTTGAACAAATAAGAAACTTTTATTAGTGCCAACCAAGTAGAAGATATTACCTTTAGTTTGGGTACCAGATGCAATATCTGTTTCAGAACTTTCAAAGATCTTGCATTTTCCATTCTTGAACTGGAGGTCATAGCCTATGTCCACCAACTATCCAACACTGAGAAGATTGTGCTTCAAGCCTTCAACATAGAGAACATTACCGGTTTTGTTCCTTCCATCAAAAGAAATAGTTCCTCTTTTGTTGATTCTACCAGCCGAATTATCACCAAACTTCACCACTCCTCCTTCATACCTTTCCAAATCTATGAACTTATTTTTGTCACCTATCATATGGTGAGAGCAACCACTGTCAATGACCCAATCATCCTTTTCTTCAACTTGGGCAGCCAGGGCTCTTTCTACAACTTTATGATTGACAGATACAGAGGATATTGGTTCTTCTTCCTTGATGGCAATAAACACCCATTCACTTCTAGATTTGTTTCCAGTCTCTGATTCATCATTTGTTACTCCTTCATTATCATCTTCTCCATGAACATAGTAACAATTCTTTTGGAACCTTGATCTGTTAGGATTTGGCCTTGAAAATCTTTCCAGACATTTTGAGGCAAAATGACCAATCTTATTGCAGCTAAAACACTTAAAAGGCAATTTTCCTTTATACTTACCAGATCCTCTTGGTAGTCTCTTTACAATAAGGGATTCAAGTTGAGCAGCTTCTTCTTCTTCTTCTTCCAGGTCTTTTCTTGCTTTTTCATACCATGACAATTTCCTTGATGAGTTCTCTCCCAGATCAAACCTTTGTTTACCTTTAACAGAGGCACTGGCTTTAAATGCAGATTCAATCTTGGGGGGGATCATCTCCAAACTTAGTCATTTCAAATGCAGCCAATTTGCTAGCCAATTGGTCTCTTGTGACAGTTGTATGGGCTCTGAATTCATCAATGGTAGCAACCTTGATTTTGTAAGAGGCAGGAAGGGATCTAAAATTTTTGGCAACAATCTCATTTTCATCCAAGACTCCACCAGCATTTCTAATTCCACAAACAAGCTCATTTACTCTTGGCATAAAGTAGTAATATTTTCATCATCTCTCATCTTCAGTTTTCAAATTTCCCTTTCAGACTCTATAACCTTGCACATTTAACGTACTGGTCTCCTTCATGCAAAAGTTCCAAATTTTTCCAAATATCAAAAGCAGTTGGAAGGTCAATAAGATTTGAGAGCTCTGAATCAGATAATGCGCTTAGAAGAGCTTCTCTAATCTACAAATTGTTTTCAGCATCTGTGATTTCATTTGGAGCTTTTGGACCACCCTGTGGACATACATACTATACTATAACCATGGTCTAGTATGCCATTCCCATCATTGCAAGTGACACTTCATGCGGCCTTTCCATAGATTAAAATTTGTTCCATCAAACTTCAGACTATCCTTCTTGTAGGAAGACATCCTGGATCTCCTCAAGCGGTTAAGCTCTTTTAGAGGAACTTATCTCTGATACAAATTGTTAGACTTAGGGCACACAACTGAGGGGGGTGAATCAGTTGTTCAAAACTTTCTCCAATTAAACACTTAAGTCTTCTTAGTGATTAGTTGTATATTAATCATAAACCATAATGCATTCAAATTAAGAGCAGAAACATATCAACACATAAGACACCAAGATTTTGATGTGGAAAACCCGGTTAAGGGAAAAACCATGCGGTGATTAACCCAAGATTGTATTCTCTGTTAGAAGAATAGAAAGAACAAAATGGCACATGCCAATTAGGGCTCACTGCCCAAGCACACTGCTCACAAGAGGCTCACTACCTACAAGAGACACACTATCTACAAAGAAATAAATATCACATACATGAACTAGAGAATAGCATCTTCACCATGCTTGAATTAGTTCCATTTAAGCCCAATACTTCTGCTCTACCTTTCACTCTGCTCCTCGCTACCACACTCTCATCTCCACTAAGACAACTTCAAACTAAGTTCGCAATCCCTTATTTATACAAGGCATTGACTTAGGAATGATCATCTAAGTTGGCAAACATTCATAAGATTATCCTCCAGATGCATAACTCATCCGGTCGGCTTGTCTCAAGAAGAACACCATCATCCAGAAGTTACTCTTCAATTGCAAGCTCCAACTTCAATGCGGACCACCAACACAAATTGGACATGATCCAAAGACCTCCACAAGCTTGCCTAAATTACCAAAAACATCCACACTTCTTCTGCTTACTGAAATCCTTCTCTCCTTCATCCTGAACCTTAAGAACACATTCTATCATTACTGTCACAAAGGAATAGATGCTTGCAGACCTTCAAAACATGAACAAATAGAGTTGATACACCACAAAGACTTCCTCAACACTCCCTTAAATCCATAGAATAGGAAACTTCATTTCTGGATCTCACTGGACCTTTCTTGTTACACTCTGTCACCTTTGAACACCTACCAGAACCAATTTTACTTGAGCAGCCACAACTTCTTCATATCTTCATGCGGACCTCTGAAATCTCCACTGGATTTCCTACAGACACATATCTTCAAACCCTTTAATCCACATCCTCTGATCATCATCCTATCTTGGATTTTTGCCTTACAGTCATCACTGTTCTTCACTGTTCCTGATTGAGACTAATTTTCTCAATATCCTTAGCTCATGGCTCATCCAAACCTTATCATTAATGCAACAGGAGTATGTTGACATCAATGACAATACCAATTAGGCCCATACTTGTAACAAGAAGTTCTTTATATTTTTCAACAAAATATTTATGTTCATATTCTTCAACATAAGCTAACTTTGTGAAAGTCTTAAAGTGAGTTACCATAGCCATTGTTGAAATAGGTGGTCTAGATAACATATCTGCCATAATATTGTTAATTCCATTTTTTTAATATTTGACTACCAAATTTAATTATTGAAGAAACCTATCCATTTGTAGTGTCTTTCTTGTTGTAATTTACTCTCTGCTTCTAAATACTATAGAAGTTGATGATTAGTATGCACAATAGTTTCTTTACCTAATAAATAGTGTCTCCAGTTTTAATAGCCTAAACTAGTGCATAAAATTATTTATCATAAGTTGCATAACTCCTACCACATGAAGTAAAAAATTTTGAATGACAACATTTAGGTTTACCACCTTGAAGTAAGATGGAACCCATTGCATATTCACTAGCATATTTTTCTACCTCAAATGAATTTTATATGTCAAGAAGAGCTAAAATAGGAGCATGACTTATTTTATAGTTTAATGTTTCAAATACTTCATGTTGTTCATTACCCCATTTAAAGTTCCTCCCTTATGATGCAATTTTATATAAAGGTGCAACTATGTAGGAAATAGAAGGAATAAACTTTGTCATGAATTGTGCAACCCCTACAAAACTCCTAAGTTTTGTTGTGCTCTTTGATGCAGAACAATTTACAATTGCTTCAACTTTAGATGGGTCTATTCTTAATTCTCCTCCTACAACATGCCCTAAATATACCAAATATTCTTTACCAAATTCACATTTCTTTAGATTGCATAGTAGTTGTTATTTTAATCTTTGCAAGACTTTTTGAACATGGATTAAGTGTTCTTTCCATGTAGTATTGAATATTAAAATATAATCTAGATAAAATATCTTAAAGATATAACTAAATTCCCTTAAAACATCATTCATCATTCTTATAAAAGTAGCAAGCACATTACTCAAGCCAAAAGGAAGTACTAACCATTCATAAAGTTCTTGCTTAATTTGTAAAGTAGTTTTCCATGTCTCTTCTTCTTTCATTCACACCTAATGGTAACTTGACTTAAGATCCAACTTAGTAAAATACTTAGTTTATCTAAGTTGATCTAACAAATTATCTATCCTTAGGAGATGATATCTATTCTTAATAATAATTTTATTAAGAGCCCAATAATCTATGCATATTCTCCAAGAATCATCTTTCCTTTGCACCATCACTATGGGTGAACCACAAGGTGAAGTTCTAGGGAAAATCATCACTTGCTCCAATAGCTCCTATAGTTTCCTCTTAACCTCATTTCTCTCAAGTAAGGACTATTGCTACAAGCTAATATTTCATAGAGGAGATTTTGGTATGAGTTGAATCTCATGCTCCACCTCCCTTCTTGGTGGTAAACATTTTTTTTCTACAAACACTTCTTTAAAATTATATGATAACACTCCATCCAAACCTTTCAATTTTGACTTAGTCATGGTAGAAATGTGAATCCCATATTCATTCTTACCTTTAAAAGCAAAAGTAATTAAAACTATTTATTTTCCTGATCTAGTTTAATTGCTTAATTTGCACTTACCATATCTACTTTATCCTTGCTCTAGTGTCCTTTGATTATATATTTGACCCCATCCTTGACCCACTTGCACTTATTAGCCATTTTCATGAATACAACATCATCAACATAAAATATGGACTACCAAGAACAATATTAAAAACATTAAGTGTTGGTGTAATATTTTAGTCACCTTGGATATGTTCTATCCTAAGTGTGATATTGCACCTATTTATTAAGTTTACTAAGGATAATATGAATATTTATTTATTCTCTCCTATGTAACTAATAATGATGTGTACACCTTGACTTGAGGGACACAAGTGCCACTACTACGTTATCAATCCTTGATTGACAATAGTTAAGTGCCACCATTATTTAGTCAAGGCTACCTCTGTCTTGGTAAGACTAAGTTAACTCACCTCTTGATTGAGAGTAATTGAGAGTTAGCTCATACCTCATGCACTTATCATCTCCTTTATTCATGCATCCAAGAGGCCTATATAGCTTATTAATCAATTCATGCTATTATGATCTTTCATTATGCTATTTTGAGTTTTGGAGCATTTGCATTTCTCTTATTAGATTCTAAATTTGTGATGCCATTTTGATCTTTGATCATTTACATTTCCAATTTCATAGTTTCTATTTCCTATACTAGTTTCTATTTTTTGTAGATTCTAACATGGTATCAGAGCTTTGGTGCTAGATTAGATCTTTTAGTTTCTTTTTTTTTTAAGAGATTAGGGGGGTTAATCACTTTGCATGTGTGTTTTCCTAAAACCTAATATGCTCTTCTCTTGCATCCTTAGATGATTTGGAGAATCAAAATGGTTTGATAGAAAAAAAATTAACTCTTGGGTTTGCATTTGTGTTTTCTAGATTTTGTGTGTCTATAGATTTTTGGTAATCTTGGTATCATTTTTAACTA
This sequence comes from Cunninghamia lanceolata, assembly GCA_027924645.1. Classification (NCBI taxonomy): domain Eukaryota; kingdom Viridiplantae; phylum Streptophyta; class Pinopsida; order Cupressales; family Cupressaceae; genus Cunninghamia; species Cunninghamia lanceolata. Next base: position 10,803,576 of record BSBN01000202.1, read on the forward strand.
TTCCATAGCCTTTGGGAGGCTCAATAAAGTCAATTTTGGCTTTTGTTTCACCATAATTAGAGTTTTAGAAGCTAATTTACAACCAAGGGTTTATTTGTGGCATTAGGAAAACTACTCATTTTTGGGATCTTTTCAAGCCAAATGAACCCTGCCATTGCATTCAAAAGGCCCAAAAACACTCATTTTGATATAAGATTTGTCAAATTTGGTGTTAGGAGCATTTGAGGCAATTTTTTTTCTTGGAGAGGTCATACAACCCCTACACAGGTGTGTAATCTACATTTTAAAAATTAAAAAAGGGTCCCACAATACTATAGCAGCAATGAACACTGGTAGAAACATCACCACCACATCCCACAAACCACCAATAGGTGTCCTTCTTGGCCTTGCCACCTCCACTAGATGTAGCTCCCCCTTGCACAAGTGGCACCACTCTCTAGCAACCACACCACTAAGTAACACCACCTCTGTTATTCCCTCGTGAGCATAAAACAAATTTCCACCTTGAAACCACAAATTTCTATGAAAAGTGGTTTTGTTTGTATAGAAGGCAATTTTATTTTTTAAAAAGGGTGATTGTATTGAATACAATAAAAGTTTCATGCCAATTAGATGGTGGTGTTGGAGCCTAGTTTCACAAGCCTTAGAACTTGCAAAAATCTTAAGTTTAGTCCCCCTATTAAATTACACTTGTCTTGTTTTACCCATTATTGATAACTGATTTGAGAAATTTCAAATGGGTCTTCCCTTTGTCAAATTTCACCTAAGTCTTGTTGAGTGTCATCCCCAATGTGCTTATCATGTTTCGATGTTGCAAAAAATCCAATTTTTGTTGAGTTTGGAGGTTCCTTGTCAAATTCTAAGTGGTTCAGTGTTTTGTGGGTTTTCCCTTTTCCATCAAATGCAGGTTTCCTATAGGATACTGCATATTTTTTTCTCCACAACATTCAACATCCACATCTTGTTCTAAGTCAAATCCCCACATTTGCTACAAAACACCCCAAAGACTTTCTAGAATGCCAGATTTGACCCTTGCAACTTATCAAATGTGATTTTCTCACCCAAATGCATCACACATTCCAAGGGCATAATTCAAAATGAAAATCTAAAAATGGATAATGAATATAAATGTGGATTTCATAAAATCACATTCAGTTATGCTCAACACTTCAACATGTAGTAGTAGGTCAAATTTCTACTAATGACTAAGAGGGCAAAAAATTTACATGCTACAAAGGAAAAATTGCTCCCTAGTGAATCTTTTTCACCACAAAAGTAAAATATGCATGAAAGCGCTCCTAGAAATAGGGGAAATTAGTTTCAAAGGAAGAGATTTAAATATATTATAGCATATTCCTTTATGCCCATGTGTAGTTGTAGATCAAAGGTTTTAGCTCACACCATGTGTCACTCTCAAATCCAATCTGAGTTTCTTTATCCTTCTCTTTAAATTTGAACATTTAAGCATTGTAAAGTAGAGTTTGAGAGTTTTAGATAGTGTATTAGGCTACTACTGAAATCTCCAAGTTGATTTTGGGTCTATACATGATGAAGTTATGGGACTTGTAGTGCAAAGATTTATGAAGTACTCTGAGAAATGAAACATGAATTGGTTTTTAGTACACTTTCTTGTAATTAACATTATAATATTGGTTTGGTAAATCAATACAAGACCATATTCTTATCTTTACTCTACAATCTCTCTCTAATTTATTTTGTATGCTTCAAGGAACTTAGAAAGTTTCTAGGTGCATATTTTCTACACTTGTACCAGAGATTAGTTAGTTTGTCATTTACAGAATGTAGTGAAATTTCCTATTATAAGTTGTTTATGATCAAAAATATTTCTAACCTAGTACATGCAGGGTTTTCAAATTGGGAAAGGATAAATAAGAAAGGGTTACATTACCAAGAATTAGAAAGTATTTGAGGGTCTAAATCTTTTGCATGGTGCAAGCTAGGTCAATTAGGCTCATCCAAATTAGAGTTACTCTACCTTTGTAGTCATTTTTTTTGGGTTGACTCTATTTCTATAGGATTAGGCACTGGTCTTTATTAATTACATCTAATCCAACACCTCAAACTTATAAATGTTGAATATCTACAAAGGGTATAAGTTATTTGAGGTCTTCTTATCATCTTGGAGCTAAAAGGTGATAAGGATAGGCTTAAATTCTTGTAAATTCATCACCCCTTTTCATAATTATAATGAAGATAAGTTATGTTTATAATTTATTATTCACAATACTAGTAAAGCTATAGATGATCATGCTTACACATGCTAAATATTGAATTCTTTGATCACACAACTGTGAATGTGTCAATTATCTACATATCTAGGGTCTATATCTACAAATTTATACAAAACCAACACAATATGATTTAGTGACAATGAACTAGACTTATGCATTATATATGTTGGACCTAGTTTTGCCTTTGTAGTAGTGATTGTCAATGCTCTTTGTTATTTTGATGACCCTCATAAGGATTACCCTCTTGAGTCTTGTAGAGCTCAAAATGTAGAAGATGTTGTTGGATTTAGGATAGACAACTGAGAGGGGGGGTGAATCAGTTGTCCAAAACTTGCTTCTAATTCAAACACTTAAATCCACTTTGTTATTTAATATCATATCAATTAACCATTCAAGAAAATATAAACATAAACACTAGAGCAGATACACATCAACACATGAAACACCAAGATTTTGACGTGGAAAACCTGGTCAAGGGAAAAACCACAGGGTGATTAACCCAAAGATTATTCTCTGTTAGAAGAATAAGAAAAATAGATGGCACATGCCAATTAGGGCTCACTGCCCAAGCACACTGCTCACAAGAGGCACACTGCCTACAAGAGACACACTGTCTACAAAGTAACAAATATTACAAACTTGAATTGGAGAATGACATCTTTACCATGTCTGGATCAGTTCCATTTAAGCTCGAAACACCCCTGCTTTGCCTTTCTCTCTTTTGCTATACCACACTCATCCGCTCCACAACACACACCAAAATGAATTCAAAATCCCTTATTTATACATGGCATCAACTTAGGAACAATCATCTAAGTCGGCAAACACCTATAAGATTATTCGCAAGACGTGTAATACATCCGATTGGCCTGTCTTAGGAAAAAAACCAATATCTGTGGTTATTCTTCAAATAGAAACTCAAACTTCAATGCGGAAGGCTAATAAGAATTGTATATGATCCAAAGATCACCAAAACCTTTCCCGAGTCATCAAGAACATCTGCACTTTGTCAGCTTACTGGAATTCTTCTCTTCTTCATCTGGAACTTCAAGAACACAGTCTGTCATCACTGTCAAAATGAAAAAGGTGCTTCCGGACCTCCAAACCATGCACAAACCATGCACAAATCTAGTTGTCACTTCACACGGACTTCTTCAACATTCTCTCCAATCCGCAGAATGAGAAAATGCACTTCCAGATCTCACCAGACCTTTTTGTAACACTCTGTCACTCCGGAGCATCTCCCGTAACCGGTTCTACTTGATCGATCACAACTTCTTCATATCTTCATATGAACCTCTAAAATCTTAACGGATCATCTCAAGACTAATATCTACAAACCCTTTAAACTGCATCCTTTGATCTTCATCTTATCTTGGACTTTTACCTTGATGTCATCACTATTCTGCACTGTTCCTGATTAAGACTAATTTTCTCAATATCCTCAGCACACAGCTCATCCAATCCATCTCATTGAGGAATATGAGTATGTTGACATCAATCACAACATTGGTTATCCTCATACTTGCAATAATCTCCCCCTTTGTCATTGATGACAACATATGATGTGAAAAACCATCAAGACAAGAACTTCTCCTTTCTGTCACAACTCCCCCTATTAGCAACAACTCTTCACATGTCTTCTCTTTCTTTACTGCTCCTCTTTGATCAACTACTTGTTTTTCACATGTCTTCTCTCCCCCTTTGACATCAGTGGCAAAGGGCTCATACTTGCAACTTTAACACATCAGAATCATACCAGCTGCTCCCCCTGAGTAGCAGCTCCCCATCACCAATCCAGATCATAAGATATGACTATAAAATCCACTGGACTGATGCACATCAGTGCATCCTAGTTCATCACCGGAGGGGCAATAACCCCTAACTTCTCCCTGAGATACTCAAAAGAGTCCTTGGGAAGAGGTTTAGTAAAAATATCTGCAAGCTGATCCTTGGAGGGCACATACTCCAATCTGACTTCACCCTTGTTCACTTGCTCTCTTAGAAAGTGAAATTTGATAGATATATGCTTGGTCTTAGAATGCAACACCAGATTCTTAGAAATATTTATTGCACTTGAATTATCACAGAAAATTGTGATAGGCTCCTCATATTCTACTTGAATATCTCTTAGCATTTGCTTCATCCACAAAAGTTGAGTGCAACTTCCTGCTGCTGCAATGTATTCTGCTTTAGTTGTAGATATTGATATTGCCTCTTGTTTCTTGCTTAGCCAAGAAACCAATCTTTTTCCCAAAAAGAAAGCTCCACCACTGGTGCTCTTCCAGTCATCCACATCTCCTGCCCAATTTGCATCTGTATATGCATGAAGAGAGAAATCATGATCTCTAGGGTACCATAGACCATACTCAACTGTCCCTTTTAGATATCTAAAAATCCTCTTGATTGCCATAACATGAGATTCTCTAGGATCAGCTTGGAATCTAGCAATAAGACCAACAGCCTACATAATATCTGGTCTAGTTTGAGTGAGATACAATAGTCCTCCAATCATTGACCTATATTTTGTCTGATCTACCTTGGGAGAGTCATCATCTTTGCTCAACTTGCATCCTGTTGCCATGGGAGTATTCATTGGCTTTGAATCTTCCATTCCAGATTTCCTCAACAATTCTTTCACATATTTGGTCTGAGAAATTAAGATCCCTTTCTTTGTTTGAGTAATTTGCAGACCCAAGAAGAAATTCATTTCACCAAGCATTGACATTTCAAACTCACTTTTCATTTGATTTGCAAAGGTTTTACACATATTGTCTCTTCCTCCAAAGATGATATCATCAACAAATACTTCAACAATCAAGATGTTTTCATTATCTATTTTGAAATATAGATTACTATCAGCAGTACCTTTGTTGAAACCAATGTTCAAAAGATGTTTGTCTAGCCTCTCATACCATGCTCTTGGGGCTTGCTTTAGACCATACAGTGCCTTCTTTAATTTGTAGACCATATCACCATGCTCAGATAACTGAAATCCATCAGGTTGTTCAATGTACACTTCTTCTTCTAAGTTACCATTCAGGAAAGAAGATTTGACATCCATCTGATACACTTTGAAATCTTTGAAGGCAGCAAATGCTAGAAATAGTTTAACTACTTCAATTCTTGCCATTGGAGCAAAGGTTTCCTCAAAATCAATCCCTTCAATTTGAGAGTAGCCTTTGTAGACTAATCTGGCTTTATTCCTGATTACTTCACCAACTTCATTTAGTTTGTTTCGGAAGACCCATTTGGTTCCAGTCACATTCTTGTTTCTAGGTCTAGAAATGAGATCCCAAGTGTGATCTTTCTCAATTTGCATCAGCACTTCCTCCATTGCTTTGGTCCAATTTTCATCATTGCAGGCTTCATTTATTGTCTTAGGTTCAATCTTTGAAATCAGACAACATTCATCTAAATTTTGAGTAGCTTTTCTTCTAGTTTGCACACCTTTGCTTTTGTCACCTATGATCTGATCTTTAGAGTGGTTCAGTCTTACATACCTTGGAACTTTGGGAGTTTATTGCACTACTTTTTCTTGATCAGGCTCATTTAGACCAACCTCTTCTTCCTGATTTACCGGATCAGTCTGAATCTAACTTTCAGAGGAAGATTGAGCTCCTTGAACCAGAGAACCATTCTGATCATCTTCATCATATTCATAAAACCTTGAGGGCTTCTCAATTCCTTCATCAACCTTCACATTTGTACTTTCTATCATCTTTCTCAGTCTCTTATTGTAACACTGGTATGCTTTGCTTTGAGTAGGGTAACCAAAGAAAATTCCTTCATCTCTTCTAGCATCAAACTTTCCTAGATCTTCATCTCTTTTAATGTAACATTTGCTACCAAATACTCTAAAATATCCCACAGTAGGAGTTATACCAAACTAAAGTTTATAAGGAGTCTTACCGGTATTGCTTCTGATTTGAACTCGATTGAGAGTATAGACTGCAGTGCTGACAGCTTCTTTCCAAAACATCTGGGGAACATTTGCTTCCATCATCATTGTCCTGGATGCTTCCTGGATGGTCTGGTTCTTTCTCTCTACTACTCCATTCTGCTGTGGAGTCCTAGGAGCAGATAACTGTCTCTTTATACCATGCTTCTCATAAAAGTCTATGAATTCACTAGATGTGAATTCACCACCTCTATCAGACCTCAGACATTTTAGTTTTAATCTAGTTTGGTTCTCTACCATAGCCTTGAAGATTTTGAACTTCTTAATAGCTTTTGATTTCTCTTTCAGAAAGGTAACCCACATCACCCAGGAATGGTCATCAATTAGTAACATGAAATATCTATCACCTTGCATACTCTTGATTCTTGTTGGACCACATAGATTAGTATGAATTAATTCCAATAATCTGGTAGAGGACTGATCCTTGCTTTTGAATGAGACTCTGCTCTGTTTACCCAGCTGACATTCTTTGCACAAACTATTTGTAGGTTTCACTAATTTTGGAAGATCTCTTACAGCCTGAGTATTGCTTATCTTGATGATGTTATCAAAATTTACATGACACAACCTTCTATACCATAACCAACTCTGATCAACTTGAACAAACAGACAACTTTTATTAGAACCAACTAGATGGAAGATATTACCTTTTGTTTGAGTAAAGGATGCAATCTCAGTTCTGAAGCTCTCAAAGATCCTGCATCTTCCATTCTTGAACCGGAGATCATAACCTTTGTCCACCAACTGTCCAAGACTGAGAAGATTGTGCTTCAATCTGTCAACATACAGTATGTTACTAGTTTTGCTTTTTCCATCAAAAGAAATAGTTCCCCTTCCTTTGATTCTACCTGCAGAATTATCACTGAACTTTACCATTCCTCCTTCATACCTTTCCAAGTCTAAGAAATTGTTTTTGTCACCTATCATATGGTGAGAGCATCCACTGTCAATAACCCAATCATCCTTTTCTTCAACTTGGGCAGCCAAAGCTCTTTCTACAACCTTATGATTGACAAATTCAGAGGATATTGGATCTTCTTCCTTGATGGCAATAAACACCCATTCATTTCCAGATTTGTTTCCTATTTCTAATTCATCATCTATTACTCCTTCATTATCATCATCTTCATGGACATAATAACAATTCTTTTGGAACCTTTGTTTGTTAGAATTTGACCTTGTAGATCTTTCCGGACATCTTGAGGCAAAATGACCAATCTTATTGCAGTTGAAGCACTTAAAGGGTAATTTTCCTTCATACTTACTAGATCCTCTTGGCAGTCTTTTTGCAATGAGGGCTTCAAGTTGAGCTATTTCTGCTTCTTCCTCTTCCAAGTCTCTTCTTGCTTGATCATACCATGACAGCTTCCTTGAAGAGTTTTCTCCCGGATCAAATCTTTGTTTACCTTTCACAAAGGCACTGGCTTTGAATGCAGATTTAGTTTTGGGGGGATCATCTCCAAACTCAGTCATTTCAAATGCAGCCAGTTTGCTAGCTAATTGGTCTCTTGTGATAGTTGTATGGGCTCTGAATTCATCAATGGCAGCAACCTTGATTTTGTAGACAACAAGAAGGAATCTGAGAATTTTGTCAACAATCTCATTTTCATCCAAAACTCCACCAACATTCCTAATTCCACACACCAGCTCATTTACTCTTGGCATAAATGTAGTAATATTTTCATCATCTCTCATCTCTCATCTTTCGAATTTCCCTTTGAGACTATGCAACCTTGCACTCTTAACATACTCATCTCCTTCATGCAGAAGGTCTAGTTTAATCTAGATCTCATAAGCAGTTGGTAGGTCAATGACATTTGAGAGTTCTGAGTCAGTCAATGCGCTTAGAAGAGCCTGTTTGCTCCGCAGATTATTTTCAGCATCTATGATTTTATTTAGAGTTGTCGGACCACCCTGTGGAGGTACATATGCTTTTGTGACCATAGACAAGTACGCCTTTCCCATACACTCCAAGTGACATTTCATGCAGCCTTTCCAAAGAGAGAAGTTGGTTCCATCAAACTTCAGACTATCCTTCTTGTATGATGACATCCTGGATTACCTCAAGCAGTAAAGCTCCTTCAGAGGAACTTGGCTCTGATACCAATTGTTGGATTAAGGACAGAAAACTGAGAGGGGGGGTGAATCAGTTGTCCAAAACTTGCTTCTAATTCAAACACTTAAATCCACTTTGTTATTTAATATCATATCAATTAACCATTCAAGAAAGCATAAACATAAACACCAAAGTAGATACACATCAACACATGAAACACCAAGATTTTGATGTGGAAAACCTAGTCAAGGGAAAAACCACGGGGTGATTAACCCAAGGATTATTCTCTATTAGAAGAAGAAAGAAAAATAGATGGCACATGCCAATTAGGGCTCACTGCCTAGGCACACTGCTCACAAGAGGCACACTGCCTACAAGAGACACACTGTCTACAAAGTAACAAGTATTACAAACTTGAACTGGAGAATGACATCTTTACCATGTCTGGATCAGTTCCATTTAAGCCTGAAACACCCCTGCTCTGCCTTTCACTCTTTCACTATAACACACTCATCCACTCCACAACACACACCAAAATGAATTCACAATCCCTTATTTATACAAGGTATCAACTTAGGAACAATCATCTAAGTCAGCAAACACCTATAAGATTATTCGCAAGACGTGTAATACATCTAGTCAGCCTGTCTTAGGAGGAACACCAATATATGTGGTTATTCTTCAAATGCAAACTCAAACTTCAATGCAGATTGCCAATAAGAATTGTATACGATCCAAAGATCACCAAAACCTTTCCTGAGTCATCAAGAACATCCACACTTTGTCAGCTTACTAGAATTCTTCTCTTCTTCATCCAGAACTTCAAGAACACAGTCTGTCATCATTGTCAAAATGAAAAAGGTGCTTCCAGACCTCCAAACCATGCACAAACCATGTACAAATCTATTTTTCACTTCACACGGACTTCTTCAACATTCTCTCCAATCTGCAGAATGAGAAAATGCACTTCCGGATCTCACTGGACCTTTTTGTAACACTCTGTCACTCCGGAGCATCTCCCGAAACTGGTTCTACTTGGTCGATCACAACTTCTTCATATCTTCATGAGGACCTCTGAAATCTTAACTGGATCATCTCAAGACTCATATCTACAAACCCTTTAAACCGCATCCTCTGATCTTCATCTTATCTTGGACTTTTACCTTGATGTCATCACTATTCTGCATTGTTCCTGATTGAGACTAATTTTCTCAATATCCTCAGCACACAGCTCATCCAATCCATCTCATTGAGAAATATAAGTATGTTGACATCAACGACAACACTAGTTATCCTCATACTTGCAATAGATGTTGGTTCCCAAATCTACACACATCAAACTCTAAAGATTTGCCAATTCTTATGATCAAATTCAATGGGAAACTTGGCCAATAGAGTGGGAGATCATTTTCACCTATCTTCCTTGCCCTTTAGGCTCTTCCAAACCTAGGGGGTATCCCTTATCACAAAATAATCAAATGTATCTTTCATTTACAACTAGGTAGATATGTTCTCATATATTTGTACCAAGATGTGTATAATTACCCTCAGACCAGTTATATTCTTTGTTTATTCTTACTATTTATACCTGAGAACATGCAGTACCTAAAAAATATAAAATGAAATAATTCAAATGATGTATCTTTTAATTCAGTATTCTTTTCTGAACCTTTAGGCAAATAAATTCCCATACTGGTGCCTTATCAAGGGTAATAGAGTCAAAATATCATGATGCAAATGTCTCCTTTCTAACATCAGAACTCCAAATTCAAAGAGTCAGCATGTATCACTTTCTTGCAATTCTATACCTAAGGATGAGTATTTCCTACAACTCTACTTCAATAATTTCCCTAATGAAATACACAGCTTCCTATGTCTTACTTAAAGCATATTTAATCTATTCCTTGAACAGAAGCAGTAAATGAGACATTCAAAACAACAAATGTGCATAAGTGAAATCCAAAATCCTTGATTCCTTCATTCACAAAATAAATGCATACATTCAAGGAGACAATTGCAAGAAACACACACATGAAGTGTTATTCATATTACTTAATCTGAATTGAAAAGATTACCATAGAAGAGTTTATTCATTTGTAGACATTAATTTTGTTTTGGAGTCGTGATAATGGACCTACTCTGCTACTTAAATTACTCCCCAAGAATTTTGATACCTTGTGTCCAAATTCCAGACAAGAATCTCTTTCCTAATATCCAGTTCCTTTTTTCAGGAATATCTCTTTGTATATCTCCTCCCCTACTATGACTTTTGGAAACCTATATATAGGCAAACTATGTTGGCCAGCATTTTTGAAGTATAATTTCTTAGTTACATTTCATTTAATTTTTGTGAATTTGAAAACTACATCCTTGCTTTGATTGGTGAACACTTTCTTTTAGTCAATTCCTTTGCAAAGATTTCAACAATGTTCCAGAATGTTCTAATTGGCTAAAAGTCTTCTCAGGAGGTTATGACTAGATGTCCCCTCTTTGTTTCATATTCAAGATCAGATCGTAGGCTTCTGGGAAGGCAACATAATTCCTCATCTTTCAATCTTCATTCATTAGATGTCTAAGCTATAGAATTATTGAGGTGACTCTCAATAGTCAAACCAGAAAATTGTCTTTACTGGGGCAAGGACTTCTTTGACTCTATGAATAGAGTCCCACTTCTGCAGTATGGTCCCTAGCATCAAAACATGATGCCCTGCCTCTGCAAATGTTCTTGATGAAAATCATCAAAAAAAGGGATGATGCAAGAGAATACTTATATCTCTCCTCTTGCACTCTTGGATCCCAATTCTTATCGAGCTTGATGCAATCCTACCCAGTTGGTCCACCCCCAAGGAACAACTTCATGCATTTGGAGCATTTGGATGATCTGACTAGTCTCCCACCAGAATGAAATTATTCAGCTATGGTTTTGGGAAACTGGCAAGACTACTGCTGCTAAATTGTCCTACTTTTCCCAATACCTCCCATTCCAATGGCTGACACTTGCTCTTTCCTTAATTTAGAATGAGCAGAGATGTAAACAGGACAATAGGGACATACTCCTTTGGGAAACAAAAAGGTAGAAACTGTAGGGAAGTATTCCGCATAGTACTCATGATAGCAATTGATGTGAACAATTCATGGGGACACTTCCATTTATAGAAAAAATGAACAGAGGTCCTTTTCTTGAGCAATTTCCACTTTCTGACACCCTTCTTAATTCCATTCTAGGTGTTCATAGATTCAGCACACTTGAATTCATACTTGGACATCTTCAATAATACAATCACAATTTTCAAAGCATGAAACAGAGGCACATATTAATGTCACCTAACTACAAATGCCTCTCACACAGACAACAAAGGTCTGATTCATGTACCAAGACCCAACTGAGTATCAAGAATTACTAGAGAAATGTGTCGATTGTTAAATCACCTTCTTGCATACTTGAGCAATAGTTAATTCACAACTAATAATTTCAAAAATCCAGGTTGAACCTACCATGCCATAGTTGTTTTGATGTTCATGCTAGCATGCTCAAATGAAATCCAAGATTTTAAATTTGGACCATAGATTCAAGGTATATCAAAACAAGATGAGCGGATAGGAATGCAAAAGAGTCCACTGGAATTGTTGTAGAGTCAACAACCAATCAAGAAATGCTAACAAAGAATGTCATTTAGTTGAAAAGCCACAATCTTACCACATGTCATCTTATCGCAGTAGCGCAAGCCCAACAGATATCCACACTAGCACCTCTGCATTCACATTCTAGGTGCTTACTTTAACTCCTTTAAGATAAAATTGTGTCCCACCCTCTAGCTAGCACATTATCGCAACAATGCAAGGAATATTCCATTGCATTTCTTCGCAACACGCTACCACGATCCAATAGGGGACAAGCATATAGTGGTTGAATCAATAGGCAAGAACTTGGGCCCACCAACTCAAAATCAATGGTTATTGCATCGTCGCAGTCTTGACAAATTTGACAAATCTAAAGCTTGCAATGCCATGATAGCCATCCATTTATCTCTAAAGAGCATGTTCTTGGACCTTAGGAATTATTTTTCATAAACAGGGGGAGAACCAGTGACTAGGCTCATGGGGTTAGTTATGAATGAAGCTAAGGACATTAAGTTGTAACTTAAAGTTGGGGTGATCACCTACCACAAGTCACTTCAAAATTAGGATGCAAACCCTTCAAAAATTCAAGGATTTAAGGTTTTTAGGTACAAACTCAGCCAATTTTAGGGTTTAATACGTAGAACAAGAAAATTGCATGGGGGGGTTCCACCAGTGGCTCTGGTTGGGGACGCATTACTCTTGTAGGCATGACAAGGACCACAAAATTCCAGGGTGCAGACCATGTGCTTGATCACTAGGCTATAGAGTAACTGCTTTAATTAGGAGTTGAAGACCGATTGAAAGGTGACTCAAACATCAACTCTAATTTGGTGGCCCTAGGCCACCAAAAACAAGAAACTAATGCTTGCCTCTATCAAATACCTTGTTTTCAGTAGACAACCCTATGCTCAATTTGGGAATATTGTGCTTACATCCACCAACAAGAGACCAAATCATCACAGTATTAATCACATCAACCTACACTAAACAATTAATGTTAGCAAATGATAAACACAAATAAAATAAATCATTTTCATGCTTGCATTGTTTTTGATCAACCAAACTACAGTGAGTCCTCATATATTTGTTGTCCTGATCTGAAAGACAAAATAATTCAATACCCTCTAGATGACTATCACCATCAAGATTAATCCTATCTCTACTTTCCATGTCAAACTTGAAACCTTCATAAAATATTTATGATAATTGTTGCTGTGAATCATATTTGTCACATGCTAGCTCTTCATCAGATAAAATGATAGATTCATAAGCAACTTTTCTTCCACTTTGATCTGTATCAAATTTGTACTCATTTGAGTTCTGAAATTCATTTACTTCATTATACACCCTGATGTCTTGTAAGGGAAACTCAACTCAACCTGAGTCATGATCTTGATAAGGCTAGATATGCTTATCAAACTTATGAGCATATGGGACCCAATCAATCTTTATCAATTCATGAGCAAATTCACCTACCTTAGGTTAATCCTTCTCAAGCTCACCACACCCTTCATCTTGTTCAAAGATAGGATTATCCCTACACTAGTAAGGATTCTCATTTCTTATCATTAGTGAGGCTAAAGGCTCATCATAAAGAACATTCATCCATGTCATAAAAGTCTCTGCCTTGTCATTGTGAGAATCTACACCATTCTCAACATCATCATATTCAGAATCATTAGAATAAGACATACATTCCACATCACAATAAATAATCATCTCTTGATCTTAACTTGGAAATTATCCATTCTCAACAAAGTAAGTACCGTCACTAGTGCACCTAATAGTAGAAGTGAACACCTCCAACTCTGCTTCACATAAACCATCATCCATATTTATAGAACAATCATCAACATTTGAATTGTGTATGAAAATTTTAGACATGTTACCTATATATTCATGTGGCGCCTTAGTAACAACTTTTTTGGAAGATATGAACTCATGTATATCTTTACAATTTTTAGTTTCAAATTTAGTTTTTACATAATGATCCTGAACCTTGCTATTTTTGTGGCAAACTTGGTTACTTTGTTGTATCATGATTTCTTCTTTTTTAACCACCATACCAAATCCTTTCTCATTCTTGTCAATCAGATAATTATGATTACCATTATTATGAGATGAAATATTAATGACATTATGAGGTAAAGAGAAAAAACCTACTGATTTATCTTACACATCTGTATGAAAAATTTGGTGATACGCTCAGTTAGCAGTTACTTTTCCACTAATCATCCCATACTTCTAATTATTTTCTATGTTCACTGCACTTGCAAAATCTTAATAACGTGTAGCAGGTTCTTTATCTCTCTGCATATGGCTCATTTCCTCTTCTAATGCACCCAAATATATGACTAAACAAAATGCATCATTGGGCCTTATGTATTCCGAGATATTTATGATTGCTTTTGAAAAACTTAAATTGAAAACAAGTAGTGATTCATGCTCCTTTTGAATTGTCATAAAATTAGTCACCAATGAAACCATATCAAATATTTCACCAAATTGTTCTAGAAATGCAACTTTGAACTCATACCATGATGAAATAGAACATTCATGTAAGAAAAAAAACCAGTCCCTAACATCATTTTTTAAAGTCTAAACAAGAAACTTCATAACCACATCCTCATTCTCAATCTCATAATCAGCCATTAAGTCATATTTTTTTGCAAATGCCTATTGGTTGATTCAGAATTCTTTCCACTATACTTTGGTAAACATTATATGACTTTACTAGGGACAACATTTGGATATCCATGAATATCACTGAAATTCAAAGCTTTATATCTTTCAGCAATTAAGCAATTCATTTTCGACATCTTATTTGAAAATACTGACAAGATATAGTACCTGGGAGTGTATTGCAACCTCAAACAAGTTTAGAGTTGTCACCTCTCAAAAGAGGACAAAATATCAATCAAGCCTTTTGGGTTGATCCTTATATATATATATATATATTATTGTGATTATACTTGTCTTTTGGTTAGATTATATATATGTTTAGTGCTTATTTCCTTTCAATGAAATCTTTTGGCTAATTACTTAAATTATACTTTTCAAATGCATATCTTATGAAATTATTGTACAAATTGTGTGATTGCATGAGAAATACAATAGTGAACTTCCTGGTGGCCTCTAGACCTGTCCAGAGCACCCTTCTTCATGAAGAACCTAAACCCTGGAAAGCTCCAGATGCCACTACACTTCAAGAGAGTCATCCTCCCCTTGATTCAATGACCACTAAAGCCAACCCTAGGGCTACTTAAGAATCCAGTGATGCAAATATAACTGACACCCCAAAAAAAGCAACCTATTAGCAAATCTAAGGTCTGGTCCACATGTCACTTTGTTTAGTAACAAATGAAGTAGCTATCAATCGATGTCCAAGTCACTAAAGTAATTGTCCATCAGCATCAACACCATTCCAGGAAATTCTCAGCCGTAGAGAAGGAACTATTGATGTATTAAATAAAGTAAATGGTTTAATCTTAGTTTGTTGCAGTTAGGATTTTGTATAGTTATTTCTTTCAATAAATGCTCCAATGTATAAATAGGAGCTAGTTAGTCTCTCTTAGTTAGTTCTAATTTTTAGTCAGATTGTATTGCTTTTCAGCTAGAGGTAAACTCCTTGTTTTCGCTCATGTATCCATGCCCATTTTGGGCTATTTTGAATGCAACTAAAGGGGATTTTCTTCTAAAGATAGTTTGAGTTCAGGAGGATCATCTCCAACTGGAAAAGTAGGGCCCACTTCCCTAACTTGGAGGAGATCTCTCGGTATTCTATTTCTATGTTGTTTTGTTGTGTCTTTCTGTTCATTGTTATCATCTCTGCATTTTAATCTTATGTTGTGTTTTCCTTTTCTGTACAACTATTTAGATAATGTCACCTGGAGGTTTGTCTTTTAAATTTTGAAAATACTCAAAAAGATATTTCTTACTCAAACAACATTGATGTATTCAGAGTATTTCATTGTTGTAGTTTGATAATTGATGCAATTACCTTTGAGTTTCATTTCAGCAAAATAGATAGTTTCTTTCAAGCATGTGTGTTTCTTTCAAAGCAAGTAGAATAGTTTCCTTCAAAGCATGTGTGTATCTTTCCAAGAAAATAGTGTAATTTATATTTCAGCATGTGTGTTTCCTTTAAAAGCAATTAAAATAGTTTCTGTTTCTCGCATGTGTGTTTCTTCCAGCAAGCTAGGTAGATTGAACCTTACACAATACACCCCAAACCTATTAGATCTAGGGCACACAACTGAGAGGGGGGGTGAATCAGTTGTATAAAAACTTGCTTCTACTTCAAACACTTGATTCTTCTTTGTTAGTTAACAACATATCAATTATGTTGGCAAGAGACACTATATGGATTCATGATTGTTGTCATTGATGGCAACAAAGTTCATCCCACACATCCGTAGGACATGGTGTGTCTCTACCGGAAGTCAGAGTGAAGAATGTTGTGGTCTGATAAACAAGAACAGAGCATGTGGCAAGGTTCGACAGACAGGTCCGGATCTCTCAGAGGAAGTATCTTGGTGAAGTACAGATTTGGGGAAGTCAAGAGCACTACCTTGAGTGATAGATTCCAAGGATTTAGCCTCCGGTGATAGATGAGGTAAAAGATATGAATACTTGAGTACCAGGTTCCTGAGTGACAGTGTGAACAGAGGAAGAACTGACTGGCAGAACATCAGATGTTATTCTGGATGTGTCACTGATGGTGGTAAAGGTTATGAAGGCATGAATTATGTTTAGCTGACATGATTAATGATTTCTACAAGTATATACTTGATCCGCATTACTTGGTGTGCAAGGATTTAGCCGACAGATCAGAGTTTGTGAAAAGATTGACTATTCCGGATGCCGACTAGAGAGGTGATGAAATCACTTATGCGGATATATATACATGATGGATTTAGTTGTGAGAGGTGGTGTGGTTGTTAGTAATGTGCGAATAAAAGCAGAAGTATAGAGCAGAAGCAGGAAGGAAGGTCCGGTATGTGAAAGGAAATCAACATTATAGAAGAGGAAAGATGAAGTGTAGCAGATCAGTGTATTGAGCCTAATCGGAACTGAACTCCAGCATTTGTAGATGCTCCCAATCAGTTCAAGTATTGTATAACACTCTTTTTGTAGATAGTGAGTCTCTTGTAGGCAGTGTGCCTCTTGTGAGCAGTGTGCTCGGGTAGTGAGCCCTAATTGGCAAGTGCCATTTTGTTTTTCTATTCTTCTAACAGAGAATACAATCTTGGGTTAATCACCCCATGGTTTTCTCCCTTAACAGGGTTTCCACATCAAAAATATTGTCTTATGTGTACTTCCATTTTCATGGTTATGTTTACTTGTTTGAATTAATGCTACATTGATTAATAAGAAAGTTCAGAGAGAAAAATTAATTGGGATAACTGATTCACCCTCCCTCTCAGTTATCAACAATTGGTATCAGAGCCAATTTCCTCCTAACAGAGTCTAACAGCTCGAGGAAGATCTGGGAATCTAAATGGATGCATACGGTTTCAGGGAGCAACTCAAGACTGCCCTTGAGGATCTGGAATAGTCAAACTCTGAAGTCAATGAATTAAAGGAAAGACTCAAACAGGCTGATGATTTGATGTGAGAATTAAAAGACAAATTAAGTCTCTCTATGAAAAAGAGAAAGGAGCTACTTTAGCAATTGGCAAGACAAGGTGAAGCTAATGATGCAAATGAAGAGCTGACTAAGAAAACTAAGTTATGTGAAAAGTTATCAAAAGAAGTCATTATGGTAAGACATGAAATGGAATCAGGAGTTATGAAGTTTACCCAAGAGATTGAAGAGAAAAGAAAAACTGAATATAATCTAAGACAAGCTCTCAAGGAGAAATCAGAAGATTGCCACCAAATGGATAGAATTATCAAACATCTTGAATTTGATCTTGAAGATGCTAAAGAAAATGAAGAAAAACTTGAGGATCAAATTGTCTCTCTCAAAAGGGATCTTCAAACATCAAATGAATATAAAGAGAAATTCAAAATAAGTTTTGCTCAACTTGAAGTTCTTCTTGGAAGTCAAAAGAGGGCAGATGACAAGTGTGGTTTGGGATATGAGAAAGGAGAAAGCTTCGGATCTGGTCAGAAGAATTTTGGATCAGAAAATCCAAGGAACAGGCCTAGAAGTCCTCCGACAAGACAACCCAATGCTCAAAGATATCCATCCTTCAATGGATACTGCCACAACTGTAATCACTTTGGTCACAAAGCTAATCAGTGCAGAAAGAGAATGAATCAGACTAATTCATCCTTCTCCATACAATGTTTTGACTGAAAAAGGTATGGTCACAAATCTCATGAATGCAGAAATATGCAAATAAATAAATAATTCAATGGTAGATGCTTTGTATGCAATAGAATAGGTCATATGGCTAATCAATGCAGATCAAGAGGATATCAATCAAATATGCAGAGAAATATTGTTTGCCAAATTTGTAATAGATCCGGTCCTATTGCAAAATTCTGTAGAAGCAAGAATCAGGACAAAAGAGGTCCAGTATATCATAATCAGAATCAAGATAAGGGTAAACAAAAGGTGAATACAGATGAAATTAAAAGTGAGATGAATAAGATTTGGGTGAAGAAAAGTACAAAGAATGTAGAGGTTGGATCCACACCAGACTCTGGTGCTGATATTCCTTTCAAAAGTTAAAAAGTGAGCTCTAGCTTAGGGGGAGACACAAAGAAAACCTTGTTCCCCCAGCCAGTCAATTGGTGTCAAAACTGGCACAAGAAGAGTTGCGGACTGAAGGATTCATAAGGGTAACATCCAAACTGGTGCAGGAGCACCTACTTGACAGCTGGCCTCCATGAGGCAGTTAGTTTGTTTTGAGTCTTGTTAATGTTTTCAAGAAGGTCGTATAAGACCAATGCATGTAATAAGGTCATGTTGACCATACTTTGCTATTTTTAGCTAGGTTGTTAGGACAGCTGTTATGCTGTAGGTCCGGTTGGATCTCCCAGCCGCCTGGAGAGATTTCCCAGCCGCTTGGAGTCGGGTCAGTAGTACTCGCATGAGATTCTATTTATACATGAGGATCGGTTGGTTTTAGGTATCATTGCATATCATCGATTAGAGATCAGACATTGCATTGTAGAGGAGAGGAGAGTGAGACAGTATATTGTATTGCATCTTGTGAAATCAATAAAGATCCTGTTTGTGTTCATCCTCTGTTGGATTCCATTGTGAAATTGATTTGCTGTTTTGGTGGTTACATGGATTCGCTGATCCATTCCACCGGTTGATTCATTGAATCGGTGGAATGGCTATGTACAGTAGGTTAGGTTTTAGTTTGCTTTCTATTTGCATGCAGGTGTGCAGGATCGCGGTCGAGAGGTGTTAAGAACCCTAGCATGGGCATGTGCTAGGTCGAGCTGATAGTTAGAGTCTGGAAGATCACCTTGAAGGTAGATCGGGTCACCTCAGGAGGTTCGGCGGATTGAAATTCGCTAAGTGTGAAAATTCGTCAAAACGGCATCATCAGGATATTTCTGTGTATATCCTGGAGTTACTTCGGGCGTCATCCGAGTAGGTGGAGATGAGCATGATGCAGTCGATTGCATGAAGTGAATGAGCGTCGGGGTGATCATCATCAGGTGTTGCCGAGGAGGAGCGTATCGGCATAAGGTAGAAGATCGGGTTAATAAAACCATCGCGGGCCGATAATGTTCAGTTTGGTCGACAGCAAGATATTGAGGAGTTGCATATGACGTCATCGTCATTAGGATATACGTCATTAGGATATCGGGCAGCAGGTTATTGAGGAGCTGCATGTGACGTCATCGTCATCAGGATATTGGGGTGACGTAAGCATCGGAGGAAGGGTGCGTGAAGTTGAGTATCATCATCAGGATATATGGGAGGAACCGGATGTTCTATATCCTGCTAATGAACATGATGTTGAACATCATGATGCTGAAGGTAGAGGTTGGCGGTAAGGTGAATAGTGAACGTCAGGAGGATGTTTGCACTTGCCGAATATGATGATGCTGCCGATAGTCGGATATGATGATGCTGTTGACAGGCGAAAGGATGAAGGCTTGTCTGCAGGAGGATATCGGTCGGCAGAGTAAATATGATGATGCTGACAGTGTTAAGGGAAATATGATGATGATGATGAAGGGTTGCGGACATCCATGCTGTATGTCAAGGTTATAGTGTGGATGCCTCTGCATCATAGTGGTATCAGAGCTCAGCAAAAGGTCTGGGCTGTTGTGTGTTGATTCTGTCACCGAAAGGGCAGAAGTAGAGTTGATTCTGTCACCGAAAGGGTAGAGGTAGAGTTGATCCTGTCACTGAAAGGACAGAGGTAGAGAAGTGAGAGGTTGAAAAAATGCCTCTGAAAGGTAATGGTACTGCAAGGGAATTGCAGGAGATGAAGGAAAAACATGCCAGAGAGATGAGGAAGATGAAGGAGCTTGCTGAAGCACTTCAAGCCAGGCTTGTAGCCCTGGAGAAGAACAAAAAGAGGGAAGTGGAAGACAGTGAGTCTGAAGAAGATGAAGATGCTGTTGAAGAGTATGAAGAGGTAGCTGAAGATCTGGATGCTGAAGACCAGAAATTTGCAAAACTGTTAAAGGCAGTGCAGAGTGATAAACCTAAGGTAAAGGTTGATGTTTCCAAGTATAATGGAAGTTTGAATGAAGATGAGTTGCTGGATTGGATTGCTGCACTTGATAATCACTTTGAATGTGAAGATGTTGCTGAGGATCAGAAGGTAAAGATTGCAAAGACCAAGTTAGGAGGTCATGCTTTGGTATGGTGGGATTATGTACAATCCGAGAGAAGGAAACAAGGGAAGTCAAAGATCACTTCATGGGATAAGATGGTAGCAAGGATAAAAGGTAAATTCTTGCCTAGGGATTATGAGATTCAGATGTTTAAGAAGCTGCAATTTTTAAGGCAGAAGGAAATGGATGTGAAGGCATATACTGAGGAGTTTTATAAGTTGAGTATGAGATCTGGTCATCATGAGAATGAGGTAGAAAAGGTGGCTAGGTACTTGGCTGGTTTGAGATTAAACATACAGGATGAGTTAGTTTTAGCTAACCCTAAGAGTGTGGAGGTTTGTTACCAACTGGTAATCAGGATTGAAGAAAAGATGAATAGGAGACAAGATAAGTCCATGAGAGGAAGAGGCAGCAATATGAGGGGAAGAGGAGCAGCCCCTACAACAAGGCAAACCAATGAGGGTCAAGAAGACACTGGTAAAGGACAGGGACAGTCTGATTTCAGAGGTGGATGGAAAGGTAATAAAGGCAGATTTGGAGGTGGTAGAGGTTCTACTACATTTTCAGGAAAGTGTTACACCTGTGGTGAGTTTGGTCATCCATTTTTCAAATGTCCAGAAAGCAAAGGTTCATCATCCAGAGATGATAGAACGAATGACAAGAGAGTACAACTTGTGCAAGAAGAGAAAGAAGAGAAAAGTGTGCAGAGTTCACACACTTATCAAGGAGATAGAGATCCTGACAATTATGCATATCCTGAGGAGGGAGAAGCATTGATGCTAAGGAGAATTAGTTTGCAGGCATCAAAGGATATGATGCAAAGAAGAGCTCTTTTCAAGACCACATGCAAAAGCAAAGGTAAAGTATGTAAGGTTGTCATTGATACTGGTTCAACAGACAACATGGTATCTCAGGAAATGGTGGATAAACTGCATTTGGAAAGGATTCCACACCAACACCCTATTGTGTGGTTACACAACACGCCCCATTTTAACTTGTCAAAACAGGGACCCAACTTTTTGGCTTGGCTTGTGTTGTCTGTTTTCTGGCGGTTTGGTAAAAATGAGTCAGGTGCATCATCATCATGATATTCGATGAGGTAGGTCATCATCATGAGGTCAGTTTGTCAAAGTTCATATTTTGTTTCTATGACCTCATATTTAGAAAGAGCTTGAAATTCCATGCAGGTTTGCCTTTTACATCACCTGAAAATTCGTCCATATGAGGGAGTTATGCACAGTCAAAGTTTTGGTCAAACCTGATATTCATAAGAAGAGGGTCATCATATTTTATAAACTCGGTTTTGCTGTATAAGAGCATCATCATCATGATCTTGATCTATCACCTGATAAAAATCATGCAGTCCCAATATCCAGACGTCAATCTTAGGTGATAGTGTGTTTTACCCGTCAAATGACCTTAGGCGCATCGTGAGCATCATGTTTTGAGGGTAACCCGATATTTTAAATTATACGAGCATCATGATATTTTAACATCACCCGATATTATAATATCATGCTGATATTATAATATCACCCTGTTTAGAAAATCCACCATTTGCATAATTTGCATGCGCTTGTCAAAATCCGGATATGATGATGACGTCATCATATCATCCTGATCTCCTTTTGGCATGATCATGATGATTATCCTGATCTTTCAAAGGGAGGGTGATCATCATATTTTTTCCTCAGTCATGTTGTCAAGATCATCATGATCTTGTTTGTCTACCTGACATTTCGCAATATCCTCCTGCCGAGCAATATGACCTTTTGCTAATATCCTGATGACGTCATCCCAACCTGATAAACGAAGAAGCAAATATCAGGATGACATCATCATCATATTTCTCCTTCGACAGGATATTTTCCAAAGCATGATCCGGTTCGCTAATATCCTGATGATCATGATCATCCTGATCTTTCACAAGAGGGTCACTGTTGCTGATATTCGCAAATATGATGATGACGTCCTGTTCTAAGTTTAACAAAAGCCTTGGATATCCTGATGACGTCATCTGGACATTCAGCAGGATCATATTTTAAATCACCTAGTGCGGATATGATGATGATGATCATCATCATCCTGATCTTTCGAGAGGGTTACCTTGGCTGCAAAGGGGTCATATTACATTCACCACCTGATCATCTTCCTTAGGTGACCCGATATTACATTTATCCCCTGATCTTAGCTAAGCATGACGGTGACGTCATTTTTTGCATTTTAATGAAGCCCAGATATGACGATGACGTCACCATCATATTCCTTTCCTCAGCAGCAGGATCATATTTCACATCCTCCTATTTTCCTTCGAACATAATGATGATGATGATGTCTTTCTTTCCCCAATATGCAGAAGCGAAACATCCTGATGTGCTTTTCATCAGAGCATTCAGAGGGGAGGAGCATCATATTTCATGATATCCTGCAGATAGAGGGAAAGCCCGATATGCTGTTGATCGGCATAGTCTTGCTATCGGCCAAGTCTTGAGTTTTCATGCCGATAGTTGTTGTCCTCCCGATGGAAGGACATCATCATGATTTTTGGCGTCGGTATAACTGTTGCCGTCGGCCTAAGGTAAAATTGTTACCCCGATCATATGTGGTCACACCGATGCGAATATGATGATGACCTGAAACATACAAACAGAGCATGCAAAGCCGGATTTGAAATAATTTGTTAAAAGGTAGTTATTTCCTTGTATATGTTGCGATGCATGATCATATTTGAACTCGATACACCTGAAAATGGGCGAGAAAATGAAGCGATGGAAATTTGAAGGCCCGACTGCCTGATTTCCAGTCAACGATGGTTGACCCGAGTGTTTTAACGCTGTTTATGCATTTAGTGCATATTTTCCACTGATTTGAAGCCCGATTGCCTGTAACTGCACATTTTGGAGGCTTAGTTAATAAAATGTTTTACTTCCTATTGTTTATCCACATGATGATGATGAACTTAATGTTTGTCTGTTTACTTGCAGGAAGTCATGATGCTGCTGCTGAAGCTGAGCATTGTATAGTTGCGCATGGAGGCAACATGAACCAGAAGTGAGGAGGATATTGTCAAATATGCTGTTTGCCAGCTGGAGACCGAATCAAGTTGAAGATGCTGGAATATTCTGTGCCAAGCTATACATTTACCAACTGGCGAAGCATGTGCTTTTCATCTGGACCGTTGATTATTATGAGAAGATCATGATCCTTGGATCATTGTAACTATTTTCTGGCATTTGTTCTATATAAAGGCCAGAACCTCAGGCATAAGGGATAGATTGATACATTAGAGATTGATAGACATAGGAATATCTGGCATTAAGGCCAATTACTGTAGAATCAATTAGGAGATCGGATTACTGAGACTAATGAGGATAGAATTGTTGAAATGTCAAGGTTCTTTCTTCAGATCACTGTAAATGTACCTGTTCTTGAGCATACTGAATGGATATGAAGTTTCAGATTACATCCTGATTGTAAATTTTACGTAATCTTCATGTTGATTTCTGGATATGTACTGGTGAATGCTGTGTTCAACTGGAAGCGCTTTCATTTCATTACATGTTGTTGTCAACTTTTCCTTTGAAGATTTGCACTAGATCATGTGGATTTGTGGAATGTCCTGGTGAAGTATGATTCTAGTTTCCTTCTTTTCATTGCATGTATGGGAGCTTGTATGTGGATCAGTGATCTAAGTCAAGTAGTTTTGGGAATCTCATTCTTTAACCTTTTCCTTTTTTTAATTTCATAAATTCATCACCATAACTGCAAATCATGACAAATAAGAAGCAGAAACAGAGAAATATGCTGAAATCCCGTAGGTAACTGAAAATCATTAGCATATTTGAGTTAAATGCATGTAGTATTGAAAATATCATGCAAAGAATCATAAATAATGGTAGAAATCATGCAAATATCAGCCTGTAGGCACATTATTTGAGTAAATCCAGAAGTGCAGAGGTAGAATTGTTGGAGATTTATGCAGAGCAGACATACAGAGCAGGATATTTGAAATAATGATGATGAACTTTGCAGAAACATGTAAGGCCCCTGAATGGAAAACAGCAACACACATCAACCACTGAGTAACTTCAGTAGATTAAGACCTAATCACCGGAGACTTGGGATCATGAATTCACTAAATTCATCGTATCTTTCAAGATGAGTAAAGGTTGTTGTGTAACTTTTATTCTATGTTTGTGAATGACTAACATCATGACCAACATAAATTGGCGCTAGAAGGAGGGCGTGAGCTGTTTCTTAGCAAATAGATCCTGTTCAATTGAAGTGATATCCCCCTGCCTCTGTATAGCGGCCCGCTTTAAATCTCGCTAACATATCTGCAGGCTCTTCGCTTCTAACGTAACATCAATTTTCGAGAAGGCAGGGCCTGAGCTGTGAATTTGTGGATTTCTGTGAATATTGCATAAATATTTCAGCATTTCAGTTAAATGTCTGCAAATATCTCTTATCTGAGATGTTTTGGTTGCACCTTTGCAAAGATCTAGCTTGAAACATCAAAGATTAGTTCATTTTCTGAACTTTCAAGTTTTATTCTGAGATATGATAGATCTCATTAAAATTTCAAAATCCTAAAAAATTGAAAAAATAGAGTCTCATTTTGATGGATGTATATGAAGGCAATTGTCAAATTAACATTCCTTTATTTCAGGAAACTTTGAATAGGCAGCTTTACCCTCATAGTTTGTCTAACTTTGGTTTATCTACCTGTTGCAGGATACACCAGACTACAGAACACAGTGAAATAAATTGTTTAACTTTCCTTACAAGGTTGGATTTATACTTGAAAGGACTAATATTCTTTCTAGATGTGTTCAGGGCCGAAATTTGCTAGGAAAATGAAGAAATTCTGGAGCAACAAGCAGATGCAGCACCAGAAGTTATTAATTGTCCAGACACTGAAGTGGACCGTTCTGAAGATTTTGAATTATACTTGTCTAGAAATATACAATGTAGTCAAATATTAGGTTTATCTATTGATGATGTCTTGATTGAAAGCTGGTGCAGATTACATGATGAAGAGCATTCAGAGAGAGATTGCTACGCCTGCCTAATCATGTTGAAAAAGATTTTAGAAAATACAGTAGCTGAATCGGTTCCAGAAGGTAATGAAGAGGAAACATCATTCCTGGATTCATTCTATGGTGAGATTGATAGGAGTTCTCTACTTCCTAATACAAGTAAGGATCAGTCAGTATGCAGGTATGAATCTTGTGAAAATTTTAGAGAAGAAACCACTCATCAGGATAACATTTTTGATTCTGATCCTAATACTTTTGATAAAGAAGATGAAACATCTTTCCTGGAATCATTCTATGGTAAAGGGAAGTGTAAACAAATAGTAGAACAATTTAAATGCACTCTTGCTGATGAAGTTCCTATAGTAGTAACTCAGGGAGTCATAGAGAAGAAAATAAATGCTGATTTATTACCTGACTTCTTTGAATTGAATGATCAAATGCAAGAATGTTGCAGGTTAATAGAACCAGATCCTCTAATAGATAGAAGATGTGAATTGTTTAATGAACAATTCCTGAAAGATGAAGATGTAGAAGACTTTGGAGTTGTTGTGCATTATCAGATGTCACTCCAGAAATATTTTGAAAATGAAACAGGGGAATGTCCTTATCAAGTGAAAGTTGTTTCTCTTTTACAGTCAAATGATTTAGAAATGATAAATTTCTATATTTCAGGTTGTGATCATAAAGATACTTATTTAGATGCTGATGTGCAGGAAAATGAAGAAAATACTGAGAAGTTTCCTGAATTGGAGGATAAACTGAACGTCCGGAATGAAGGGATAAAGCTGGATAAAGATGAAGAATTAATACATCAAGAGTCATACATCCTTCAATTTGAAGCGAGACCAGGCACTAAGCCAAGTAGTGAAAATATAATGACAAATGGAAGACCAATTGCCAATGAAGGAGCATGTCCAACAGAATCAGAAATACACCAGGTTGTATTTCTCCTTTCCACAGTAAATGATGTTGATTATTATTTTGATTATGGAAATTCAGAAGATAAGACATGCACATGGATTAATCATGAACATGATGAGCTTCCTCAGTTGTTGATCATCAAGAGTCATTCTGTTGAATACAGTGAATTCAGAATATCAGAATATTTTTCAGAATATAAAGATAGATTTGCTAGGTTGAGAACCATAACTAATACCCTAATGCTCCTGCACAATCAAAAGAAGTATGCAAATACAGGTATACTTAGGTCTTTTGCTGGTTTTTGTTTGCCTAGTAGTGGTTTGTATTTAATTCTGTAGGTTAGTTGTTTGTACAGTCTGCTTGTTTTGCTTTCTTGTTCTGTTTCTGTTGTTTCCTTTTGTAGGTTAGTTGTTTGTACAGGTTGCTTCTGTTTTGTGTTGTTTTGGTTGAGTTTTTGTTTTGGTAAGTCAAGATGATGCACTTCATCACCTAAGAAAATAACTAAATTGTTAGGATTCAAGTGATGAGATCAGATTTAGATATGGATTGTAATTCATTTTGATAAATACTCATGATCAGGTTTTATAATACCTTTTCATCAGGTGCCTTTTCTTGTCCAAAGTGAATCAAACACAATGAAACACCTAACAACCTTGGGCTTGTTGAAGATATGAGTATAGGTGTTAAGTGAAAAATCTAAAGGGACTCCCTTGCTACCAATACAATCTCCAACCTAAAGCTGCAAGTGACCATACCTTGTACAAATGAGCTGACATGATGATATCAGATATATAAAAAAAATATATATATATAAACAATAAACTTAGGCCATCTAAGTAACTCTACCGGGGCTATAGATGCCTGCTGGCAGTGGGGCTCTACTTAGGGAGATTGTATAGATAACCTTGCCGGGGCTATGAATGCCTGCTGGCAGCAAGGCTCTATCCAGGTTGGCTATGAGAGATGATCTCCAACTATGTAGTTTAACACCAGTTACTTATATTTTCAACTTGCTTTCAAGATGAGGATAATTAATCATATGCACACACATGATCCATTGATAGCACTGTTACCTTGATGAAACTTTATCATTCAAAGATCATGATGATTTTACTTAGAAAGAATTAGAATACTATAGATGAATATGATCATATCACTTGAATTATTTGATTTTTGTTGTTTTCTTTGGTGGCAAGTTGTTGTGTGGTTACACAACACGCCCCATTTTAACTTGTCAAAATAGGGACCCAACTTTTTGGCTTGGCTTGTGTTGTCTGTTTTCTGGCGGTTTGGTAAAAATGAGTCAGGTGCATCATCATCATGATATTCGATGAGGTAGGTCATCATCATGAGGTCAGTTTGTCAAAGTTCATATTTTGTTTCTATGACCTCATATTTAGAAAGAGCTTGAAATTCCATGCAGGTTTGCCTTTTACATCACCTGAAAATTCGTCCATATGAGGGAGTTATGCACAGTCAAAGTTTTGGTCAAACCTGATATTCGTAAGAAGAGGGTCATCATATTTTATAAACTCGGTTTTGCTGTATAAGAGCATCATCATCATATTTGAAACGCCCCCCCCCCGATAATATCCTGAGGTTCAAATATCTGGACGTCAAATTTAAGTCATAGTAAGTTTTCCCCGTCGAGCGGTCTTTTGTATCGCGAAAGGTCATCATCATGATCTTGATCTATCACCCGATAAAAATCATGCAGTCCCAATATCCAGACGTCAATCTTAGGTGATAGTGTGTTTTACCTGTCAAATGATCTTAGGCGCATCGTGAGCATCATGTTTTGAGGGTAACCCGATATTTTAAATTATACGAGCATCATGATATTTTAACATCACCCGATATTATAATATCATGCTGATATTATAATATCACCCTGTTTAGAAAATCCACCATCTGCATAATTTGCATGCGCTTGTCAAAATCCGGATATGATGATGATGTCATCATATCATCCTGATCTCCTTTTGGCATGATCATGATGATTATCCTGATCTTTCAAAGGGAGGGTGATCATCATATTTTTTCCTCAGTCATGTTGTCAAGTTCATCATGATCTTGTTTGTCTACCTGACATTTCGCAATATCCTCCTGCCGAGCAATATGACCTTTTGCTAATATCCTGATGACGTCATCCCAACCTGATAAACGAAGAAGCAAATATCAGGATGACATCATCATCATATTTCTCCTTCGACAGGATATTTTCCAAAGCATGATCCGGTTCGCTAATATCCTGATGATCATGATCATCCTGATCTTTCACAAGAGGGTCACTGTTGCTGATATTCGCAAATATGATGATGACGTCCTGTTCTAAGTTTAACAAAAGCCCCAGATATCCTGATGACGTCATCTGGACATTCAGCAGGATCATATTTTAAATCACCTAGTGCGGATATGATGATGATGATGATCATCATCCTGATCTTTCGAGAGGGTTACCTTGGCCGCAAAGGGGTCATATTACATTCACCACCTGATCATCTTCCTTAGGTGACCCGATATTACATTTATCCCCTGATCTTAGCTAAGCATGATGGTGACGTCATTTTTTGCATTTTAATGAAGCCCGGATATGATGATGACGTCACCATCATATTCCTTTCCTCAGCAGCAGGATCATATTTCACATCCTCCTATTTTCCTTCGAACATAATGATGATGATGATGTCTTTCTTTCCCCAATATGCAGAAGAGAAACATCCTGATGTGCTTTTCATCAGAGCATTCAGAAGGGAGGAGCATCATATTTCATGATATCCTGCAGATAGAGGGAAAGCCCGATATGCTATTGATCGGCATAGTCTTGCTATCGGCCAAGTCTTGAGTTTTCATGCCGATAGTTGTTGTCCTCCCGATGGAAGGACATCATCATGATTTTTGGCGTCGGTATAACTGTTGCCATCGGCCTAAGGTAAAATTGTTACCCCGATCATATGTGGTCACACTGATGCGAATATGATGATGACCTGAAACATACAAACAGAGCATGCAAAGCCGGATTTGAAATAATTTGTTAAAAGGTAGTTATTTCCTTGTATATGTTGCGATGCATGATCATATTTGAACTCGATACACCTGAAAATGGGCGGGAAAATGAAGCGATGGAAATTTGAAGGCCCGACTGCCTGATTTCCAGTCAACGATGGTTGACCCGAGTGTTTTAACGCTGTTTATGCATTTAGTGCATATTTTCCACTGATTTGAAGCCCGATTGCCTGTAACTGCACATTTTGGAGGCTTAGTTAATAAAATGTTTTACTTCCTATTGTTTATCCACATGATGATGATGAACTTAATGTTTGTCTGTTTACTTGCAGGAAGTCATGATGCTGCTGCTGAAGCTGAGCATTGTATAGTTGCGCATGGAGGCAACATGAACCAGAAGTGAGGAGGATATTGTCAAATATGCTGTTTGCCAGCTGGAGACCGAATCAAGTTGAAGATGCTGGAATATTCTGTGCCAAGCTGTACATTTACCAACTGGCAAAGCATGTGCTTTTCATCTGGACCGTTGATTATTATGAGAAGATCATGATCCTTGGATCATTGTAACTATTTTCTGGCATTTGTTCTATATAAAGGCCAGAACCTCAGGCATAAGGGATAGATTGATACATTAGAGATTGATAGACATAGGAATATCTGGCATTAAGGCCAATTACTGTAGAATCAATTAGGAGATCGGATTACTGAGACTAATGAGGATAGAATTGTTGAAATGTCAAGGTTCTTTCTTCAGATCACTGTAAATGTACCTGTTCTTGAGCATACTGAATGGATATGAAGTTTCAGATTACATCCTGATTGTAAATTTTACGTAATCTTCATGTTGATTTCTGGATATGTACTGGTGAATGCTGTGTTCAACTGGAAGCGCTTTCATTTCATTACATGTTGTTGTCAACTTTTCCTTTGAAGATTTGCACTAGATCATGCGGATTTGTGGAATGTCCTGGTGAAGTATGATTCTAGTTTCCTTCTTTTCATTGCATGTATGGGAGCTTGTATGTGGATCAGTGATCTAAGTCAAGTAGTTTTGGGAATCTCATTCTTTAACCTTTTCCTTTTTTTAATTTCATAAATTCATCACCATAACTGCAAATCATGACAAATAAGAAGCAGAAACAGAGAAATATGCTGAAATCCCGTAGGTAACTGAAAATCATTAGCATATTTGAGTTAAATGCATGTAGTATTGAAAATATCATGCAAAGAATCATAAATAATGGTAGAAATCATGCAAATATCAGCCTGTAGGCACATTATTTGAGTAAATCCAGAAGTGCAGAGGTAGAATTGTTGGAGATTTATGCAGAGCAGACATACAGAGCAGGATATTTGAAATAATGATGATGAACTTTGCAGAAACACGTAAGGCCCCTGAATGGAAAACAGCAACACACATCAACCACTGAGTAACTTCAGTAGATTAAGACCTAATCACCGGAGACTTGGGATCATGAATTCACTGAATTCATCGCATCTTTCAAGATGAGTAAAGGTTGTTGTGTAACTTTTATTCTATGTTTGTGAATGACTAACATCATGACCAACACACCCTTACAAGGCATCTTGGGTGAGTGATAGTCAATCACTTTTTGTCTATGAACAGGCATATGTGGATTTTCAGATTGGAGCATATCATGATAGAGTTTTGTGTGACATTTTGCCCATGGAATGTTGTCACCTATTGTTGGGTAGACCATGGCAATTTGATAGGAGGGTACTGTATGATGGGTATGCTAATACCTACACCATCAAGAAAGATGGGAAGACTATTATGTTGATGCCATTGTAGGCAAATGCTGCAGTACAGAGGGCAGCCCAAGTCATTTTAGTGGGAAAGAAGGAGTTTGTGCAGAAGCCTATAGGAGCAGGCACAAAGGCAGTTGAGGACACTACAGGGAAAGAAGTTGTTAAGGACAACAGGTTGAAGAAAGGTTTAGTTGTGACTGACAGAGGTCAGCAGCAGGTTCAGAAACAGGTTCTCAAACAGCAACCAGTTGAGAGGAATGACAAGGATGTTGTCATAGTTGGGACTATTGTTTGTCCTATAAAGGTTGAAAGAAAGATAGAGTGGAACATTACAGAAGTTCAAGAGGCAGTTCAGACAGAGGTTCTGGTCAGACAACCTGACCAACACAAGGTATGTGAGAGAAGGGCCTACATTGACAGGCATGAGGGTTTACTTGCAAGAAAGCAAGTTACAGTTCAGAAGTCTTGGAGCAGCCGAGAGCCAGCAGAGGACAAAGCTGGAACAGGTCAAAGGCAAAGGTGGAGGACTTCCACAACCAAACTCATGGGACATGAGTTCTTTTCTGTTGGGGAGTATGGTGCAGGAGCACCTACCTGACAGCTGGCCTCCATGAGGCAGTTAGTTTGTTTTGAGTCTTGTTAATGTTTTCAAGAAGGTCGTATAAGACCAATGCATGTAATAAGGTCATGTTGACCATACTTTGCTATTTTTAGCTAGGTTGTTAGGACAGCTGTTATGCTGTAGGTCCGGTTGGATCTCCCAGCCACCTGGAGAGATTTCCCAGCCGCTTGGAGTTAGGTCAGTAGTACTCGCATGAGATCCTATTTATACATGAGGATCGGTTAGTTTTAGGTATCATTGCATATCATCAATCAGAGATCAGACATTGCATTGTAGAGGAGAGGAGAGTGAGACAGTATATTGTATTGCATCTTGTGAAATCAATAAAGATCCTGTTTGTGTTCATCCTCTGTTGGATTCCATTGTGAAATTGATTTGCTATTTTGGTGGTTACATGGATTCGCTGATCCATTCCACCGATTGATTCGTTGAATTGGTGGAATGGCTATGTACAGTAGGTTAGGTTTTAGTTTTCTTTCTGTTTGCATGCAGGTGTGCAGGATCGCGGTTGAGAGGTGTTAAGAACCCTAGCATGGGCATGTGCTAGGTCGAGCTGATAGTTAGAGTCTGGAGGATCACCCTGAAGGTAGATCGGGTCACCTCAGGAGGTTCGGCGGATTGAAATTCGCTAAGTGTGAAAATTCGTCAAAACGGCATCATTAGGATATTTCTATGTATATCCTGTAGTTACTTCGGGCGTCATCCGAGTAGGTGGAGATGAGCATGATGCAGTCGATTGCATGAAGTGAATGAGCGTCAGGGTGATCATCATCAGGTGTTGCCGAGGAGGAGCATATCGGCATAAGGTAGAAGATCAGGTTAATAAAACCATCGCGGGCCGATAATGTTAAGTTTGGCCGACAGCAGGATATTGAGGAGTTGCATATGACATCATCGTCATCAGGATATACGTCATCAGGATATCGGGCAGCAAGATATTGAGGAGTTGCATGTGACGTCATCATCATCAGGATAATCGTCATCAGGATATTGGGGTGACGTAAGCATCAGAGGAAGGGTGCGTGAAGGTGAGTATCATCATCAGGATATATGGGAGGAACCGGATGTTCTATATCCTGCTGATGAACATGATGTTGAACTTCATGATGTTGAAGGTAGAGGTTGGCGGTAAGGTGAACAGTGAACGTCAGGAGGATGTTTGCGCTTGCCGAATATGATGATGCTGCCGATAGTCAGATATGATGATGCTGTTGACAGGCGAAAGGATGAAGGCTTGTCTGTAGGAGGATATCGGTCGGTAGAGTAAATATGATGATGCTGACAGTGTTAAGGGAAATATGATGATGATGATGAAGGGTTGCGGACATCCATGCTGTATGTCAAGGTTATAGTGTGGATGCCTCTGCATCACAAACTTACTGTGGTTAAGATTTGAAAGATCCGCAAGATGTTAAAGATTAGGATTGATCCGGTTCTTCAAGTTATCTGAATAAGGCAAACTAGAATAACTTAGGTCGAGCATTTATTGCAACTTGACATTAGGGTTTGCGGAGCAATATAAGGGTTTTTGCATTAATCACTTGTTCATTCTGCATTCAAGAAGAAACGAAAAGTGGAGCTTTGCAACAAAATTTCTCAAGTTCATCGAAGATCATTTGCAGAAGTCATTACATCCAGAAATCGATCTGACCAACTTCGTGAAACTGAAAGGGGCAAAAGGTATTCTCCGTTTTCAATATCTCACTGCAAATCTTTTGAAAAATGGGTACTCTAAATATAGTAAAGACTTTTGATAGGCCCCGCCCTGAATTTAAGAAACATCCTTACAAATCATTGGAGGTAGATCCCTTAGGAGCATTCTCTAGTGTTCCACATGGCGTTTTGCACATAGAAGACATTAGGGTCTATATACATGCAAATATTGAAGAGTTTGGGGAATTCAAACTAAGAGATATCTATCACAAACAACTGATAGATGATGCCTTTGAGCTTAAACTAGAATATAAGGGTATCCAAGAGAAATGTTTTGATCAATTCATTCATTTCCCTTGCTTTGAAGAAGATGAATGGGTCTGGTATGTATTGAGTAGGGTGCATGATAACTTCCTATGGCTGAACAGACATTGCAAGATCACAAAGGAGGCAATTAGGGCAGTAACTAGCTTATACTCCTCCGGAGGGATACCTATAAATCTGTCAAAAACAACATTGTAACTGAGGCCACTAGATCAAAATTTGATAAGAGGGCAATGACTATTGAAGATATTACTGACCCAGACATCAAGTTTACATCTATGATAATAGGATACAAGATATATCACTCCAGTAGGGAAAATTTAGTATCTGAAACTACAATATATACTACCTATGAGATGTTGAGAAAAAATGCAGAATATGATCTCTGTGAACTTCTTTTGAGCCAATTAATGGAAAACATACAAAAGATCAAAAAGGACAAGAAAAACTCTTTCAAATATGGTGCACTAATATTATGTTTATTCTTCTACTTCATGAATGAGTTGCCCAGATCAAATGGATGGATATGGCAGAATGACAAACTGGTAGCAGTTTAGATCAGAGACTATTTGCATGGGCTTGGGGATGCTAAAGCAAGAAATACAGCCCTGTGGGGATATTTCAAGAACTTTCAGAGCATGATGCAAGCAAGAGAAAGAATTCCCCAGTCTCTTGTTGAGAAATACAAAGACACAGTATGCTTTATGGTAGAGACAGATTAGTGCCTAATGGAGGCAGTAGAACCAAGAACTGTGTGGATCATGCCCATTGGGTATGAAGTTGATAAACAAATTGTAGAGCTGCATGTTCAACACATGCTCAGTCAACCAAAGGACCCAAAAGAAGAAAGATTTGGAACCTTTGAAGAACTAAGTGTGAAGATTCACACTGAGCTAAGGTAGCCAGAAATCAAAAGGAAGGTAAGAAAAGAAGTTGAGGAAGTTACAAAAAGCTTTGGCATCTCAAAGGAGGCACTTGATGCCAACAGGGAAAAGAGGCAAAAGGCTGAGGAAGAGAAGAAAGAAGCAGAAAAGAGAAGCAAGGAAAGTGCTCCGGTAGAAACCTCAACCCAAACCAGATCATCAAAGAGATCTGCACCTATCACAGCCACAAGTTCAAGAACATCAAAACCGGAAGTCTAGGCATCTGGCAAAGGAGAGAAAAGATCAAAGACAAAAGCCACAAGGGCTTATGCAAGTCAAAGAGATGAAGAAGAAACTGAATCAGATGAGGGGATAAAGGAAATAAAGAAGAAAAAGAAGAAAACATCCGGTCAACCTTCTACCAGACAGAAGGAAGGAGAAAAGATAGAGGAATATGTTGAAAAACCCACTCTTCACATTGATGACATAATCAAATCAGTCACAGTGGATGGAAATCTTCAGCCAATGGTTGAGTTCTATGATGATTATGGTGAAGCAGACTAGAAGATATTGCAAGATGCCACAGTCAGGTACCTAAATATCTACAACAAAGTATTTATTGAAATTATATCTCTGATCCCTAAAAGCTTGGAGAAGGAACTAGAAACAAGAAAGAACACTGCCCAAGCTAAAGACCTAGAAATCTAGGAACAAATAGCAATTCAGCTTTATCCTTCAATCGACCCCAAAATAATGAATATGGTATTCAAAGATTGTAAGGATGAGTTCAGAAGCAAATCAAGGATGAATCAACTTATGCTTGGTGAGACTGACAAAGTAGCCAAGGACACAGAAGAGATCCTCTGGAAGGCCTTCAAAAGATTTAATCTTCCTACTATAGAGGACTTGGGTACTAACCCCTCCACCACAAATGTTGCAGAAGAAACTACTGAGAAAATGACAGAAGAGGTGGGCCTTGAACAGACTAACATTTCTCCTCTAGTTTCCCCTACAGTCTCTAGATCTAAAGGAGAAGAAAGATTACAGGAGAAAGAAGTAGAGGTGAAGGAAAAAGAAGATGATAGTGCAAAGGTTGTGCAAGGAGAGGAAGCTCCAAAAGACAATTCAGTGACTGCAGAAGAAAAGAAAAATCTGTCTCCAGCAAGAGACACTGCAGAATCAGTCAAGGACTTTTTGATAAAAGTAGCTATGGAGATTGATGAACTGAATCTACTAAAAGGGCCTTTGGACTTTGACTCTCTATCTCCGGTGCAAACAATGAAGATAGCTTCATTTGCAAATGTGAAGGCCAAAGAGAAGCTACTAAAATCTCACATAGAAGACTGTGAGCTTATAGAGGTAGCATCCAGAGTTTTGGAAAAGGTCATGCCATCTTTTCAGAAGGATCCCTCAGCATCCTTTTCCGGTAATCTCAAAACAATAGTTAGCAGTGTTAATACACATTTTGATTCTCTAGAAAAATTAGCTGAAGAAAAGGTCCAGAAGGAGTTTTTGGATAAAAGATTCTCAGACATACAAGGTTTGATCATTAATGATAGAAGAAATATGAATTTTGGGATAAAGAGCTTAAAAATGCTCTTAAGGATGGTGGTGAAGTATACAAATTTTGTATTTCCTGGTCCAAAGCAACAGTGGAAATTGAGAAGAAAATAAAAGAGCAAGAGGATAAACTACTAAGTTTGTCTCAAAGTTTTGATCCTCTCTCTTCATCCATAGTAAATCAAGAGTGTCAGACTATTGCAATCAGAAATGCAATAAAGAATTTTGAGAAGGAAAGGAAGAACATAATTAGCCAGATGAGTGAACTTGGAAGGATTATTATCCCTAAGTTAGAGGCCATGCATGAGGCCATAAGTGATGCTCAGACTACCGCTTGGACCAATGATCCGACAGATCTTAAGAGGGCAAAAGCTTTTGCGTTCCTGTTGAGTGGTCACATCTCAATTTCGGATAGGATGAAATAGAGTTGGGCTGCAAAACTCATCCAATTGAAGACATCTTTTGCAGACATTCTTCAGTTTATGTGAGTATGTAATATGCGGCTAAGTATAGTTAAAATTTTGAAAATTTTGGTATGCGGACCCTACCCTTTGCCATTGATGTCAAAGGAGGAGTGAGGAGCAGTGAAAAATGAGGAATCCAACTAAGGGGGAGCTCCGAAAAATGTATATAAAGACAGAGCATTAGCCAAGGGGGAGCATAGTGTAAACACTTAGTCATTTTTCACAAAGTGTTGCCATCAATGCCAAACGGGGAGATTGTTGGCAAGAGACACTATATGGATTCATGATTGTTGTCATTGATGGCAACAAAGTTCATCCCACACATCCACAGGACATGGTGTGTCTGTACCAGAAGTCAGAGTGAAGAATGTTGTGGTCCGATAAACAAGAACAGAGCATGTGGCAAGGTCTGACAGATAGATCCAGATCTCTCAGAGGAAGTATCTTGGTGAAGTGCAGATTTGGGGAAGTCAAGAGCACTACCTTGAGTGATAGATTCCAAGGATTTAGCCTCCGGTGATAGATGAGGTAAAAGATATGAATGCTTGAGTACCAGGTTCCTGAGTGATAGTGTGAACAAAGGAAGAACTGACTGGTAGAACATCAGATGTTATTCCAGATGTGTCACTGATGGTGGTAAAGGTTATGAAGGCATGAAATATGTTTGGCTGACATGATTAATGATTTCTACAAGTATATACTTGATCCGCATTACTTGGTGTGCAAGGATTCAACTGACAGATCAGAGTTTGTGAAAAGATTGACTATTCTAGGTGCCGACTAGAGAGGTGATGAAATCACTTGTGCGGATATATATACATGATGGATTTAGTTGTGAGAGGTGGTGTGGTTCTTTATCTCTCTACATATGGCTCATTTCCTCTTCTAATGCACCCAAATATACGACTAAACAAAATGCATCATTGGGCCTTATGTATTCTGAGATATTTATGATTGCTTTTGAAAAACTTAAATTGAAAACAAGAAGTGATTCATGCTCCTTCTTTTGAATTGTCATAAAATTAGTCACCAATGAAACCATATCAAATATTTCACCAAATTGTTCTAGAAATGCAACTTTGAACTCATACCATGATGAAATAGAACATTCATGTAAGAAAAAAAACCAGTCCCTAACATCATTTTTTAAAGTCTAAACAAGAAACTTCATAACCACATCCTCATTCTCAATCTCATAATCAGCCATTAAGTCATATTTTTTTTGCAAATGCCTATTGGTTGATTCAAAATTCTTTCCACTATACTTTGGTAAACATTATATGACTTTACTAGGGACAACATTTGGATATCCATGAATATCACTAAAATTCAAAGCTTTATATCTTTCAGCAATTAAGCAATTCATTTTCAACATCTTATTTGAAAATACTGACAAGATATAGTACCTGGGAGTGTATTGCAACCTCAAACAAGTTTAGAGTTTTCACCTCTCAAAAGAGGACAAAATATCAATCAAGCCTTTTGGGTTGATCCTTATATATATATATTATTGTGATTATACTTGTCTTTTGGTTAGATTATATATATGTTTAGTGCTTATTTCCTTTCAATGAAATCTTTTGGCTAATTACTTAAATTATAATTTTCAAATGCATATCTTATGAAATTATTGTACAAATTGTGTGATTGCATGAGAAATACAACAGTGAACTTCCTAGTGGCCTCTGGACCTGTCTAGAGCACCCTTCTTCATGAAGAACCTAAACCCTGGAAAGCTCCAGATGCCACTACACTTCAAGAGAGTCATCCTCCCCTTGATTCAATGACCACTAAAGCCAACCCTAGGGCTACTTAAGAATCCAGTGATGCAAATATAACCGACACCCCCAAAAAAGCAACCTATTAGCAACTCTAAGGTCCGGTCCACATGTCACTTTGTTTAGTAACAAATGAAGTAGCTATCAATCGATGTCCAAGTCACTAAAGTAATTGTCCATTAGCAACCACACCATTCTAGGAAATTCTCAGCTATAGAGAAGGAACTGTTGATGTATTAAATAAAGTAAATGGTTTAATCTCAGTTTGTTGCAGTTAGGATTTTGTATAGTTATTTCTTTCAATAAATGCTCCAATGTATAAATAGGAGCTAGTTAGTCTCTCTTAGTTAGTTCTAATTTTTAGTCAGATTGTATTACTTTTCA
Organism: Cunninghamia lanceolata; assembly: GCA_027924645.1. Taxonomy (NCBI): domain Eukaryota; kingdom Viridiplantae; phylum Streptophyta; class Pinopsida; order Cupressales; family Cupressaceae; genus Cunninghamia; species Cunninghamia lanceolata. The sequence goes on from BSBN01000202.1 coordinate 10,842,610, forward strand.
GCTAGAGGTAAACTCCTTGTTTTCGCTCATGTATCCACGCCCATTTTGGGCTATTTTGAATGCAACTAAAGGGGATTTTCTTCTGAAGATAGTTTGAGTTCAGGAGGATCATCTCCAACCGGAAAAGTAGGGCCCACTTCCCTAACTTGGAGGAGATCTCTCGGTATTCTATTTCTATGTTGTTTTGGTGTGTCTTTCTGTTCATTGTTATCATCTCTGCATTTTAATCTTATGTTGTGTTTTCCTTTTCTGTACAACTATTTAGATAATGTCACTTGGAGGTTTGTCTTTTAAAATTTGAAAATACTCAAAAAGAGATTTCTTACTCAAACAACATTGATGTATTCAGAGTATTTCATTGTTGTAGTTTGACAATTGATGCAATTACCTTTGAGTTTCATTTCAGAAAAATAGATAGTTTCTTTCAAGCATGTGTGTTTCTTTCAAAGCAAGTAGAATAGTTTCCTTCAAAGCATGTGTGTATCTTTCCAAGAAAATAGTGTAATTTCTATTTCAGCATGTGTGTTTCCTTTAAAAGCAATTAAAATAGTTTCTATTTCTCGCATGTGTGTTTCTTCCAGCAAGCTAGGTAGATTGAACCTTACGCAATACACCCCAAACCTGTTAGATATAGGGCACACAACTGAGAGGGGGGGGGTGAATCAGTTGTATAAAAACTTGCTTCTACTTCAAACACTTGATTCTTCTTTGTTAGTTAATAGCATATCAATTATGTTGGCAAGAGACACTATATGGATTCATGATTGTTGTCATTGATGGCAACAAAGTTCATCCCACACATCCGCAGGACATGGTGTGTCTCTACCGGAAGTCAAAGTGAAGAATGTTGTGGTCTGATAAACAAGAATAGAGCATGTGGCAAGGTCTGACAGACAGGTCCGGATCTCTCAGAGGAAGTATCTTGGTGAAGTATGGATTTGGGGAAGTCAAGAGGACTACCTTGAGTGATAGATTCCAAGGATTTAGCCTCTGGTGATAGATGAGGTAAAAGATATGAATACTTGAGTATCGGGTTCCTGAGTGACAGTGTGAACAAAGGAAGAACTGACTGACAGAACATTAGATGTTATTTTGGATGTGTCACTGATGGTGGTAAAGGTTATGAAAGCATGAATTATGTTTGTCCGACATGATTAATGATTTCTACAAGTATATACTTGATTTGCATTACTTGGTGTGCAAGGATTCAGCTGACAGTTCAGAGTTTATGAAAAGATTGACTATTCCGGGTGCTGACTAGAGAGGTGATGAAATCACTTGTGCAGATATATATACATGATGGATTTAGTTGTGAGAGGTGGTGTGGTTGTTAATAATGTGCGAATAAAAGAAGTATAGAGCAGAAGCATGAAGGAAGGTCCGGTATGTGAAAGGAAAGCAACATTATAGAAGAGGATAGATTAAGTGTAGCAGATCAGTGTACTGAGCCTAACCGGAACTGAACTCCAGCATTTGTAGATGCTCCCAATCAGTTCAAGTATTGTATAACACTCTTTTTGTAGACAGTGAGTCTCTTGTAGGCAGTGTGCCTCTTGTGAGCAGTGTGCTCGGGCAGTGAGCCCTAATTGGCAAGTGCCATTTTGTTTTTCTATTCTTCTAACAGAGAATACAATCTTGGGTTAATCACCCCGTGGTTTTCTCCCTTAACAGGGTTTCCACGTCAAAAATATTGTGTCATGTGTACTTCCATTTTCATGGTTATGTTTGCTTGTTTGAATTATTGCTGCATTGATTAATAAGAAAGTTCAGAAAGAAGAATTAATTAGGATAACTGATTCACCCCCCCTCTCAGTTATCAACAAATTAACCATTCATGAAAGTAGAAAGCATAAACACTGGAGCAGATAAACATCAACACATTAGACACCAAGATTTTTGACGTGGAAAACCCGGTTAAGGGAAAAACTACGGGGTGATTAACCCAAGGATTATTCTCTGTTAGAAGAATAAGAAAAATGAATGGCACATGCCAATTAGGGCTCACTGCTCGAGCACACTGCTCATAAGGAGGTACACTGCCTACAGGAGACACACTATCTACAAGATCATAAATATTACCAACTTGAACTGGAGAATGACATCTTCACCATGTCTGGATCAGTTCCATTTAAGCCTGAGTCACACCTGCTCTACCTTTCGCTCTTCCGCTATACCACACTCATCCACTCCCTGACACACTCTGAAATGAATTCACAATCCTTTATTTATACAAGGCATCGACTTAGGGACAATCATCTAAGTCAGCAATCAACCATAAGAGCATCCGCAAGTCAGTAATCATCCACAAGAACATTTGCAAGATGAATAACCCATCTAGTTAGCCAACCTGAACAAGAACATCTTCATCTAGAAGTATATCTCCAATTCTAGGCATTAACACTAATGCAGACTGACAACACAACCTCAACATGATCCAAGAACCTTCACAAGCTTGCCTGAATGACCAGGTACATCATACTTTCTTTACTCACTAGAATCTCTTCTCTTCTTCATCCAAAACTTCAAGAACACAGTCTACCGCCACTGTCATACTTCAAGAGGTGCTTTCAGACCTCCAAACCATGAATGAATCGAGATGACACATCACAAGGACATCCCAAACACTCTGTCCAATCCACAGAATAGGACAATGCACTTCCAGATCTCACCGGACCCTTTTGTAACACTCTGTCACTCCAGAGCATCTCTCAGAACTAGTTCTACTTGATTGATCACAACTTCTTCATATCTTCATGAGGACCTCTGAAATCTTAACTGGATCATCTCAAGACTCATATCTACAAACCCTTTAATCCGTATCCTCTGAATCTCAACCTATTGAGTACTTTTACCTTCTTCTCATCACTGTTCCTGATTGAGACTGATTTCCTCAATAACCTCAGCACACAGCTCATCCAATCCTTCTTATCAATGCAATATGAGTATGTTGACATCAATGACAACACTGGTTAACCTCATACTTGAAACAATCTCCCCCTTTGTCATTGATGGCAACATATGATGTGAAAAACCATCAAGACAAGAACTTCTCCTTTCTGTCATAGCTCCCCCTATCAGCAACAACTCTTCACATGTCTTCTCTTTCTTTTACTGCTCCCCCTTTGATCAACAACCACTTGTTTTTCACATGTCTTCTCTCCCCCTTTGACATCAATGGAAAAGGGCTCATACTTGCAATTCTAACACATCAGAATCATACCAGCTGCTCCCTCTTAGTAGCAACTTCCCATCATCAATCCGGATCACAAGATATGACTGTGATACCCACCAGACTGATGCACATCAGTGCATCCTAGTTCATCACCGGAGGGGCCATGACCTGTAACTTCTCTCAGAGATACTCAAAAGAGTCCTTGGGAAGAGGTTTAGTAAAAATATCTGCAATCTAATCTTTGGAGGGTACATACTCCAATCTAACTTCATCCTTGTTCACTTGTTCTCTCAGAAAGTGAAACTTGATAGATATGTGCTTGGTGTTAGAATGCAACACCAGATTCTTAGAAATATTTATTGCACTTGAATTATCATAGAAAATTGTGATAGGCTCCTCATAGTCTACTTTAATGTCTCTTAGCATCTATTTCATCCATAAGATCTGAGTGCAACTACCTGCTGCTACAATGTATTCTGCTTCAGTTGTAGACAAGGATGTTGCCTCTTGTTTCTTGCTTAGCCAAGAAACCAACCTTTTTCCCAAAAAGAATGCTCCTCCACTTGTACTCTTTTGGTCATCCACATCTCCTACCCAATCTGCATCTGTATATGCATGAAGAGAGAAATCATGATCTCTAGGATACCATAGACCATACTCAACTATCCCCTTTAGATATCTAAAAATCCTCTTGATTGCCATAACATGAGATTCTCTAGGATTAGCCTGAAATCTTGCCACAAGACTAACAACCTGCATTATATCTGGTCTAGTCTGAGTGAGATACAATAATCCTCCAATCATTGATCTATACTTGGTCTGATCTATTTTAGGAGAGTCATCATCTTTGCTCAACTTACATCCGGTTGCCATAGGAGTGTTCATTGGCTTTGAATCTTCCATTCCGAATTTCCTCAACAATTCTTTCACATATTTGGTCTGAGAGATAAAGATGTCTTTCTTTGTCTGAGTAATTTGTAGACCCAACAAGAAATTTATTTCACCAAGCATTGACATTTCAAACTCACTTTTCATTTGATTTGCAAAGGTTTTACACAAACTGTCTTTTCCTCCAAAGATGATATCATCAACAAATACTTCAACAATCAAGATGTTTTCATTATCTATTTGGAAATATAGATTACTATCAGCAGTACCTTTGTTGAAACCAGTCTGCATAAGATGCTTATCCAACCTTTCATACCATGTTCTTGGGGCTTGCTTCAATCCATACAGTGCTTTCTTCAACTTGCAAACCATATCATCATGATCAGACAATTCAAGTCCATCTAGTTGTTCAATGTATACTTCTTCCAAATCAGCATTTAGGAAGGTAGACTTGACATCCATCTGATATACCTTGAAGTCTTTGAAGGTAGCAAATGCAAGAAATAATCTGACTACAATCCTTGCCACCAGAGCAAAGGTTTCTTCAAAATTAATTCCTTCTATTTGAGAGTAGCCTTTGCAGACCAATCTGGCTTTGTTTCTGATTACTTCACCAACTTCATTTAGTTTGTTCCGGAAGACCCATTTGGTTCCAATCACATTCTTGTTTCGAGGTTTGGGAACAAGATCCCAAGTGTGATTTTTCTCAATTTGCATCAATTCTTCCTCCATTGCTTTGGTCCAGTTTTCATCATTGCAAGCTTCATTTATTGTCTTAGGTTCAATCTTTGAAATTAGATAGTATTCATTTAAATCTTGAGCAATTCTCCTCCTTGTTTGTACCCCTTTGCTTTTGTCACCTATGATCTGATCTTCAGAATGGTTTAGAGTTACATACCTTGGAACTTTGGGAGTTTCTTGCACTACTGTTTCTTGATTAGGCTCATTCTGACAAACCTCTTCTTCCTGATTTACCAGATTAGTCTGGATCTAAATTTCAGAAGAGGATTGAGCTCCTTGTATTAGAGAATCATTCTGATCATCTTCATCATATTCATAAAACCTTGAGGGCTTCTCAATTCCTTCATCAACCTTCACATTTGTACTTTCTATCATCTTTCTCAATCTCTTATTGTAACACCGGTATGCTTTGCTTTGAGTGGAGTAACCCAAGAAAATTCCTTCATCACTTCTAGCATCAAACTTTCCTAGATCTTCATCTCTTTTGATGTAACACTTGCTACCAAATACTCTGAAATATCTCATAGTGGGAGTTATATCAAACCAAAGTTCATAAGGAGTCTTACCGGTATTGCTTCTAATTTGAACTCGATTAAGAGTGTAGACTACAGTGCTAACAACTTCTCTCCAAAACATCTGAGGGACATTTGCTTCCATAATCATTGTCCTGGATGCTTCTTGGATGGTCCGGTTCTTTATCTCAACTACTCCATTTTGTTGTGGAGTCCTAGGAGCAAACAACTGTCTCTTTATGCCATGCTTCTCACAAAAGTCTATGAATTCACCTGATGTGAATTCACCACCTCTATCAGACCTCAGACAATGCAGTTTCAATCTGGTTTGATTTTCTACCATAGCTTTGAAGATTTTGAACTTCTCAAAGGCTTCTAATTTCTCTTTTAGAAAGGTAACCCACATCATCCGGGAATAGTCATCAATTAGTAACATGAAATATCTATCACCTTACATACTCTTGATTCTTGTTGGACCACATAGATCAGTATGAACTAATTCCAATAATCTGGTAGAGGACTGATCCTTGCTTTTGAAAGAGACTCTGCTCTATTTACCTAGCTGACATTCTTTGCACAAACTATTTGTAGGTTTCACCAATTTTGGAAGATCTCTTACAACTTGAGTACTTCTTATCTTGATGATGTTATGAAAATTCACATGACACATCCTTCTATGCCATAACCAACTCTGATCAACTTGAACAAACAAACAACTTTTATTAGAACCAACTAGATGGAAGATATTACCTTTTGTCTGAGTACCGGATGCAATCTTAGTTTCGGAGCTTTCAAAGATCCTGCACCTTCCATTTTTGAACTGGAGATCATAGCCTTTGTCCACCAACTGACCAACATTGAGAAGATTGTGCTTCAATCCTTCAACATATAGTACATTACTAGTTTTGCTCTTTCCATCAAACGAAATAGTTCCCCTACCTCTGATTCTGCCAAAAGAATTATCACCAAATTTTACCATTCCTCCTTCATACCTTTCCAAATCTAAGAACTTGTTCTTGTCACCTGTCATATGGTGGGAACATCCACTGTCAATAACCCAATCATCCTTTTCTTCAACTTGAGTAGCCAAAGCTCTTTCCACAACCTTATGATTGATAGATTCAGAGGATATTGGATTTTCTTCCTTGATGGCAATAAACACCCATTCATTTCTAGATCTGTTTCCTATCTCTGATTCATCATCTGTTACACCTTCATTATCATCTTCTTCATGAACATAATAACAGTTCTTTTGGAACCTCTATCTGTTAGAATTTGACCTTGCAGTTCTTTCTGGACATCTTGAGGCAAAATGACCAATCTTATTGTAGTTGAAGCACTTAAAAGGTAACTTTCCTTCATACTTACTGGATTCTCTTGGCAGTCTTTTCGCAATGAGGGCTTCAAGATGAGCTGTTTCTGCTTCTTCGTCTTCCATGTCTTTCCTTGCTTGATCATACCATGACAGCTTCCTTGAAGAGTTTTCTCCTAGATCAAATCTTTGTTTTCCTTTCACATAGGTATTGGATTTGAATGCAGATTCAGTCTTGGGGGGATCATCTCCAAACTTAGTCATTTCAAATGCAGCTAGTTTGCTAGCCAATTGCTCTCTTGTGACAGTTGTATGGGCTCTGAATTCATCAATGGCAGCAACCTTGATCTTGTAGGTAGCAGGAAGGGATCTGAGAATTTTGCAAACAATTTCATTTTCATCTAGAACTCCACCAGCATTCCTGATTCCACACACTAGCTCATTTACTCTTGGCATAAAGGTAGTGATATTTTCATCATCTCTCATCTTCAATCTTTCAAATTTCCCTTTGAGACTTTGCAACCTTGCACTCTTAACAAACTCATCTCCTTCATGCAGAAGTTCCAGTTTAACCCAGATCTCATATGCAGTTGGTAGATTAATAACATTTGAGAGTTCTGAGTCAGTCAATGTGCTAAGAAGAGCTTCCTTGGTCTGCATATTGTTTTCAGTATTGGTGATTTCATTCAGAGTTGTCAGACCACCCTGTGGAGGTACATATGGTTTTGTAACCATGGACAAGTATGCTTTTCCCATACACTCCAAGTGACATTTCATGCGACCTTTCTAGAGAGAGAAGTTGGTTCCATTGAACTTCAGACTATCCTTCTTGTATGACATCCTAGATCTCCTCGAGAGGTTAAGCTCCTTTTAGAGGAACTTGGCTCTGATACCAATTATTAGATCTAGGGCACACAAATGAGAGGGGGGGTGAATCAGTTGTATAAAAACTTGCTTCTACTTCAAACACCTGATTCTTCTTTGTTAGTTAACAGCATATCAATTTACCATTCATGAAAGCAGAAAGCATAAACACCGGAGCAGATAAACATCAACACATTAGACACCAAGATTTTTAACATGGAAAACCTGATTAAGGCAAAAACCATGGGGTGATTAACCCAAGGATTATTCTCTATTAGAAGAATAAGAAAAATTAATGGCACATGCCAATTAGGGCTCACTGCCCGAGCACACTGCTCACAAGGAGGAACATTGCCTACAGGAGACACACTATCTACAAGATCATAATTATTACCAACTTGAACTGGAGAATGACATCTTCACCATGTCTGGATCAGTTCCATTTAAGCTCGAGTCACACCTACTCTGCCTTTCACTCTTCTACTATACCACACTCATCTGCTCCCCAACACACTCTGAAATGAATTCACAATCCTTTATTTATACAAAGCATCGACTTAGGGACAATCATCTAAGTCGGCAATCAACCATAAGAGCATCCGCAAGTTGGCAATCATCCACAAGAACATTTGCAAGATGAATAACCCATTCGGTCGGCCAACCTGAACAAGAACATCTTCATCCGGAAGTATATCTCCAATTTTAGGCTTTAACACTAATGCAAACTGACAACACAACCTCAACATGATCCAAGAACCTTCACAAGCTTGCCTGAATGACCAGGTACATCCGCACTTTCTTTACTCACTGGAATCTCTTCTCTTCTTCATTCGAAACTTCAAGAACATAGTCTACCACCACTGTCATACTTCAAGAGGTCCTTTCAGACCTCCAAACCATGAACAAATCAAGATGACACATCACAAGGACATCCCAAACACTCTGTCCAATCTGTAGAATAGGACAATGCACTTCTGAATCTCACCGGACCCTTTTGTAACACTCTGTCACTCCGGAGCATCTCCTAGAACCGGTTCTACTTGATCGATCACAACTTCTTCATATCTTCATGTGGACCTCTAAAATCTTAACTGGATCATCTCAAGACTCATATCTACAAACCCTTTAATCCGCATCCTCTGAATCTCAACCTATTGAGTACTTTTACCTTCTTCTCATCACTATTCCTGATTGAGACTGATTTCCTCAATAACCTCAGCACACAGCTCATCCAATCCTTCTTATCAATGCAATATGAGTATGTTGACATCAATGACAACACTGGTTAACCTCATACTTGCAACAAAACCATCCATTCACCAGATTTAGATTCCATTCTAAACCCCCCCACACTAAGACTCTTATCGAAGATCACTCCAGATAGCTCTGAATTGATAATTAAATGATGATGAATTAACAACAACTGCAACGACCTCATCATTTTTGGTACTGTTGCCAGGGAAATAATCTAAAGAACATTGTAGGTTAAGCTGTTGATAAGACTTTTTGAACGAGCACATTCCATATCCATTAGTCTATGAGTAAGCCTAGTGATGCCTTAGGTCAATTCATAAAATGAACAATAGTTAGTATACCTCTATAACCTAATTTGGAAGAACTTCTAGATCATTTGATCAATCAAGGATCTCCTATACCATTAGAATCTCCCATTATCTTTGAAATACTTTTTACAATGGCTAATAATATCTTTGCAGATGGTGAGAGTGATGAACCAACTAATAATAGAATGTTCTCTTATCCAATTGCCATAAATCTTGAAAGGAATGAACCTCCCATGAAAAACATATCTCTTGCATTCCTACCAAATTTTAGAGGAAAAACTTCAAAGGACCCAAACCAATTCTTGTTTGAATTTAAGGTCCTTTGCCAAAACTATGATTATGCCATAGCTAATCAAAAATTAAAACTTTTCCCCTGCACTCTCAAGGAGTTAGGTCTACAATGGTTCATGGGCATGGCAACAGATTCCATAACTACATGTGATCAAATGGGAACTGCCTTCCTTGATAAATATCAAGATTATTGTAGAGTTAGAGATCAGAAAGATGAAATCTTCCAAATGAAACATATGGAAGACAAAAATTTGGAAGATTATGTGGACAGATTCCTATTTGTCCATAGGAGATGTGGTAGTAACCTCAATGAAGAACTTAGTAAAGCCATTTTTTTAAGGGGAATTGATGAAGAAATTAAAGAAGCCTTAAACCTAATGGGAAAGGGAGATATTAACAAACACAATTTTGTAGAGATTGTGGACGTTAGTAGAAATTATTCTTGCACTCGAGCAGGAAATAGAGTGCAAAAAAAAGGCAAAGGTGGTACGAGTGATGTCACACAAGTAATGGAAGAACTTGTGAATCTAAAAATTGACATCTTACTTCATTTGAATACCACCTTGGATGGTATGCAATCCAGTAAAAATAACATTGAACCCTTGGCCATCTATCATCCTCGTTGTAGAGAAAAACATCCACTTAGGGAATATCCTTTGAACCAAATTGAGTTATGTAGGATCTGTGAGAAAAACCATTCCAAAAATGATTGTAGTCTACTTCTTAAAATCAAAAATAGATTGAAAAAGGCACTAGTAGAAGATGAAGAGTTAAATTTCATTGGCTAGAAACAATCAAACTATGGATTTAACTAGTTTCCAAATCAATATACTCCATGAGGCCCATCAAGTTGGGGAAAAGCCTCTTGGAATGGACCTTGGGGAGGTCCACTCCATCCAATGTAGATGCCACCTTAGTGGGGACTAGCATGGCCCCAATTTGACTAGATGAATCAATCTTGGGTTACTCCCTAGTGGCCAAATCAACAACAATATCAACAATAGTGGGCACCTCAATATAACCAAGGAATGAGATGATTTGGGAATCAACCTCAAGCCTTACTTCCTAGATGCTCATAAACTACAAAAATAAATCTAAATGATTAGGTAAACCAACCATAGATGCCTACTCAGCTAGTCCCAAATCCAAAAAACAATAGACCACAACTACATGTGTATAACACTGATCCCAATATAGCTACTTGAATGTAGTAGAAATTAATGACATCCAACTTTGATCCTGAAACATTCATGTAAAAACTCCTATTGAGAATGTTCCTAATGAGGAGGAAGTGATACCTAGCACCATGGAACAACAAAAGGATAAGAAGGCTGAGACAAAAACTTGGAAGAAATTTTGAAGGAAGCCTCTGTTCCATTTCCAAAATGATTAAAATAGGCTCCTCCAAAACCTAGAGAAGGCTAGATTGTTTAGGATGAACCTCAGTTAATCAAGGAACTTAGGAAGATACATATTGAAGTTCCTCTATTATAGGTGATAAAGGATATCCCTAAGATAAATTAGTCCATCAAGAGCCTATGATTGAAACTTCCAAGTAGAAAATAAAACATTACCAAACACTATTCAAGTAGAAGGGAAACTTGATGATGTCCTATCAGGTAAGCTGATTCCTCAAAAGTATGGGGATCCTGGGAGTCTTGTTATGTTAGTGGAAATAAAAGGAACATTAGTCTTAAATGTACTAATTGATTTGGGGGCTGCTATCAATGTGACGACATCAGATACTGTAGAAACTTTGGCATTAACTCATTCTAGCCAACCTCAACTGTTTTACAACTAGTAGATCTATCCATCACTAAACTAGAAGGGATTTTGGAAGATGTTATAGTCACTATGGATACTTGGGATTATTCAGTAGATTTCCTCATCCTTCAAAAAAGGAAGAAATGTTTAGGATATCCAATAATATTGGGTAGGGCATGGTTGGCTACTGCAGCAACCCTTATTGACTGTAGGTCAAGAAATATGACTATTTCCAATGGGAAAAGTTTGAAGGAACTTTCTATCTACCATCCTACTAAGCCATTCTTACAGTATGAGAATAAACCATGGATAGATGATTTAATGGATTTAGATGAGGAAGATGCATCCTCATTAGCAATTGTAACAATTGTAGAACATTTCAAAGAATCTAAAGAAGAGTATAAAGAGTTGGAATCTAATGATGAAACCTCCCTATACAGTGTTGCACAACAAGATGTCTCTGGATGGCTCTAGAGAGATTTGAGAGGATCTTTAAGGGCATTTAACTGTCCATATTTTAAAGAAGTTTCTTCTCACCCAAATTACCAGCAAGAAAAAACCTTGCATTAAATTGTACCTCACTTCTGTCCATTAAATAATTTGATCAGTCCTTATAAAGACATTCATTCTGTTCACTATGGTATAAAAAAAAATTGTCCAAACCAATAAACAACTCTCCATAAGCAGTTGGTTAATAGAAATAGAGGAAATCTGATTGCCAAAACTATTGCAAAACCATACCCAAGCATTTGAATGGGAATACAAAGATATGAGAGGAATCCATTCTAATGTATGTACACACCATATTTATACTGAAGATATCCATCCTGTGAGACAACCACAAAGGAGGATCAATCCATCTCTAAGAGAAATAGTGAAGGAGGAAATAGAAAAATTATTACAGGTAGGATTCATCTATCCTATTTCTGACAGTCAGTGGGTATACCATTAGTGATAGTACCAAATAAAAATGGCAAATGGTGAGTCTGTATTGAATATCAAGAATTAAATAAAGCTACAAAAAAAGACTATTTCCCTCTTCCCTTTATTGACCAGGTGTTGGATAATCTAGCTGGTAGTCGCTACTTCTCCTTTTTGGATGGATTTAATGGCTACAACCAGATCCAGGTAGCTTTGGAGGATACAAAAAACTACATTCACATGCCCATGGGGGACATTTGCCTACAAGATTTTACCGTTTGGATTGTGTAATGCACCAACCACATTTTAGAGAGCTATGTTGGCAATCTTTGCTGATTTAGCCAACACATGTGTGGAAATCTATATGGATGATTTCATAGTGTATGTGAAGACTTTTGATGAATCATTGGATAGTCTAAACAAGGTGCTTGAAAGGTGCAAGGAACATCAATTGTCCGTGAATCATGAGAAGTGTCTTCTTATGATGACCAAAGGAATAGTCTTAGGTCACCACATATCACAGGAAGGTATGAAAGTAGATCCCAAAAAGGTTAAAATTATAGTACAAACATCCCCTCCTCCAACTTAAATGGAAGTAAGAAGCTTCCTAGGACATTTTGGGTATTATCGAAGGTTCATTGAAAATTTCAACTCGAAGGCTGACCCCTTGTTTTGTTGATAACTGAGAGGGGGGTGTGAATCAGTTATCCTAATTATTTCCCTTAATTGAACTTTCTTATTAATTGATGCAGCATTGAATCAAACAAAAAAAACATTACCATGAAATAAGAAACACATGACACAGTATTTTTGACGTGGAAACCCTGTTAAGGGAGAAAACCACGGGGTGATTAACCCAAAAATTATTCTCTGTTAGAAGAATAGGAAATTACAAAATGACACTTGCCAATTAGGGCTCACTGCCCGAGCACACTGCTCACAAGAGGCCCACTGCCTACAAGAAGACACACTGTCTACAAAGTGATAAGAATCACAGTCTTGAACTGATTGGAAGCATCTGCATATGCTGGAGTTCAGTTCCGGTTAGGCTCAGTACACTGATCTGCTGCACTTCATCTTTTCTCTATTCTTTATTCTGCTATCCTTTCACATACCGGATCTGTCTTGGTATTTCTGCTCTGTTCTTCACTTATTCGCATATATCTTGACATAGTCACACCCTTCACAACTAAATCCATCCTCTATATATATCCGCACAAGTAATTTCATCACCTTTCTAGTCGGCATCAGGAACAGTCTAGTTTCTTACAAACTCTGTTCTGTCGGCTGAATCCTTGCTCACCAAGCAATGCGGATCAAGCATATACTTGTAGATATCATTAATCATGTCGGCCAAACATGATTCATGCCTTCACAACCTTTATCATCAACAGTAACACATCCGGAAAGTAGTCTGATACTCTGTCAGTCAGTTCTTCCTCTGTTTTCACTGTCTCTCAACTATTCATATCTTTTTCCTTGTCCATCACCAGAGGCTAAATCCTTGCAATATACCACTCAAGGTAGTCCTCTTGACTTCCCCAAATCCGCACTGCACCAAAACACTTCCTCTGAGAGATCTGGACCAATCTGTCGGACCTTGCCACATGCTCTGTTCTTGTTCACCGGACCACAACAATCTTTATTCTGACTTCCGGTAGAGACATACCATGACTTGCGGATATGTGGGATGACCTTTGTTGCCATCAATGACAACAACCATGAATCCATATAGTGTCTCTTGCCAACAATCTCCCCCTTTGGCATTGATGGCAACACTTAGTGAAAAATGACTAAGTGTTTACACTATGCTCCCCCTTTGCTGATGCTCTGTCTTTATATACAATTTCTGGAACTCCCCCTTAATTGGATTCCTCATTTTTCACTACTCCTCACTCCCCCTTTGACATCAATGGCAAAGGGTAGGGTCCGCACACCAAAATTTTCAAAAAAAAATTTTCTATACATAGCCGCATATTTACATACTCACATATACTGAAGAATGTCTGCAAAGGATGTCTGCAATTGGATCATTTCTGTAGCCCAACTTTGCTTCATTCTATCCAAAATTGAAATGTGACCACTCAACAAAAATGCAAAAGCTTCTGCCCACTTGAGATCTGTTGGATCATTTGTTTGGGCGGTGGTCTGAGCATCACTGATGGCCTCATGCATAGTTTCCAACTTAGGGATTATAATCCTTCTAAGTTCTCCCATCCGGTTAGTGATATTCTTCCTTTCCTTCTCAAGATTCTTTATTTCATTCAAGACTGCAATAGTCTGACATTCTTGATTTATTATGGAGGAAGAGAGAGGATCAAAACTTTGAGATAAGCTTTGTAGCTTGTCCTGTTCCTCTTTTATTTTCTTATCAATTGCTGCTGTTGCCTTTGACCAGGATATACAAAATTTGTAAATGTCACCGCCATCCTTAAGAGCATTCTCTAAGCTCTTTATTCCAATACTCACAATCTTCCTATCTTTAGAGATTAATTCTAATACTTCTGAAAATCTTTTATCCAAAAATTCCTTCCGGACCTTTTCTTCAGCAGATTTTTCTAGAGATTCAAAATGTGTACTAACACTGCTGACTAAGGTTTTGAGATTACCGGAAGAGAAGGCTGTGGGATCCTTTTGAAAGGATGGCATGATCTTTTCTAGCACTCCAGATGCTACCTCCATAAGCTCACAGTCTTCCATGTGAGATTTCAGCAGCTTCTCTTTGACTTTCTCATTTGCAAATGAGGCTATTTTCATTGTTTGCACCGGTGACAAAGAGTCAAAATCTAATGGTCCTTTTAGCAGGTCCGGTTCATCAATTTCTATAGTGGCTTTGCTCAAAAATTGTTGAACAGTTTGTGCAGTGTCTCTTGCCGGAGACAGATGTTTCTTTTCTTCTGCAATCTTGGAACTGTCAACCTCTTTATCTTTCACCCCTGCTTCCTTCTCCTGTAATTTCTCTTCTTCTTTGGATCTAGAGACTGTAGGGGAAACTGGAGGAGAGATGTTTGTCTGTTCAGGGCCCACTTCTTCTGGAACAGATGATTCCAAATCCGCAGCTGTTTCTGCACCTAAGTCCTCTATAACAGGAAGATTGAACCTTTTGAAGGCCTTCCGGAGGATCTCTTCTGTCTCTTGGGCCACTTTGTCAGTCTCACCAAGCATGAGTTGATTCATCCTGGCTTTACTTCTGAACTCATCTTTGCAGTCTTTGAAGATAATGTTCATTGTCTTGGGATCAATTTGAGGATATAGCTGAATAGCTATCTGCTCCCGGATCTCAAGATCTTTTGCATGAGCATTATTCTTTCTTATTTCTAATTCCTTTTCTAGGCTCTTAGGAATAAGAGATATGATCTCAATGAAAGCCTTATTGTATATGTTCAGATATTTGACTGTGGCTTCCTGCAAAATTTTTTGGTCAGCCTCATTGTAGTCATCATAAAATTCAGTCATTGGTTGAAGGTTTCCATCTACCGTAACCGACTTGATTACACTCTCTAGAGATAGAGTGGGCTTTTCAACAGATACCTCTACCATTTCATCCTTGTCTTGGCCTGTGGAGGGTTTACCGAATCCTTTCTTCTTCTGCTTCTTTATTTCTTTTACTCCCTCATCTGACTCTGTTTCCTCTTCATCCTTTTGGCTTTCATAGGCCCTTGTGGCTTTTGTCTTGGATCTTTTACCGGATGCCTGGACTTCCGGTTTTGAACTTTTGGTTGTGGGAGGTGCAGATCTTTTTGATGATCTGGTCCAGGTGGGAGTTTCAACTGGAACGCTTTCTTTACTTTTCTCTTCTTCCTCAGCCTTCCTCCTCTTTTCTCAGCTGGCATCAAGTGCCTCTTTTGAGATGCCTAGGCCTTGAGCAATATGCTCAACTTCTTTTCTTACCTTCCTCTTTATCTCCGGTTCCCTGAGTTCTACATGTATCTTTACACTCAGTTCCTCAAAGGTTCCAAACCTTTCTGCCTTAGGATCTTTGGGCTGGCTTAGCATGTGTTGAACATGCAGCTCTACTATCTGTTTATCCACTTCATACCCCATGGGCATGATCCAGACAGTCCTTGGCTCCACTGCCTCCATTAGACACTGATCTGTTTCTACCATGAAGCATACTGTGTCTTTGTACTTTTCAATAAGGGATTGGGGTATTCTTTCTCTTGCATGCATCATGCTTTGGAAGTTCTTGAAGTATCCCCATAGAGCTGTATTTCTTGCTTTAGCATCCCCAAGTCCATGCAAATAGTCTCTGATTTGGATGGCAACCAGTCTGTCATTCTGCCATATCCATCCACTGGATCCGGGAAGCTCATTCATGTAGTAAAAGAAGAGACAAAGGATCAGATTGCCATACTTGAAGGAGTTTTTCTTGTCCTTCTTGATCTTCTGCAGATTTTCAAAGAGTTGGTTCACAAGAAGCTCACACAAGTCATAGTCTGCATTCTCCTTTAACATTTGATAAGCTGTGTAGATTGCAGTTCCCGGTACTGAATTTTCCCTACTGGAGTGATAGATTTTGTAACCAATTATCATAGCTGCAAATTTGACATCCGGTTCAGTGATGTCATCAACTGTCATAGCTCTCTTGTCAAACTTGGATCCAGTTGCATCACTAACTGTTTGATTTTTGACAGACTTGAGAACAGGTAATCCACCGGATGAGTGCAGACCGGTTACAGCCCTAATTACATCTTTGGTGATCTTGAAGGGCTGGTTCAACCATAGGAAGTTGTCATGTACTCTACTTAGTACATACCGGACCCATTCATCTTCTTCAAAACAGGGGAAATGAATGCACTGTGCAAAGTGTTTGTCCCGGATGGCTTTGTACTGAGGTTTGATCTCAAAGGAGTCATCTATCAATTGTTTGTGATAGATATCCATCAGTTTTGATTCTCCAAAGTCTTCAAGATTCGCATGGATGTAAACCCTAATATCTTCCGTATGCAATACACCATGAGGAACACTAGAGAAGGCTCCTAGTGGATCTACCTCCAATGATTTGTAAGGATGTTTCTTGAATGTGGGGCGAGGTCTATCAGAGATCTTAACTATATTTGGAGTAGCCATTCTTCAAAGATTTGCAGTGAGATAATGAAAAACAGAGAATACCTTATGCGCCTTCGGTTTGCATGGAGTGGTTGGATTGATTTCTTTATGCAATGACTTCGGCAGGAGATCTTTGGTGTGCTTGATGAATCTTGTTGCAGAGCTCCACTTTTCGCTTCTTCTTGAGTGCAGAATGAGCAAATGATTTTTGAGAAATCCCTTATATTGCTCCGCAAACCCTAATATCTGTTTGCAATAAATGCTTCACCTATATTATTCTAGTTTGCCTTGTCCGGATAGCTTGGAGTATCCCGGATCAGTCCTGATCTGTGAACATCATCCGGATCTTTCAATCATGAATAAATCAAGGTGACACATTACAAGAACATCCCAAACACTCTGTCCAATCCTCAGAATAAGATAGTGCACTTCCGGATCTCTCCGGACCTTTTTGTAATCCTTTGTCATACCGGAGCATCTCTCAGAACAGGTCTTACTTGATCGATCACAGCTTCTTCATAACTCCATGCGGACCTCTGAAATCTTATCTGGATCGTCTCAAGACTTATATCTTTAAACCTTTTACTCCGCATCTTGTGCCACATCAGGCACCACTTGATTGGCTGGGGGAACAGGATTTTATTTGAGTCTCCCCCTGAGCCAGAGCTAACCTTTTAATTTCTGGAAGAAATATCAGCACCAGAGTCTGGTGCGGATCCAACCTCTACATTCTCTAAACTTTTCTTCACCCAAATCTTGCTCATCTGATTCCTAACTTCATCCGCATTCATCTTTTGTTTACCCTTGTCTTGATTCTGATTATACACCGGACCTCTTTTGTCCTGATTCTTGCTTCTGCAGACTTTAGCATTATGACCGGACCTATTACAGATTTGGCAAATAACATTTCTTTGCATAATTGACTGATATCCTCTTGATATGCATTGATTAGCCATATGACCTACTCTATTGCATGTAAAGCATCTACCTTTGAATGATTTGTTTACTTGCATATTTCTGCATTCATGGGATTTGTGTCCATACCTTTTACAGTTGAAGCACTGTCCGGAGAAGGATGAATTAATCTGATTCATTCTCTTTCTGCACTGATTAGCTTTGTGACCAAAGTGGTTGCAGCTGTGGCAGTATCCATTGAAAGATGAATATCTTTGAGCATTAGGCTGTCTTACCGGAGGTCTTCTAGGCCTGTTTCTTGGATTTTCTGATGCAAAATTCTTTTGACCGGATCCGGAGCTTTCTCTTTTCTCATATCCCAAACCATACTTGTCATTTGTCCCTTTTTGACTTCCAAGAAGAACTTCAAGTTGAGCAGAACTTATCTTGAATTTCTCTTTATATTCATTTGCTGTTTGAAGGTCTCTTTTGAGAGAGGCAATTTGATCCTCAAGTTTTTCTTCATTATCTTTGGCATCTTCAAGATCAGATTCAAGATGTCTGATAATCCTATCCATCTGGTGGCATTCTTCTGGTTTTTCTTTAAGAGATTGTTTTAGATTGTCTTCAGCCTTTCTTTTTTCTTCAATCTCTTGAGTAAACTTTATAGTTCCTGATTCCATTTCATGTCTTAACATAATGACTTCTTTTGATAACTTTTCACATAACTTGGTTTGCTCAGTCAATTCTTCATTAGTATTTCTTTCTTCACTTTGTCTTGCCAACTGTTGGAGCAGCTCCTTTCTCTTTTTCATAGAGAGACTTAATTTGTCTTTTAATTCTCTCATGAATTCATCAGCCTGTTTGAGTCTTTCCTTTAATTCATTAACTTCAGAATTTGACTGTTTAAGATCCTCAAGGGCAGTCTTGAGTTGCTCCCTTAAACCATATGCATCCATTTGAACTCCCAGATCTTCCTCAAGCTGTTAGGCTCTATTAGTAGGAACTTAGCTCTGATACCAATTGTTGATAACTGAGAGGGGGGGGTGAATCAGTTATCCTAATTATTTCCCTTAATTGAACTTTCTTATTAATTGATGCAGCATTGAATCAAACAAAAAAAACATTACCATGAAATAAGAAACACATGACACAGTATTTTTGACGTGGAAACCCTGTTAAGGGAGAAAACCACGGGGTGATTAACCCAAAAATTATTCTCTGTTAGAAGAATAGGAAATTACAAAATGGCACTTGCCAATTAGGGCTCACTGCCTGAGCACACTGCTCACAAGAGGCCCACTGCCTACAAGAAGACACACTGTCTACAAAGTGATAAGAATCACAGTCTTGAACTGATTGGAAGCATCTGCATATGCTAGAGTTCAGTTCCGGTTAGGCTCAGTACACTGATCTGCTGCACTTCATCTTTTCTCTATTCTTTATTCTGCTATCCTTTCACATACCGGATCTGTCTTGGTATTTCTGCTCTATTCTTCACTTATTCGCATATATCTTGACATAGTCACACCCTTCACAACTAAATCCATCCTCTATATATATCCGCACAAGTAATTTCATCACCTTTCTAGTCAGCATCAGGAACAGTCTAGTTTCTTACAAACTCTGTTCTGTCGGCTGAATCCTTGCTCACCAAGCAATGCGGATCAAGCATATACTTGTAGATATCATTAATCATGTCGGCCAAACATGATTCATGCCTTCACAACCTTTATCATCAACAGTAACACATCCGGAAAGTAGTCTGATACTCTGTCAGTTAGTTCTTCCTCTGTTTTCACTGTCTCTCAACTATTCATATCTTTTTCCTTGTCCATCACTGGAGGCTAAATCCTTGGAATATACCACTCAAGGTAGTCCTCTTGACTTCCCCAAATCCGCACTGCACCAAGACACTTCCTCTGAGAGATCCGGACCAATCTGTCGGACCTTGCCACATGCTCTATTCTTGTTCACCGGACCACAACAATCTTTATTCTGACTTCCGGTAGAGACATACCATGACTTGCGGATATGTGGGATGACCTTTGTTGCCATTAATGACAACAACCATGAATCCATATAGTGTCTCTTGCCAACATGTTTACCCTCCTAAAAAAGGATTCTGAGTTTAATTGGACACCACAATGTCAAGAGTCATTCGAGGCCATCAAAAATGCCCTCATGCCAGCACCAATCATCAAGGGACCAAATTGGTGAAAACCATTCCATATTCACATGGATGCTTCCAATCAAGCCATTAGAGTAGTCTTAGGGCAGGGTAATGAATCTAGAGATATGTATGCTATATATTATGTTAGCAAAAATTTAAATCTTGCAGAGAAAAAAAATACCACCATAGAAAAAGAGTTTTTGGTAGTAGTTTATGCAATCAATAAGTTCCACCACTATATCACAGGTTATAAAGTCTTTATACACATTGATCATGCGGCTATTTGATATCTGATGAATAAAGCTATGGTAGGGGGTATAATTATTAGATGGTTACTACTGTTACAAGAATTTGATATAACTATTATTGATAAGCCTAGAAAAGATAATGTTGTTGCTGATTTCTTATCAAGATTGACTGTGCAGGGAAGTAATGAACCAATGGATGATGCATTTCCAGATGAGCACCTTATTGCCATTTCCATACAATCTCCATGGTTTGCAGATTTAGCTAACTATTTGGTTTCAAGAAAATGTCCACCACATTTCAACTAGATGGAAACAAGATGATTGATTAGGGATAGCTCCAGATACAAATGGGTAAATGGTATTTTGTTTAAAAATTGCCTTGATCATGTGTTGAGAAGATGTGTGCAAGAAACAAAAGTTTATGATATAATCTGAGCATGCCATGATGAACCTTTTGGAGGCCACTTTTCAGCCCTCCGAACTGGACACAAGATTCTAGGAGCTGGGTATTTCTAGCCAACAATAACTAAGGATATCCAATAGTATGTCAAGCAATGCAATCAATTCCAGTGAATGGGATGACCAACTCCTACTGTAGAAATGTCACTCCATCCTCAAGTGGTCCTAGAACCATTTGAGAAATGGGGGATAGATTTTGTGGGATTGATTGATCCACCATCTAGAGGAAATCATTACTTTCTAGTCTGTACTAATTATGCCACCAAATGGGTTGAAGCAAAATCTCTACTAGCAGCAAAAGAGGAGAAGATTGTAGATTTTCTCTACAAGCACATTTTGTAGAGATTTGGAGCCCCAAGGGTCCTTGTTTCTGATCAGGGGCTGCAGTTCATGTCTTCTATGATCAAAGCATTTATGGAGAGATATCAAATCACTCACAGTAAATCTTCTCCATATCACCCTCATAGTAATAGTCAAGTGGAAGTGATGAATATGGAATTGGAGAAAATCCTCACACAGACAATTTCAGGCAAAAGGATAGATTGGGCAAAAATAATGACAAAACTTGTTTGGGCCTATAACACTACCTGAAGAACCACTACTAATTTCATGCCATATGAATTAGTTTATGGGAAGAACCTGATGCTCCCTATTGAATATGAGGTGGAAACATCGAGAACAACACTTGAAGTTGGTATTGATTTAACAAAAGCACAACAACACATAATAATGCATCTCAATAGGTTAGAGGAAATGTGGATGGAAGTACTTCATCATACAAAGTTAATTTAGCAACAAAGAAAAGAATGGCACATTAAGCATACCATCGACAAACACTTCAAAAAAGGAGATTGGGCCCTATTGTATGACTCAAACTATCAGGATCTTAAGGTAAAATTGCACACCAGATGGTTAGGACCCTATGAAATCAAGGAGACTTTTAACAATCGTGTCATTTAGCTATTACCCATTGATGGGGACCAAAGAATTCTTCTGGTAAATGGACATAGACTGAACCTATATCACAAACCAACTTCTAAAGAGGAATTCTTTGCAGAAATCCAATCTCAGATAGAACACTTTCACCATGGAGGATCTTTCTTCCATGGGGATTATGCTTTAAAAGATGATTGTTGAATGAATAAAACAATAAGGGTTGAAAATAAGCAATGGTGGCCTTTCCTATATAAAAAGAAATGGGCAAATTTAAAATCTAGAAATGGTGGTCTTTCCTTTGAAATTCCCATTTCCTTCAAATAAAACTCCTTTTTGTAGTTTTTGTAGGTCTTTGTATTATTAAGTATCAAATAGATCTGGATAGCTACATATAGCTTCAGATGGCTACAAAAAGATACAGATGAATGTTGATGAGGACAGACACTACTATCAAAGTATTGTTAGGCACCAAGTCATGTTGCATCATGAAAATAAATTTAGTAAAAAGTTAAGTTGAAATTTTCTAAAGGGTAAGTACTTTACGTAGGTATATTCTTTTCCTTAAAACTTGTATAATTGATGTAATATATATGTATATGCCATGTGTCCCCCCAAATGCCCCACATGTAGTTCCTTCATTTCCACACAAGCACCAAGGCAATTACGTGAATGATAATCATTTAGAGGACGAACATGTGGTAGTAGTGAGGTTATCCTCAGATCTTGTGTACTTTCCAATAAAGCACAAGTACCCAATCATAATGACAATGACATTCTCAATAAATTCCATAAAAAGGAATGAGTACTTAGTTGGAAAAATAATCATGATCATAAATGGAAATAAATTCACAAGGGGTGGAGCGATGATTGCTTTCATCAGCTCTAGATTTGAAAAGAAAGACATTTAAGGTGGTGGCTGAGAATGACCACTTCACACGCCACAACTCAGTGTTGCAGTTTCGAAGTATGCACCATCAAGGATGAAAAGATAGATTGGATGGCTGCCAACCTATCCACATTTTATGAATTTATTCCATCAATCAAGCTGCAATAAAAAATGCAACTTCAATTTGCCTTCTGCAAAAATAGAACTTTATTCTTAGAGTTGTTTTGCACTTTACAGAGAAAAGGAACCTACAAGCATGGGAAACAAAAGGAAAGTGAAGCTAGAGGATGTCATCTTTGGTGAAGCAAGTGCAAATATTCTTTGACAAATTGGGTGGTTGAACTTTCTGTAGAAATTTGAAGGTTTTGAAGCTGAGTTGGTTGAAGAATTCATCGTCAACTACCACCACACTTTCTCTACTATCAAAGGGGTAAGAATTCAAATTCAACCCTACCATTATAAGTCAAATTTCTATAATCCCTAAAATTGGTGCTAATTTATTGAAAAGTAAGCCACCATATGAAGAATTGGTACATAATTTTCATGTTGACCCAAAACCCTTGCCTAGATATATTGTTAGCAAAGGGGTAACAAAGGGTATTTAGAGGACCAACCTTCAAGACCCCTGGAAGACTGTGGTCCTATGGATTATGAAGTTTTTTACTTGTGATGGACTATATGGAGTAGTGTTGGAGCTTGGGATGAGGTTGATAACCCACCTAAGGCATGAAGCCAATTGGCGTGAGTATCTGATAAATCTTCCATCTTTATTGCATTCCTACCTTGTCAACATGATGACCAAAAGGAAATGAAATGAGGGTCAAATTAGCCATCATGGGCTAAATCATTTGATTATGAAACACCACTTCTTACAGCAAGAGGATGGGCAACAAAAATAGGAAGATTTTCTGGAGCTTTAGCTTAGGAAGAAGAAGAAGCATCAAGCTTCCATAGTGTCTGTCTCAACTGAACTAGTTATAGTCTCCTCCAGACCTCTAGTATAGGGATTCAGACAGCTCTAGAGAGGGGAAGAACAACAAAGTTAGGGAGAACACAGGGAAGAAATAGTAGCCTCCAACCCATCTAAGATACGCCACCCATGGATGCTTGTCATTTCATCTGATGAAGAAGATAGGGAAGTAGCAGGATTAGACCCTACGACCATTTCAGGGCAAAATTCTTCCCTTGCTAAATAATAGCATGAGGAAACTCTTGTTGGTGAAGAAGCTAAGGAAGTTGGTGAAGAGGAGAATCTTGAGGAAACTGAGGAAGAAACATTAGAAAGAAGACACTAGAAAGGGAAAGAACCCCTGATGGAGAGTTCTGAGGATACCATGGCAAAAGCAATATAAGGCATAGTTGGAAACCTTGGCTCAACAATTAAGAGCCAAAGGTGAGGAGCTCAAGCAACAAAAATAACAAGCTACCCTAGAGAAAAAGGAAAAAGAGAAAACAATTTCTGATTGTCAGAAAGAGATAGATAAACTTAAAGCCATAAAAGCCCAAAAAGATACCCAACTTGCACAATTTTAGCGACAACCTGTACAACCAACTCCTACACCAGCAACACTGAGTATCTATGAGCAAAATTTGCATCTATCACTTGAGAACAGAGAGATTAGAGAAGTCACAAGGCTCCAAAGAGACCTTGAGACCCTCAAGGAAGAGAAGGTGGCAGTGGAGAAAAACTTAGCCTTGGCTTGTGAAATAGGGGAAACCCTACTAGCACAAAGACCACCTTTAGGTGTGTATGCTTTGTGTCTTAGGGAACAATTTTTATGTTGGAAATTGTTAAGGATTAGTTGCAACTTCCCTATTAGAATGCAAGTGATTGAGAGAAAGAAAAATAGAAATCACATATGAGCTAAATAATCTGTATTCAACTCAAGAGAATACGAAGCAATACAATAGAATGGGGTTGCTCATATGAGAGTAAGAGGTAGATATATAAAGGATATTCCACCCAAGAGACTCAATACACAACCAATGTGGGATAAAATGAAAAAGTCCCTAAGTAAACTTAACCTAGTGTGAAGAGAGCTAAAGCAGAGAACATGCTAAGAAATAACTAGATAGCAAAGTAACCCTATTCACACTAACACCCCCTTTAAGTGCAACTTAGGAGAAAAGATTATTATGCAAATATGCAAAAAGATGCAAAGATGGGTCCTAGCTACTAGTCTATGTTAGGTACCCATGTACAAATACAAGTGAAATCTCTCACAAACAAAGAAAAGGGGAAAACCCAGTGGGACAAAACTCCTCCCCAAAAGAGAGATGAAATACAACAATGATATCCATCACAAATCCAATCAATCTGTATCCACACAAAGGTTGATAAGAGATCATACAACCCCCCCATAATGAGATAACTTGCTACAACAAAAAGCACTGGAAGCACACTTGTGGAGTAACACTAGAATCCTCAATCTGGCAAGCAAGGAAAGATGCTTCTGTTTGCTAGAAACCATATTAGAGTCACTCAAAGAATCAAGTTAGAATCATGAAAAAGCAACAATAGACCCAATGCCAAGGAACGCTGGAAAACTCACAAACTGGTACAACTCTGGAATCTATGAAGCAACAGTTGATTGAGAAATGATCTAGAACTGAAATGAAGTGCAGAGAAAATCCAAACCTAATGCATGCAAAAAAGGAAATAGTGCATGCTCTGATGAATGTTCACATCAGCCTCCATGAATAGAAATGGCCTTAGATCTGTGCATTTACAATGCTGGAGTAGAGGTTTCCAAAGTTTTACAATGTCCAAAATGGACCCAAATATTAAAAGTACATAAATATCTCAGAATCAAAACCTCAAAATAGTCCCAATGTGTAGTGCTCAGAAAAATATTAACTTTCAAAAAATGAATGACCTTGATTTGAGATCCTATGTGAAAGTTATAACCGTTTGAAGTTCTAAAAACTAAAACTACCTGTCAAATCTGATGAAAAAATAGAATTTATGGAAAATCCATACACCAAAATAAAAAACCATCTACACTAGCATGTAGAGCACAAAACATTAGCCAAAATAAAAAAAGAAGCTCACAAATCGGAGGTTAGGAGCCCAAGTTATGGCCTTCAGAAGTTGAACTGCAATTTCCAAAATGCCAACAGAGAGCAGGTTTGTTGTAACTTTTTGATGTCATTTCTACAAAATATATAAGTTGCATGCAAAAACTAATAGATACCCAGATGGTTTTTCAATGCTTCGAACAAAGCCTAGAATGCATTTTTCTTTTGGATGTATAGACAATATGACTCTAATGTAAAAAATACTTTTAGCACTAAAAAATGACCCCAACAACCAAAAAATGACATGCAAAGACTGAATCAACTACCTAAGACAAGAAAAGGCATGCTACAACCTGCAACATTGATCAGAATACATAATATGCAAGCCGATTGTTAGATTTGAGCCTCTCTAGGAAGCTCTGAAAAAACCTACAACTCGCAAGTCAAAATATGAACCCCCCCAGAAACTAGAGTTTTCTCCACACTTTTCTGATTCTCCAGATCATCTGAAGATGCAAGAGAAGAGCATACTCATGTGCTTCAAAAAACAACCCTACACTCTTAGATTTCTTAAAAAAATGCTAACCCACAACCCACAACCGCTCTGATACTATGTTAGATTTCTACCCAAGAATGCAAGTGATTGAGATAAAGAAAACTAGAAATCACATATGAGCTAAATAAATTGTATTCAACTCAAGAGAATGCAAAACAATACAATAGAATGGAGTTGCTCATATGAGAGCAAGAGGTGGATATATAAAGGATATTCCACCCAAGAGACTCAATACACAACTAATGTGGGATAAAGTGAAAAAGTACCTTAGTATACTTAGCCTAGTGTGAAGAGAGATAAAGTAGAGAACATGCTAAGAAATAACTAGATAGAAAAGTAACCCTATTCACACTAACATTGCCTTTTAAATTTAAAAAATGATAGATAATTTGTAGAATGTTACATGCAAAATGACCATTTGATGGGGCATGTTAATACTTCTATGTTGAATTTGTATGTGGGAGAGCTCCAAATCTGGAGCTATCTATCTCTGCTGAGAAATAATAGGTTATGGGAGAACTAATAGAGGAATACAATGCTACTGCAACAACCATAGGTTTGGTAATGAGGCATGAGTGCCTAAAGTCCACCTAGTTCACCAACAATTTCAAAGCTCAAGTTTACAGGCAAGGGATCACATATTTATATGTAAGAAACTTGAATTCTTGCATATCAAATTTATTTGAGATAGCAAGATACCTTCCAAGTACAGCTGTTACAAGTTGTCTTTTTAGGTACGCGGACCTACTTGACGGTTTCAAAAGGAGAGAGCCTATTTCACTAACAAATATTAGATAGATGACTGCCAGTGTAAGGAAATTGATAATTCTGATTCAGTAGAAACAACAGGATTGGGTTGGGATGCGATTTAGGCCACCTCTGATACTAATACTAGCTCCTTGCCTCAGCCACCCTCCAGGACAACCTATGAGAGAAAATTCAACAAATTGTACAACAAGTTGTTAGAGAATGATAGATTTGCACCGAAAGGAAGACAACTCTTTTAGTATAAGGATGAGGATTATAATTGTTGTGTGATCATCGAGGAGATAAATGTGACTGATGAGGTAGATCTTGTACATCTCTCACCATGAGGACATGGCACATGTTAAGTAGGGGAGGTGACGAGTCAAATATATGATTCATCTATTTCTATATATTTTCTGGTTCAAAAGACTTTGATATAACTCTATGGCATATATATATATATATATATTACTATGATTATACTTGTCTTTTGGTTAGATTATATATGTTTAGTGCTTATTTCCTTTCGATGAAATCTCTTGGATAATTATTTGAATTATACTTTTCAAATGCATATCTTATAAAATTATTGTACAAGTTGTGTGATTACATGAGAAATACAACAATGAACTTCCCGGTGGCCTTTGAACCCCTTTGGAGCCCCCTTCTTCATGAAGAACCTAAACCTTGAAAAGCTCCAGATGCCACTACACTTCAAGAGAGTCATCCTCCCCTTGAGTCAATACCACTAAAGCCAACCCTAGGGCTACTTAAGAATCTAGCGATGCAAATATAACTGACACCCCAACAAAAGAAACATATTAGCAACTCCAAGGTCTGGTCCACATGTCACTTTGTTTAGTGACAACTGAAGTAGCTATCAATCAACATCCAAGTCAATAAAGTAATTGTCCATCAGTGTCCATGCCATTCTAGGAAATTACTCAGTCATTGATGATTAATTTGACATAGATTTCTGATCTCAAGTAAATTGTAGAAGGAACTGTTGATGTATTAAATAAATTAACTAGTTTAATCTTAGTTTGCTATAGTTAGGATTTCGTATAGTTATTTCTTTTAATAAATGCTCCAATGTATAAATATGAGCCAGTTAGTCTCTCTTAGTTAGTTCCAGTTTTTAGTCAGATTGTATTACTTTTCATCTGGAGGAAAACTCCTTGTTTTCGCTCATGTATCCATGCCCATTTTTGGGCTATTTTGAATGTAAATGAAGGGGAATTTCTTCTAAAGATAGTTTAAGTTTAGGAGGATCATCTCCAACTGGGAAAGTAGGGACCACTTCCCCAATTTGGAGGAGATATCTCGGTATTCTATTTCTATGTTGTTTTGTTGTGTCTTTATGTTCATCGTTATCATCTCTACATGTTAATGTTATGTTGTGTTTTCCTTTTCTATAAAATTATTTAGATAATGTCACCTGTAGATTTGTCTTTTAAATTCTAAAAATACTAAAAAGAGAGTTGTTATTAAAACAACATTGTTGTATTCAGAGTATTTCATTGCTGTAGTTTGATAGTTAATGCAATTACCTTTGAGTTTCATTTCAACAAAATGGATAGTTTCTTTCAAGCATGTGTGTTTCTATTAAAGCAAGTAGAATAGTTTCCTTCAAAGCATGTGTGTTTCTTTCCAAGAAAATTGCATAATTTCTATTTCAGCATGTGTGTTTCCTTTAAAATCAATTAAAATAGTTTTTATTTCTTGCATGTGTGTTTATTCCAATGAGCTAGGTAGACTGAACCTTACGTAATACATCCAAATCCATCCATTCACCATATTTAGATTCCACTCCAAACCCCCCACACTAAGAGTCTTATCGTAGATCACTCCAGACACCTTTGGATTGATAATTAAATGATGAATTAACAACAAATGCAATGATCTCATTAGTTCCCAAATCTACACACATCAAACTCTAAATATTTGCCAATTATTATGATCAAATTCAATGGAAAACTTGGCCAATAGAGTGGGAAATCATTTTCACCTATCTCCCCTGCACTTTAGGCTCTGCCAAACCTAGGGGGTATCCCTTATCACAACAACATCAAATGCATCTTTCATTCACAACTAAGTAGATATGTTATCATATATTTGTACCAAGATGTGTAAGATTACCCTCAGACCAACAATATTCTTTGGTTATCCTTACTATTTAGATATGAGAACATGCAGCACCTAAAAAAATTATAAAATGAAATAATTCAAATGATGTATCTTTTAATTCAGTATTCTTTTCTGAACCTTTGGGCAAATAAATTCCCAAATTGGTTCCTTATCAAGAGTAACAGAGGCAAAATATCATGATGCAAATGTCTCCTTTCAAACATTAGAACTCCAAATTTAGAGGGTTAGCATTATCACTACCTTGCAATGATATACCCAAGGATAAGTATTTCTTGCAACTCTACTTCAATAATTCCTAATGCAATTCACAACTTGCTATATTTTACTTAAAGCATATTTAATCCATTCCTTGAAAATAAGTAGTAAATGAGACATTCAATACAACAAATGTGAATAAGTGAAATCTAAAATCCTTGATTCCTTCATTCACAAAAGAAATGCATACATTTAAGGAGACAATTGTAGGAAACAAACACATGTAGTGTTATTCATATTACTCAATCTAAATTGAAAAGATTGCCATAGAAGAGTTTATTCATTTGCAGACATTAATTTTGTTTTGTAGTCTTGACAATGCTCCTACTCTGCTACAGAAATTACTCCCCAAGAATGTGGATACCTTTTATCCAAAGCCTAGACAAGAATCTCTTTCCTAGCACCCAATTCCTTTTTTCAGGAATCTCTCTTTCTATATCTCCTCCCCTACTACGAATCTTGGCAATCTATATATAGGAAAACTATGTCGGCTAGAATTTTCTTAGCACAACGTTTTAGATACATTTCATTTAATTTTTGTGACTTTGAAAACTATATCCTTGCTTTGATTAGTAGACACTTTCTTTTATCCAATTCCTTTGCAAAGATTTACAACAATGTTCTAGAATGTTCTAATTGGCTAAAATTCTTCCCAGGTGGTTATGACCAGATGTCCCCTATTTGTTTCATATTCAAAATTAGATCGTAGGCTATTGGGAAGGCAACACAACTCCTCATCTTTCAATCTTCATTTGTTGGATGTCTGAGCTTCAAAATTATTGAGCTGACTCTCAACAGTCAAACTAGAAAATTTTATCCTTGCTGGGGTAAGGATTTCTTTGACTCTATGAATAGAGTCCCACTTTTGTACTATTGTCCTGATGGGACCCTATAAAATTTCTCCTTGTCTCTGGTATTTGGCCGAAATCTTGTGTCATCATGTTAAGAGATCTCTGGCTTAGGGTTTTGCTTTTTGAAAAGACTATGAATAAAAGCCCTTAAACCCTAATCCATAGTGTCATTTCAGTATGGGTGATGAAAATCACGTTTGTTATATTTGTAGGTTGACCGCCTATCACCTGTTGCTTAGTTCTTAAGTTGCCCCATTGTGTCCTAAGGCACGTTGATTACCAGCCCCTTGCCATACAATTACTTCCTCCAGCACCTACCTAATATTTTTCATGTATGTCAAAGTGATTTGCATATTAACCCTTTAGTGGTCCTGTGGCCCCTTCTTTCCTAGTAGAAGAAGGTTATTTTTAAAGATGTATGCCGAGGGTCATGTTAGGTCTCAAATATGCAGATCCTAAACCCTAAGAGGTTACCAAGCTCTCTTCACATTTTTTGCTAACTGACACGGGGTAGATATGGCTAAACCCCCTTCACTTTAGGCTCTGCCAAACCTAGGTGGGTATACCTTAATGACTAATGTAGAATTAATGTAACCTTCACGATGGCAAATGAGTGTGAAGTAGCTGTAAGGTTGTGAGTTGTTTGATGTTTGTAGTTTTGAAAATGGGAATGAGATTTATATGATGTTTAGAAATGAGTATCACCAATGTTTTATCTATTGGGTAATGGAGTTAGAGTTAATGGTATATGGGTTTCTAGATTGGTTTGAACTCAAATTGTTGGGCACTTATATGAATTTGTAAATTGTATAGATTGTGCAAGGTTATTAGGCTACAAGGTTATTCTTATGGGATCCCAATGATATTCTCCTAAATTGTTATGATCAGAAGAAAGGATTTAATTCAAGTGGAAATAAATCAACTAAAACTGACTTGTTCAAAGGATTTTTAATTCCTAGCTAGAAACCAATGGACACAGATCAATTTAGTAGGAATTAAATCAACTTCTTTCTGAAACCAATCAACTGAGTCACACAGTACCAGTAATTGTGCACTAATAAAATGAAAACACCCTTGATGTATCAATTTAAACAAATTCAAGAGACCATTCTGGAGACAACAATGTAACCTAAAAGCATAAAATTCCACACAACAATTGAACACAATATTTAACCCACCAAATAACTTCTACTCTTTTATATTAATTCACAAGTTTAGAGTACATGGAAAATACAGAATAACATAAATAGTCTAGCCTTTACTTTCATATATAAAATAAGAGTCTTGTAATTGATTTGATGATTTAAAAAGGCCTTGGTATCCCTTATGTGTATGAGGAAAAATAGATTAAATCTAAACTAAAAACCAAAAACCAATCACATAAAGCGAATCAATCTAAGTAAAAGCCATTATCATAAAATCAAAGACAAATGAAAGCTCTTACCAAAACTTGTATTGTTCCCTTTTGGAGAAGTGTGGATTGCTCAATCAAGTTGCGAAACCATAGCTGCAACAAACAAGTAGTGTGCTCAATGTGCTCAAAGATCAATGTTAAGAGATCGTAAAGTTGCTCAATCGACGTGTTTTTGTATGCTCAAAGCTCTGTTAAGTATGCCTGAGAATATGATCGAAGAGAGAGAGGCTCAATGAAGGAGATGAGGGGGGTTTATATAGATTTCAAGGAAGATCGATCAACAGTCTAGATAATTCAGAAGAATCAATGGAGGAGAATAGTTGAGGAACGTGCAACGAATGAGAAGAAGACATGTGTCTTGCTTTCTTTTGCATGAGAGGAGTTATCAAGAATAGAAGGATGAGTTAAAGCAATTAACAGAATGTAATAGTCAGTTAAGTGATTTAAAACAAGAAGAAGGGATTTGCATGAGAAAAGAAGATATTTTGCTTTATTAAATATAGAAAGCTTGAGTTATTTTAGAGATAACTCAATTTAGAAGAAAAAACAATTTAAATAAATATTTGATTTATTTAAATTTTGAGCAGATATTTTGGAAGAAATAATTAAATAATTGGAATTATTTAATTTAGAAGATTTGAAAGCAAATTAAATAAATAAATTTATTTAATAGTTGTGCATGATTTTGGAAGAATAGATTTTGATTTAATTAAATAATTTAAGAATTATTTAATTGTAGATAAGAGGGAATTTGTTGAATTAATTAAATAATTGGATTTATTTAATTAATGTGGATTTGATTTTTGGAAAGAGGATAATTAAATAATTAAATAATTAAAATTATTTAATTGGGGAAGAATAAGAGAGGAATTTAATTTAATTAATTAAATAACGAGGATTTATTTAATTAAATGTTGAAAGTATGTGATTTAGAAGAATTTGGTGAAATTAATTAAATAATTAGATTATTTAATTAACGTTGAAATGCAAGTGATTAGACAGATTATGAAATGCAAGTGATTTGATGACACGGTCATTTTAGGGTGTCTACATTTTGCCCCTCTTTGATGCAATGCAGTGTGTAGCGTTGCGTCAAAGAAAATGATTGTTGAAGATGTAATATAATTTTTGATGCCCCAGTGTAGCTAGTTGCCCCAGCATATGCCCCCTCAAGCGGGAAGACAGGGAAGCTACATAAGAACTATGTTGACGCACGACTAGAAGATTACGCGACCCGGTAGGAGGAAAAGTAGAAAAGGGGTGGGAAGAAAAACTAAGGGTGGGACACTATAAATAGGTCCCATGGGGACCACAATCCTCATTTGCACCCTAGGAGATTCTAAATTTAGAGAGGAGAGCTTCCAAACTAGGTTGAAAGAGTTGAGTAGAGAGCGAGGAGAGATGCCGATTCCAGCGCACAGACATCAGGCGGAGCTGGTGCGGACCTACAGGAGGCCAGTAGGAGCTCCGGCAGCTAAGTGGTTGAAAACCCCTTTGTAAGTTGTCGTTTGAGGGTAGACTAGGGCTAGGTTTAGGTAGGGTTTGCATGTCAGCCAAAAGCACTGTGGAGAGTCGCGGCACGTATGGTAGTCGTTTGCAGTGCTTTTGGCGCGCCGTAGCACGGTTGGTAGGCGGGTGCAGTGCGGTTGGTAAAAACGCAGTGCGTATAGTTTTTTGGGTAGCGTCGCAGCGCCTTTGGCAGTATGCCGCAGCGCGTATGGTTAGGTAGGGCAGCGCGTTGGGTAGCATAGAATAGCGTGGTTGGCGGGGGTAGAAAAAATTGAAGCGCCCCTAGTAGGACAGAGTGGCACGGTTGGTAGCCTGGCATGGCACACTTAGTAAACAAGGCGCACTTGGTAGAAAAAAAATGCAGCGTGTCTAGATAGACAGTATAGTGCGGTTGGCATGGAAGGATAGTGCTGTTGTATAAAACAAAGTGCTTTTGGTTAAGTAGCAGAAAAGTTAGGGTTTAAGTAGAATGGGGGGTTTAGAATAGGGATGCCTATCCTAGCTGACAAGAGGGGAAAGGGATGGTTGGGGGTTACATAGCATAGCCCATGGGTAGATAGGATTTGAGGGATTGAGTAATGAAAAACTGACAAGTAAGTTGCTATGAATGCAGAGGATTCTGCCACCACTGATGTCATGGGAGCGACACCACGCGATTGCACACGAGGTTGTACAGTTGATATGGGAGGAGGACACATTCTTTGAGCATGCAGGACTATGGTACGTGGTGCACTTGACACACATTAGGGAAAATCTCGCCCTAGTGACAGTAGTGGTAGAGAGGTATCATAGTGAGACCTCATCATTCCACTTTCCGATGAAGGAGGCGACAGTGACATTGGAGGACGTGTACTGGATCCTGCGGATTCAGATTGATGGAGAGATAGTGGACTTTGACCTAGCACGGGGCGAGGCAGGCATGGTAGAGGTCTTTTGCACAGATGACCTGTGGATAGATGACGAGGAGATTCGATGGGCAGACATCCCAAGACTCTGCGACAGGATCAGATGGATAGTGGCATCATTGATTGGTGGCTTCCTATGTCCAGACAGGAGATCCAGAGGATTATCAGTTGGCTGGGGTACGGTGCTATCAGGGATGTTCACACATGGCAGACAGTATGTGTGGGGCCCCTGTGTACTAGGACAGTTGCATCATGACATGCACCATTACGTGTACAGGAGAGGTAGGAGCCTCTCAGCAGGGGTGACCTTATTACAGGTGTGGGCGTGGGAGCATATTCCAGTGATCTGACCCATGGCACAGTGCCATCGAGACAGAGGCAAGCCCTATGCATTCTTATATGATGGAGTGATCACACACCGGAGGATGGGGTCGGTGAGCCACTGGAGGTGACAGATTGATGAGATGGACCTGTTCATATGGAGGCCTTGGCTACTATGTGAGGAGTGGGATGACGAGCATGAGCAGCTCATGTATTGCAGACAGGCTCGTTATCTGTTCGGGAGACGGACGGATATGATAGAGAGGTACTTGCCAGAGCGAGTTCTTAGGCAGTTTGGATTACCATAGGGACTACCACTGGGGGAGGCCACACATGCCAGGACACGGAGGGAGGTTGGAGACTGGGACGCCGAGATTCCAGTGGCTACAGCTTTGGCGGAGGTGTAGGGACTTATCCCCGTGAGATGGGATTGGGACACAGGGTTGGCAAACCTAGGAACGCTGCTAGAGTATGATTAGTATTGGCAGACACACAGGCCGATCAGATTGACTACATCAGGTGTAGTAGGGGCAGTGGGGGAGGTACTAGTCCTCGGAGGGGAGGCTAGGATGAGACGGCAGGCCCGAGCAGCCAGGCAACAGGCAGGTGGTCAGCAGGTAGGTGGAGAGGATAGCAGCTAGCAGGCTGATGTGGAGATGGCGGAGGCAGTGGGCCCAGTCGTAGAGACCGATTTGCAGAGAGCCGAGTGACTGCTGCAGGAGGAGATAGCCCAGAGGACTCGATTAGAGCTCTGAATGGTACAACTGAGGAGGGATAGGGATGCAGCATGGGCAGAGGTGAGGTAGGCCGAGGCCACAGCCCAGACATAGACACAGGTAGCCTCAGCAGCATAGACAACCCTAGCACAGCTACAGGCCAGTATGCAGGCACAGGTACAGGCCCAGGTGCAAGCACAGGTACAGGCAGCAGTGCAGGCAGCACTACAAGCACAGGCACAGGTAGCACCTGCACCGGTAGGGGATGATGGGTAGCTAGCCCAGACTAGACGGGAGAGGGATGCAGAGGTGCAGCTGTGGTTGACAATAGAGGCCACACTCTTTAGAGTGAGGTGAGAGAGAGAGGAGGCACGCCATGCACTAGGTGCAGATCAGAGGACCTTATACAGCGAGCTCGTCTGGGTGTAGGGAGAGCTAGTATCAGCTGGCTGGGAGGCAGAGTATTATAGGGGTCTGTATGTGGGTGCGGTGCCAGCAGCTCAGCAGGCACCGAGTTACAGAGATAGGAGCAGATCTGGGGCATCCGGATCCCGCAGGACAGGGCAGTCAGTGTCCTCAGTTAGAGGACCATTTTTACCACCAGGGGGCGGAGGAGGACTAGCAAGGGGACCTCCACCGAGCACAAGGGGAGGACAGGGGCCACAGCAGGAGGGTAGCTCTACCCACTAGGGCATGCAAATGTGTATTGTATCATATTTGTTCCATAGTTGTATTATGATGGACACTTGTACATTGTACCATTTGTATCATTTTGGACAGATGCCTACATGCATTCTGATGTATATTTTGTGGGCTCTTGATAGCCTTGATGTACTATATTGGTGTATATTTGGATGTATACACATTTTGTATTATGGAGGTAGACACAGACACTTTGTATTATGATGACCATTACATGATATATATGATGATCGATTCGGCTCATTGTTGTTCATGCTTTTGTGTATGCATTCCTTGATGTCATGGATGTGATGATATGTATGTATGATTATGGATTCAGGTGATGACATATGTTGCTTATATGATGCTTTTAGATTGTATGATGATAGAGATATATGATGATATAGATGTGATGACTAGTGATATCTGACATGTGGGTTTTGCGGATATGCACCAGAGAGAAGAATAGGAGGAGATGGAGATAGAGACTGTTGATCAATCTTTGCAGTGAAAATGATATAAAGGTTGTGGGAATGGATGAAGGAGCTTGTTGCAATGGTTTCGCTTTTGTATATAAAGAGCAATCCTTATTTTGATATAGCACGTGGATAGTTCGCCACCAAGGTATAAGAGACCAAGGTGCAGTAATATCTGAGTGCGTGGATGTTGACTCTGCAAGCAAGCAGTTTGACCTTAGACCCCTTTAGACATAATATAACCTTGTTGGAACATGTGAATGAGCCATAGTCTTGAACATAAAATAAACTTCCATACATGTAAATGCAAGAAGAATATTAATATGTAAGTTGCTAGATCATAACACACACAAGATAAATATAATGTTAAGAAAGATACTAAAGATCATTCCTCAAACACGGCACACAAAAAAGCAATGACTATGCCCCCAATCCATACTGCATCGCAACATACCAAGATTATAGATAAATCAAGGTAGTCTTGAGTAGGTAATGGATAAAGGAACAAAAGATAAACCATAACACAAATTGACTGACTTACAAAGTAAATATATAGCCAACATATTCTCTTGCCAAAGAGGTTGCTCAGGATAGATTGGATAGGAAAGATAACAGCCTTATTGTAGGAACTCGGTGTCCATTAAAGGGGGCTATCTACCTAAAAAGACAATGTCTTGCTGCAGGAAATGTCACATGTCGCAGGAGACGCGTGTGTTGGTCTCGATCATGGAACACTTTGCAGAAGACAAGCTTGTTGATCGAGGGCTTTGGTTAAGCAGGACTTAGCTGATGTTGGCAATCAGTATGCAGGATAGTAGATGACTCTAGAAGGAAGCTGCTTTGCTTCAGGTTTGTTAAGGACTTTTGCTTTGAAAGGATGTGCTAGCTAGTTGCTTGAGTTAGTCAAGTTGAGGCGAAATGGATTTTGACAAACGGAAGACTAGAAGGATGACAGTACTAATGGATTGGGACGGGTGGAGAATGATGGATCGTGTGTGCCTGAGTACTGGATACATCCTTCATATTCCAGACTGCCTACTTACCCTGTGTCCACGGGATCAAGGCACACGATGATGAGAGATGAAAGTGATAAATATGTAGTTCTGGACAAAGTGATGAGATGGGTCAAGATGGAAGGGGGAGATCTTATGTACCTGAGTACTGGATACTTCCTTCATATGCCAGACTGGCTACATACCCATATCCATGGGATCAAGGTACCGTAAGATTGAGAAGAAATGATATGTAGTTCTGGTTGGTGTGATGATGTGGGAAAAGTGTTGAGAAGAGGGGATCTTATGTACCTGAGTACTGGAAACGTCCTTCGTATTCTAGACTGCCTACATACCCATATCTATGGGATCAAGGTACCTTAAGATTGAGAAGAGATAATATGTAGTTCTGGTTGGTGTGATGATGTGGGAAAAGTGTTGAGAAGATAACATCCTTATCGTAGGAGTAATGTGTCTGTTAAAGGGTGTTACCTGTGAACAATGAGCAAGAGATTGAAGTATGCGTTGCGAACCATGAACAAGGAACCAATCCTAGACCTAAGTTAAGGAAAGAGTTGCCCCCATTCCAGTAGAGGAATTTTGCATAGGTGACTGACCAAGAAGACATAGAGAACCTTGACCTAGGACAAGACAGTGTTAACTATAGACATAGTTCCAGATGTGGGATGACGACGAGGGACATTGACAAATTTCCAAGCTATACTAGATAGGGAGATGGAAATGAAAACAAGGTCAATGGTTTTATTATGGATGAATGGAAAGTGCGCTGTGAACTGGACAAGGAGTGGACAGCACTCGCTAGATGATGGATGCTGACTCTACACATAGCGCCTGTTTGCCAGGTTTTCACTATGGTACTTATCCAAGGCGCTTGTTTGCCAGGTTTTCGCCAGAGGACGTATTTGATTTTGGATTTTTTTGTTTTTTTTTAATACTCTAAGATCAGGCATAGAACTTCTTGAGATGGACACTGTTAAGTGGCTCATCTAGAGGAATGCCGTCAGGTGTAGCTAAAGTATAAGCTCCTGATCCATATGCTACGGTGACAATGAAGGGACCTAACCAATTAGGCTCAAACTTGCCCTTCTTTTCTCGATCTCTGATTCTCCTTAAGTACAAGATCACCAACTTGAAAGCATCTTTCTTTGATCTTTTTGTTGTAATTACGCCGGAGGCAGTTTTGATAGACATGGAGATGATTAAGTGTGGCAAGGTGCCTCTCATCTAAGAGTTCAAGCTCAGCTAATCTGGAAGTGCGATACTCGTCTCCGCCGATCAGGTCCTGCATGGAAACTCTGAGGGATGGGATCTCGACCTCTATAGGTAGGATGGCTTCAGAGCCAAAGACCAAGGCATATGGTGTGGCACCAGTTGGTGTTCTGATACTAGTGCGGTAGGCCCATAGGGCGGGATTGAGTTGCAAGTGCCAATCATGACCAGCTTCATTGACTATTTTCTTGAGTATTTTGAGAATGGTTTTGTTGGAAGCTTCAGCTTGGCCATTACTCTGCGGATAGTAGGGAGTTGAAAAGCGATGTTGGATATTGTATTGTGTGCACAAGGCACGGACATCTTGGTTCTTAAATGGTCTCCCATTATTAGTGACAATGGCTTGGGGAATACCATACTGGCATATGAGGTAGTTTAAAATAAACTTGGCTATTTGCTTACTGGTGATATAGGTCATAGGAATGGCTTCCACCCACTTCGTGAAGTACTCAGTGGCTGTAATGATAAACTTGTGGCCATTGGAGGAGGAAGGCTAGATTTGTCCTACGAGGTTGAGACCCCATTGAGAAAAAGGCCATGGAGTTGTCACAGGTTGTAATTCATGAGCTAGTGCATGAATCAAATCTCCATGCTGCTGGCATTGTAGACACTTAGCAAATTGTGCAGCATCTTGCTCTATTGTAGGCCAGTAGTAACTTGTTCTGAGTATCTTCCTAGCAAGATTAGGACTGGTAGAATGTGCGCCACAGACACCTTCGTGTATGTCTCGTAAGGTAGCCTCAGCTTCTTCCGTGTTAAGACATCGTAAGAGGATACCATCGAGACTCTAGCGATATAGTGTATCACCCAGAATGATGTAACAAGAGGATCGACGGATAAAGGTTTTGTGTTGGGTGGATGATAGGTCAGGGGGAAGGGTATTGTGTTTGAGGTATTCATAGATATCTTCGTACCATGGGGAATTGGGACCAACAAGTTCGTAGATGATTTCAGTAATAGGAACATCGACGACTGGTATCAACAATTGCTCGATCAAGAATTCACACTTCTGTGTATTAGCAGGCATGTCAATCAGTGACCCTACAGAAGCCATAGAATCTACAGCTTTGTTATGCTCTCTTGGAATTTGCTCAAATGTGATGGAAGAGAAGTGTGGTTTTTAGGCATCCACTAGTTGCTTGTAGGGGACCAACCTTTCATCCTTTGTTTGGTATTCATCTGTGACTTGGCGAATGACTAGCTGTGAGTCTCCATATACTTGTAATTCTGTGATGTCCCATTGAACTGCTATATTGAGACTTATGAGGAGTGCTTCATACTCGGCTATGTTGTTGGTGCAAGGGAATGCAAGCCGATATGACTTTGGAATGTAGTCATTCTGAGGTGTAACAAATAAGATGCCGGCTCCTGATCCATGCTGTGTGTAAGAACCATCAAAATACAACTTCCACATTATGGAGGTAGCAAGAGTGAAGAGATTTTCATCAGGGAAGTCTGCTACCATAGGATGTGTATCTTTCATAGGTGCTTCTGCTAGTTGATCCGCGAGGGCTTGTCCTTTGATTGCTTTACGATCCGTGTACTCAATATCAAACTCACTAAGGATCATGACCCACTTAGCTAGTCTACCTGTGAGAGCTGCTTTTGCTAGTAGATACTTCAGGGGATCAATTTTGGCTATCAGATTTGTGTGTTGGTTCAGCATGTAATGCCACAACTTTTGGGAGGTGAACACTACTGCTAAACAAGCCCTTTCCATTGGTGAATAATTGAGCTCGTATCCCACCAAGGTTCTACTAATATAATAACTTGCATACTCCCTTCCTGATTCATCATTTTGTGCTAGAAGGGCCCCTAGGGCCGAATTTGTGGTAGAGATATATAATATCAAAGGTTTGTCTGCGACTGGTGGAACCAATATAGGAGGTATAGCTAGATACTCTTTAAGTTGATCAAACGCTGCCTGACACTTGTTGTCCCATCGAAATGAGACATCCTTGCGGAGTAAGTGTTGAAAGGGTTTACATTTATCTGCTAGCTGTGATATGAAATGCCGAATGGATTGCAACCTTCCCTGAAGGCTCCTTAGTGCTTTAAGGTTCTTGGGTGGAGGCATCTCCACTATAGCCTTGACTTTTGCTGGATCTACTTCGATGCCTCTACGAGATACAATGTATCCCAATAGCTTCCCTAATGTTACACCGAATACACACTTCTTTGGATTGAGTCTTACTTGGTATTTTTCGAGCCTGTAGAAGATCTGTCCTAGAACCTGTATGTGATCCGCCCTAGAAGATTTAGCTAGTATATCATCAACATAGTCCTCCATGATGTGATGAAAGAGATCGTGGTAGATCACTGTCATTGCTCTCTGATAGGTTGCTCCTGCATTCTTCAGACCAAACGGCATGACACACCAACAATAATTGCCCCAAGGACAAGTAAAAAGTTGTTTTATGTTGATCTTCTTTAGCTATCCTTATCTGATTGTAGCCAGAGAATCCGTCCATGAGAGACAGCATCTCGTGACCTGCTGTCAAGTCCACTATAATGTCAATGTTTGGTAGTGGAAAGTCATCTTTAGGACATGCCTTGTTGAGATCTCTAAAGTCATTACACATGCAGATGCGCCCATTAGGTTTAGAAACAGGTACAATGTTTGAGACCCAATCTGAATAGTTGATTGGTCGTATGAATTTTGCATCTAATAATTTCTGTATTTCCACTTTCACCAAGAGAGCTATCTATGGGTGCATCTTTCTCAACTTTTGCTTGACTGGTTTCACCTTGGGATCAACTATGAGATAATGAACTACTAGCTTAGGGTCTAACCCTGGCATATCGGCATAGGTCCATGCAAAGTTGATGGTTCATTGCAAGAAGTTGTTAAGATTTCTGTGCTCTGTTTCAGATAATGATGCTGCTAGGAATGTGGTCTTTGGATTTTGTTCTGTGCCAAGATTTATTTCTGTAGAATCTTCCACTAGGAGAGCTGACTTCTCTTGATACTTAGATGGTAGGGGAAGGTCAAATCCTCCATCCTCCGGTGCCACAGTTGGGTTTTCACCTTTGGATACATCCTTTGTTTTTACTATTTTGTGATCAGGAGGTACCACAGTGTGGTTTTCACCTAGAGATCTTTCTTTATTTGTATTTTTGTGACTGGAGGATTTGTCATTCTCACCAAAATAAGCCATTGGCTTTAGTTCCATGACAAAACTTGCTTTATGATTGCCAAGAGGGATACCTTCCCGAAGTCCCATGAACTCAGCTAAAGCTTCGTCATTCTGAAATACATCTATAATGGGGGACCCTTGTTGGTCCCAATCGATAAGTTCAGGGTAGACAAGTGTGACATTCTAGGTGCTGGTGGTGGAAGTTAAGGATATGGAGGATAGCGTAAAAATGGAGGATTCTGCGAATAGGTTGGTCATATGGAGGGACGAGTCATCGATGATATCCTCTATAGGTGTCGAATCAACGGGAAAAGTGTCAGCTACCTCGTCGAGGATATACTCGATGTCCAAGGAGCGTGGTACCTTCTTACCAAATCCTAATCCCTTCTTGTCTAGTTTCTTTGTCACAACAATGGGTTCCATAGTTCCTTGATTCTGTTTCCCAATTCCACCTTTGCCTTTATAGCCCATGTTTTTTACAATTCTTAAGCCATTGCCGTATTGCTTGACTAGTATTGTGACTGGTTCTTTCTCCTTATAGAGCCAAGAAGAAATATCCTCAATAATTTCCTCTTCCAATAACTGTCCATGTTGGAATTAGGTTAGGAATGTTGGGGGAGGAATAGCTGCTTTTTTGGTTACTTTGGCAATGGGTGGTTTGCCGTAAGATTTTGGAGATAAAGGCATCCGCCCTACACAACAAGATTCTGAGATATCATAAGTGCCAAAGCCTATATCTCGAATGCGAGCTATGATTTTGGGGAGGGGTGTAGATTCACTTGTAGAGGCTTGCGTGAGAGTTTCAGGATCAACATATAGTGGGGATTCAAGGGCTTTTTCATTTTTAGGCACTTGGTTGCAATTCTTATAGCTTCCTTACAAGACACGACAGAATTCAAAAGGATTAGGATCTCTTGGGATGGTGATCTCTGTACCATTGTATGGGAACTTTAGAGACTGATGGTACGTGGAGGGAACAACTTTCATTGCATGGATCCATGGGTGGCCTAGGATAATGTTGTAAGGCAGCTCAATATCAAGGACTTGACACCTAGTTTCAAGCATGACAGGGCCCAGTTGTATAGGCAAGTGAATAACACCTTCTGAATGGCATTCTGCATCATCATACCCCTTGATTGTAATACTATGATTAGTGTTGACGTGATCCTTAGAGTATCCCAATTGCTTTAGTAACTTTAAAGAACATATGTTGAGACCAGCACCACCGTCTATGAGTATACGTTTGATTTTGCGCTTATGTATGAGAACTTCAATATGTAGGGCATCATTGTGACATGGATCATAGGATGGGAGATCTTTCTCAGAGAAGACCACATTATAGGGTGAAGTAATGTTACCTACTATAGCTTGGAAATCCGTGACCGCTATGTTGTTAGGAACAGAAGACTCTTGGAGGGCTTTTTCTAGCACCACTCTATGTGCAGGTGATGACCGTAGAAGGTCCAAAATAGAGATCTGTGCTGGTGTTCTCCCTAGATGTTTGACAAGATTATAATCAGATGGAACCGGAAGCCTAGGTGTAGGACCATGAATGGTGACATGACCACGACGAGTAGTAACAGCACAATCCATAGATTTGCCTTTGATTGTGAGGGTAGACACTCGACTCTCTTCAAAATGACTTACAATGGAATCGAAGGACGTGGAAGCATGATTAATACCTTTACCTCTATCCTGCGGAGGAGGTGGACCATGATGAGGGAATGGTTCCTTGTACATGTCGAGATCTTTGTTCGTGTGTTGAACTGGTGATTCATTCTCAAAAGTGATTTGATTACCATCGATGAGGTTTTGAATGAGGTGCTTAAGTTTCATGCAAGATGCAGTTCGATGCCCTTTGCTCCTATGGAACTCACAATATTCATTGTCTCTGTAACGTGTAGTTTTGAAAACAGGCTCGCCATATGGGGGAGCATCAGGTAAAGTGATGAGCCCTCTCTGCAAAGCTTGCTTTAAGATTGATTCGATGGGCACTCCCAAGGGAGTGAATTGACGTCGCGGAGGGTAATCTTGTTGGGACCACTCTTGTTGTCGTTGCTATTGGTTTTGATAAGGTTGCCTGTGTTGCTGCTGTTGTTGAGGTGGAGCTTGACTTGGTTTGGAGAGCTGCAGCGGTGTTTGCAACATTTGGACATGTTTAGTATCGACCACCCCATCGTTGACCATGTTTTTGTTTTTGTTCCAATATTTGGGTTTATCATTCGATTGTTGATGAGGAGCGCTATCTTTCATTTCTTTAAAGATTTTGACCACACCCTTAGCAATGAGGGCCTTCTCAATATTGATTCCCTTGTATGTGATTTCGTCGAAGGTTGTAGCACTAAGAATTTGCAAATGGAAACCTAACTCTTGGTTGAGGTTCTGCACAAATATGCTAACAAGCTATTTCTCTAGAATCTTGAAAGGGAATTTGCTAGCCATTTGTCTCCATCGTTGAAGGAAAGAAATGAAAGTTTCACCATTTTTCTATTTATTGTTGCATAGATCAGTCATGGAAATCTCATGCTCTGCGTTGTAAGAAAAGTGGGTGGCAAACTTCTCTGCTAGCTCATTGAAAGACTTGATACCCGTGGGTAAGTGTGAGAACCATTCTATTGCTTGACCTCCAAGACTGCGAGGAAAGAGACGCATAAGATATGTGTCATTATGTGAGACCTCGAAGCAAGCAAGATAGAATTCCCTAAGATGGTCTTTTGGGTCACCTTTTCCTTTGTATTTATCAAACTTGGGAATAGTGAAATTTTGAGGAAAAGGGATCATTGGTAATGACCAATCAAAAGGATAAGGACACACTTCTTCTAAAGAGAAGGTCTTCCTAGTATGGCCAAACGTAAGATCAGATAGCTGCTATTGAACTTTTGCGATCTTTAGCTCCATAGTCGTGGGAGGGGTTGGTAACATCTCCTGTTGTCCAAAAAGTGGTTGGTGTTGCCCATACGGAAGATTATAGCATAAGCCATGCACACTGGTGTTATAAGGGTCGTAAGATTG
Source organism: Cunninghamia lanceolata (assembly GCA_027924645.1). Lineage (NCBI taxonomy): Eukaryota > Viridiplantae > Streptophyta > Pinopsida > Cupressales > Cupressaceae > Cunninghamia > Cunninghamia lanceolata. The sequence goes on from BSBN01000202.1 coordinate 10,887,310, forward strand.
ATTGGGATCATACGGGTTGTATGATTGGTTCAGATTGGGTTGGAATTGGAGGCTTTGAGTTGGAAGAGGTGGAGGTGGAGCTAGGTAAGAATGTTGGCTTTGCGATGGTTGAAGAAAAGTATTGGGGGGAGGAAAGCTAAAGTGCATTTGATTAGGTTGTGGTGGCAGCACATAGCTTTGGGAAGCTTGATGTTAGAAATGTTGAGAGTGGCTAGGCAATGTGTGAAAGAAGTTAAGCGAGGATGAACATTGTGGAGGAGGGACATATGTAGAAGTGATTTGTGATGGTTGGGGTTGATTGAGGATGAGCGTAGAAGAATGTTGCGGTTGGGGTTGATTAAGGACGAGAGTAGAAGAATGTTGTGGTTGGGGTTGCATGACTCTAATTGGTTGAGAGACATGAAGGTGTGATGATATAGGAGGTGGCATTTGTTGAGACCCTTATTGCATGGCCACATAATTGTTCCCCAGATTGTAATTTGGTGGGAAACCCATGCGTGATGGAGTAACCAAGATTCCACTTGCGATCGGTGTGGACACTTTAGGAGGCGGTTCCATATTCGATCGAGCTAAGGTGTCTTGCTTAGCTAACTCTGCCTGACGTTGGAGAGTTTCTTGTTAGTTTTTATAGATCTCCATAGGAGTCAGAAGTGGTGATACAGCTCTCTCTTCTGTTGGGTTTTGAAAAAGGGGATTCCTATACTGCGAGCCTTGTGTAGGTAAGGGCGTAGTCACCGTTGACTTGGTTTGCACCGCTTGTATGGTATCTTGGGTGTTGTTGTTCTCCTTGAGAGTGGATAAATTAAAATCTTGAGGTAACTTGGCACCTTGCTCTGCAAGCAAGCGAAAGAAATGATCTTGGTTCTCACTAAGGATTTTGTCAAAGGCGGCCACGACTGTAGGCTCTTGTATGATTTCATCAAGATCTTGCCCATCTACTTGAGAGGATTGACCTATTTCAAAGTGTCCTCTTCATGAGATGGGACTAAATCTAGAATATAACCTTGTGGGACAAAATCCAGAGGCAAGCCCATGGTGTATTGAGGTGTATTTATCAAAGGGATCCTATCCTCTTGAGGTGGGTTTTGCTCAATAGTATATCCTTGTGGCACAAAATCTGGAGGCAAGCTAGTGGTATACTGATGTGTATTTACCAAAGGGACCCTACCCTCTTGAGGATTGCTTGGTTGGTCAATGCACGGCATGTTTAGAGAGCTGATTGGTTTTGCTGCGGGTGGGAGTAACCTTGGGAGTAATGTTGAGACAACCTGATTGCGGTGTGTGAGGAGGCAACTTGCGCTTCTTAGGGACAACTTGCTTGGACTTCATAGTTTGCTGGAGCCTAGTGGTTACCATGGAATACACTGGGATAAGAAAGGTAATGTTGGGTTTCTGTGAGGTGCTTTGAGAAACAGACAAACTCTGATGCACAAAGTACTGGACCAAAAGCGCTATATTGTTTGACCAAAGGCGCAGGACTGTGCAACCAAAAGCGTGCTACTGTGATGCCAAAGGCAACAGACTGAGCTACCAGAAGCAAGTTACTGCTATGCTAAAGGCGAGCTACAGTGACCAAAAGTGAGCTACTGTTATACCAAGGGCGCTGAAGTAGAGTTTTACCAGAGGTGAGTTACTGCTATGCTAAAGGTGATCTACTATACTACCAAATGTGAGCTGCTGTAATACCATGGGTGCTGAAGTAGTGTTTGATGTTTCAAAAAGGCAAAAATTTGATGGATTGTTTCTATTTCTGATTGGATTTGTTGGCAAGAGAAAACACAGCAAACAATGTTGGCACACATAAGGGACTGACACAACAGATAGTGTATGTTCGAGGCTCCAAACAAGCCCAATGTTTCCACAGGTATAAGACAATTGCAATCAATAACAAGCACTTTTTATCCCTAGAGACAAGGTTTCATTGTAGTAGATCAGCTCATAGCTTAATACTCCGTCGATAAAAATATCATTCCATAAAGGTGTCGGATATTTAGTATCTTTGCGAGAGATGATAGGTAGGGATATCTCACCCTCCCCTTGGAAAGCTCAAGTAGGTCACAAGAGCTTTATGTCCAAGGGAATACTATCTCTTCTCAAGGGAGCCAATGATGAGTATCTTAAGGGCTTAAATTGATTCCTCTTGCACTGATGATTACCACAATGTTCGGAGGTAGGTCGGGTAGTCTCTATCTAGAATGGTTCTTAGTGACTTTGAGGGACCAACGCCTTACGAGCAATGCGACAAGCTACTAAAAGCTTTAATCAATCCTACTAAGAGTATTAAACACTTCGCTCAATGTGAAAATCGTTTCCACAAAGAGCTAGTACACCTCTTTTCAGTTTGGCACCACAAGGTAAGGCTGACGTCGGTTAGGAATTGGCTTTCGCCTTATCCCTTTTATATAGCAGTTCAAAGGAAAACTCCACTTAGGGTCATCTCTTTTGGATGAAGTGCAATCCAAAAGTAGGCCCTTCTAAAGGAAGTACAGAAAAGTAAGAGCAAGCACGTCAAACAAGGGTTCAATTGTCCCGTTATAAGAAAAATAAGGTGCAACTAATTTAGGCACACACACGTTTGTAGTTGTCAATTGTCCCTTATGAAATTGAAGTGTTTGGCATTCATGTCCATTGTCACTTAGAAAATTGAGGTGTTTGTGCATACATGTCCATTGTCCCTTAAGAAAAGCAGTATGTTCCTAAGACTTAGATTTGCAAAAAAGATTTGTTCAATTATCCTTTTAAGCATGCAGTGTGTTTCTAAGACTTAATGAGATAAATTAAAAGTTCTTCAATGCTCGTCCTGCATGAACATGTTAAAACACCTATTTGCTCCGTGTGAGTAATAAGAAGCTGCAACAAGTCAGTCAGTTCCACCAAAAATTCACAAGTTAGCAAAAAACAAATCAACTTTGACCAAAAGCACTGCACTATCTTACCGGAGGTGACTTATTGTATTTCCAAAAGTGTTGTGACACAAACCAGAAGCGTCGAAGAATATTACTAGAAGCACTGAACAATATCCAGAAGTGCTGTACTGTGCATCCAGAAGTGCAATACTGTTATGCCAAAAGCGATGTAGTGTATACCGGAAGCGCTGTAAGATACTACCAGAAGTGCTGAACAAGGACCAGAGGCACTGTACTTTGTATCCGGAAGCGTGATACTGTTATGCCGAATGTGCCACATGGTCTCAAATCATAAAGAGATTAGCTTTTGTCAAAAGAACCAGATCAAAATGGGATTTCATGGTCAATTTACTATTCTGAGCAATAATATTTGATAGATCTAAATCATGAAATCTAGAAAACTCAGAAAGTGTAGCAACACAATAGAGTAACGCAAATACCGAAGATATCCCTAAATAAATCAGCTTAGGAAGTATTAAAAAGTAGGTTTGAAAGACAAATATAATAGCTTGTCAAACAAATCCACAAGATATGCAACGAGAAAACCCTGCAAAAACACAAAATGAAGTCAAAAACCTAATTTAGCCAAAAGCGCTTAATGATGCTACCGGAAGCGCCATTCTGTGATACCGAAAGCGCCACTCTGTGCTACCAGAAGCACTGCAGTGTCTCCAAGGGCGCTGAACTGTACCTCCAATAGCACTTAACGATGCTACCAGAAGCGCTTTGCAATGTCATTTGCACTGTACCGTACTGTGACTTCAAAAAAACAATTTCTCAAAGAAACATAGGGATTAGTGGGTCCCACCGGGCGTGCCAGAATGTGTATGAGGAAAAATTGATTAAATCTAAACTAATAAAACCAAAAACTAATCACATAAAGTGAACCAATCTAAGTAAAAGCCATTATCATAAAATCAAAGACAAATGAAAGCTCTTACCAAAACCTATATTGTTCCCTTTTGGAGAAGTGTGGATTGCTCAATCAAGTTGTGAAACCATAGCTGCAACAAGCAAGTAGTGTGCTCAATGTGCTCAAAGATCAATGTTAAGAGATCGTAAAGTTACTCAATCGATGCATTTTTGTATGCTCAAAGCTCTGTTAAGTATGCCTGAGAAAACGATCGAAGAGAGAGAGGCTCAATGAAGGAGATGAGGGGGGTTTATATAGATTTCAAGGAAGATCGATCAACGGTCCAGATAATTCAGAAGAATCAACGGAGGAGAATAGTTGAGGAACATGCAACGAATGAGAAGACATGTGTCTTTCTTTCTTTTGCATGAGAGGAGTTATCAAGAATAGAAGGATGAGTTAAAGCAATTAACAGAATGTAATAGTCAGTTAAGTGATTTAAAACAAGAAGAAGGGATTTGCATGAGAAAAGAAGATATTTTGCTTTATTAAATATAGAAAGCTTGAGTTATTTTAGAGATAACTCAATTTAGAAGAAAAAGCAGTTTAAATAAATATTTGATTTATTTAAATTTTGAGCAGATGTTTTGGAAGAAATAATTAAATAATTGGAATTATTTAATTTAGAAGATTTGAAAGCAAATTAAATAAATAAATTTATTTAATAGTTGTGCATGATTTTGGAAGAACAGATTTTGATTTAATTAAATAATTTAAGAATTATTTAATTGTAGATAAGAGAGAATTTGTTGAATTAATTAAATAATTGGATTTATTTAATTAATGTGGATTTGATTTTTGGAAAGAGGATAATTAAATAATTAAATAATTAAAATTATTTAATTGGGGAAGAATAAGAGAGGAATTTAATTTAATTAATTAAATAATGAGGATTTATTTAATTAAATGTCGAAAGTATGTGATTTAGAAGAATTTGGTGAAATTAATTAAATAATTAGATTATTTAATTAACGTTGAAATGCAAGTGATTAGACAGATTATGAAATGCAAGTGATTTGACGACACGGTCATTTTAGGGTGTCTACACCTTATTTATGGAATGTGAAACAAGCTTCAGGCTAAAAGGATATGTCTTTTCATAATTGTATTCTTAACTAATGCAATAATTAAGAAAATAAGAAAGTAGTTTACAGATACACAAGGCGATCAATAATATGCTCGGTTATTCATCGAAGGTAGACTCGTGGCCATAGGTTTGGCAAAGTCATCTTCTTCATGATCAGTTTTGACATGTCTATGGTACCTGCTCAAAAATTTCTCTTTGGAAAGTCGAATAGTATTCATTGCAGATGCTTACCCTAGTTCCCGTGCTTGCGTACTGAACCAAATGTTTCAAGATTTCCTTTATTTACTCTAGTATGAGCATTAATGGTGGCTTTCACATCATCAGGAAAACATTTATTTCTTACAATAGAGCACCTTCTATCACCTCACTAAAATAATCATTTCACTTAAGGGGTTTTATTATTTCTTTATTTCATCAGGATTTCGTTGTGGCTCAAATGGTGGTCTTGCCGAAATCCCCTCCTTTCGATATATGTGCTTCCCTTCAGTGCCTTCTTGATTATCGACATGTTCTTTTTTTTTGGAAGACTAAGTATGCATTCTCTTAGACACTCTGAAATTTCAATCAGCTTTTCGGTAAGATAACATTCCAAGCCACCCTGTCATGCCGAAATGATATGTTATGCTGATATTTTATAGTCTCCTTAATATGCTCCTAATGGGTCGGAATGTCGAAGAGACCCTTGAAAGACTCATCCCGACTCTCTGATATCTTTGTCTTCTCGAACTTGAAATGTTAGTTCAAAATACATGCCAAGTGGTTTTTTAATTTTATTGTTTTATCGGTGTGACACATTTAGGTGTCACACTGATCTCCTGATCGCTTCTTGACATCTTTTCGAGGTGTTAAACTGATCCTTGAAGAAGTCTTACCGATATGCCGAGGGTTCTTTTCTCAATAAGTTTGTGAGGGTTAAGAATTTGACTTACGGTGTAGGTAATATGAATTTTTGTGGGTCTAAGGTGAATGCGATTGATGATTTTATTACAAGAGTGTTGATTTAACATTTACAAATAGATGATTATTTCAAGTGTATGGTAGAAAATAGATCTTATGGATGAATTTTTGGGGTTCAAAATTTTGTCCCAACAGTGGCTCTGGCTAGGGATGAATGACTATGAGGTCATTGCAAGAATCAAGGATTTGGGTTGCAAACCAATGGTAGTGGGATGTAGAAAATGGAATCCTAATCTATTGTGCATGGAATAAATCTTTAGAGAGAGAGGAGGCATTTGAGGAATTGTCTATGCACTGGCAATTTCCTGTCCTCCTTAAATATACTGTGCATGGAAAGATCTTATGAGAAGAAATGTTTCAGGAATTGTCCATGCACTAGCAATTCCTATTCTTCACCACTCATGTTTTGTAAATAATAGGAATCTTCACCACACTTGTCAGAAATGACAAATGGTCCTACCCATAATGCCTCAAATTTGCCATGTTTTCCCTTATCTTGTGCTCTAGCATTCCACATAAGGACCATATCATCTACTTTGAATTTTCTTTCCCTGGTCCTTTTGTCTAAGAGGTATTTTGTCTGCAATTGCAGTTCCTCATTCTATTTCTAGGCTTCAGTCCTCACTTCATCAAGTTTAATTAATTGTTCTAATCTCTCCTCCATGGACTCAGGGATATCCAGATCTTCTTGAAGAATAAACTTACAGACTGGTATAAGATTATGCATGGGTAACCTAGCCTAGGCACCATATACCAGTTCAAATGGTGATTTCCCTGTAGCCTTTTTTACAATAACCCTATCTACCCATAGAGCTAATCTTAATCTTGAATCCCATGCTTTTTTGTTATTCTCCAAGATTTGAAAGGAAGCTAGGTGTGCAGAAAACACTTCCTACACTAATCTAATGAGGGGAGGAGAGTGCAAATTCAATTTTATCTTTACAATTACAACTATGTTAACCCACTAACAGAGATATTGCAGCAAACACATACACAATAAAGTGAGACAAAAGAAGAGAGACACAAGATATACGTGGGGAAAACCCTTACGGGTGAAAAACCCCATACTCCAAAACACAACTCAAATGTATTCCGTAAACAATGAAGGTTACAATACAACACAGAGCCAGTGCTCTTGTAGGAGTCTTCGACACTCGTATCTAGAGATGTTCTGGTAGCATAACAGTACCTGTAAAACCTCTAGTACTTCTCCTCTCAAAAGCATTTGTTTATATAACAAATTCAAGGCAAAAATAGCTCTAGATTGGGATGGGCATCCAACATGGCCTCATGGCCCAAAACCCACACCTATGGATAGTTGTCCAACACTATAGGATGTTCCTGATACTTGTCAAGTCACCCCATCCCAAGGAGGTCACCTATTTCCAAAATGGGCTATGACAGATGCTCTTATGACTCTTATAACCATCATATAATATGTCATAGCTGTCATAACTTACAGTTGTAAGAGAATATGTCATATACAGGCTATAAATAGCATATTCTCTTACAACATGTCATAGTCCACCTTGGGGTACCCAAACATTCCTTTTTCAAAGATGTTCTTTGACACATGTCTTCACCTATAATAGAATCTCCTATTTCTAACTCTTACATAACTTTGTCATAGGAATCTGTCATGACCATTTTGGTCACCACTAAGTGGGACGCCTATCTCCTCATGTGAGGATAAAATTACATGTGGTCATATGCCATGTAGGATGACACATCACCGTGTCAACTCCCACAATATGACAACATATGATTTGCATCCAATTAATACAATAGGTAATAAATAAATAAATACAATGTAAAAACACAAGGAATTACCAAGGTTGAGACACCTTAATTCCCAACAAGATTCTTTTGATTATCTTGATAATACTTTTATTACTAGACTCAGCCTATCCATTTGCCTAAGGGTCATATGGTGAAGCATATGAAACTGCTATACCATAAGATTCATAGAATGATCTAAATTCTTCAGATCTAAAATACATGCCATTATCTCTGAAAAGTGTTACTGGTACTCCAAACCTAGTAATGATATTTTCCACGAGAAAGTTTATCATCACTTTGCTGGTAGCCTATTTTGTCGGAATGGCTTCTATCCATTTTGTGAAGTAGTCAGTGGCTACCATAATCCATTTATGCCCTCTGCTTGATTTCTTAGTAATTTCCCCAATGAAATCAAGTCCCCATTGGTGAAATGGAGCTTCTATTTGCATCAGTTTTAGTGGTAGGGCCCCTTGATACTTGAGTTTACCAGAAAACCTTTGGAAATCTTCACATCTTCTAACATAATTGTGTGCATTTTTGAATACTTTAAGCCAATAGTACCCAGCTCTTAGTATTCTATGGGTAGTAGTCTTGGCTAAGAAATGTCCTCCACAGACACCTTTATGCATTTCTTGTAGCATGTTTTTAGCCTGTGTCTTATCTAAGCATAGTAATAAAATACCATCTTTGTTTTTCTAGTATAAATCTCCATCCATAAAGACATATTTTAAAGCCTAAAGTTTAAGTGTTCTTCTCTGATTATCATTTAGGGACACTTCAAATTCTTTAAATAGTACATTATATGAGTATACCAAGATGTATGTTCTATACTAGGAATATTGTTACTATCTTTGTCATCCATATTATAGACTTGTGCTGCTTCCAAATTTGATTCTGCCATTAATCTTGCTAGGCCCTATCCTCTCACAAGTTTAGTGATTTGGATTTCACTATTGAATTCTTGGATTCTATTAATCCATCTACATCTTTGCCCAGGAATCTCATTTTGAACAAATACATCCTTTGTTGCAGCATTTGGTACATATGCTATTACTTGAGCTCCTACTAGATAAGGTCTGAATGCTTTGACAACTTTTACTAGAGCATATGCCTATTTTTCTGTTATGTCATATTTCAGTTCAGCCCCTTGAAGTGATTTGCTAAAGAATGAAATTGGTTGCTCAAACCCTTCTTTGTTCTTTTGCAACATTACTTCCATATTAGGGAGGGGGTAATTATCTTTGAGTGAAGATTTATTTAAGTTTCTAAAGTCCACACATAGTCTTATGTCCCCATTTTTCTTCCTTATAGGTACCAAATTTAAAACCCAAGAAGAATGTCTAATAGGATTGATAATACCTCCTTCCCTAAGCTTTGTAAGTTCCTCTTGCATCTTAGGGGCTAATGTGGGGTTTATAGGCCTTTGTTTTTGCCTAAATGGTTTGGCATCTGGTTTCAATGGTATTTCATGTTGAAAGAGGTCTTCTCAGTATGCTTTCAGATCATCATAAGACCATGCAAATACATGTTTGTACTTTCTAAACAAATCAATGAGCATACTTCTAATTTTAGGGTTAAGTTTCTTCCCAATGTACACATTTTTTGGGGCTGTCTGTGTTCCAAGATTTATCTCCTCAAGATCATTCTGTTTGATTGGTATATCTTTTACCTTGAATTGGTCATGTGTATCAAACACCCTTTCTACTACTATGAGACCTTTGGGTATCTTATTTGTTTTTAATTGTACCACTTCCTTTCCAAAAAGAGTTTCCTTACCATCAAAATTTTCCACATATGCATTTAAGTCAATCTGTTGGGATTCATACTGGTCTACATAGTGTAGGAATTTGATCAAATCATTGTCATCTTCAAACACTTGCCAATTATATATGTTATCAGGGATGGCAAGTCTGGCTTTGAATTCCACTTCAGTGATGCCTGCCAATGTGATATCATCTTTTTTTAGGGCTATGTTTGCCAAGAAGTCTGCCATCACATTCTTTGATCTGTCCACCCAATTTATAGAGAATGCATCAAATAGGTCAATATCATCCCAAACAACATTTCTATATTGTTTTAATCTCTTGTTTTTTGATGAATACTTCCCCCTGATTTGAGAGACAATCAGTTCTGAATCCCCATACATAGCAAGGAATTTTATTTTATGTTTTATAGCAATGTTCAACTTGATGAGTAGCACCTCATATTCTACTATGTTATTGGTGCATTCAAATGTTAGCAAGAATGAATAATTGAAAGTCTCACTAGTTGGTGAAATAAATAACACCCTTGCCCCATTACCAGCTTTACTACATGCACCATCAAAGTACATCCTCCATACACCACATTCATCAAGTTGGGCTTCTTGATGTATAGGATTAGTATTTTGTAGCTCTGGTTGGCTTTTTTCAATTTTAAATGTACCAAGGTCTATATCATAGAAAAAATTTATTTGGTTTTGATCAATGCATTCTATGATATTCTCATACCTTGGCTCTCTACAAAGCTTAACTTCTCTTCCTCCTACTGGTATGGTGGCATAAGATAGATCCAACTGGACATTTCCTCTAATTGTTGTAGTCCATTTTTTGGATAACAACATTCCATAATATGGTGGGATATCTACCACAGTGATGTCAATCTTATATACTACCTCAGGGTAGGAAGCTAACCTTATTTCCACATCCCACATAAAGCCCACGACTGGGATGGATCTATTATCCATTGTGTAACATTTACCATATGTGGTGTCAACCCACATATCTAACTCCTTCATGAAGGCCATTGGCATTATGTTCATGGCTGCCCTTGAATCAATCATGCAATTCCTCACCAGTTTGTTTCTTATCAACAGAGCAGTGTAGAAAGGATCTACTTGAGATCAATTCTTTGTCAAGGTATCACCAAGGTATAATTTAGGAGTTCTAATGGTCTCTTGTGAAACACTATTTATTTTGCTTTCAGGTTTTTCTTGTTTCTTATTTGATGCATCTGAAATCATTTTGATCATTGTGTTTCTGTATTGATCTATTTCATCATCTCAAGAAGTAGCACTGATATCTTTACTTGGGATATTGCTTGGTCTATGTCAAATGAAGGGATCATTGTTTGATCAGTTTTTTCTACTCTTGCATGCCCCTTTTCTTCATTTGGTAATTTATCCTTTACCTTACCCTATTTAGTCTTTGCTGGTTCTTTATGTGTAGACCTCGTGTTATCTTTAATGTGATTTTGATTCTTTACAAACACACTCCTAGGTGTTCCTTGGTCTGTATTGACTACCCCATTTCTCAAATTATAGTTATTCTTTGCTTTTGCCACCGCAGCCATTGTGAGAGCTTTCCTTTCTTCCTATGTTGGTTTCTTCCATTGGTGATGTGGTGGCATATTAGGATTGTAAATAGTTTTCTCATAATTATCATCCTGATTTGAGAACACCTCTTGTCTTCCCATATTAATGCTATACCTTTGATTTCCCACATCATATTCATATCCATCTTCTTCTACAGATGAATATTCTTCATCAATTTGGTGGGGTTTGATTTCTAGCATATTTATGGTATGGTTATATCTCTCTTGGCCATAAGATGTTTCTTCTTCCTATACTGACTGAGCCACCACACAATAGTCAGGTGAATGGGGCAAATTAAATGCTAAGCACCATGGGTTATTTTCTACTACATGTGTCTTGGATTTCTTTTTAGGGGGTCAGGAGTATCCTCTCCATAATTCTGCTTTCTGTTATTATCCAGAGGCCTCCCATCTTTCCAATTGGTGTTATAAGGCATGTCATGTTGCCTTGGCCTCTCATTCCTATAAAAAATATTCTATTTTGTTTGGTTATTATTTGGACTTGGTGTAATCTTTGGATTTTCCCTTTTCCCAAACTTCCCTGCTTCTCTTCTGTTGTTCTCAATACTGATGGATGCCTTTTGAGCTTCTACCAAGGTCATGGGGTCTTTGTTTCTAAGTTCATATCTAGTTTTAGGATCAAAAGCATTTAGGTATAAAGCTAATGCCATGCGATCTGGAGGTTTTAGTTCTAATGGAATCTTATGATAGATCTTTGAAAATCTTTGATTGAAATCCATCACAGATTCATTATAATTCTTCTGAATACTTGTCCATTCATGGACAACAAAATTTGGATCAAATTGACTCCCATACTGTTCTTTAAATTGGTCCTTGAAATCTTCATAATAATAGATTGATGCATCAGGTAAATTTTTGCACCAATCCCTAGCATCCTCAACAAGGGATAGCATGAATAATTTCATTTAGACATCTTCATATCACACTTCAAAATTATCCATGACTATTTCAAAACTTCTAATGTGCTCTTTTGCAGATATGGCATTGTTCCCAACAAATTTTGGGAGAGAATTCCTTATATCATTATCAATGGGGTCAGGACATATTTGATACCTAGACAGATCAAGCTATCTGTATCTATTGATATTCAGAGGTCCTTATAGGTGTTGATTTGGATGGTACTAATTCTAAGGTTGTTGGTTCAATTAGAAATGATTATGAGGGGGATGTTGTTGTGGATTAGGGTGTGAGTTCATGTTCATAGTTTGATGCTGAGGTGTAATATGTCATTAACTAGGGGGTGGATAAGGGTTAACTATATGTTGAGAAATATTATGAATACTGGGTGGTCTTGGATTTTGTGGAGGAATATTCTGCTGGATATGGTTTCCAGGTGGTGGAACTGTGGATTGTATGATCTACTTGCATTATGGTGGGAAATCTGTTGTGTATTTATTAGAGTATGCCTTCCTTGTTTATGAGGGGGTACATACTTTGGGTTGGTTGTTTTAGTTCTATTCTTTACTTGCTGTATCTCCTATTTCAACCATTCTTCTTCCTCTCTTAATTTGGCCAACTCAAGTTCTTCCTTTAATTTGAGTAGATCTTGTTGCATCTCATCCCTATTCCTCATAGCTTTTAGTGGACTGTTATGAACTTGTGTAGCAATCATTTGATCCACAAATTCTTGTCGAGTTTCTTCACTCTGCTCCAATGACATCTCAAAATCATGTGCTACCTAATTTTGATCTATTTGCCTCATAGCCTGGGCCTCATATTCAAGTTGTTTTTGAGGGTCAGGTCTGTATTGTGCTAAGATATCATTAGACTGGGCATGATAGCTTCTAGATTGGAGTTCTTTTGATTCATGCAAGGGAGTGAAACTATTATGAATTATGATTGGCTGTTCTGATGTATCTTATGGATTATTTTGGTCATTATTGCATTTAGATTGGTTAGATAACCCAATTTTCTTTGAGTGAGCTCTTAGAGGTGGGGATGATTGAAGTTTTTTACCATCAACTTTAGATCTCCTACCATCCATGTTAAGAAATTATTATACTGCAAGACATAAAATGATTTGTATTCTGTATAGAGTCGCCACCTCATGTAAGAGGATTAATTAATCTTTTGGGTTCTCCTTGACTAGTAGAGTTATGCTTTTCAATTTTCTGACTCTAAGGATATGGTCTCTTACCAGGTTTCTTTGTGAGTTTTTCGCTAGTAGAGTCGCCAATTTTGTTAGGTCTCAAAAACATAGGTCCTAAATGCTAAGAGGTTGCCAAGCTCTCTTCACATTTTTGGCTAACTAACACGGGGTAGATATGGCTAAACCCCCTTCACTTTAGGCTCTGCCAAACCTAGGTGGGTATATCTTAATGACTAATGTAGATTTAATGTAACCTTCACAATGGAAAATGAGTGTGAAGTAGCTGTAAGGTTGTGAGTTGTTTGATGTTTGTAGTTTTGAAAATGGGAATAAGATTTATATGAGGTTTAGAAATGAGTATGACCAGTGCTTTATCTATTGGTCAATGGAGTCAGAGTTAATGGTATATGGGTTTCTAGATTGGTTTGAACTCAAATTGTTGGGCACTTATATGAATTTGTGCCTTGTACAAATTGTGCAGGGATATTAGGCTACAAGGTTATTCTTATGGGATCCCAACGATATTCTCCTAAATTGTTATGATTAGAAGAAAGGATTTAATTCAAGTGGAAGGAAACCAACTAAAATTGACTTGTTCAAAGGATTTTTAACTCCTAGGTAGAAACCAATGGATAGATCAATTTAGCAAGAATTAAATCAACTTCTTTATGAAACCAATCAAATGAGTCACACAGTAGCAGCAATTGTGCACTGATAAAATGAAAACACCCTTGATGTATCAATTTAAACAAATTTAAGAGACCATTCTGGAGACAACAATGTAACCTGAAAGCATAAAATTCCACACAACAATTGAACACAATATTTAACCCACCAAATAACTTCCACTTTTTTATATTTATTCACAAGTTTAGAGTACATGGAAAATACATAATAACATAAGTAGTCCAGGCTTTACTTTCATATATAAAATAAGAGTCTTGTAATTGATTCAATGATTTGGAAAGGCCTTGGTATCCCTTATTTATGGGATGCGAAACAAGCGTCAGGCCGAAAGGATATGTCTTTTCATAATTGTATTCTTAACTAATACAATAATTAAGAAAATAAGAAAGTAGTTTGTAGATACACAAGGCGATCAACACTGTGCTTGGTTATTCATCAGAGGTAGACTTGTGAACATACGTATGGCAAAGTCATCCTCTTCATGATCAGTTTTGACACGTCCATGGTACCTGCTCAAAAATTTCTCTTTGGAAATTTGAATAGTATTCATTGCAGATGCTTACCCCAATTCCCGTGCTTGCATACTAAACCAAATGTTTCAAGATTTCCTTTATTTACTCTACTCTGAGCATTAATGGTGGCTTTCACATCATCGAGAAAACAATTATTTCTCACAATAGAGCACCTTCTATCACCTCACCAAAATAATCATTTCACTTAAGGGGTTTTATTATTTCTTTATTTCATCAGGATTTCATTGTGGCTCAAATGGTGGTCTTTCCAAAATCCCCTCCTTTCGATATATGTGCTTCCGTTTGGTGCCTTCTTGATTATCGACATGTTTATTTTTTTGGGAAGATTGAGTAAGCATTCTCTTAGACACTCTAAAATTTTTATCATCTTTTCGGTAAGATAACATTCCAAGTCACCCCGTCATGCCGAAATGATATGTTATGCCGATATTTTGCAGTCTCCTCGATATGCTCCTAATGGGTCAGAATGTCAAAGAGAGCCTTGAAAGACTCGTCTAGACTCTCTGATATCTCTATCTTCTCAAACTTGAAATGTTAGTTTGAAATACATGCCAAGTGGTTTTTTAATTTTATCATTTTACCGGTGTGACACATTTAGGTGTCACACCGATCTCCCGATCACTTCTTGACATCTTTTCAGGGTGTCGAAGTGATCCTTGAAGAAGTCTTACCGATACGCCGAGGGTTCTTTTCTCAATAAGTCTGTGAGGGTTAAGACTTTGACTTACGGTGTAGGTAATATGAATTTTCGTGGGTCTAAGGTGAATGCGATGGATGATTTTATTATGAGAGTGTTGATTTAACATTTGCAAATATATGATTATTTCAAGTGTATGGTGGGAAATGGATCTTATGGATGAATTTTTGGGGTTCAAATTTTTGTCCCAATAGGTCAGACCCCACTAACTCCTTTTTGACAGGTGGTAAATGTTGATTCACTTCTGTTGTTTCACTGATATTAAAATATTGATAATGAAATCACCTGCAAAATTACAGAAAGGGAACCGACTGGCAAGAAATCGTTCATTGACTGCAGCATAAAAATAGTGGTGGGACCAAAGTGCTACATGGATACTTCTCTATGGCTTCCGCCATTCCTCTGAGCTTCACCAAGTGGTCCCACTAAACGTCCACGAAAAGATAGAAACATGACACGTTGCTACTAGAGTTTGGGGTTATGTCTGGGTGGATGAAATTGTAACGTGGCAAGATCTCCGTGGTGAAAGGTACTTTTTGGGAGATATCCCATTACATGCGGCCAATCAGATAGTTTTCTACCCTTCTACAAAGATCAAATCTCATGCCAGATCTTTTGAGTGTAGAACCACGAAGAGTATCCTAACTGTACCATTTGAAGGGTCTTCTCAAGATTGTGGTTAAGGTGGCTATCCAGGTGGATGGGTATCATTGGTTGATGCTTAACAATAAACTTTTCCTACATGATAATGGACTAAACCAACACCATTGATTTAAGCCAGCTAGGGAACTGATCGACGACTTAGATTCAAAAAATTATTGAAGTGATGTGTTGGCACATGATCTAAGATATATCATTACAAAATTAATTTCTTAGGCATGTGCAGGGTCTCCATCGCTGCTACTATGAGGGAATTAACTAATTGCAAGATTGGCTTATGCAGGATCAACCCTTGGTGATTTGTGTTTCTACCAGAAATGATCTTTCATCTACTTCATGGCGAGTTATGGTAGGATGACTAGGCTAAAATGATGAATTCAAGACAATCAATCTAGTCCTTTCAATGCAGGAAGTGATGTTTTTAATTATGCAAAATGATGAAATTCTATCTATCTGCTTGTTTTGGTAATCTTCAAAAGATTTCCATTTATGGCTAAGATACCTTGAAATGACTGGAATTTATTAACCATGGATGTAGCAGAGTGTGCGAGATCTTTCAAAGTTTCTATAAATAGGTGTCTCCGATTGTTGCCTCATGCATTATTTGATTGTGCTGATAGTATGGTTTTCCCCTGGTTCTATATGTTCTTTTTGCTTCCTGGTTCTATTGGATTCTCTTCTTTGTTCTCATGGTTATCAATCTATCCTTACATAATTAAAAAAGTTAGAGAATTATTTTTCTATAGAATGGGGGAATTGGAAAGATTCTGGGGCAGTAGTAACATCCATTGAGCATATGTGAGCTTTTCTCCTTCCTGTCTTTTCATCTAGATGAGGGACCTGAGTTTTAATCTCTAGATTCCAGTAGTTCCTTATTTCTATGATTTGGAAGATTAAAGTCTTGAGCAGAGGGAAATCATTATTCTCTCTACCTTTCCCCCACATCTACTTTTCCTAACAAAGCATCAACTCTAATTGTGGGAGTGTTGCCTCTCTGGATGAAGCATATGAAGGCATAAAGCTCTTCTGTTGCTATTGCTACTGCACCCCTGGCTAGATAAATGGTTGTCTAGCTTGATGTGATTTCATCTAGTTTTTATCTGGTTGAGTTGGTTGGAAACCTCTCAACTAGAAAGGAGGAATCACATCCTTACAAAGGACACTGGGCATAAAGCGAAGAACTCCAGTTAATGGGGTTTTCTTCTGATAATGTTCCTTGCAACTATTCTCACTTTTTGGCATGTGGCTTGGATAGGCAGAGTAGTGAATGCTCTTCTTAAATGAGTAGATGGAATTTGAGGAGTGCTTGACTCCAATGAAATTTGATAATATGTCAACCATCAACAATAGCCTGGCCCCATTCCCTACCAAAGTGAGAGAGCATACAGTTTAGAAACGGATACCTCAGCATGTGTGGGTATTTTGATTATAGAGGCATCTCTTTTTAGTTAAGAGACAGTTACACCTGCGTCTTGTTACAGTATTCATCTTTGGTTAATTAAATTATAACATCTTTTGTCTTTAAGCCTGTAGCTTGTCTGCTCCGTTGTTCAATAAAAGGGAATTCAGGGCTTATTGATAAGGCATTGGTTCGAGGTCATATTTTCCAAACCTAGTCTGAAGTATGGGATCAATCTAATCATGGAGGAGTTGTATATATTTAGCATTTGAAATTAAGATTAGTTGTCCAGTTTTAGGCTTCATTTTGAGTTCAATCTTTTAATGTATTTGCAAAGCTATTTGTAATTCAGTATCAGTTTATTCTATAGATTGCTGTTGAGTTTCAAAGTATACTATCTCCTACTCATGTACACATTGTTACATTTATGAATATAATCTGATTAATGATCGATTTATTCATCATCACAATCTTTCCTGTGTTTGCATATTATTCTTATGACATTTACTCAAGTGGTAAAATAATAGCTATAAGAGGATATTGAATGTAATATTGGTTTACAAGGATAACTAAGTATGGTTAACTCTGAAACTACTGAAATATTGTAATGTAAGGCATTATTCTATCATCACAGTAAACTAAAACTAATTATATAAGGGTTTTTTCATTCATATCTAACTTTGACTCTACGACCCTTGAACTAGGCACTGATCCATCAGAAATGTTACAATGTACTAAAGCCCCCCTTTATTATCCTCATTTAGACTATCAAAACAAATTTCCCTTTCAGTTGTAGGTCATAGATGTTAGTTTACTCACATGTTCTTCTATAAAGAATTATGTTAAAGCTTAAGAATCTAGCCCATTGCTTCACTCTATCGGTAATTCTTCAAGAAATTTAGAAAGAACATATCTATTTTAGGACAATGTTTTGAGCAAGTATTTAGGAACCCCCCCATTAAATAAACACTATTTAGAAAAGGAACACCCTCTTTGGTCTTGCAGAGCCTAAAGTGTAGAGGAAAAGGATTGAAACCCCATTTCCTAGTTGTTGGCCAATCCCTCAAGACAAATTAGTTAATAGAAATGGCTATTTTATAGATCTATTTTCTTAAGATCAGGTTGGGAATTTAAACCAACCAACAAGTCTCTGACATCAAAACATGATGGCCTCCCTCTACAATTGTTCTTGATGAAAATTATCAAAAAGAGGGGTGATGTGAGAGAAAACTGGTATCTCTCCTCTCACACTCTTAGATCCCAGTTCTTGTCAAGGTTGCTACAATCCTACCTAGTTGGTCCACCCCTGAGGAACAACTCATGCAGTTGGAGCATTTGGATGATCTGACCAATCTCCCACCAGAATGACATTATTCAGCTATGGTTCTGGGAAACTAGCAAGACTATTGTAGCCAAATTCTCCTACTTTTTACAATACCTCCCATTCCAATGCCCAACACTTGCTCTTTCCTTAATGTAGAATGAGTAGAGATACAACTAGGAGAATAGGGACATACACCTTCAATAAAAAAAAGATAGAAACTGTAGGGAAGTATTCTACATAGTACTCATGATAGCAACTAGGAGAATAGGGACATACTCCTTCATACCTAGAAATCTTCAATAATCTAATCACAATTTTCAAATCATGAGATGGAGGTGTAGATTAATGTCACTTGAGTGCAAATGCCTCTCACATGGACAACAAGGGTTTGATTCATGTACCAAGACCCAACTAAGTATCAGGAATTACTAGAGAAATGTGTCAATTGTCAAATCACCTTCTTGCATACTTGAGCAATAGCTAATTCATAGTTGATAATTTCAAAAATTGAGGGTGAATCTACCATGTCATAGTTGTTCTGATGTTCATGCCAACATGCTCGAATGAAATCTGGCATTTTAAATTTGGACCATAAATTCAAGGTATATCAGAACAAGATGAGTGGTTTGGAATGCAAAAGAGTCCACTGGAATAGTTATAGAGTCAACAACCAATAAGGAAATGCCAACAAAGAATTCCTTTTAGTCGAAAAGCCATAAGCTTACCACTTGTCATCTTATTGTAGTAACGCAAGCCTAACAGGGATCCACACAAGCACCTTTGTGCTCGTGCACTAGGTGCTTTTGTTAATTCCTTTAAGATAAAACTAGTTCCCACCCTCCAGTTGGCACGTTATTGCAAAAGTGCAAGTAATAATCCAAAGCATTTCTTCACAATGCACTACCATGATTCAACAGGGGACAAGCATATAGAAGTTGAATTAGCAGGCAAGACCTTGGGCCCACCAACTCAAAATCAATGGTTATCACATCATTGTAGTCTTGACAAATTTGATAAATCTAAAGCTTGTGATGTTGCGATAGTTGTCCATCTATCTCTAAAGAGAATGTGCTTGGACATTAAGAATTAATTTTCATAAATAGGGGGAGAACCAGTGACTAGGCTCATGGGGCTGGTTATGAATGAAGCTAAGGACATTAAGTCATAACTTAAACTTGGGGTGACCGCCTACCACAAGTTACTTCAAAATTAGGATGCAAATCCTTCAAAAATTTAGAGGTTTAATCTTTTTAAACACAAACTCAGCCAATTTCAGGGTTTAAGCCATAGAGCAAGAAAATTGCATGGGGGCGGTTCAACCAAAAGACAAGGTTTAGTCCTTTTAGTTGGCTCTTTCTTGTCCTTGGCTTAGTCATAGAGTTTTCATTTTACCTGGATTGACTTAATCCCTAGGCCTAGGTGCATTGTCATATCTTAGAGTTGAGGGTAGCAAGAAAAAGCCTCCAACAAATTAGTGCTATTTCTAGAGACTAAATTTGATTTTCTCATTTGGAAAACCATAGTGATTCAAAAAGTGTTTCAACTGTACTCATAGTTTGTGTATTATTGAATTCTTGCCAACTTGCACCAACAAATTGAGGAAGTAAAGTTTTGGTCCATATGTTGAAGATCTTTGCAGGTTAGTGAAGAAATTGTTTGCAGTTATATTAAATTGCGTGACATATTAGCTTGAGCTAGGAGATTACCATTGCTAAAATTTTGTGTAGAATTAAGTCAAAAAGATGTCTGGGGTTCATGATGATAATACTTTGTCACAAATGTTGGTTAACCAGTTATATCATGGTTTGTTGTTGAAGATTGAACATACTTTGTGACTAAATTAAGGAAGTGGATTAATTGAAGAGTTTTGTTGAGATTAATGGTGGACATGTTAGAAGATATGTATTTTAGAGAATGACCATCACCCATGGATATTTTATCTTTAAGCATGTATGATCATGACATGGTAACTCTAATGGGATGCAAAAAAATGTGTTGAACAACACTTTGAGTAGTGTCAAAAAAGTTTAGATTTGGATGAATAGTAGATAGCTATATGTTAATCATGATTTTGTTGATTTGAACTCAAAACATTATTACAATATTGAAAAATTGTTGATCTAGATCAAGTCCTATCCTCTTTAAGAGATGGTGACTTTGTAAAACAAACCTAAGAAATAAACTTTTCAAAATGGAGGGAAGAAGATTTGTAATCAAAAGTAATCATGATGTAAACTTAGTACCAGAACTAGAGACCAAAAGGACCATCAGATGGTGAGCTAAAAACTTAGGTTTTAATCAAGACCCCCCTCCAAATAATCTTGGAGTTGGTACTTCTAATAGGGTGCACCATTTATTAGATGATAGTTATTACTCTGACAATGATGAGAATCCTAGTCCTCATTTCCAAAGATTGGCACAAACAAGAGAAAGGGTTAGAGAAGAAAATGATAAAAATGATAAGATCCATAGACCTTGGTATCACCCTATGCCAAACACCCCTAGGGTTCATTCTAGGAAAATTACCCATGTTCACCTAATTAATCCTAGTACCAAAAACCCCATGATGCTAATGGATAATTTGTTGTTGGATTGGGAAAGGAGTGCAACATCATGAAACAAAAGTAAAATGTGAAGATGCCTAAGTGGAAGTATAAAGAGACAACTATGATACTATAGATGAGGAAATTGAAGAATAATTAGTTGACCTAAAGGAAAAAATATTTTGTAGATAGAGTGGTAGGAGGGCTAGAATACCTGCTAGAAATCAAAATACATAGCAAAGAGAAGTTGAAAAGAAAGAATGAATCCGATTGACCAAAGAGCTCATAGAAGAAATCTTGAGAAATTAAGAAGACATGAGCATCATGGACATGAAAGGAAACCCTTAGCCTTGGATAGGTATAGACATATTAACTTTGTAGGCATCCTTGGGTATCCCAATCCTGTACCAAATGAGATAAGAGGAAAGTTGCCTCAATTCCAAGGTAACAATGCAATATTCAAGAGACAGATAAGATGTTTAAAGCCAAGATTATTTACCCTATACATCACTCTACTTGGGTAGCAAACATTGTCCTTGTACGAAAGAAAAATGGAGAGATCTGAATTTGTGTAGATTTTAGAAATTTGGACCAATCTTCCTTAAAGGACAATTATCCACTTCTTGTAATGGATCATGTGCTACAAACTATTTCAAGATCAAAGATGATGTCCATGTTGGATGGGTTTTCAGGCTATAACTAGATTAGTGTAGCCAAAGAGAATGAACATAAAACAACATTCACAACACCAGTAGGTACTTTGGCTTATAACCGTATTCCCTTTGGGTTAGTAAATGTTGGGGCTACTTTCCAGTGTGCCATGGATCTATCCTTTGTATATTTAGGAAATAAAATCATTGTTATGTATCTAGATGATCTTGCTATTTTCTCTAAGAAAAGGGATAATCACTTTAAGGACTTAGAAGCTATTCTTGAAAGATGTCATCTGCATGGCATATCTTTGAACCATAAAAAGTCTATCTTTGCTATAATTGAAGGTAAACTTTTCGGCCATATAGTGTCTAAAGAGAATTAAAATTGATCTTGATAGAGTGAAGTCCATCCAGTGTGCCATGGCTCTATCCTTTGGACATTTAAGAAATAAAATCATTGCTATGTATATGGATGATCTCACTATTTTCTCTAAGAAAAGGGATATCACTTTAAGGAGTTAGAAGTTGTTCTCGAAAGATTTGATCTGCAATATGACATATCTTTGAACCCTAAAAAGTCTATCTTTGTTGTGACTGAAGTTAAACTTTTGGGTCATATAGTGTCTAAATATAGAATTAAAATTGATCATGATAGAGCAAAGTCCATCCAATAGATTACTCTACCAATTAATGTCAAAGCAGTAAGATCTTTCTTTGGACAAGTAAATTTCTTGAGAAGGTTTGTACTTGAATTCTCTGAGCTAACTAGACACATCACTGAAATGATGAAAGGTAATAAGGTCTTTAAATGGAGTGACTCAAGAAAACAAGCATTTTTAGATATCAAGACTACCATAGCAAATGCCCTTGTGCTAGTGCACCCATAATTTGACAAAGATTTTATCATCTATAGTTATGCTTTTGAACACACAATGTGTGCTATCCTCTTACAAAAAATGATCAAGGAGTTGAATCCCCTATTGCATTTATGAGCACCCCATTAAAAAACATGAACTCAACTACTCCTAGGTTGAGAAGCATACTTATGTTGTGGTTAAGGCTATGAAATAATTTAGGTTTTATATTTGACATTCACATGCCACATTTTTTGTTCCAAACCTTGCAATAAAGAGTATTCTTACTCAACAAGATATTAGTTGCAATAGGAGAAGAACATGGATTGCTAAGGTACAAGAGTATGATCTAGGGATCAAGCCAAATCAATCTAGTAAGAGGTAGAGGTTTTTGTAGTTGATAGCTGAAAATAAAACCACTAAATCAAAAGATTTGCCTCTAGTACTATTGGCTGGAGTTAAATACAAATTGTTCTCCCACATTGCTTTTCCTAACCTATGGAGAATGCCCACCACATCTCTCAACAAAAGAGAAAAGGACAATCAAACTGAAAGAAACTAGGTCCATGTGATTTGGAATGATGCATTGTACAAAAAGAGTGTCGATGGTACATTTTTGAAATGTGTAGACAAAGATCAACAAGATAGGCTCCTTAAACTTTTTCATGATGAGGCTTGTGGTGGCCATTTTTCTTCTTCTATTACCGCTTTTAAAATTATAAGGCATGGTTATTATTGGTTGGGAATGTTTAAGGATGCATATGTTTGGGTCTCAAAATGTGAGAAAATGCATGTAGTTTACTGGCAAGCCACAATTAGCATCTTTACCCCTAAGACTAGTTATTGTGGAAGAACCTTTCCAACGATGGAGTTTAGATTTTATTGGGCACATCAACCACACTTAAGTGTTGGTCACACTCATATTTTGACTACAACAGATTATTTCACTAAATGGGTGGAAGCTATACATGTCAAACAAACTACATTAGAAGTGGTTTGTGATTTCATTAAACAAAATATCTTGGTTACATTTGGGGTCCATTAAAAATTGTTACAAATAATGCATCTAATTTCTCATATTTTGAGATGTCTTCATTTTGCTATGATAATGGAATTTATTTAGCACATTCATTAGATTATTATCCATAGGGTAATAGATAGATTGAGTCTAGTAATAAGAATTTGACTACCATTATGCATAAATTGGTAGATAAGGATCAGAGAAACTGACATAAAATGATCTATGATTCTCTTTGGCAAGATTGTATTACACACAAAAGAGCAATAGGAATGGCACTCTTTGAATTGGTGTATGGGATGAACAGTGCATTACCAATCCTATTGGAATTGTTGACTACAAATATGTAAAAGGCAATTGAAGATGAACATTTCCAAAACACTTTGGAGAAGAGGATCATGTTCCTAAACAAGGTTGAAGAACAAAGAGACATTATTGTTGATAGAATTAAACAACACCAGGCACAAGTAAAAAGGATTTTTGATAAAATAGCTAGGAGGAGGAAGGGGGTATGGACAAAAACATACTTCTTAATTCAAGGTGAGAGAGGGGAAGATTGGGTAAGTGAGTAAAACTACTTATTGCGAGGTTAAAATATAAGCTAGAAGGAGGGTTCTGGAAGACCTTTTATTCACCTTATTAATCAACTCTCTATTGGAGGGAAATTAATATCTTTCCCCTTGTCTTGAGGTTTTGACATGACACCAGTCTAAGTTATAGGTGACAGTCTAGAATTATTAGCTATATTTTTGGGTGGTAGACCACCATTACTAGCATTCTAGCTTTTTTATGGCTCCTAATTGTAGACCATTCTTACTCTTTTTTTGAGGTAGAGCTTCATTTGTAGGTTAGGTAGTGGGTTTACTATGAGTAGAAAGAGGACAATCATGAATCTTATGATTAAAGAACTAACACCTGACACAAGTGTTGGGTAGGTTAAGATAGATGACACACTAAGTGTGTTTCATCTAGTCAATTTGGATATTAACTAGCTCCTTAAATCTTTAGAAAGATTGATCTCCATGCAAATGCATTTTTATGGATGGACCCATAAAAAAATATTAAACTCAAAAAAATAAATATTACCTAAAGAAACTACAATTTTAGCCAAGAAATGCTAGCATGGTAAAGGTAATCTAGGAAATTCCACCTAAACAAGGACATGGAGAGCTCTCTCCTATGAAACTACAAAATCTTGGGTCCAAGGAGAGAAAACATGAAGAGATGCATTAATAAACCATGGGCCATGTTTGATGATGGCTTCCACTTGGCCAACTTTCACAAAATGAAATAGGAAAAACCCCCTTCATGGGGTTTTGAATAGTATCAAGGTGGACACCATGTGAGACCCTAGCTTTACTCACTAATTCTTTAATCATGCTTCTAGGGGAAATTTCTATCAAAGTAAAATTTTCAATCCATTTACAAGAGATATCAAATTTTTGGTAGGAAAGACCACATCTAAAGATGTTTTATAAGAACTACCTCAAGAAATGCCTTGGGAATGAACTTTTGGTTTGATTTTGTGGTGGAACCATTTTCATGCATTGTTAAACCATCAACACTAGCAACGATTACTAGATTAATGAAGTTTGAGGCTATTTCAAAGGAAAATAATGTCCAAAGGTGAGAAAACATAAAAAACCGCACAATAATGCAAAACAATAATGGTGAATCTTGTTTAGAGAAGCAATATGACATAACGAGTGATAGAAGTTGACACAAGCAAGTTTGAGACGTAAACCTTGGTATAAAAATGCAAATTTGAATCCATTTACACTTTTTAAACACTTAGAAATTTAAAAAACACTAGATTCAAGTTTTAAATGATGCACTATCACAAATTATTAACTAATAGATCTAAAAAACATGGATCCACAACATGTTTCTAGAAGCTATCTAAGAGCTCTAGGTCACCACATGATCCATTCCACAAACTCTACACTAAAATAGGGCTTATTATAGGAGCCTTAGGTCACCAAAAAGATCAACTCCATAGCACACACAAATGCACAACCATATTCTCGAAACAAAATCTCAATCTCCATCTTTTTATGTTTCCATTTTGTATCCCTAAAGGGCATTATCACCTACATAGAGATTCCACTCAAACAAGGGTTAATATCATAGGGAAATAAACCCTCCTAGTAAAAACCATGGATCTAATACAAAATGAAAAGAAACTAATCTTGTAAAAGAAAACTAAATAGTTCCTACATTAACCTAACAAGAGAAGAAATACAAAAAGGTATAGATCTAAAAATTAATAGTAGAGAAAAAAGTTACATAAGATATATCCTAGGAAACCCTTTCAATAAACACAAGAACACTCAATTAATTATTTAGCAATAAGTTTAGTTACAATACAATGTGAGAGTTTCAAATGCTCTATTAGGAGAAAGAGGAGATTTCCAACCATTGGCTTCATGGAGTTAATTTAATAGTATAGCCTTGAAATTACATGTTACCCTCTTTTTTATACCAATAACACATACATCTAATATATACGCAAGTTCAACATTGGAAACTAAGGATAGTTTCCAATAACATGAGCTAAAACCATGGAAAAATTATCTGTCCAAATCAAGGAACAAAATCTTGGATATATTAACCCTTTTGCAAGATGATCCTATTTTTTATCTACAAATCCTCCTTGATTTTGTAGTATACACGGAACTCTCTTTTTTCATGCTCTCCCTAAAGTAACTCTTTTACACCTTACAAATTCCATAGTTACATTTATGACACTAAGTACTACTTACAATTTTTCAACTACAAATTACAAAGTAGGATGCTCTTTTCCATTTGGGCACATAACTATTACAAATTAAATAAATAAAACATTTGGAATTAAGTTATAAGAAACCTAAATCCAACACTAGGTATGGATCTCTACTTTAATGAATCCCTTAATGTTGTAGAAGAACCACTTTTGGATTTCATTATAGAGGATCTTGATAATGGAGCCAAAATGTTAACCATTTTCACTCCACTTGTTACAATTTAAGTAACTCCTCACTGTAATTTCATTCCATGTTGGTATAAAAATAATCCTCATTAATTAGAAACATTTTAGGGGCTTGGTAATCTCTCTAGAAAGTCATGCATTTTTAGTGTAAAATAGAAACATAACATAAATACCTAATTAAAACATGTAAGGTTCAAATCTTGAAATAATGAGTTCATTTACATTACAAGAATTTGCACTCATTTAAATTTTTCTATCAATTAGCTTTTCTAGCCCAAAACATCAACTATTAGTCGATGTGGCATGGTTTTGGTGTCAAATTATGAGGAAAATAAAATTTCTTAAAAAACCAAATATTCTTGCCACTTCTAGTCTCTATACATGAGTAAATATTAAAAAAAAAATCAAAAATACCCTTTTATAGATCTTAAAGTGTACTTTATATATATATATATATGTGTGTGTTGCAAGCATGGGCCTAACCAGTGTTGTCATTGATGTCAACATGCTCCTGTTGCATTAATGATAAGGATTGGATGAGCTGTGTGTTAAGGATATTGAGAAAATTAGTCCTAATTAGGAATAGAGAAGAACAGTGAAGACAGTGAGGTAAAGATCCCAGTTAAGATAAAAATCAGAGGATGTGCTTCAAAGGGTTTGTAGATATGTGTCTTGAGATGATCCAGTAAAGATTTCAAAGGTTTGCATGAAGATCTGAAGAAATTACAGCCACTTCAGTAAAACTAGTTCTGGCAGGTGTTCATAGGTGACAGAGTGATACAGATAGGTCTGGTGAGATCTAGAAATGAAATATCCTATTTTGTGGATTTGGTGGAGTGTTTAGGAAGTCCATGTGAAGTGTCAACTCAATTGGTTCATGATTTGGAGGTCTGCAAGAATCTATTCCAATATGACAGTGATGATAGACTGTGTTCTTGAGGTTCTGGATGAAGGAGAGAATGATTTTAGTAGACAATAGTAGTGTGGATGCTCTTGGTGATTCAGGAAAGCTTGTGGAGGTATTTGGATTGTATCCAGTTCATGTTGATGCTCAGCATTGAAGATTGAGCTCGTAATTAAAGATTTACTTCCGGATGATGATGTTCTTCTTAAGTTTGGCTAACTGGATGAGTTACACATCCTGCAGATGATCTGGAAGGTGTCCTATGAAGAATGGCATGTTCCTAAAGAAAGATTGGAGTCTCAGATCTGTGTAGACAATAGTGTGTTGATCCGCGTGAAGTCTTTTTGTAATAAGTCATGTTGTATTTATGTACTTGCTCTGTTATGTAGGCTGGCTTGGATGACAATTCCTAAGTCGATGTCTTGTATAAATAAGGAGTTGTAAAGTCATTTCAAAGTGTGTCTTGTGGAGATGAGAGTGTGGTAGTGAGGAGCAGAGTGAAAGGCAGAGCATAAGTATTGAGCTTAAATGGAATAACTCAAGCATGGTGAAGATGTTATTCTCCAGTTCAAGTATGTAACACTTATTATTCTGTAGACAGTGTGTCTCTTGTAGGCAGTGAGCCTCTTGTGAGCAGTGTGCTCGGGCAGTGAGCCCTAATTGGCATGTGCCATTTTGTTCTTTCTATTCTTCTAACAGAGAATGCAATCTTGGGTTAATCACCCCATGGTTTTTCCTTTAACCAGGTTTTTCACGTTAAAATCTTGGTGTCTTGTGTGTTAATGTGTTTCAGCTCTTGATTTGCATTATATTTCCATGATTGATTTATTATTATGCTGCTGAATTACAAACTGGATTTAAGTGTTTAATTGGAAGAAAGTTTTAGATAACTGATTCACCCCCCCTCTCAGTTGTCTGCCCAAAATCCAACAATTGGTATCAGAGATAAGTTCCTCTAAAAGAGTTTAACTGCTTGAGGAGATCCAGGATGTCGTCCTACAAGAAGGATAGTCTGAAGTTTGATGGAACCAATTTTACTCTTTGGAAAAGTCACATGCAATGTCACTTGCAATGTATGGGAATGCAGTATTGGACCATGGCTTCAAAGAAATATACTCCTCCATAGAATGGTCCGAAATCCATAGATGAAATCATAGATGTTGAAAATAATCTATGGACTAAAGAAGCTCTTCTAAGTGCCTTGGCTGATTCAGAGCTAACAAATGTTGTTGACCTACAAACTGCTTTTGAGATTTGGGAAAAATTGGAACTTCTGCATGAAGGAGACAAGTATGTTAAATGTGCCAAGCTATAGAGTCTAAAAGGAAAATTTGAAAATCTGAAGATGAGAGAAGATGAAAATATCACTACATTTATGCCAAGAGTAAATGAGCTTGTTTGTGGCATTAGATGTGCTGGTGGAGTCTTGGATGAAGATGAGATCGTTGGAAAAGTTCTCAGATCCCTTCCTAATTCTTACAAGTACAAGGTTGCTTCTATTAAGGAATTTAGATCTATTTCAGGTATCACAAGAGATCAATTGGTTGGTAAATTGGTTATATTTGAGTTGACTGAGTTTGGAGATGCCCCCTCCAAGACTGAATCTGTATTCAAAGCTAGTTCCTCTATTAAAGGAAAACAAAAGTCTGATCCGGGAGAAAACTCTTCAAGGAAATTATCATGGTATGAAAAAGCTAGAAAAGACCTAGAAGAAGATGAAGTGGAAGCTGCTCAACTTGAAGCCCTTATTGCAAAAAGACTACCAAGAGGATCTAGTAAGTATGAGGGAAAATTGCCTTTTAAGTGTTTTAACTGCAATAAGATTGGTCATTTTGCCTCAAGGTGTCTGGAAAGATTTTCAAGACCAAATCCTAACAGATCAAGGTTCCAAAAGAATTGTTACTATGTTCATGAAGATGATGCTAATGAAGGAGTAACCGATGATGAATCAGAGACAAGAAACAAATCCGGAAGTGACTGGGTGTTTATTGCCATCAAGGAAGATCCAATGCCCTCTGAATCTGTCAATCATAAAATTATAGAAAGAGCTCTGGCTACCCAAGTTGAGGAAAAGAATGATTGGGTCATTGACAGTGGATGCTCTCACCATATGATAGGTGACAAAAATAAATTCATAGATTTGGAAAGGTATGAAGGAGGAGTGGTAAATTTTGGTGATAATTCTGCTAGTAGAATCAAGGGTAGAGGAACTATCTCTTTTGATGGAAAGAACAAAACCAGTAATGTACTGTATGTTCAAGGCCTGAAGCATAATCTTCTCAGTGTTGGATAGTTGGTGGACAAGGGCTATGATCTCTGATTCAAAAATAGAAAATGCAAGATCTTTGAAAGTTTCAGAATAGGGATTGCATCAGGTACTCAAACTAAAGGTAACATCTTCCACTTGGTTGGTACTAGTAAAAGTTTCTTATTTGTTCAAATTGATCAGAGTTGGTTGTGGCATAGGAGAATGTGTCATGTGAATTTTGATAATATAATCAAGATAAGAAACACTCAGGCTATAAGAGATCTTCCAAAACTTGTGAAACCTACTAATAGCTTGTGCAAAGAATGTCTGTTGGGTAAGTCGAGAAGAGTCACATTCAAAATTAAGGAACAGTCCTCTACCAGATTATTGGACTTAGTTCATACTAACCTATGTGGTCCGACAAGAATCAGAAGTGTGCAAGGTGATAGATACTTCATGCTATTAATTGATGACCATTCCCAGATGATGTGGGTTACTTTTATGAAAGAGAAATCAGAAGCTCTTGAGAAATTCAAAATATTCAAAGCTATGGTAGAGAATGAAACTGGATTAAAATTAAAATGTCTAAGGTCTGATAGAGGTGGAGAATTCACATCCGGTGAGTTCATAGAATTCTATGAGAAACATGGAATAAAAAGATAGTTGTCTGCTCCTAGGACTCCACAACAGAATGGAGTAGTGGAGAGAAAAAACTAGACCATCCAGGAAGCATCTAGAACCATGATGATGGAAGCAAATGTTCCTCAAATCTATTGGAGAGAAGCTATAAGCACTGCAGTCTATACTCTCAATCGAGTACAAATCAAAAGCAATACCAATAAGACTCCTTATGAACTTTGGTTTGGCATCACTCCCACTGTGAGGTATTTCAGAGTCTTTGGTAGCAAATGTTACATTAAAAGAGATGAAGATCTAGAAAAATTTGATGCTAGAAGTGATGAAGGAATATTCTTCGGTTATTCTACTCAAAGCAAAGCATACCAGTGTTATAACAAGAGATTAAGGAAGATTGTGGAAAGTACAAATGTGAAGGTTGATGAAGGTATTGACAAACCCTCAAGGTTCTATGAATATGATGAAGATGATCAAAATAATATTTTTGTTCAAGAAGTCCAAGCTCCCGTTGAAATTTAGATTCAAACTGATCTGGTAAATCAAGAAGAAGAGATAAGTTTGAATGAACCTGTTCAAGAATCAGAAGTGCAAGAAACTCCCAAAGTTCCCAGGTATGTAAGACTGAATCACTCTGAAGAGTAGATCATAGGTGATAAAAGAAAAGGTGTACAAACAAGAAGAAGGATTGCTCATGATTTAGAAGAGTTTTGTCTGATTTCAAAGATTGAACCTAAGACAGTGAATGAAGCTTGCAATGATGAAAACTGGACTAAAGCAATGGAGGAAGAGCTGATGCAAATTGAGAAAAATCACACTTAGGATCTTGTTCCCAGACCTAAAAACAAGAATGTGATTGGAACCAAATGGGTCTTTCGGAACAAACTGAATGAAGATGGTGAAGTAGTCAGAAACAAAGCTAGATTGGTCTACAAGGGTTACTCCCAAGTAGAAGGAGTTGATTTTGAAGAAACTTTTGCTTCAGTGGCAAGAATTGAAGCAGTCAGATTATTTCTTGTTTTTGCTACCTTCAAGGTGTTGGCACTAATTTTGACCTGGAGGCTGAGCTTGTTTGTTGGGGGGTTTCTTCATTCAAACCCTAGGTATTCATGTCCATCAACAGGAGCTTGATCTATCGGCGATGGAGTTTGTGGTTCCACCGATGGTATTGGTCATGCCGATGAGGGTATCTCAGGTGTTCATCAGTGAACTTTGGCATATCGGCAGCAGTCTTTTGTGGTTTGCCGATGGAAGGAGGTCACCCCAATGGGGAATGCCATTGGAGTGAGGTTTTATATCGAGCTAGCCATTGGAGGGTCCGCCGATGGGGTAGTGTCAGGCCGATGAGGATTTGGAGTGGTCATCGGCGTGTGTTTGGCTATCGGCGAAGTGAAATTTTGGGCTGCCGATGTAAGGTGTCTGGCCAATGAGGGATGTTCAAGGTGGTCATTGGCAGGGCTTGTGCTATCGGTCAGGTATTTTCTTGTTGCTCCGAGGGAGGATGGTCTCGCCGAAGACCTAGGATGTGGTATGCCATCGGAGTAAGATTGAGTATCAGCATAGGCATTTTGAGGTTAGCCAATGGCTTTGGTCATACCGATGGAGATGGGAGGCCAATGTCTATCGGTGTAACTAGTGAGATCGGCTGGGGAGATTTTGGTTACTCCGACGGTGTAAGTCACACCAACGGAGGTGGTCTTCGGCGTGACTTGTGTTGTCGGCGAGGATGGATTGCGTTAGGCCAACAGTGGAGGGTCTGACCGATGAAGGGGGAGGCCGATGTGTTATCGGCGGGAGTTGTTCTATCGGCAGGAGGAATTTCATGTTGGCCGATGGTGTCAGTCACACCGACAGGGTAGTTTGGAGTAGCGATCGAAAAGACTCATGCTATCGGTGGAAGTTTAGAAGGTTGGCCCGATGGTGCATCTCTGGCCGATGGGGAATTGTGGTGTAGTGGTTAGTGAGACAACGGAGGTCGGCAAGAGGTTTTTCAGGCGAGCCAATAGACTATGTCTGGCCGACAGGGGCTCGTGGAGGTGCGATCGGCGTAACTAGTGAGGTCGGCAGGAGAATTTGGGAGTTAGCCAATGGCTTGTGTCACGGCGATGGGCTCTTGGGCGAAGGCTTGTGTGTCGAGCGTGGCAAAAGAGCTCGACACTTAGTATGCATGCGGCCCCATTTTTAAACTAATAAAGTGATCTCTTCACCGTGCATGTGGGATTATTCCCCTGTGTGTTTTCAACCTGCAAAGAAGTATGTTTTGGCGGGAAATCCTTTTTGAATGTAGCGACGGTTTTCAAGCGGCCGCGGGTGGTTGAGACCGTTAATGGTGACGATGCAGGGATGTGGGCAATGGTACACATGGTCAGGTTGCCCGATTTTTGAATGAAGACCCCAGATGATGGCGCATGGCTCGAGGCCCCCCCTTTGTCTGCTGTATTAATAAATTTTGAGTGCCATTCCTCTGAAGGATCTGTATCTGGCAGATTTTTGTAATAGTCATGTAATTAATTGCTATGGTACACTTTCTGGCTGTTATAAGCAGACTGTGTTACCATTGTTTAGGTTGTTGAAAGTTGAACATTTGGCTCTGTAATACAATACAGCTGATTTGGTTGCTCTATATAGCAAAACTTGTGAGTTTATGTATCTCTTGTTGTACGTTTTTGCATGAATCCACTGATTTCATGGTTAATTTTATATGAGAAATGCTATGTTAGCATGTGTTTTGTTAATTCTATCTCCAGTATTGCATGTATCTTTCTTCTGAGTCTGGATATTTAAGCAATGTTTGAGACTCTAGAACATAGAATTCCTGTGTTGAATGTCTGATCTCTTAACTTCTGCTCAAGGGGTAGATTAAATTGTTCTCAGATTGAACATTGGGAAGGGTATACTATAGTAGGGATGCCATAAGTATAGATAGCTTAACACTCTGTATTGGGAGATATCTGTAAGGCAGGTATCATATGTATCCCCCTGAAATCTAGTTTTAGTTGTTCATGCATATCATTCACAGGTGTATGTCTACTGACTCCAGGCCCTAGATAGGCACCAATCTTGCTTTGTGTTTGTGTTACAACCATGTCTAGCTTTGCATCCAAACTTAAAATCAAAATCAAAATCTAAAACAATCTTTAGGACATTAGAATTAGTTTTAGGATCCTCAGTCCTCTTTCTACAACTGCAAATAGGCCCAAAGCTAGCCCCTTTGCTCTTATCTTTCAGTTTTGGTCTACTTAAAGGAGGACTTATCTGCTTTCTATCAGCATCCCAGCCTTTGTATGTATATCCTCATGGATGTTGAGTAGGGAATACCCCCTAGGTTTTGCAGAGCCTGAAGAAGAAGAGGAGATAAAATATAGAGTCTATCTCCTACACTGTTGGCCCCTGGCCCAGAGATCCTGTTGATCATTGATGGCTACCTTGTAGGGAAATCTGGGAATAAGCATCCAGTTTGGGAAAAAACCAACAGAAATTGGTGACTCCACTGGCGACTTGTGAAAGAACCCTAATTTTTAAAAGAAAACAGTTCCTAGTAATAGGTGGCGACTCCGAAGTAATCTCCCAACTGGTCAAAGTAAAATTTATATGCAGGGGAGAAGATCCCAACAAAATCCTTTATTTGAAGAGTTACCAGTAACAAGAAGAATGATGTATAGAAGAAAGGGAGCTATCTCAGTCAGTCATGAGGGTTCCCCCAGAAAAAATGATGATATGCAAGATAACCCTAGGCCATCAGGACAGCATGTGCCTTACTTTTCAAATGCAGAAGCTGATATTTAGGGTGCATATGAGAGGCAACAGGGTGGTAGCGTGAGAATGAGGTCAGAGGTGTTCCAAGAATGCCCATTTCTAGACCCTAGTGAAAGATTTGAAGAGGCAGAGTCTCTAAGGGATGATGAAGATGAAGATTAGAATATGGTAAAACCATCCTCCTCTAGGCCTAGCGAGGGAGAACTAGTTGATGAAATTAGGAGCTTAAGGGCCGAGTTCGAATATCAGTAGGCAATAACAATCAGAGATGACCTGAGGAAGAAAGTGCAAGCTTTAAGGGCTGCCCAAAATAATTCAATTCCTACCCTTGAGAATGCAAATGTGCAGAGACATCAACAGAGAAATGAAGTGCAACATCAGCATAATGATGAGAGACAAAATGTGAATGATGCTAGGATACCACTAAACAATGTAAGAAACCAGAATGCAAACAGAAATATTAATATTAATTAGTTTGACAGATAGCCCATGCAGTTAGATTTAGACAGATGGTATTTGATGGTATTCCTAGGTATCCTAACCCCATTGACAAGCATCTAAGGCTGCAAGTGCCTAAATTTTCAGGAAACAACACAGTGTCAGGAGAAGATCATCTAAAGGCCTTTCAAAATGTCATGGATAAATTTGAGGTTGAACATGAGGATGTTTTCATGAAGTCATTCATGCAATCCTTAGTTGATGAAGCCAAGGAATGGTATAAGAATCTGCCTGATCAGAGTATTTCATCATGGGATGATTTTAAAAGGATGTTCAAGGAGCAATATGGTGACAAAACTAACCCTAGCTTTTTTGTAAATGAGTTTACCAGTATCACTAAAGGGTCAAATGAGCAGGTTGCAGATTTTAATGCAAGATTTACTAAAGTGTTAAACAAATTGCCACATCACATGAGGCCAAATGAACCTATGTGCATAATATTGTATATCAACACCTTTGATGCAAAAACTGCATATGGATTAAGAGATAAAAATCCTGCTACTATCAGGGATGCTTTCAGAATTGCAGTAAATATTGAGAACAACAAGAAAGCATTAGGCAAGACTAACAGAAGGGATGATGTAAAAATTCTGCAGAATCCAAACAAGCCTCAGAACACTCAAGGTAATACATCTGCCCCTAAAGATAAGATAGACAAATTGACAAATGTTGTTAAGGACCTAAGTTATAAACTAGTTAGAAGTGAAAAAGGGATAGGTCCTGATAGGCAAGTCTATCAAAGGCAGGAAAAGAGGCCATCATTGCATGATATGCCTTATAATACCAATTGGCATAATGGTAAGCCTATATTCCCACATAACAACACAAATCAGAGGACTCAACATGTCAAAGAAACTCCTGATCCTCTAAAGAAAGCTGTAAATATTGTTGATGATACTCCATGGTGTATAATTTGTCAGATGCCACATTCACAGTCACAGTGTATGATTGCTCAGTCCTTGTGTGATAATACTGCATCTTGTAATGAATGCAATGAGCCACATTATGTGCAAGATGATGATGTTAATATGATGTCCACAAACAATGGATACCCCATTTATGATGCTGATGAGAGTATAGATAATGGAATTCAGGCCTACCAATAGTTGCCATATGATGAAGATGATGAAGATAACTATGTATATGCTCAGAGCTCACACAATTTTCTGAGTAACTTACAATGACCTTCTGATGAGGAAATTAGGGCCTTCACAGCTACAGCAGTTGCCCAAGTCAAGAGTAACTACAATCTCAGAGGTAAAGCTCAGATAAGCAGCTTGCGTCAACCAGAAGATGTTTCTGCAAGTCAGCCAGTGCATGGTCATAAAGGAATTGAACCACAAAAAAGGCAGTGGGGTAATAATAAATAGAATTTTAGACATAGAATAGGTCATGAATCTCAAGGACCAGAAAACAGAACCCCTCAGGCTGAAGATCAAAGTAAAGGTTCCCAAGACAAGAATGATGATCAAGGAACTATGAAAGTAAAAGCTAAATCAGTTCAGGATAAAAACAAGATTGTGGAGCAAGCTACAACTGTTATACAAAATTATGCTCCATTTGATATAGCTCAAGTCCTCTCCTAGGTAAAAGTCTCTGTTCCACTTATGGAACTGATGAAGGTTGAAGAGATCAAGAATAGGACAATATCCCTAATTTTAGGGGTGCCTTTTCAAGCTAAAGAAAATGTTCAGATCCAGGGTGAGAAGCATGTCATGTGTAATGAAGAAGATGAGGCTCCTGAAGTCTATTTAGGAGTGACTATGACAAAGTGTCCTTCACAAGTGGAACCATTTTATGTATCCCTAGTTATAAATGGAAAAATAATTAGAAATTGTATGCTTGACTCTGAAGCATCTACAAATGTCATGCCTTTGGCCATCATGCAACAAGCTGGATTGAAAATTGACAAGGCATGTGGAAAATGTTATGCTATGAATGCCAGAGAGGTACCAATTATTGGAATCATGAAGGATGTAGATTTCAAACTGGCAGCATTTCCTAAAAAGAGATATAAAATGAATATAACAGTGGTTGACATCAAGCCACAGTATGGTATGTTGCTGTCAAGAAGATGGGCTGCACTAATTGGTGGAAGTATGCAGCTGGACCTATCATATGCCATGATTCCAATGAATGGCAGGGATGTTAAGCTAATCAGAGAACATAGATCATCAGAGACAGTGGAAGACCAAGAAGCAGAGGAACATATATGCTTTGTAAACACTGATTGTGATAACTTCAAGGTTGTCTTAGATGATAGAGAAGATAAAAAGAAAAATGTCTGCATTAAGGAGCTGGACCAGCAGGGTCTGTGGACCATGTATTTTGATGGAGCTTGTGCAAAAGAAGGCTCTGGAGCTAGAGTTGTTTTCCTGTCTCCAACTGGTAAGCTCCTCAAAATTTCTTTCTTGCTGAGGTTTGTTTGCACAAACAACATTGTAGAATATGAGGCTTTAATCTTAGGCCTAAATATACCTCTCAAACATGGAATCAAGATGCTAAGAGTATTTGGGGATTCTGAGCTGATTGTATCCCAAATTAGAGATAGGTATGCTTCAAAAAACAAAAGATTGAAACAATACAAGCATGCTGTTTGGGATACCATTGAACTATTTGATGCATTTTCAATAGGCTGGGTAGAGAGATCAAAGAATGTTATGGCTGATTTCTTAGCTAATGTTGCAATAAGGCCAGATGACATCACTCTGTCAGATGTTACAAATGTAGAAGTTAAAATCAGGCCTACAGTACCGGAAAATATATGCAGTTGGCAAGTGTTTGATGATGATAGGGACTTGTTAAAATTTTTGCACTGCATAGATGAATATGAGAATCAAGAAATTGATTTCCAAGCTTTTGTACAACCTATAGATGGAAAAGAAACTCTTGTGGGAAAAGAGATAATTCAATTGAAGACTAATAAAATCCCTAGAGGGTTAGTAGCTTTGGAAAGAGCTTTTTATAGTAGAGACAAATTGGTCACAAGGACATCTCCCACAAATAAGGAAGATTTAGAAGAGATAAATTTGGGGACATCTCAGGCCCCCAAGAGGTATAGATTGGTAAACAGCTCAAACCACACATCAGGAGTATGCTGATTGCATTATTGAAAAGGTATAAACATGTTTTTGCTTGGTCATATGAGGACCTAAAATCCTATAGAGAAGATCTATTCCAGCATGAGATCCCATTGAAGCCTGGAGCTAAGTTATTTAGACAGAGGCAAAGACCTATTAATCCTACCTTAGCTCCAAAGATGCAAGAAGAACTTAAAAAGCTTAGGGAAGCTGGAATAATTGTGCCGATCAGACATTCAACTTGGGTGTCTAACCTTGTCCCAGTAAAAAAAAAGAACGGTGATATTAGGCTTTGTGTTGATTTTAAGAACTTGAATGTATCCTCTTTAAAGGATAACTATCCACTGCCTAATATGGAAGCTATGTTGTAGAGAGTGACTGGTTGCGAACTCTTATCCATGATGGATGGATTTTCAGGTTATAATCAGGTGAAGGTAAAGGAATCAGAGCAGTATAAGACTGCCTTCACCACTCCATTGGGAACTTATGTGTATGTTAGAATGCCCTTCAGACTAACAAATGCAGGTGCTACATTTCAAAGAGCAATGGATGTTGCTTTTGCAGGGTTGATTGATTCAATCCTGGCTGTATATCAGGATGACTTGACTGCATATTCAAAGAAGGAAGAGCAGCATTGTTTGCATCTAGAGCAGATTTTCATAAGAGCACTAGAGTATGGCATTTCTTTAAATCCAAAGAAGTGTGTTTTTGGGGTGGTTGAAGGAAAACTCCTGGGACACATTATTTCCAAGGATGGAGTTAGGATAGATCTAGAGAGAGTGGCTGCTATTGACAGAATTCAAATGCCAAAAATTGTAAAAGGAGTTCATTCCTTGTTTGGACAGATAAATTTTGTTAGGAGATTTGTTCCCAACTTTGCAGAAACCACAAGGAACATTTCCAAGATGATGAAGAAGGATGCAACTGTCAACTGGGAAAGTGAAGCAATAGAATCATTTCAGAGTATCAAAGAGGCAATCAAGATGGCCCCTGTTCTTAAATCTCTTGATTTTTCTAGGCCATTCCAAGTATTTTCATTTGCTTCCTTTCACACTGTTGCTGCGTGTTTGCTACAGAAAAATGAAGATGGTTTTGAACAGCCCATAGCTTTCTTCAGTATGTCCTTGCAGGCTTCTGAGTTGAAGTATGATATTATGGAAAAACAGGCATATGCACTAGTCAGAGCCATCAAAAGTTTCAGACCATACCTGGTAGGATCACATATAATTGCATATGTACCCCATGCAGCAGTCAAAGACATATTCACTCAACAGGAGGTGACCGGAAGAAGGTGCAGATGGATAAACAAACTGCAAGAGTTCAACATAGACATACAAGTTACCAAGTTGGTAAGAGGACAAGGATTAGCCAAGATGATGGCACAGTCAAACTTGGAAGCATGCCAAGTTAATGCAGTCCAAAATGAGAATGTAAATGTATCAAGATCTAAATGGTACAAGGATATTATCTACTACTTGCAAAATCTGAATTGTCCTTCCCATTTCAGTGATAGTCAAAAGAGGACTTTAAAGTTACATGCAATCAGGTATGTTATTGTTCAAGGTGAACTATACTGGAAAAACCCTGATGGTGTGCTGCTGAGATGTGTGGATGAGGATATGGCTAACAATGTTTTGATTGATATGCATAAAGGATTGTGTGGTGGACATTATACTGCCCAAACAACAGCTCATAAGACTCTCAGAGTAGGATATTGGTGGCCCACTCTCTTTTCAGATGCACAAAGGTTAGTAAGGAAGTGTGACCCTTGCCAAAGATTCTCAGGAAAATTGAGATATGATGGTGCTTTACCCCTCAAAACTATAACTGTGGATGCTCCATTTCAGCAATGGGGAATTGACTTCATAGGGGAAATTGCAGACAAGTCAAGTGGGGGACACAGTTGGATTTTGGTGGCAACTGATTAATTTACCAAATGGATTGAGGCCATTCCAACTAAGAGAGCTACAAGTAAGGTGGTGATGGATTTCATACTGGAAAATGTTATCATCAAGTTTGGAGTACCATTCAAGATAGTCACTGATAATGCTATGTGCTTTAGATCAGGTGAATTTGTTGATTTTTGCAACAGGTATGGGATAAATCTATCATATGCCTCATCATACCACCCACAAGGAAATGGTCAAGTAGAATCAAGCAATAAAAGCATCATGAAAATTATCAAGAGGATACTGGACAAGAACAAGAGATCTTGGGACTCAAAATTAAAGTTAGCAATATGGGCTGACAGAGTGACAGTAAAAAAGGCTATTGGAATGTCACCCTTTGAGCTAGTATATGGTGCATCAGCCAGATTGCCCATAAACAATCTCCTACTAGTTTACAGATTCATCCAGGAAAATGATGAGGAGATTGAAAACTCCATGACAGAAAGAGTGAATCAGCTGGTTGCATTGGATGAGAATAGAAGGAAAGCACACCAGATTAACCTCAAGAGACAACAAGCTATGAAATATCAGTTTGACAGGAGAGCTACAAAAAGGAAGTTTCAAGTCAATGATCTGGTGCTCATATGGAATGCAAAAGGTCAAGAAAAGGGTAAACATGGTAAATTCGAACCCT
The DNA here is from genome assembly GCA_027924645.1 of Cunninghamia lanceolata. NCBI lineage: Eukaryota > Viridiplantae > Streptophyta > Pinopsida > Cupressales > Cupressaceae > Cunninghamia > Cunninghamia lanceolata. The sequence continues at coordinate 10,927,451 of BSBN01000202.1, forward strand.
TATGGATGGGCCCATATCAGATTTACAATATTCATGGGGAGGATTCTTATTTCCTCCAGGCCCTAGATGGTGAATTTCTGGAATTGCCGGTGCATGGCCAATTCCTTAAGTTCTATTTTGCATAGATGACTTGTCGCTGTGCACATTTGTAAAAAATATGTATATAGTGTAAATGTTCTGTATAGTTCGTGCTTTTTTGGCTTTTTTGCCTGGTCTTCCCGGAGATCTGGTTCTCGCTATAGGTTTTTCACCTACACGTCCCCATTCAGAGCCAATGTTGGCACTAATTTTGACCTGGAGGCTGAGCTTGTTTGTTGGAGGGTTTCTTCATTCAAACCCTAGGTATTCCTGTCCATCGGTAGGAGCTTGATCTATCAGCGATGGAGTTTGTGGTTCCACTGATGGTATTGGTCATGCTGATGAGGGTATCTCAGGTGTTCATCAACGAGCTTTGGCATATCGGCAGCAGTCTTTTGTGGTTTGCCGATGGAAGGAGGTCACCCCGATGGGGAATGCCATCGGAGTGAGGTTTTATATCGGGCTAGCCATTGGAGGGTTCACCGATGGGGTAGTGTCAGGCTGATGAGGATTTGGAGTGGTCATCGGTGTGTGTTTGGCTATTGGCAAAGCGAATTTTTGGGCTGCTGATGTAAGGTGTCTGGCCGATGAGGGATGTTCAAGGTGGTCGTCGGCAGGGCTTGTGCTATCGGTCAGGGATTTTCTTGTTGCTCCGAGGGAGGATGGTCTCACCGAAGACCTAGGATGTGGTATGCCATCGGAGTAAGATTGAGTATCGGCATAGGCATTTTGAGGTTAGTCAATGGCTTTGGTCATACCGATGGAGATGGGAGGCCGATGTCTATCAGCGTAACTAGTGAGATCAGCTGGGGAGATTTTGGTTGCTCCGACGGTGTAAGTCACATCGACAGAGGTGGTCTTCGGCGTGACTTGTGTTGTCGGTGAGGATGGATTGCGTTGGGCCGACAGTGGAGGGTCTGACCAATGAAGGGGGAGGCTGATGTGTTATCGGCGGGAGTTGTTCTATCGACAGGAGGAATTTCATGTTGGCCGATGGTGTCAGTCACACCGACAGGGTAGTTTGGAGTAGCGATCGGAGAGACTCATGCTATCGATGGAAGTTTAGAAGGTTGGCCCGATGGTGCATCTCTGGCCGATGGGGAATTGTGGTGTAGTGGTTGGTGAGACAACGGAGGTTGGCAGGAGGTTTTTGAGGCGAGCCGATAGACTATGTCTGGCCGACAGGGGCTTGTGGAGGTGCGATCGGCATAACTAGTGAGGTCGGCAGGAGAATTTGGGAGTTGGCCGATGGCTTGTGTCACGGTGATTGGCTCTTGGGTGAAGGCTTGTGTGTCGAGCACGGCAAAAGTGCTCGACACTTAGTATGCATGCGGCCCTGTTTTTAAACTAATAAAGTGATCTCTTCACCGTGCATGTGGGATTATTCCCCTGTGTGTTTTCAACCTGTAGAGAAGCATGTTTTGGCGGGAAATCCTTTTTGAATGTAGCGACGGTTTTCAAGCGGCCGCGGGTGGTTGAGACCCTTAATGGCGATGATGCAGGGATGTGGGCAATGGTACACATGGTCAGGTTGCCCGATTTTTGAATGAAGACCCCAGATGATGGCGCACGGCTCAAGGCCCCCCCTTTGTCTGCTGCATTAATAAATTTTGAGCACCATTCCTCTGAAGGATCTATATCTGGCGGATTTTTGTAATAGTCATGTAATTAATTGATGTGGTACACTTTCTGGCTATTATAAGCAGACTGTGTTACCATTGTTTAGGTTGTTGAAAGTTGAACATTTGGCTCTGTAATACAATACAACTAATTTGGTTGCTCTATACAGCAAAACCTGTGAGTTTATGTATCTCTTGTTGTACGTTTTTGCATGAATCCACTGATTTCATGGGTAATTTTATATGAGAAATGCTATGTTAGCATGTGTTTTGTTAATTCTGTCTCCAGTATTGCATGTATCTTTCTTCTGAGTCTAGATATTTAAGCAATGTTTGAGACTCTAGAACATAGAATTCCTGTGTTGAATGTCTGATCTCTTAACTTCTGCTCAAGGGGTAGATTAAATTGTTCTCAGATTGAACATTGGGAAGGGTATACTGCAGTAGGGATGCCATAAGTATAGATAGCTTAACACTCTGTATTGGGAGATATCTGTAAGGCAGGTATCATATGTATCCCCCTAAAATCCAGTTTTAGTTGTTCATGCATATCATTCACAGGTGTATGTCTACTATCTCCAGGCCCTGGATAGGCACCAATCTTGCTTTGTGTTTGTGTTACAACCATGTCCAGCTTTGCATCCAAACTTAAAATCAAAATCAAAATCTAAAACAATCTTTAGGACATTAGAATTAGTTTTAGGATCCTTAGTCCTCTGTCTACAACTGCAAATAGGCCCAAAGCTAGCCCCTTTGCTCTTATGTTTTAGTTTTGGTCTACTTACAGGAGGACTTATCTGCTTTCTATCAGCATCCCAGCCTTTGTATGTATATCCTCATGGATGTTGAGTAGGGAATACCCCCATAGGTTTTGCAGAGCCTGAAGAAGAAGAGGAGATAAAATATAGAGTCTATCTCCTACACTATTGGCCCCTGGCCCAGAGATCCTGTTGATCATTGATGGCTACCTTGTAGGGAAATCTGGGAATAAGCATCCAGTCTGGGAACAACACAGGGATTTGAAAGTATATCAGATGGATGTCAAATCTACCTTTCTGAATGGTGACTCAGAAGAAGAAGTATACATTGAGCAACCGGATGGATTTCAATTGTCTGATCATGGTGATATGGTCTGCAAGTTGAAGAAAGCACTATATGGACTGAAGCAAGCCCCAAGAGCCTAGTATGAAAGATTGGATAAGCATCTTTTGAAGACTGGTTTCAACAAAGGTACTGCTGACAGTAATTTGTATGTCAAAATTGATCATGAAAATATCTTGATAGTTGAAGTGTTTGTTGATGATATCATTTTTGGAGGAAGAGATAGTATGTGCAAAACCTTTGCAAATCAAATGAAAAGTGAATTTGAGATGTCCATGTTTGGGGAAATGAATTTCTTCTTGGGTCTGCAAATCACTCAAACAAAGAAAGGAATCTTCATTTCTCAGACCAAATATGTGAAAGAATTGTTGAATAAATTTGGAATGGAAGACTCAAAACCAATGAATACTCCCATGGCAACCAGATGCAAATTGAGCAAAGATGATGACTCTCCTAAAGCTGATCAGAAAAAGTATAGGTCAATGATTGGAGGATTATTGTATCTCACTCAAACTAGACCTGACATTATGAATGCTGTTAGTCTTGTTGCTAGATTCCAAGTTGGTCCTAGAGAATCTCATGTCATGGTAATCAAAAGAATTTTTAGATATCTGAAAGGGACAGTTTAGTATGGGTTGTGGTATCCTAGAGATCATAATTTCTCTCTTCATGCATATACTGATGCGGATTGGGCAGGAGATGTGGATGCCCAGAAGAGTACCAGTGGTGGAGCATTCTTTTTGGGGAAGAGATTGGTTTGTTAGCTGAGCAAGAAACAAGAGGCAATATCTTTGTCCACTGCAAAAGCAGAATATATTGTAGCAGTAGACAGTTGCGCTCAAGTATTGTGGATGAAACAAATGCTAAGAGACATTGGGGTGGAGTATGAGTAACCTATCACAATCTTTTGTGATAACTCAAGTGTAATAAACATATCAAAGAATCCGATGTTGCATTCAAAGAATAAACATATATCCATCAAGTTTCACTTTTTGAGAGAGCAAGTGAACAAGAATGAAGTCAGATTGGAGTTTGTGTCTTCCAAGGATCAGATTGTAGATATTTTCACTAAACCTCTACCTAAGTACTCTTTTGAGTCTCTCAGGGAGAAGTTAGGGGTTATTACCCCTCTGGTTCTAAATTAAGGTGCACTGATGTGCATTAGTTTGGTGGATCTCACAGTCATATCTTGTGGTCCGGATTGATGATGGGAAGCTGCTACTCAAGGGGAGTAGCTGGCATGATTCTGAAGTAATGCAAGTATGTGCCCTTTGCCATTGATGTCAAAGGGGGAGAGAAGACATGTGAAAAACAAGTAGTTGCTGATCAAAGGGGGAGCAGGAAAGGAAGAGAAGACATGTGAATGGTTGTTGTTGATAGGGGGAGTTGTGATAGTAAGGAGAAGCTCTTGTTTTGATGGTCAAAACAATTTGTCACATCATATGTTGCCATCAATAACAAAGGGGGAGATTGTTGCAAGTATGGGCCTAACCGGTGTTGTCACTGATGTCAACGTACTCCTGTTGCATTAATGATAAGGATTGGATGAGCTGTGTGTTAAGGATATTGAGAAAATTAGTCCTAATCAGGAATAGAGAAGAATAGTGAAGATAGTGAGGTAAAGATCCCAGTTAAGATAAAAATTAGAGGATGTGCTTCAAAGAGTTTGTAGATATTGTCTTGAGATGATCCAGTAAAGATTTCAGAGGTCCACATGAAGATCTGGAGAAATTATGGCCACTTCAGTAAAACCGGTTCTGGCATGTGTTCAGAGGTGACAGAGTGATATAGATAGGTCTGGTGAGATCTAGAAATGAAATATCCTATTCTGTGGATTTGGTGGAGTGTTTAGGAAGTCCATGTGAAGTGTCAACTCAATTGGTTCATGATCTGGAGGTCCGCAAGAATCTATTCCAATATGACAGTGATGATAGACTGTGTTTTTGAGGTTCCGGATGAAGGAGAGAATGATTTCAGTAGACAATAGTAGTGTGGATGTTCTTGGTGATTCAGGAAAGCTTGTGGAGGTATTTGGATTGTATCTAGTTCATTTTGATGGTCCGCATTGAAGATTGAGCTCGTAATTAAAGATTTACTTCTAGATGATGATGTTCTTCTTAAGTCTGGCTGACCAGATGAGTTACAACGGATGATTTGGAAGGTGTCCTGTGAGGAATGGCGTGTTCCCAAAGAAAGATTGGAGTCTCAGATCTACGTAGCAGATAGTGTGTTGATCTGTGTGAAGTCTTTTTGTAATAAGTCATGTTGTATTTATGTACTTTCTCTGTTATGTATGCTAACTTGGATGATAATTCCTAAGTCGATGTCTTGTATAAATAAGGAGTTGTAAAGTCATTTCAAAGTGTGTCTTGTGGAGATGAGAGTGTGGTAGTGAGGAGCAGAGAGAAAGGAAGAGCAAAAGCATTGAGCTTAAATGGAACTGACTCAAGCATGGTGAAGATGCTATTCTCCAGTTCAAGTATGTAACACTTATTTTTCTGTAGACAGTTTGTCTCTTGTAGGCAGTGAGCCTCTTGTGAGCAGTGTGCTTGGGCAGTGAGCCCTAATTGGCATGTGTCATTTTGTTCTTTATATTCTTCTAACAGAAAATACAATCTTGGGTTAATCACCTCATGGTTTTTCCCTTAACCGGGTTTTCCACGTCAAAATCTTGGTGTCTTGTGTGTTAATGTGTTTCAGCTCTTGATTTAATGCATTATGTTTCCATGATTGATTTATTATTATGCTGCTGAATTACAAAGTGGATTTAAGTGTTTAATTGGAAGAAAGTTTTAGACAACTGATTCACCCCCCCTCTTAGTTGTCTGCCCAAAATCTAAGAATTTTAATTATTATTAATATATTTTTTTTAGTAATATCAGGTCATTTGTGAGAAAACATAAAGTTGATTGCTCTCTTAAAATACTAAAATTTATTTAAAATTTTTAAAATATATTTAGCCTTAGAGGAGTGATGAAAAGAAAGGAAACAATTCTTTTCAAGTCCCAGCCAAGCCAATTTGGAAGTCTCAAACCACTAAGATGAATGGTTTCCTTCACTAGCCCTTCATATTCCTTGTAGCCCTCCTAATTGAATTTTTTCAACATAACTTTCAAATTTGGCCACAAACCCACAACTCATTTACCTTTTTGAGTACCTTTTATGCCCTTCTTCAACATATTAGAAACTTGGGTAAGGTTGTTTTAGACTAACCTACTCAACAATTCACTGTTGCTGCTACTCCTAAGCTTAATTAGGACAACAAAAGTGGTAATTTTGACATAACTTTCAGAAAATAGCTCAAACCCACAAAAGAATCATAATTTAGGATACCCTTTATGGTATTCTTTAACATATCTAATTTGTGCATACACTCGTTTCATAACATCTTCCTCAAAATTGAACTGTTACATTGTCCTTAAAGGGGTAATTAGGTCACTTTTACAAAGCAACCCCTCTCCAAACACTTCTTTAACCTCAAATTTCAAATGGAAAAGCTTGACCAGACCACACACACCCTAAATCAATAAACTATCTCAGAAAATAGGCTCACCAAGTCCCCAAACCATGAAACCCTCACTTTTAGCAAATTACAAGGGGGGTTTATTAAAAATCTATGTTCCCAAACCAATCTCACCTCAACAAAGCCTCAAACACCTTCAATTATGTCTGCACATGCTTAATCAATCATTTCCCACACTCATTCCATGCTATTTCATCAAACTACTACTCATAACCTCCATTTTACACTATCAAACCCTTAAAAATCGGGTTGCAGGCTGCTTGCACTCAAAAGGCCATAAAATGCTTCAAATTCAATAAAAATTGATGCAACCACTTGGAAAAGAAAGAAGATTCAAAGATTCATTGATTCCAATAATTAAAAGTTCACTTATAGGTCCTAGTAGGCTATACTAAGGTGTGTAACAACATATTTTAGCCTTTTTTCACAGAAAAATAGAGTTTTATTAAATTTTCTACCTCCAAATCCACTTCTCCATTGTTTCAACTCTTTCCAGGTGAATATCACTATTACACATCAAAACCAACTAAAATCTTCAACCAAACTAACCTTTAGACTCCTATGACTGTTGGTATTCCACTATTTTGGCATTTTTGCAACATTACATGGCAACATTTGACCACATTACAAAAATATGACAATATGAACTCACATGATTCCAACTAGACTAATTACATCATAAAATGGTCTATTATGATCTTATAGAAAAAAATAAGACTCAAAACACCCTAAGCCTACTTAAAATCATATTTACAAAAAATGGACTAACATGGTGCCCCTACACCATACACCTAGACAAAGAAGAACTCAAGTTCCTTGAGGACTGTACTGCACCATTTCTTTGCTTGATCATCTTGTACTCTTTCTCTCCACATGCTCCTCCACCTAGTAGTCCCTTCCACTGGGTCAAGTATTGAAACTTTGTATCATCCTTTGCCCTGTTGAACTGGTTATCACCTTGGTATTGTTGCATCTTCATAATCTGACCTGTGATATGTCCTCTAATTTGTCCCTCATCTTCACTTGATGCTGCACTTGCTCCTTTATCTACAAAAAATCTCTTCCATTCTTGAATGGATTGGTCTTCATCTTAACTCTCTTTATGTGCTCAAATCTGACCACAATCCTTGGTAACTTGTCTTCAACCCCTTCACTGTTCCTCTTTACCTCTATTCTCAACTTCTTTGCCACCAAGACCTTCATGCTATCAGGTCTACCATCCTCTTTAATAACAGACTCTTGCTTCCTACCATCCTCCTGTCCAATTAGTGGACAAAATATTTTTCCCCCCATGACCTCACTAGGCCTCTTTTCCCAATCTTGCCTTTCCATAACCACTTTACTCTTACTCTCTTTATTTTTCCTTCTTATTAGGGTCTCTTCCACAAGAATCTCTACCTCAATAGACTTACAAACCTCTGACTTGACAGTATTTAACTACCCACTGACCTCTCTTGCTACCAAAGGACAAAGCACTATCCCCACCATGACCTCATCATGCTTTTCTAAGCAATTTTTTTTTTCTTCAATCAATTCATCCTTGACTTTTTCTAAGTTAGATTTGGTCCTCAATTCCATGCCATCTCCTTCTAAAAAAAAATCAAACCTCTTACCTGCTGCCTAAATATGGTCATGCTTTGAAGTGACTTTAATCTCCTTGTCTTCTTGTTTTGTTGTCTTAGTGTCTTCAAGTGTATGAGTGGCTGCAAATGTCATGTTTTCTTCTTCCTCTATCTTCAAATACTATTTCTTACCACACATAATCACCCTTTCTGCCTTACTCTGTCCTTCATCATTTTCCACCAATGGAGTCAATGTAAAAGAAACCCCATCCTTCTCAATCTGATAGGTGTTGTGCCTTCCATCATATAAGGCACATCTTTCGAATTGCCATGGTCTCCCTAGTAATAAGTGACAATAACTCATATGCAACACATCACATAAGATTCTATCCTTATAGGGACCAATATGAAACTAAAAAAAAGCTTGCTCCTTAACCAAAAGAGAGTGTTCATCATTCAACCAAGAAACATTATAGGGTGACTCATGAGGTATCCTTACCAAATTCAACTTATCAACCATCTCTTGTGACACCATGTTATCTATGCTACCAGAATCTACTATAACCTGACATACCTTTCCATTGCACTTGTAGCTGGTCTTGAAAAGTACTCTCCTTTGTGTCATCTCCTTCAACTCTTTGTTTTCCTTTGTCATGTTATCTTTTGGATACACCTTGACTATATTGTCTTCTCAACTTCCACTCTTCCTTCTTCAACCTTCAACTCTTTACCCTCAAAAGATCTACTCCCTATGCTTTGATACCAATTTGATCTAGAGAAAGGCAACAATTCTTTTCAAGTCCCAAACAAGCCAATTTTCAAGTCTCAAACCACTAAGATGAATGGTTTCCTTCACTAGCCCTTCATATTCCTTGTAGCCCTCATAACTGATTTTTTTCAACATAACTTTCAAATTTGGCCACAAACCCACAACTCATTTACCTTTTTGAGTACCCTTTATGCCCTTCTTCAACATATCAGAAACTTGGGTAAGGTTGTTTCAGACCAACCTACTCAACAATTCACTGTTGTTGCTGCTCCTAGGCCTAATTAGGACATCAAAAGTGGTAATTTTGACATAAATTTCATAAAACAGATCAAACCCACAAAGGAATCATAATTTCATATACCCTTTATGGCATTATTTAACATATCTAATTTGTGCATACACTTGTTTCATAACATCTTCCTCAAAATTGGACTGTTACGCTATCCTTAAAGGGGCAATTAGGTCACTTTTACAAAGCAACCTCTCTCCAAACACTTCTCTAACCTCAAATTACAAATGGAAAAGGTTGACCAGACCACACACACCCTAAATCAACAAACTTTCTTAGAAAATAGGCTCACCAAGTCCCCAAACCATGAAACCCTTACTTTTAGCAAATTACAAGGGGGGTTTATTAAAAATCTATGTTCCCAAACCAATCTCACCTCAACAAAGCCTCAAGCACCTTCAATTATGTTTGCACATGCTTAATCAATCATTTCCCACACTCATTCCATGCTATTTCATCAAACTACTACTCATAACCTCCATTTTACACTATCAAACCCTTAAAAATAGGGTTACAGGCTGCTTGCGCTCAAAAGGCCATAAAATGCTTCAAATTCAATAAAAATTGATGCAACCACTTGGAAAAGAAAGAAGATTCAAAGGTTCATTGATTCCAATAATTAAAAGTGCACTTATAGGCCCTAGTAGGCTGTACTAAGGTGTGTAACATCAAATTTTAGCCTTTTTTCACAGAAAACAGAGTTTTATTTGCTTTTCTACCTCGAAATCCACTTCTCCTCTATTGTTTTGACTCTTTCCAGGTGAATATCACTATTACACATCAAAACCAACTAAAATATTCAACCAAACTGACCTTTAGACTCCTATGACTATTGGTATTCCACCATTTTGGCATTTTTGCAACATTACATGGCAACATTTGACCACATTACAAAAATATGACAATATGAACTCACATGATTCCAACTAAACTAATTACATCATAAAATGGTCTATTATGACCTTATAGAACAAAATAAGACTCAAAACGCCCTAAACCTACCTAAGATCATATTTACAAAAAATGGACTAACATGGTGCCCCTACACCATAACACCTTTGACAAACCTTCATTAGGTTACAAATGGCCTGAATCAATAGTTTTTGGCACAAGAAAAGTTTTTATGATCATCAAACCACTAAACCCTTAATTTAGGCTTATTAGCCTTGGTTCCAACTTGCCAACTTTGACCTTCACATAAGGAAGACTTCCCAAGCTTCAACACAACTTTTAATGGCATTGATATACCTCATATAAGTGACCTTTAAAAGGGTTTAGAACCACTCCACATGGAATACCCCAAAGTCTTACCAAACACAGTTTGTTTGACTGTCAAATCTGTCATAACAGGACAGGGGTATAGAAAATCTCAAATACCTTTTTGTTTTTAACAAACCCTAGTTTGAAGAGGGCTCATAATGCAACTTGACAACATTTCTAAGTCTACTCCACTTATGATGAACATTGGACTTGTCAACAATATTCCAAAAGCCTTACTATGGTGCCTTACCAGTTTGTTACATATGAGGACACAATCCTATAGCATCAAGAAACTAATAACAAACCTCTTCTCCTTTATCTACAACCTTGGAGTATGAAAGTGTGTACAAGAAGGATCATTTTCATCACATCTAGAATTCATCACTTGGTCCAAAATCAGAGAAACACAAATTGGTTTATTCATTGTTACCCTAGTTGAGGGTTTTCACTAGTCTGGGGTAGTTTTAGAAAATTGACCATAACTAGCTCATTTCTAAATGAAATTGAATGTTACAAGTGTTGCAAGTATGGGCCTAACCAGTGTTGTCATTGATGTCAAGGATTGGATGAGCTGTGTGCTGAGGATATTGAGAAAATTAGTCCTATCAGAAACAGAGAAGAACAGTGAAGATAGTGAAGATCCATGAAGTGAAGATCCTAGCTAAGATGGAGATCAGGGAATGCACATTAAAGGGTTTCTAGATATGTGTCTAAAGATGATCCAGTCAAGATTTGAGAGCTCTGCATGAATATTTGAAGAAGTTATGGCCACTTGAGTGAAATCGGTTCTGGCAGGTGTTCAGAGGTGACAGAGTGACACAAATAGGTCTGGTAAGATCTGGAAATGCAATATCCTATTCTGTAGATTTTATGGAGTGTTTAGGAAGCCAATGTGAATTGACAAATCAATTGGTTCATGGTCTGGAGGTCCTCAAGCATTCATTCTAATGTGATAGTGATGACAAAATGTGTTCTTGAGGTTCTAGATGAAGATGAGTATGATTTTAGTAGACATAAGTGGTATGGATGTTCTTGGTGATCTAGGCAAGCTTGTGGGGGTCTCTAGATTGTGTCCAGTCTGTGTTGGTGATCCGCATTAAATATTGAGCTAGTAATTGAAGATTTACTTCCAGATGATGAAGTTCTTCATAATCATGGCCGACCGGATGGTTTGGACATCTTGCGGATGATCTTGAAGGTGTCCTGTGAAGCATGGCATGTTCCTCAAAGAAGATTGAAATCCCAGATATATGTAGCCGACTGTGTGGTGATTCACATGAAGTCTTTTGTAATAAGACAAGTTGTATTTGTGTATTTTTCTCTGTAACAAAATAAAGTATGTATTGTGTTGACTTTGATGATTATCCCAAAGTCGAGGTCTTGTATAAATAAGAGTTGTAAAGTCATTTCAAAAAAAGAATTTTAAGATGAGAGGGTGGTAGAGAGGAGAAGGGCGAAAGGTAGACCAAAAGCATTGAGCTTAAATGGAACTGACTCAAGCATGGTGAAGATGCTATCCTTCAGTTCACGTATGTAATATTTATTATTCTGTAGACAGTGGGTCTTCTGTAAGTAGTGGGCCTCTTGTAAGTAGTGAGCTCGGGTAGTGAGCCCTAATTGGCATGTGCCATTCTATTCTTTTTATTCTTTTAATGGAGAATACAATCTTGGGTTAGTCACCTTGTGGTTTTTCCCTTAACTGGGTTTTCCACGTTAAAATCTTGGTGTCATATGTGTTAATATGTTTATGCTCTTGAATTATTGCATTGTGTTTCCATGATTGATTTATTATTATGCTGCTAAATTACAAAAATGATTTAAGTGGTTAATAAAAGAAAAGTTTTGAGACAACTGATTCAACCCCCCTCTCAGTTGTCTATCTTGAAACTAACAATTGATATCAGAGCTAAGTTCCTTTAAAAGAGCTTAACCGCTTGAGGAGATCCAGGATGTCTTCCTACAAGAAGGATAGTCTGAGGTTTGATGGAACCAATTACACTCTTTGGAAAAGCCACATGGAATGTCACTTGCAATGTATGGGAATGCAATATTGGACCATAACTTCAAAGCAGTATGTTCCTCCAAAGAATGGTCCAACAACTGTAGATGAAATCAAAGATGTTGAAGACAATCTTCGGGCTAAAGAAGCTTTATTAAGTGCTTTATCTGATTCAAAGCTGACAAATGTTATAGATCTAAAAACTGCATATGAGATTTGGGGAAAATTACAACTTCTGCATGAAGGAGACAAATATGTTAAATGTACCAAGCTACAGAGTCTGAAAGGAAAATTTGAAAATCTAAAGATGAATGAAGATGAGAATATCACTACATTTATGCCAAAAGTAAATGAGCTTGTATGTGGCATTAGGTGTGCTGGTGGAATCTTGGATGAAGATGAGATTGTTGCCAAAGTTCTTAGATCTCTACCTCCTGCTTATAAATACAAGGTTACTGCTATTGAAGAATTCAGATCTTTTTCAAACATCACAAGAGATCAACTAGTTGGAAAATTAGCTGCATTTGAATTGGCCGAATTTGGAGATGCACCCCCCAAGACTAAGTCTACATTCAAAGCTAGTACCTCTGTAAAAGGCAAAAAAAAGTTTGATCTAGGAGAGAACTCCTCAAAGAAACTATCATGGTATGAAAAAGCAAGAAAAGATCTGGAAGAAGATGAAGTAGAAGCTGCTCAACTTATTGCAAAAAGATTGCCAAGATGATCTGGTAAGTATGAAGGAAAATTGCCATTCAAATGTTTCAACTGCAACAAGATTGGTCATTTTACCTCAAAGTGTCTGGAAAGATTTTCAAGGGCAAATCCAAAAAAATAAAGATTCCAAAATAAATGTTACTATGTTCATGAAGATGATGATGATGATGATGGAGTAATAGATGATGAATCATAGACAAACAAATCTAGAAGTGACTGGGTGTTTATTACCATCAAGGAAGAAGATCCAATGCCCTCTGAATCTGTCAATCATAAAATGATAGAAAGAGCTCTAGCTGCCCAAGTTGAAGAAAAGGATGATTGGGTCATTGACAGTGGATGCTCCCACCATATGACTGGTGACAAAAATAAGTTCATAGATTTGGAAAGATATGAAGGAGGAGTTGTAAAATTTGGTGATAATTCTGATGGCAGAATCAAAGGTAGAGGAACTATTTCTTTTGATGGAAAGAACAAAACCAGTGATGTACTGTATGTTGAAGGTATGAAACACAATCTTCTCAGTGTTGGATAGTTGGTGGACAAAGGCTATGATCTCTGATTCAAAAATGGAAAATGTAGGATCTTTGAAAGTTCTAGAACAAAGATTGTATCCAGTACTCAAACAAAAGGTAACATCTTTCACTTGGTTGGTACTGGCAAAAGTTGTTTATTTGTTCAACTTGATCAGAGTTGGTTGTGGCATAGGAGAATGTTTCATGTGAATTTTGATAATATCAAGATAAGCAACACTCAGGCTGTAAAAGATCTTCCAAGACTGGTGAAACCTACTAATTGTTTGTGCAAAGAATGTCAGTTGGGTAAGCAGAGTAGAGTCACATTCAAAAGTAAGAAACAATCTTTGACCAGATTATTGGACTTAGTACATACTGATCTATGTGGACCGGCAAGAATCAGGAGTTTGCAAGGGGATAGATATTTCATGTTATTAATTGATGACCACTCCCAGATGATGTGGGTGACTTTTCTGAAAGAAAAATATGAGGCTCTTAAGAAATTCAAAATACTCAAGGCTATGGTGGAGAATGAAGATGGATTAAACATAAAATGTCTTAGGTCTGATAGAGGTGGAGAATTCACATCTGGAGAGTTCATAGAATTCTATGAGAAACATGGGATAAAGAGACAATTATCTGCTCCAAGGACTCCACAACAGAATGGAGTAGTGGAGAGAAAGAACTGGACCATCCAGGAAGCATCTAGAACCATGATGATGGAAGCAAATGTGCCTCAAATATACTAGAGAGAAGCTATAAGCACTTCTGTCTACACTCTTAATAGAGTACAAATCAGAAGCAATACTGGTAAGACTCCCTATGAACTCTAGTTTGGCATCACTCCTACTGTGAAGTATTTCAAAGTCTTTGGTAGCAAATGTTACATTAAAAGAGATGAAGACCTTGGCAAATTTGATGCTAGAAGTGATGAAGGAATATTCTTGGGTTATTCTACTCAAAGCAAAGCATATCAGTGTTATAACAAGAGATTAAGAAAAATTGTAGAAAGTACAAATGTGAATGTTGATAAAGGCATTAAAAAACCCTCAAGGTTTTATGAATATGAAGAATATGATCAAAATGATGTTTTGGTTCCCCCCTTCTAAAATTTAGATCCAAACTGATCCAGAAAATTCTAAAATTTAGGAAGAAGAGACAAGTTTGAATGAACCTATCCAAGAAATAGAAGTGCAAGAAGTTCCCAAAACTCCTAGGTATGTAAGATTGAATCATTCTGAAGATTAGATCATAGGTGATAAAAGCAAAGGTGTTCAAACAAGAAGAAAGATTGCTCAAGACTCAGAAAAGTACTGTCTAATCTCAAAGATTGAACCAAAAACAGTAAATGAGGCATGCAATGATGAAAGATGGACTAAAGCAATTAAAGAAGAGTTGATGCAGATTGAGAAAAATCACACTTGGGATCTTGTTCCCAGACCTAGAAACAAAAATGTGATTAGAACCAAATGGGTCTTCCAGAATAAACTGAATGAAGATGGTGAAGTAGTCAGAAATAAAGCTAGATTAGTCTACAAGGGTTATTCTCAAGTTGAAGGAGTTGATTTTGAAGAAACCTTTTCTCCGGTGGCAAGGATTGAAGCAGTCAAATTATTTCTTGCCTTTACTACCTTCAAGGATTTTAAAGTATATCAGATGGATGTCTAGCTTGCCTTCCTGAATGGTGACTTAGAAGAAGAGGTATACATTGAGAAACTGGATGGATTTCAATTGTATGATTAGGGTGATATGGTTTGCAAGTTGAAGAAAGATCTGTATGGACTCAAACAAGCCCCAAGAGCCTGGTATGAAAGACTGGATAAACATCTTTTGAAGATTGGTTTCAACAAAGGTACTACTGACAGTAACTTGTACTTCAAAATTGATCATGAAAATATCTTAATTGTTGAAGTGTTTGTTGATGATATCATCTTTGGAGGAAGAGATAGTATGTGCAAGACTTTTGCAAATCAAATGAAAAGTGAATTTGAGATGTCTATGTTTGGGGAATTGAATTTCTTCTTGGGTCTGCAAATCACTCAAACAAAGAAAGGAATCTTCATTTCTTAGACCAAGTGTGAAAGAATTATTGAATAAATTTGGGGTGGAAGACTCAAAACCAATGAATACTCCCATGCCAACCAGATGCAAACTGAGCAAAGATGATGACTCTCCTAAGGCTGATCAAAAAAAGTATAGGTCAATGATTGGAGGACTATTGTATCTTACTCAAACTAGACCTGACATTATGAATGTTGTTGGTCTTGTTTCCAGATTCCAAGCTGATCCTAGAGAATCTCATGTCATGGCAGTTAAGAGGATTCTTAGATATCTAAAAGGAACAATTGAGTATTGTTTATGGTATCCTAGGGATCATGATTTCTCTCTTCATGTGTATACAGATGTGGATTGGGCAGGAGATGTGGATGACCATAAGAGTACTAGTGGTAGTGCATTCTTTTTGGGGAAAAGATTGGTTTCTTGGATGAGCAAGAAACAAAAGGCAATATCTCTATCCACTATAGAAGTAGAATATATTGCAGCAGCAAGTAGTTGCACTCACGTAGTGTGGATGAAGCAAATGCTAAGAGACATCAGAGTAGAGTATAAGGAACCTATCACAATCTTCTATGATAACTCAAGTACAATAAACATTTCAAAAAATCCAGTTTTACATTCAAAGACAAAACATATATCCATCAAGTTTCACTTTTGAGAGAGCAGGTGAACAAGAACGAAGTCAGATTGGAGTTTGTGCCCTCTAAGGATCAGATTGCAGACATCTTTACTAAACCCCTACCTAAGGAATCTTTTGAGTATCTCATGGAGAAGTTAGGGGTTATTACCCCTTCGGTTCTTAATTAAGGTGCACTAATGTGCATCAGTCTGATGGATCTCACAGTCATATCTTGTGATCTAGATTGATGATAGGAAGCTGCTACTCAGGGGGAGTAGTCTGTATGATTCTGATTGCTGCAAGTATGTGCCCTTTGCCATTGATGTCAAAGGGGGAGAGAAGACATGTGAAAAACAAAAGTGGTTGTTGATCAAAGGGGGAGCAATAAAGAAAGAGAAGACATATGAATGATTGTTGTTGATAGGGGGAGCTATGTCAGTGAGTGAGGAGAAGTTCTTCTCTTGATGGTTAAAATAGTTTTTCACATCATATGTTGCCATCAATGACAAATGGGGAGATTGTTGCAAGTATGGGCCTACCTGGTGTTGTCATTGATGTCAACATACTCTTGTTACATTGATGTCAAGGATTGGATGAGCTATGTGTTGAGGATATTGAGAAAATTAGTCCTATCAGAAACAGAGAAGGACAATGAAGACAGTGAAGCTCTATGAAGTGGAGATCCTAGCTAAGATGGAGATCAGGGAATGCACATCAAAGGGTTTGTAGATATGTGTCTAAAGATGATCCAGTCAAGATTTTAGAGGTCCGCATGCAGATTTGAAGAAGTTATGGCCACTTGAGTGAAACCAGTTCTGGCAAGTGTTCAGAGGTGATAGAGTGACACAAATAGGTCCGGTAAGATCTAGAAATGCAATATCCTATTCTACAGATTTTATGGAGTGTTTAGGAAGCCAATGTGAATTGACAAATCAATTGGTTCGTGGTTTGGAGGTCCACAAGCATTCATTCTAATGTGATAGTGATGACAAAATGTGTTCTTGAGGTTTTGAATGAAGATAAGGATGATTTCAGTAGACAGAAGTGGTATGGATGTTCTTGGTGATCCAGGCAAGCTTGTGGGGGTCTCTAGATTATGTCCAGTTCGTGTTGGTGATCCACATTGAAGATTGAGCTTGTAATTGAAGATTTACTTCCAAATGATGAAGTTCTTCATAATCATGGCCAATCAGATGGTTTGGACATCTTGCAGATGATCTTGAAGGTGTCGTCTAAAGAATGGTGTGTTCCTCAAAGAAGGTTGAAATCCCAGATATATGTAGCTGACTGTGTGGTGATTCACATGAAGCCTTTTGTAATAAGACAAGTTTTATTTGTGTATTTTGGTCTGTAATAAAATAAAGTATGTATTGTTCTAACTTTGATGATTATCCCAAAGTTGAGGTATTGTATAAATAAGAGTTGTAAAGTCATTTCAAAAAAAAATTGTAAGATGAGAGGGTGGTAGAGAGGAGAAGAGTGAAAGGCAGAGCAGAAGTGTCAAGCTTAAATGGAACTGACTCAAGCATAGTGAAGATGCTATTGTTTAGTCCAAGTATGTAATATTTATTATTCTATAGACAGTGTGTCTCCTATAGGTAGTGGACCTCTTGTGAGTAGTGAGTTTAGGTAGTGAGCCCTAATTGGCATGTGCCATTCTATTCTTTTTATTCTTTTAACAAAGAATACAATCTTGGGTTAGTCACCCCGTGGTTTTTCCCTTAATAGGGTTTTCCATGTTAAAATCTTGGTGTCATATGTGTTAATATGTTTCTGCTCTTGAATTATTGCATTGTGTTTCCATGATTGATTTATTATTATGCTACTGAATTACAAAAAGGATTTAAGTGGTTAATAAAAGAAAAGTTTTGAGACAACTGATTCACACCCCCTCTTAGTTGTCTCTCTTGAAACTAACAACAAGGACCAATAGAAAGAGGATTCAACATACTTTCATCCCATGCCATTCTCAGACCCTGACACGTTCGTACAGGGCCATACAGTTCAAAGAAATAGTAAGAAAATAGTAAAATCTGCAGAGAACAAAGTTTCTTAACATCATTCTCATTCAAAACTGTCTTCAATTCATCTTTATTATGCCTTCAATACATCCTCTCTACTTTTCCTCGAAGATCTAGGCATATTTAAACATGTTTTCAAAGAAACCCAATGGTCTCAACTAACTTTTGAATGCCTTGACTGTTGGGCTTCCACACTTTGCATTTTTTACACATTTACAATTTCATATAACTAAATGACTTCTAATTACATAAACTCAATAACATTATAAATTCAATGACTCCTAATTACATACTAGATGGTCTATTAAGACCTTGTGATATCTAGATTCACCACATGACTCATATTTACATAAACTTGACTCATATTTACATCAATTTGACTAAACTGACTAGGTGCCCCTGCACCAAGGAGAGAATTCTTGTTGAGACATTTTTTTTCATTTTTGAAAAATAGTTAACGAAGAGTGTTATGTACATTAAAAAGTGTTGTGTTTTTACTCATTCTATTTTACACACACACATGCATTTATTTATTTATTTAAATTGAAAATTTTAATGAAAACCCTAAAAGTTTTTCACTATATGAATAAAAAAAGATTTTTTCTATAAATAATTTGGTGTGCATGCTACCATAATTTTTGACCTTTTTTGGCACTTAAATAATAATTTCTTTCTTACATAAAAATTATATTTTGGTTTAAAAAACACGCACATAAACTACATTTAATATATTATATATTTTACTAGGTTGTAAACATCATTTAAACATTCAAAACATTTATGTAGACTTTTTGGCACTTCATCTTAAAAAGTTGGATTGGTGTTGTTCATTTCATTTTAAAAAGTGTGACACATTACTAAAATTTCACCCCCTCACCATGACACTCTATGCACCTCATGCCTCATAAAGATTGGGTTGTTCTAGTAAGCTACTCCATTTGCATAACCATCTACACAAACGTTTCCTCTAGGTGCACACTAAAGCTATAACTTTGTGGCTCCCCTAAAACCTCTAATATCACTGTTGCTTCTAGAATGCCTTATGATACCAATGTCTTCTAAACTAGATCACACTACACATGCATGGTCAACCCATGAATAAACCACTCTTTTTATACGATAATGTCAATTTATCATTTCAAATTTTAGTTTTTTGGTCATATCAATACATAGATTAACCAATAGGATCTTTCAACACAACAATATTTTGGTGAATCATCTCAAGATAGGTGAAGTCATATAGAAACTTAATCTTTAATTTATGGAGACTATTGTGTTTCCCATTAGGTCAAATCATGCATACAGGTTTTGAGCACAACCACTAAGGGTTGTTGCAAGTAGCTAAATCTAGTCTATTAGATCTATAACATTCTTTGTGTGACATGCAATCTCACGTACTTGATAGTGGAATTATGCATCCTCATCACCTATATAGGTTTCCATCAATAGTTGCATTAACTCATAGATAATCAATCAATTATGCATATTTGGTTTTTGTTCTATCTGTCTATCTCATTCTACAATTTATTGTCTCACTACACACTTGTTCTATACACAGAATATCAAAGTTTATCTATTATCTAAACAAAAATTTAACTTCTACTTTCCTATCATAATTGTGTCCTTAACTTATTTTTCTAAGATGTGCACTATAAACTATACTAGCTCCTCACTATCACTTACTAAAACTTTCTTGTAAAAATAATTTGTGCATAGTAACAATGTTAGGCTATTGTTAGGTTTTTCACCATCATATTTTCAATATCCTTAGTGTCTGAACACAATGAAATTATTGGTTATCATCTATGTGTCTAACTAATCTATTCATTTTTTCTTACTCTACTATGCAAGATCCATCCTTTAACTAACACAACCACATGATGTCTTGCATCCATGATTCCTCCATTGTGCCACTTCCTTGGTGTACAATGTGTTCATTAAGATTATTCCGCTTTTGTTGTGGAAAGTGTGACTTCATGCCTCTAGGTCCATCTCTCTCATCAATTTACTATGGAACTATTGGCTACCATATAATTTGTGCTATTAAAAAATATGTTGAACATGTATTTCATCCACTATGCTATAAGAAATCCAATACAAGTAACCAACCTTCAACTATTTAGTATTGATACTAATTGTAAGAAATCATATTAATCTAACAAAAGAATACTTGCAAAATAAAACAGATTCAAAGCATTCTAAGAGAGAAATAAACATATAACACAAGATGTACCCTAGGAAACCCTTTTTGGAGAAATAGCCAACAACCAATAACACCACTATTTATGTATTCATAGTAATAAAAGAATTGAAATATAATGAGATAATTTTCCCATATTATCTTAGATATCATCAACTCACAACCAAGAGTTATTTTAGTAGCATGCACATATCTTCTAGTCATCCCCAATATCATGTCCCAAGTACTCTATATATAGACAAGGATTAACTTATTAAGTTTTCTAATCAATGTACCCAAGTGACATTTACAAGGTTGGTGCCCAAGTTTGACTTTAGATCCAATAGTCATTAAAACCTCCAAGGAAAAATCCATACAACACATGTGTTCAAGATGACATGTCTTGATGTGACCATCACATACATTAAATATTATTATCTAATATTAGATATAAAAACTTCCTAGAAACATATTGGTATACCCAAAGTTTGGCATCCCACTACCTTAAAAATATTAAATATTTTATGTAAGGTGTACAATGTGCCTTTCCCAACATTCTCTCACTTGTGTACATTGCATAAGGGGCCAAACATATGAAAAAATAATTTTTTGCTCAAGGGAAAACATCCCCATCATCACACATCATCTAAACTTCTCCATGTCCAAGAATTTAAACAAAGAAATTAAAGCATTTAGAAATACACATCAATGTTCTATAACCATATGTGAAAAGTGGTGTTCTCTACCACATTGTTGACACTTTGATTTCCATAATAAATCACAAAATCTTTTTATAAACTAGAGGGAACACAAGTTAAAAAGAAAAATCTCCTCCTTATACATATCCATTCCCTCATCCAGGGAATCAACCATAGTTAATAACAGTTCCTTGCAATTCTCAAACTCATCCTCAAATTTGACATCTCTAGAATTCAAGACCCATTCTCATGAAAAGACAAAGAAAAAATAGAATGCATCTAAAAACAAGTGGGGTAGACATATTAGACCATTTTTGGCTGAGTATGTTGAACTCACATCCAACCACAAGTGTAATCTCCTTAGTATTTCTAATGAAACCTTGTTGAGAGACTCACCATTACAATACTTGATCTCCAAACACCCATGAGATCTCTAGCCTCACCCAATTTTGTCTTGAAAAACTAGGTACATTATTGATGATGACATACCAACCAAACTATAATTGCAACACCCCAATATCAAGAAGTGTCTCTCTCGAAGGAAAAATGGTCATTGTAATTATCTAGAAGATTATACTTAAATCATACCCAATTGCTCACACCACATGTATATAAAACATAGACTCTAGGAACTCCTATGGCTCCATGAATTAAATATTCATGCTATAAGATCATTTGTCTCCAAGAAATAGATTTGATTATTTAAAGAAACCATATCATGCTAAGATTCTACTATAAATCTAGATTTCACTAAGGCACAATAATACTCGTCTTCAATATTAAAATATATTCTATGAATAAATGATAAATATGCTTCACTACCAAAACTCCCATTGAAAGTGATTTGGATCTTCTATGGTATTGTGATAAAAAATCCTTAAACAAATGGCTGAAAGTTCAAAGTTGTATCCCACTTTAGGCCAACTTATTAGCATAAATGAATTTAAGAATTTCCAACTAAAAGTAAATTTTGTTCAAACATATGTTCTAGCTGTTATTTCTATGGACTGGTTTGGTTCCTATTCTTGCTCCCTCTTAGCCCTTACTAGAATGGGATCTGACCATTTTCCTATTATTCTTTATGCAGATAAAATTGGTAAGATAAAAAGGCTCCCCATTAGATTTGTAAAGATGTGGATGCATCACCTGGACTTGAAGGAGAAAATCAAAGAGTGGTGGGATATAAATGTGGAAGGAACTACCATGTATAGACTATCGAAACAACTACATAATGTCAAGATTAATGTGCAAAAGTGGAATAAATCCTCCTTTGGGCAGATTTTAAGGAAAAGGAGAATATCAAAGCAAAGCTGGATAGAATCTAAAGTAAAATCCAACAAGTTGGTATGACTCTTGACACCCGGAAGAAGAAATTAATCTCGTCAATGCTCTCCATGAGATCATCTCTAAGGAAGAAGACTTTTGGAAACAAAGATCTAGTGCAGTATGGCTTAAAAGTGGTGATTGTAATTCTAAATTCTTTCATATGACTACTCTGAAGAACAGAGCAACTAATAGAATCAAGGAAATCTCTTCTAATGGAAGGTAAGTCATGGAGGAAGTGGAGATTTAGATGGAAGCAGTGCTTTTCTTCTCTAACTTACTCAATACTGAAGGCCCTCTCAATCAAAATATAGAAAACATTATGCTTAAGGCCATCCCCAAAGTTGTGAATGAAGGAGATAATAAAATGATGACTAAGATTCCTTCTAAGGAAGAAATTAGAGGTGCTATCTTCTCATTTGAGGGTAACAAGGCCCCGAGCCCGGATGGCTTCCCCCACTTCTTCTTCCAAACTTTTTGGGAGATAGTGGCCAAAGACGTTTGTAATGCCACTAAGGAATTTTTCAGTAGCAAAAAATTGCTTAAAGAATTAAACTCCACCTTTCTTGTCCTTATTCTAAAAAAGAATGGGGTTAACTCCTTTGTGGATTTGAGGCCCATTAGTTTGTGTAATTCATTTTATAAGATCATCTCAAAGGTGCTAGCTTGTAGGATTTAATTACTCCTTCCTGACATTGTGTCTTTGCAATAGAGTGGTTTTGTTCTGAGAAGACAAATCCTTGACTCAATTATCTCGGTTCAGGAGAACATTCATTCTTTGGGGTGAACAAAAAGGAGGGTTTTCTTCTTAAGCTTGATCTCATGAAAGCTCATGACAGGGTGGACTGGAACTTCCTTCTTAAAGTGTTGAGTAATTTGGTTTCAATGAGAAAACCCTTGAGCTCTTCTAGCAACTCATCCTTTTGCCAAGTTTTCTATACTAATTAATGGATCACCCTCGAGATTCTTTAAGAGTTCTAGAGGGTTGAGGCAAGGGGATCCGATATCGCCCTTCCTTTTTATTGTGATGGTGGAAGTCCTTGGAAGAAATATTCACAAAGAGCTTCTTAATGGGTAGCTCAAGGGTTTACACTCCTCTTCTTTGGGCCCCTCCTGTTCTCATCAATAATTCATGGACAACACTATCATTCTGGGTGAATCCTCTATTAAAGAAGTTGGGTGGCTAAAGATTATGAAATGGCTTCTAGTTAGAAAATTAGTCTCCCCAAGAGTTTGATCTTTTTTTTTCCATACCCCTGAGATTAGGAAATAGAAGATTGCATGTATTCTTTAGTGCAAGGTTGACTCCTTGCTGACTATTTATCTTGGTTTACATCTTTATGAAAAAGGATTCCTGAATCCTTTTGGCTGGGTATGGTGGATAAATTCCACTCCAAACTTGTTGGTTGGAAAGGAGCGATCCTCAGCCAGGTGAGTAAGATCCAATTGATTAAATCTACCCTTCAGAACTTGCCTATTTATTCCATGTCCTTGTTTAAAATTCTAGCTAAGTTTAGGGATAGAATTAAACAAATACAAAAAAGATTCCTTTGGTTGGGAACTGAAGAGAAGAAGAGAATTCCATTGTTAGCTTGGGACCTGGTTTGCAAACCAAAGAAGATGGGAAGTTTAGGTATGAGGAAGATCAAATAATTCAATTCTACCCTTCTGGATGCTAATGCTTGGTGTCTAATGAATGAGAGCAAAGAATGGATAGAGATTGCTAATAATAAATACTTGAGTGGGTTTAATAACTTTAGGGAATCCCTAGATTGTATTGGTCTCTTGGATGGTTCAGAAATATGGAGAAATATTTCACAGGATAGAGAAATTATTAAGAAAGGCTCAAAAAGGAAGATTGGGGATGATAGACAAGTTAACTTTTGGAAAGATCTATGGTATGGATGCTCCCCACTCAAATAGTAGGATTAGGTGAGTCCTTTCGAGGACTTATGCTTTGCCACATTTGGTAGGAAGGTTGTGGATTACATTGTTGATGGCAGGTGGAAGAATTTCTTGTTAACCGATAGGCAGTTGGAGGAGTTTTAGACCAGGTTAAACTTCTTTCATATTCCCTTTAGGTCCTAAAGAAGATCAACTCATATGGCAAGCCATGTCTTATGGTCAGTTTTCTATTGTGTTTGCTTTCAAAGGTTTGACTCCTGAGTAGGATGAGCCTCCCTTTTGGGCCAACATTTGGGATGATAAACTCATCCAAAGGTTAACATTTACTTCTAGTTGATTGTGTAGAATAGAGTGCTTACTATTGATAATCTTTGTAAAAGAGACTTCTTGTTGACTAACAGATGTCCATTGTAACTTAAGGATGCTGAAGACTCTTTCCAATTGCTCCTCTCTTGCCCATTCTCTTTGGAGGTTCGGAGTAAAGTTCTTTCTTTGTGGAACTTGAGCTAGACCTTTCCTAACTCCTTCAAGCGATTGGGTACTCAGTAGCTTTTCCCTGTCTCCAATCTGCCCCTTAGGTTTCTTTGGTCCCTGACAATCCCTCATATTTCTTGGAATCTTTGGATGGAGTGGAACAATAGAGTTTTTAGGGAGGTCAGTTTGGATTCTAAAAACTTGTTTTTCAATGTGGTTAGATGCATCAAGGAGAATTTTAGAGTTAGGCTTGAAGAGAAACTTTCCTACGGGACGAAGATTGAGGTCTCTCAGTCAGAGATAGCTCTATTTATGAGAACTACAATATCCTTGGTGATATTTCCACACCTTTTAAATGTATGAAACAACCTCATGGGGAAGTGGTGTGGAAATTACCTCCTAAGGGATGGATCAAAATTAACTTTGACGGGGTAGCAAAAGGGAACCTTGGAGTTGTTGGTAGTGGGGGAGTGATGAGAGATGATCTTGGTAGGTTTTTAATGGCTATGGTACTCCCTCTACGTACCCAGACAAACCACTTCTACAAAGCTGCAGCGGCCTATCATGCTATTGTTCTTGCTCATACCAAGGGGTATAAAAAGGTCTAGGTGGAAGGGGATTCCAATAACATTATCAATTGCCTAAAGAACTCCCTAAAACCTAGTTGGTCGATAGCAACCTTCGTTGAAGATGCTATAAAGCTTTTGGAGTCCTTTGATGAAATTTATATTTCTCACATATTTCATGAAGGAAATAGGGTTGCAGATATTTTTGCCAACCTTGGAGTCACTAGTTAGTCTAAAACCATTTGGGATGATGTGGATATAACCCTAAGCAAGGTTAAGATGCTGATTTCTAATGATTGTAATCATGAAATGATGCTTGAGAAGTAACGAAGACATCATTATGATCTTGAAGGGTTTGAAGGGCTATTCTTTTATGAAGAGTCAGACCACATGGATTATGGGTAGGATTAATGGTCTGAGTATTCATAGTAGGCTTCATCTTATTCTCTTTCTTTTCTGGGTGGTCTACGAAGGAAACAAGGGTTTGATGTTTATCATGGGTGGTGAGAGGAACATAGTGGAACCCTCTTCCTATGAAGGGGTCCGCCATAGGCAAAAGGTGTGGAAGATTCTGGAAGTTGGAAGGTTAACTCCCTATATGGAAAGATTACATGGGGCTGACCCTAATGTCATAGAGATGTTTATGAAGAATTACAAAAATAGGAAGGTCATGGCTTTTGGATGGGAGTTAACTATAACAGAAGATCTCATTTCTCTAGTTTCTGTGCTATCAACCAACAGGAAGAAATTATTCTAGGAGAGGAAATACAGTGAGGAAGCCCTAAATAATTTATTCAAGGGCAATGAACGTAGCAAGCTGGTTAAGTTGTAGTCTGGAGGGTATAATCACATCTCTATTAAGCTGATATGGGCCAAGGTGGCAAAGGTAATTATGTGTTATATCACCTTGGATGGGAGGTACATTGTTGTGTACAACTATCACTTTAATTTGCTAAATCATTTCTGCCATGGTGTGTATGTCTTCGTCCTATTTTATTTCCTTGCTTCATTGGAATATGGTCTAAAAGAAAACTCTAGAAACCCTAAATTGCCTATCCTTCATGAAGGCCTTATTCTTCTATTAATGGATTTTACGAAAAATAATACAACTAAAAAAGGGCTTAAGAATAAGTACAATGCCAAGAAGAAGGTGTGCATGGTGTCTAGTGTCTCGAAAACCCACTTTGATGATGAGGATTGGGTTATGGAAGAAGACCAGGAGGAAAGAAAAGAAGGGTCTAGTAAAAAGAGGAGAAGAACCAAAAAGAGGGAGGTCAACATATCTTGGTTAGAGGGGTCAAAGACGGGGGATGAGTTTGACTCCTCTCTCAAGGGGTGTAAAGGTAAGAAGAGTCTACCTATTGAAAATAAAACCCCCTCGACTGTGAAGAAAGGTAAGCAGTCTCTTAAGAAAGGGAATATGGATATGGGTTATAAGTTGCCCTATGACAAGAGCAATCTAAATTAGGGAACTAGGATGAAATGGATGATCAGGGCTTGGAGAGTGGTTTCAAAGCTTAGGAAACCCATGGTAAAACTGGTTTGCATGTCTCTGAACCTAACACTGGCCTTCATTTCCCCAAGATTCTGGACCCTTCTCAGAATCTCCCTGAGGACTTTGATAATTTAATGGCTAAGGCTAAAAATAAAGATGAAGTGAGGAGGTGTTTGGGTTGGTCAAAAATGTGGTCAACTCCCAACAAAAAATGACTAAATGGTTCTTTGTTGAAATCAACAAAATTAACATTAAACTACAGCTGATGCAGGAAAGCCTAGCTAAAGGAGGTGATACCTTAGTGGAAAAAGACAAATTAACATTCCAGAATTGGGAAGCCATCCCTAAGGTAGAAGAAATTGAGTGTGAAATGTTGAGGATGAGGGAAGAGTTTGGCACGAGAATCCAGTACCTGGAGGAAAAATTAATGGATGTCAATAACAATCTTGAGAAGATGATGTAGATAAGTAAGTTAACCATTCAGAATAGTTTAAAGAGTGTGAAGATGCTGACTGATAAACTCAAGGAACTCAAAAAAGATCAGTTCAAAGATTACAGAGTTGAAGACTTTCTGAATGTGGATGACTCTAGCATGCAGGACAAAGAGGAAGGTACAAAAGAAAAAGGTAAACAAGTGGTTATGGAGGATATAGGTGGCCCTTCAACTCGCATGAGGGGAAGCAGAAAGAAATAGTTTGAAGAGGAGAAAAAAGAGTTGATGAATTTTGCCAAACTGGATGAGAAATTCTATGAGCAGGAACTTGAAGCAGCAGCAATCTTAAAGAAAATGACTTAGTCTGGGCTATTCATTTTTTGCTATGTTTTTCTATGCTTTAGTAGTTTATGTAGCTTTCAATTGGTGGTTGGTTGGCTTACTGTTCTTAGTCTGCTTCTTTTTTTAAAGGGTTTTGGGGTCCCTTCAAAACTTGTTTTACCTATATAATAAAAAACATATGTTCTAGATGGTTCATTTTAGCTAAATTAGATCTAGACCACAATTTTTTCAGCTGGAAGTGTCCACTAGATACATATGTAGCATCACTTTGGATCCAATTTACAAATGAAATGAAATTATTTTAAAAACTTAATGTTCTCACAAATCCTATTGACATAAATAACATTTAATTTCTTTAAAATATGCTTTTGTAGATCTGTAAGTGTAGTTTTCAAAAATATAATTTTTTTAATACTTTAATTAGTTTTTATATTTTCTTTTTAATTTTTTACTAAAAGTAGGTCCTTAACACAAAAATATAAGGTTAATTGTCTTCTCAAGAAAAATACTAAAATTTATTACATATATATTTAAAAATATGATGCACTAGAGGAGAGATTCCATGTTAAGACAATACAATCATTTTCTACTTTGGATAAATAGTTAGGACAAAAATGGCATCCCATCAAAACAATTATGTTTTCAATATAGGAAACTTTTAAGATTTATTTGAAGATATATTTATCAAAATGGGAAAAAAGTTAATCCATGGACTAAGGTTTCAATTTATAAACACAAACCAAAAATTGAAGGAAAAAAAAATTACTATATAAAAATTAGCGTCCTACATAAATGTCATTTTTTAACATTTTATCAACAAGTAAATTATAGTGTCAATACAAAAAGCTACATTCAAATAATTTTTTTAATAAAATACAAACATAAATACACTAAAAAATTTACATTGAATCATTAGTTTACATTATTTCAAATTCAAAACATAGATGTCACTTTCTAGTGATTCAAGTTAAAAAGTTAGATCAATGTTGGCGATTTTCTTTATAAAAGTGGGACACAACTTTGAACTTTCACCCAAATTCATAGGCACAACCATGTCATGCCAAAAACCTCCTTTTCATTCTTAGGAGCTTCCAATGGCGTTGTGGTCACCACCTACAAACTAGAAGTCAATGTATCAAAACTAACTACGTTCCTACACCAAGCTCCCATTGAACCATGATCCAAAGCCTCTTATGTTAGCATAGTTCACATCCTTAAATAATCCTAAATACTATCTATCTCTAATTGACATATTCACTTTTAACTATTGTCATTGTCAAAACTCCCACTAAAAAGTGATCCAAAGCTTCTCATGGCATGATGGTTCATGCCCTCAAAAAACCTAAGAATATTCACTAAGGTCTTGTTGTGGAATTTTTTTGAAATTTCTTCTAAACAACTTGAGGTATCATTATGGTGATATCTTAAAAATTTTGTTTCAAAGTCACTTCAAGTGTCATTGAGGTGACACCCTCGCATCCCTTCTTCCTAGAACCATAAGATATCACTATGGTGATGTTTTTTATGTCTCCCCAAACATCTAAGTGTTTCTATAGTGACACCTAGGGATCTCCCCATGTATAAAGATGTCACTTGAGAAACACCTAACTTAGGTACCTCAACACTCCCATGAACCAAATGTAACTTTCTCATACACACTCAAGATTAGGTGTCATTTTTTTGAAATTACATACATTTTTTAGATGAATACAAATCTACAATCCAAAATTATCCAAACAGTCTCACTTTCACAACAAATCCTCTCCTTTATCCATAGTACTTAGAGTTCATGCCCTCCAAAGTGTTGCTCTAGCAATAACTTGAGGAAAAAATTTAGCACCAACTTGACCTTCCACCCTCTAAGGTATCATGAGGGTGATGACTTGAGATATCTTTAGAGAAACATTTTTTCTCCTTGCCTAAAGCATCGTAAGTGTGAAGATTAATTCCTTCCCAAGATAACTTATAGTCTCCTTGTTTTCTAATATATTGCCACAAAAATAGCTTGAGGCATACATAATCATGTGGAAACACACCACCACATATGGAACTAGCATAAAGTTTGAATAGGGTCCCATATTGGACCCCCTTTTCTAACACCAAATTTCTTCTCAACAATTTATAACCTTCTTTAGAGAAAACAACATGTGCACTCCATCATACAACTTGATTATAGATAATAAGTTGGTGTAACATAAAAAATTGCATACCCTTGCAATGTAATACTACGTTTTGCACTCATTTTGGTGTCTGCTTCCTAGTATGTTTTAGGATCATTTGGCCATGCCTTAGACTTTTTCCCTAACCCACACATGTGCATTTGTGTTATGTTTGAGGCTTTGTGCTTTTTTTCATGAAAATCTATTTTAGTGTCTTGTTGTTCTCTTATTCCTAAGGTGTTTCATCTAACCAGGAGCTAGAGTCACTTGGATGCTAGCACATAGCATGGACGTCCATGCCTTGTGCTAGCATCCCACATCTATGTGGTTCCAAGTGACCATTTCTGGGTGTTACTAGCCACCTTTATCGGCATTCAAGATTCTTTGTAATACCTTTGCATCTCCTAGAACATCCTTCTTTGACCTATCCTCTCATTTTCCCTATATTCCTACATTTTAAATCACTCTTTCTCTCATTCACAAATTATTTTGTTGACCTCTTTGGCTCTCTTATACAACTTTGTGAGAAATCTGTGAACTATTGCTTTTTTTATGCTCATCACCAGTGTTCTCTTTGGTATTCTCAAGAATCCTCTATGGTTGTGTTGTTGTTTACAAGCTAATGTGAGATTTCTTGAGGTTTTTGTGGCTTTGTGGGGTTTTGTGAGAGCATTGCTTGTTGAATTGATCTTCTTCAGCTGGTTAGTTTGCACTTGTGTTTAACCAGGTGATTGGGTTTCATTTACCCTATTTTTACTATATATTTGTAGAGTAATATATTGTTTTCTTGTTGCATAGTGTGGGTTACCTCCATTCTTCCTTTCTCTCCTTCAATCTATCTTACTAGTTTACTCTCATGCTTTGAGTAGATTAGTTTTACTTCATATTTACAAAATAGTTTGTCATTGTTGTTATTCCTTCTAGACACATATAGAAATAGCAACACAAACATTTTTTTCAATATTTTCTATATTGGCTTCCTATGGAGGTCAAAAGACCAAAATAGGGGCTTGACCTGAAGGCAAGCTCCCAAGCAGCCCCAACAAATTTCTCTTTTCTTTGTAGGTAATAGATTTAGGTGGGAAGTTCCATTCCTTCTTGTTGGATTTTTGATCTTTCTTCTCAAACTCTTATTCATTTCTATTATTCATTTCATCTATTTGGAGTTGTGTTATCCATTCCTTTTTTATTTAAGTACATTTATGTCACCTAGAGATTACTGGTTTGGTATTTTGTTTTTTGCTATGCAGTACAGGTGACTGGGATCGAAGTACATTCAAAACTCTTTATTTTTCATATGACTAGAACTGTAGTGCAATGCGCAAACATCCCTATGATGCATTGGCATCCCTGGTAGAGGGCTCATCTACTTAACATCAGGTTCCTCTATATTTTCCCTTTTCTATTGTGCTCTTAAAAGTTTTCCATTTTGTCTACTGCATTCCATTTCTAGTATTTTATCAAATTTTCTTTATCATTCAAATAATTAGTATAGTTTCCATTTATTTATTTTAGAATAAAAGGAATTGGTAACATTAATCTATGGAAAACTAGTAGATAGCAAACTAAAATAGTTCCTAGTGTAGTTGTAGAAAAAAATTCCTTTAGCTAATACCTCTTAGCCAAAGTGTATTTTTTCCTCTACATTTTGGTGAATCTGACGTTCTTTCAAAATTTAAACACAATCCCTTAATCATTTAAAAACAAAAAAATGTCTTTCATAACAGTTAGTTGTGTGTGGTGAAGATGAAACCTAGTTTATGAGCTTCATGACCCAATCATCTCATTTAGATTATATCATTCGTAGAATCTTGCAACATGCTACTATGGCTCATTCTCATGCCCCTAACACTCTAATTATGTTGACACCCAATTTTACAAGATTCTCAGTATGATACTACTATAACTACTCTTTCATCTCTGTCTTCTCTTACTATTCTAGTGACTAGTTATCATGACATTGAGGCATCCTTTGACCATGAGGCCGCATTAGGTAGTGTTCCACCAGAGCAGATCTAGGAGTTAGACTATCACCTAGCATACTAGCAGGATCACCTGGGTAATGAGGACTTACCTAGTGTTATTGTTGTTCCTCTAGTTGAGGCTCTTAACTCTATGTTGATTAATCACCCTAATGGTCTTGACTTCCTATGTGGTCTTGCTTATAACGTGCGTAGCAATACACCTTCATTAGCAAGATATCATGGGGTAGCTCAAGACTTGCATTCTAACATTACAAGTAATCAACTTTTTGTTCTAGTGTATGCTTCATTTGTACAAATGTATAAATCTTCACATGGCCATTAGCACTACACAAGAAGGAAATATATATGCTAGCTCATCGAGATTCTCTATGAACCCCATTAACTAATATGGGTTTGTTCTTCCTTCATGTCCCTTACAATTTACTTTTCCTAGAAGCCTCCTCGACAGCTCTCAAAAGCTATCCCTTCCCCTTATCTCTACTCCCATTTCTACACCCATGCACACCACAAATTGTTATTAACCAACTACTCTAGAATGCTGGTTCTTTGTAGCAGTAGCTTTCTTCTCTATCCACCTCATCTATGCAGCCTCTCATTCCCGCATATTACCGATTCAATCCATTATCACTAAGAATCCATGCTATCCACTTCCCCAAGGCTTCAAGCTGCCACATTTTGAAAAGTATTCTAGGAAAGGTGATTCCTAGATGCATATATCTACATTCATTGTCTTGTGTAGTGATTTTATCTTTTAGGACCAATTGTTAGCAAATCTACTCCCACATTTCTTGAAAGACACCATATTGGATTGGTTTTGCTCTTTGCTTGATCATTCAATATCTTCTTTTGAGAAGATGGTAAATTAGTTTCTCCAACATTTCAAGGCCAACATTGGGCCATAGGTCACCTTCATTAACCTTGTCCATTGTCTCTAGGGAGTGAATGAAAAGGTTATTGATTTTATTTGTAGATATCAAGCTTTATTTTTGCAAATACCTTATGCCCTACTAGATTCAGATGTGGAGCCTAGTTTTTCATTGAAAACTTGTAGCCTCTAATTAGGGATAAGATTTTTTTGATGAAGTATCCATATTTTACACACTTATACATGACACTCCATGATTAACTAAAGACAACTAGCCAATTTGAGGTTCCTACCTCAACAGCTCCTATTGGGTAGTTTGGTGCCTCTTCTTTATTTAGCAATTACAAAAAGAATAAAATTTTCTTCAAGAATAAAACATCAATAGTGATAAACAATGCAGTGGTTGCAACACATTCACAAGCTTCTCTAGCCCTTTTTTCTTCCAAGAAAAAAATAGTTGTAAGTTCACATCTCTTAATGAATCTCTTTATTCTATTTTGTACTAGCTCCTAAATAAAAATTTAGTGTAGTTTCCGTCCATCTCCCCCTTGGATACTCACAAACCCGTGTTGCCTTCTTATGACTTGAAGGCATTTTATCAATTTCACCATATTTTAGGGCATGACACTGAAAGATGTTTACATCCTAAACATATTGTTCAAGACTACATTGATCAGAATGTTATCTAGGTATCTTGTGTTAATGGAAAAGAAATAAAATAGTTGCTCTACATAACCAAAACTTGTAGATATACACCAACCCTTTGCCTCACCACTCCTCCAGATTCATTGACCTTCCATCTTCATCCATGGTGCTAGATAAGATTGCAGATGGGTCCTTAGCATCCTTTTCCAAAATGATAGGGATGGTGGGTGTTCACCCTTACCTTGCTCGAGAGCATCCTCTTCTTGAACCTATTATTTCTTTTACCCCCATCAATGTGCCTATGCATGTATACGACGGCCCTCTATACATTGCCACTGAGGTCAATGGAAAACTCATAAGGGGTGTTCTAATTGATCCTATATGCATGGTAAATGTTATCACATAGGAATTCTTATACATACATGAACTGTAAAAAGACACATACGAGAAATCATAAGTCTACATAAGGTCACATGATGGGATGTCTCATCCTACCATGGGTTTTCTTACACTTTCCATCCAGGTTGGACCTAAGACCCTAGATGTTTCCTTCTCCATCATTCCTACCTCAAACCATTTTTGTTTAAAGTTGGGCCAATCATGGCTTGCTTCTATGGGAGTAGTCCATTCCATAGTTCACAAGTGTTGAATTTTTTTGCATGATGGACTAGTGCATACAATCCACCATAGTATATTTTAGCCTCTCACCATGCACAATAAATTCTCTTT
The DNA here is from genome assembly GCA_027924645.1 of Cunninghamia lanceolata. Taxonomy (NCBI): domain Eukaryota; kingdom Viridiplantae; phylum Streptophyta; class Pinopsida; order Cupressales; family Cupressaceae; genus Cunninghamia; species Cunninghamia lanceolata. The sequence goes on from BSBN01000202.1 coordinate 10,961,376, forward strand.
GGACTACTTTTGACTGGCCTCGACTAAGCCTAGATTCGACCACATAATTACTTTTTGTTCTTGTCATATCAAATGTTCAAAGCTAGTTAGATTGCACAATTTTTTGGTGGCTCTTCCTCTTTGTCTCGTATGGTTTCTTCTCCCTTGGTCTGTCCACCTTTGTAGGTTACTCCTATTCCTTCTACTACCCCACAGGTAGTAAAAGGAAAGCATCCCATTCCTACGTGCTTGGTCTGTACTTGGAAGTTCCATCTTCAACCTCATATTTGAGGGCTACAAGTCATCAACTAGTATAACCTCATTCACCTTGCACTCCTGTGGTTCCTCAACCTTTGATGGCTACTCCTATTCCTCCTATCTCTTCGATGCTATAAGTAAAGCAACTTGTGTTTTAGGACCCTTATCCTCGTCTTGTTGTTCCTCGACCTTCTGTGGTTGTTCCTATTCCTCTCACCTCTTTAGTGGAACGCGGAAAGAAATTCATATTGTGGGAACCTCCCCCTCTCACTATAGTTTCTTAACCCTTGATAGTTCCTTTTGTTCCTCCTCCTATCCCTAAGATGAAAGAAGAAAAGGAACCTAAGTTGTAAAATCCCTTGGCTCCTTCAATAGAAGCCCTAGCTTGTACAAGATGGAATCAACTTGCAAGAAATCACAAGCATCATCAATGTACTATAGCTTGAGAGCATTCTGCTGATGTACAATCTCTCCTTGAGCATCCTCATCCTATGCAACCACTCCTTGATCTTGCCTCTCCCTTTGAGCCTTAGCCTCTTTTTTCCTAGCCTAAGTCTCTCTCATCCTCGATGCCTACCTCTCTTTAGTTGGATATAGACGAATGTCACCCTAAAAGGGTGCAAGTAGTTGTGAATCTTTCTATTGAGGATCCCATCCTTTCATTCCTGATATGCCACCCTTTTTAGAGCCCTTGGACCTTTATAATGTTAGTGTTATTTCTAGCACCACTCCTACATATCTCATTCCATTTTAGTGTACTCACCATGAGATCTTCCTAGATGTACTCCACCCTACTACCATAGACATTGACATACCCCATCTGCCACCTAAACACAAGATTGAACATTACTTTATACCATTATTTCACAAACCAAAGTGCATGTTTCCATCTCCTCTACCTCCAAGCCCTTCTTTATCACTTTTTCCAACTATGGAGGATTCTCCTCCACCCATGACTCTCAGTGCTTGCATCTCTACTAACAACACTAATGAGTCATGCTTGGTACAATATTCTAATAATGACTCTAATGGTTCCTCCCCAATGGAGTGTGTCTTTGAGTTTATTATGAATATTCTATCATTGTCCTTGATTTTCATGCAATCGTTGACAATTGTCTCTACCAATGCTCAAGAGGAACCTACTCCTACTATTGATCATCTACATTTAGTTCTATGGGAGTCTCCTTGTACTAATCTTAATGTGGTGCCCATGTTAACTCTTCCTCCATCCCCTTATGATAGCCAAGATTGGGCCATGGATGATTTGATGATGCATAATCCATGAGGGTTATACCTTCATTCCATGTGTATATATGTGTTTGCATGCATTCTTGTTATGTTTTCCCTATAAAATATGTGTTTTATGTTTATTAGTTCTACCTAAAGGACCCACAATTCCCTTGTAGACACATGGATATAGGACTTGAACAAATTTGTTGCCCTATTCTTCTATCTATTTCTACCTTCTTCTATATGTTTTCTCATTAATTATTTCAAAATTTGGGAATGATGCAAAGTGTTGGAAGATTTAGCTTCCTTCCATATTGACCCAAAATTTTTATTTTCTTTTGATTTCCTATGACTTTCTTCCATTGTGCTCATATTTTTACGTGATTGGGGAATGATGACGATTCTTTTAGTTGTCCCTTGATGATTCCCCTCCTATATATTCATACTGACCCTAAAGCATATATATCCTTTTGTGTTTTTGGTGATATTTCATGCTTTTATGTGACATGTGTTTGCATTGCTCAAAGTCATACCATGCATACACAAGATTTTTTGTATCATGACTACAACATCACTTATGTTGCCTCTCTTTGGGGGCATCTTTCTTTTTTCTCAAGGCCCATCTTTGGGAACATATCCCCCTATATATGTTTTCTAAATCTCTATTACTTCTGTTGACTTTTTCCCAGACTGGATGCTTATTCCCAGATTTCCCTACAAGGTAGCCATCAGTGATCAACAGGATCTCTGGGCCAGGGGCCAACAGTGTAGGAGATAGACTCTGTATTTTATCTCCTCTTCTTCTTTAGGCTCTGCAAGACCTAGGGGGGTATTCCCTACTCAACATCCATGAGGATATGCATACAAGGCTGGGATGCTGACAGAAAGCAGATAAGTCCTCCTGTAAGTAGACCAAAACTGAAAGATAAGAGCAAAGGGGCTAGCTTTGGGCCTATTTGCAGTTGTAGATAGAGGACTGAGGATCCTAAAACTAATTCTAATGTCCTAAAGATTGTTTTAGATTTAGATTTTGATTTTAAGTTTGGATGCAAAGCTGGACATGGTTGTAACACAAACACAAAGCAAGATTGGTGCCTATCCAGGGCCTGGAGTCAGTAGACATACACCTGTGAATGATCAACATGAATAGCTAAAACTAGATTTCACGGGGATATATGTGATACCTGCCTTACAGATATCTCCCAATACAGAGTGTTAAGTTATCTCTACTTATGGCATCCCTACTGCAGTATACCCTTCCCAATGTTTAACCTGAAAACAGTTTAATCTACCCCTTGAGGAGAAGTTAAAAGATCAGACATTCAACATAGGAATTCTATGCTCTAGAATCTAAACATTACCCAAATATCTAGATTCAGAAGAAGAATACATGCAATACTGGAGATAGAATTAACAAAACACATGCTAAGATAGCATTTCTCATATAAGATTAATCATGAAATCAGTGGGTTCATGCCAAAACATACAACAAGAGATACATAGACTCACAGGTTTAGCTGTATAGAGCAACCAGATCAGCTTGTTTTGAATTACAGAGCTAAAAATCTTCAACTTTCAACAACCTAAAATGAGTAACACTTCCTGCTTATAACAGCCAGGTAGTGTACCACAGCAATTAATTACATGGTTGACCAAAAATCCCCCTAGATACACAGTATCAGAAAAATGGCGCTCAATGCATTACCAGATTGGTGCTCAAACATGAATGCAGTAGGTAGGGGAGGAAACAGGAAGAAACCTCGAGCCCTGCACCACTGTCCGTTGATGTACACCTTCCATCAGGTACCAGATCCGTCCATACCTCTGCAACCTTCGCCATTAATGGCGCACCAACCCGCGGCCTTGGGAAAAACATCAACTGTGCATCGCAACCACTTCCCGCCAAAATTCCTCATCGTGATATTTCAAAACATGCAGGGTCGAATTATCCCACATGCACCCCGCGGCGACCTTTTCAACACTTTATATACTAGGCCACGAGCATATATAATGTCGGTGCTTTTGCTCCTGACGACACTAGTATAAGACTTCATCATCATTATCCTTCAGCAGCATGATATCCTGTCGCTTGAAATATCACCCTGACGTCAGCATCATATCACAATATAACCTGCATGATAATCGCCTTCATCGGCACAACCTGATCCATCGGAGGAAGATCCTCCTGCTTAGCTGATACCAAAATGTTTGGCCGATGAACATCCTGATGACGTCACCGTCATATCTGCCTACTGCGCACCTCCTCATATCCGGATGACGTCATCATCATATTCGTAACATTGGGGGATCTTCATAAGATGACTTAGTGTTAGAAATATGACCCCCCCAGGACCTTGATGATGTCACCACCACATATCGGCATCAGGATGATATTCGGAAGATAACCAGATATTTGGAAATATCATCCTGATGCACACATATCATGCTGCACTGTAGCTCCACTATAAGATCGGGGTGATAGATGAATATGCCAGATATTTGAAAAGATCACCCCCCACTAGATAATGCATGAAGCCGACAGGCAGATATCTCCCTGATATCAGCATCATCATGATGCTGGAACAAACATACATCCAGGTGATATTCAAATATGAAAATATCACCCCCTCCTTCAGAAATATCATGATGCAGATAGGTAGAGAAATAGATATCACCCTGACATAAGAATGACGTCAGCATCATCAGGATGATAAAACAACGAACATGAAGTGATACAACAACATCAGGATGATATTGACTAAGATCATCCTGACGTTCAAAATATGATGACCACGATGAATATCGGGTCGCACTTAGAACTTTACAGCAACATCATCAGGATGATCTTAACCAAGATCACCCGATGTTCAAATATCACCCTGGCGAAAGATCATGTAGGCAGAAAATATGATGACCCTCGTAAGCAACACGGCGATAACTGGAAATATGATGATGATGATGACGACCCTTAAGAAAAAAAACAAGTCAGGTCGAACAACTCAGAAAATAACCCCTTCAGAAGATCGAGGTGACATCATCATCATAAAAGGGCAAGGTGATATTTGGTAAATCACCAGATACTTGAAAAATCACCCCCGTAAGCAAATCAGGGCACACTGTAGCTCATCAGCAGGATCGAGATGATATCCAAACATCACCCGATATTGAAACATGATGATCCTGATAAAAAAATGGTTGAAAGAAAACATGATGATGATGACCTCCTCCTTCAGAAAATGTGATGCTGCAACTGAAAAATGCCGAGGAGGTCCAACACTTAGGAAAATGGGCAAGAAGATATAGGGTTCAAATGAAGAAACCCCCTAAACATGAAAAAATCAACCTCCAGGTCAAAATGAGTGCTAACACTGGCTCCGAATGGGGACGTGCAGGTGAAAACCTGCAGCGAGAACCAGATCTCCGGGCAGACCAGGCAAAAAACCAAAAAGCACGAACTGCACAAGACATTTACACTACATACATGTTTTTACAAATGTGCACAGCGACAAGTCATTTATGCAAAATAGAACTTAAGGAATTGGCCATGCACAGGCAATTCCAAAACTTCACCATCTAGGGCCTGGAGGAAATAAGAATCCTCCCCATGAGCACTGCAAATCTGATATGGGCCCATCCATAAGGGTTCAAATTTACCATGTTTACCCTTTTCTTGACCTTTTGCATTCCAAATGAGCACCAGATCATTGACTTGAAACTTCCTTTTTATAACTCTCCTGTCAAACTGATATTTCATATCTTGTTGTCTCTTGAGATTAATCTGGTGGGCTTTCCTTCTATTTTCATCCAGTGCAACCAGCTGGTTCACTCTTTCTGTCATGGAATCTTCAATCTCCTCATCATTTTCTTGAATGAATCTGTAAACTGGTAGGAGATTGTTCATGGGCAATCTGGCTAATGCACCATATACTAGCTCAAAGGGTGACATTCCAATAGCCCTTTTTACTGTCACTCTATCAGCCCATATGGCTAACTTTAATTTTGAGTCCCAAGCTCTCTTGTTCTTGTCCAGTATCCTCTTGATAATTTTCATGATGCTTTTATTGCTTGATTCTGCTTGACCATTCCCTTGTGGGTGATATGGTGATGTATATGATAGATTTATCCCATACCTGTTGCAAAAATCAACAAATTCACCTGATCTGAAGCACATAGCATTATCAGTGACTATCTTCAATGGTACTCCAAACCTGATGATAATATTTTCTAGCATGAAATCTGTCACCACCTTACTTGTAGCTCTCTTAGTTGGAATGGCCTCAATCCATTTGGTAAAGTAATCAGTTGCCACCAAAATCCAACTGTGTCCCCCACTTGATTTGTCTGCAATTTCCCCTATGAAGTCAATTCCCCATTGCTGAAATGGAGCATCCACAGTTACAGTTCTGAGGGGTAAAGCACCATCATATTTTAGCTTTCCTGAAAATCTTTGGCAAGGGTCACACTTCCTCACTAACTTTTGTGCATCTGAAAAGAGAGTGGGCCACCAATATCCTGCTCTGAGAATTTTATGAGCTATTGTTTGGGTAGTATAATGTCCACCACACAATCCTTTATGAATATCAATCAAAACATTGTTAGCCATATCCTCATCCACACATCTCAGCAGCACACCATCAGGGTTTTTCCAGTATAGCTCACCTTGAGCAATAACATACCTGATTGCATGTAACTTTAAAGTCCTCTTTTGACTGTCACTGAAATGGGAAGGACAATTCAGATTTTGCAAGTAGTAGATAATATCCTTGTACCATTCAGATCCTGATACATTTACACTCTCATTTTGGACTGCATTAACTTGGCATGCTTCCAAGTTTGACTGTGCCATCATCTTGGCTAATCCTTGTCCTCTTATCAACTTGGTAACTTGTATGTCTATGTTAAACTCTTGCAGTTTGTTTATCCATCTGCACCTTCTTCCAGTCACCTCCTGCTGAGTGAATATGTCTTTGACTGCTATATGGGGTACATATGCAATTATATATGATCCTACCAAGTATGGTCTGAAAATTTTGATGGCTCTGACTAGTGCATATGCCTGTTTTTCCATAATATCATATTTCAACTCAGAGGCCTGCAAGGACATACTGAAGAAAGTGATGGGCTGTTCAAAACCATCTTCATTTTTCTGTAGCAAACATGCAGCAACAGTATGAAAGGAAGCAAATGAAAATACTTGGAATGGCCTAGAAAAATCAGGAGATTTAAGAACAGGGGCCATCTTGATTGCCTCTTTGATACTCTGAAATGATTCTATTGCTTCCCTTTCCCAGTGGACAGTTGCATCCTTCTTCATCATCTTGGAAATGTTCCTTGTGGTTTCTGCAAAGTTGGGAACAAATCTCCTAACAAAATTTATCTGTCCAAAGAAGGACTGAACTCCTTTTACAGTTTTTGGCATTTGAATTCTGTCAATAGCAGCCACTCTCTCTGGATCTATCCTGACTCCATCCTTGGAAACAATATGTCCCAGGAGCTTTCCTTCAACTACCCCAAAGGCACACTTCTTTGGATTTAAAGAAATACCATACTCTAGTGCTCTTATGAAAATCTGCTCCAGATGCAAACAATGCTGCTCTTCTTTCTTTGAGTAAGCAGTCAAGTCATCCTGATATACAGCCAGAATTGAATCAATCAGCCCTGCAAAAGCAACATCCATTGCTCTTTGAAATGTAGCACCTGCATTGGTTAGTCCGAAGGGCATTCTAACATACACATAAGTTCCCCATGGAGTGGTAAAGGCGGTCTTATACTGTTCTGATTCCTTTACCTTTACCTGATTATAACCTGAAAATCCATCCATCATGGATAAGAGTTCACAACCAGTCACTCTCTGCAACATAGCTTCCATATTAGGCAGTGGATAGTTATCCTTTAAAGAGGATACATTCAAGTTCCTGAAGTCAACACAAAGCCTAATATCACCATTCTTTTTTCTGACTGGGACAAGGTTAGACACCCAAGTTGAATGCCTGATTGGCACAATTATTCCAGCTTCCCTGAGCCTTTTGAGTTCTTCTTGCATCTTGGGAGCTAAGGTAGGATTAATAGGTCTTTGCTTTTGTCTAAATGGCTTAGCTCCAGGCTTCAATGGGATCTCATGCTGGAATAAATCTTCCCTATAGGATTTTAGGTCCTCATATGACCAAGTAAAAACATGTTTATACTTTTTCAGTAATGCAATCAGCATACTCCTAATGTGTGGTTTGAGCTGTTTACCAATGTATACCTTCTGAGGGGCCTGAGATGTCCCCAAATTTATCTCTTCTAAATCTTCCTTATTCATGGGAGATGTCCTTGTGACCAATTTATCTTTACTGTCAAAAGCTCTTTCCAAAGCTACCAACCCTCTAGGGAATTTATTAGTCCTCAATTGAATTATCTCTTTTCCCACAAGAGTTTCTTTTCCATCTATAGTCTCTACAAAAGCTTGGAAATCAATTTCTTGATTCTCATATTCATCTATGCAGTGCAAAAATTTTAACAAGTCCCTATCATCATTAAACACTTGCCAACTGCATATATTTTCTGGTACTGCAGGCCTAATTTTAACTTCTACATTTGTAACATCTGACAGAGTGATGTCATCTAGCCTTATTGCAACATTGGCTAAGAAATCAGCCATAACATTCTTTGACCTCTCTACCCAGCCTATTGAAAATGCATCAAATAGTTCAATGGTATCCCAAACAGCATGCTTGTATTGTTTCAATCTTTTGTTTTTTGAAGCATACTTATCTCTAATTTGGGATACAATCAGCTCAGAATCCCCAAATACTCTTAACATTTTAATTCCATGTTTGAGAGCAATATTTAGGCCTAAGAGTAAAGCCTCATATTCTGCAATATTGTTTGTGCAATCAAACCTTAGCAAGAAAGAGAATTTGAGGAGCTTACCAGTTGGAGACAGGAAAACAACTCCAGCTCCAGAGCCTTCTTTTGCACAAGCTCCATCAAAAAACATGGTCCACAAACCTCGCTGATCCAATTCTTCAATGCAGGCATTTTTCTTTTTATCTTCTGTATCATCTGAGACAACCTTGAAGTTATCACAGTCAGTGTCTACAAAGCATACCTGTTCCTCTGCTTCTTGGTCTTCTACTATCTCTGATGATCTTTGTTCTCTGATTAGCTTAACATCCCTGCCATTCATTGGAATCATGGCATATGACAGGTCCAGTTGCATACTTCCACCAATTAGTGCTGCCCATCTTCTTGACAGCAACATACCATACTGTGGCTTGATGTCAACCACTGTTATATTCATTTTATATCTCTTTTCAGGAAATGCTGCTAGTTTGAAATCTACATCCTTCATGATTCCAATAACTGGTACCTCTCTGGCATCCATAGTATAGCATTTTCCACATGCCTTATCAATTTTCAATCCAGCCTGTTGCATGATGGCCAAAGGCATGACATTTGTAGATGCTCCAGAGTCAAGCATACAATTTCTGATTATTTTTCCATTTATAACCAGGGATACATAAAATGGTTCCACTTGTGAAGGACACTTTGTCATAGTCACTCCTAAATAGACTTCAGGAGTCTCATCTTCTTCATTACACATGACATGTTTCTCACCCTGGGTCTGAACATTTTGTTTAGCTTGAAAAGGTACCCCTGAGATTAGGGATATTGTCCTACTCTTGATTTCTTCCACTTTCATCAGTTCCATAAGTGGAACAGAGACTTTTACCTAAGAGAGGACCTGAGCTATATCAAATGGAGCATAATTTTGTATAACAGTTGTAGCTTGCTCCACAATCTTGTTTTTATCCTGAGCTGATTTAGCTTTTACTTTCATAGTTCCCTGATCATCATTCTTGTCTTGGGAACCTTTACTTTGATCTTCAGCCTGAGGGATTTTGTTTTCTGGTCCTTGAGATTCATGACCTGTTCTATGTCTAAAATTCTGTTTATTATTTACCCACTGCCTTTTTTGTGGTTCAATTCCTTTATGACCATGCACTAGCTGACCTGTAGAAATATCTTCTGGCTGATGTGGGCTGCCTACTTGGTTTTTACCTCTGAGATTGTAGTTGCTTTTGACTTGAGCAACTGCTGCAGCTGTGAAGGCTCTAATTTCCTCATCAGAAGGTCGTTGTAAGTTACTCAGAAAATTGTGTGAGCTCTGAGAATACACATAGTTATCTTCATTATCTTCATCATATGGGAACTGTTGGCAGGCCTGAATTTGATGATCTGTATTCTCATCAGCATCATAAAGAGTGTATCCATTTCCTATGGACATCATATTAACATCATCATCTTGCACATAATGTGGCTCATTGCATTCATTACAAGATGTAGCATTATCATACAAGGATTGAGCAATCATACACTGTAACTTTGAATGTGGCATCTGGCAAATTATACACCATGGAGCATCATCAACAATATTTATAGCTTTCTTTAGAGGATCAGGAGTTTCTTTGACATGTTGAGCCCTCTGATTTGTGTGGTTACGTGGGAAAATAGGCTTACCATCATGCCAATTGGTATTATAAGGCATATCATGCAATGATGGCCTCTTTTCCTGCCTTTGATAGACTTGCCTATCAGGACCCATCCCTTTTTCACTTCTAGCTAATCTATAGCTTAGGTCCTTAACAAAATTTGCCAATTTGTCTATCTTATCTTCAGGGGCAGATGTATTACCCTGAGTGTTCTGAGGCTTGTTTGGATTCTGTAGAATTTTTATATCATCCCTTCTATTTGTCTTGCCCGATGCTTTCCTATTGTTTTCAATATTCACTGCAATTCTGAAAGCATCCCTGAGAGTAGCAGGACCTTTATCTCTTAATCCATATGCAGTTTTTGCATCAAAGGCATTGATATACAATATTATGCACATTGGTTCATTTGGCCTCATGTGATGTGGCAATTTGTTTAACACTTTAGTAAATCTTGCATTAAAATCTGCAACCTGCTCATTTGACCCTTTAGTGATACTGGTGAACTCATTTACAAAAAAGCTAGGGTCAGTTTTGTCACCATATTGCTCCTTGAACATCCTTTTAAAATCATCCCATGATGAAATACTCCAGTCAGGCAGATTCTTGTACCATTCTCTTGCCTCATCTATTAAGGATTGCATGAATGACTTCATGAAAACATCCTCATGTTCAACCTCAAAGTTATCCATGACATTTTGAAAGGCTTTTAGATGATCTTCTCCTGACACAGTGTTGTTTCCTAAAAATTTAGGCACTTGCAGCCTCAGATGCTTATTAATGGGGTTAGGATACCCAGGAATACCATCAAACACTAGCTGCCTGAATCTATCTAACTGCATGGGCTGTCTGTTTAACTGATTAACATTGACATTTCTGTTTGCATTCTGGTTTCTTACATTGTTCAGTTGTATCCTAGTATCATTCACATTTTGTCTCTCATCATTATGCTGATGTTGCACTTCATTTCTTTGCTGATGTCTCTGCACATTTGCATTCTCTAGGGTAGGAACTGAATCATTTTGGGCAGTTCTTAAAGCTTGCACTTTCTGCTTCATATCATCTCTGATTTTCATGGCTTGTAGATATTCTAGTTCTGCTCTTAGATTTCTGATTTCTTCAGCTAATTGTTCGTCCTTAGGCATGGAGGTAGATGGTCTCATACCATTCTGGTCATCATCTTCATCATCCCTCAAAGACTCTGCCTCTTCAAACCTTTCACTAGGGTCTAGAAATGGGCGTTCTTGGAACACCTCTGACCTCATTCTCATGCTACCACCCTATTGCCTCTCATATGCACCTTGAATATCAGCTTCTGCATTTGAAAAGTAAGGCACATGCTGTCCTAATGGCCTAGGGTTATCTTGCATATCATCACCTTTTCTGGGGGAACCCTCATGACTAACTGAGACAGCTCCCTTTCTTCTGTACATCATTCTTCTTGTTACTGGTAACTCTTCAAATAAAGGGTTTTGTTGGGATCTTCTCCCCTGCATATAAATTTTACTTTGACCAGTTGGGAGATTACTTCGGAGTCGCCACCTATTACTAGGAACTGTTTTCTTTTGAAAACCAGGGTTCTTTCACAAATTCCCCAGCAGAGTCGCCAATTTCTGTTGGTGACTCGGATGGGTCACAAATATATTTCACCAAGGAGGACAAAAATCACAATTTTCAAATCACCATCCCCAGCAGAGTCGCCAATTTCTGTTCACTTTTTCCTAGACTGGATGCTTATTCCCAGATTTCCCTACAAGGTAGCCATCAGTGATCAACAGGATCTCTGGGCCAGGGGCCAACAGTGTAGGAGATAGACTCTGTATTTTATCTCCTCTTCTTCTTTAGGCTCTGCAAGACCTAGGGGGGTATTCCCTACTCAACATCCATGAGGATATGCATACAAGGCTGGGATGCTGACAAAAAGCAGATAAGTCCTCCTGTAAGTAGACCAAAACTGAAAGATAAGAGCAAAGGGGCTAGCTTTGGGCCTATTTGCAGTTGTAGACAGAGGACTGAGGATCCTAAAACTAATTCTAATGTCCTAAAGATTGTTTTAGATTTAGATTTTGATTTTAAGTTTGGATGCAAAGCTGGACATGGTTGTAACACAAACACAAAGCAAGATTGGTGCCTATCCAGGGCCTGGAGTCAGTAGACATACACCTGTGAATGATCAACATGAACAGCTAAAACTGGATTTCACGGGGATATATGTGATACCTGCCTTACAGATATCTCCCAATACAGAGTGTTAAGTTATCTCTACTTATGGCATCCCTACTGCAGTATACCCTTCCCAATGTTTAACCTGAAAACAGTTTAATCTACCCCTTGAGGAGAAGTTAAAAGATCAGACATTCAACATAGGAATTCTATGCTCTACAATCTAAACATTACCCAAATATCCAGATTCAGAAGAAGAATACATGCAATACTGGAGACAGAATTAACAAAACACATGCTAAGATAGCATTTCTCATATAAGATTAATCATGAAATCAGTGGGTTCATGCCAAAACATACAACAAGAGATACATAGACTCATAGGTTTAGCTGTACAGAGCAACCAGATCAGCTTGTTTTGAATTACAGAGCCAAAAATCTTCAACTTTCAACAACCTAAAATGAGTAACACTTCCTGCTTATAACAGCCAGGTAGTGTACCACAGCAATTAATTACATGGTTGACCAAAAATCTCGCCAGATACATAGTATCAGAAAAATGGCGCTCAACGCATTACCAGATTGGCGCTCAAACATGAATGTAGTAGGTAGGGGAGGAAACAGGAAGAAACCTCGAGCCCTGTGCCACTGTCCGTTGATGTACACCTTCCATCGGGTACCAGATCCGTCCATACCTCTGCAACCTTCACCATTAATGACACGCCAACCCGCGGCATTGGGAAAAACATCAACTGTGCATCGCAACCACTTCCCGCCAAAATTCCTCATCGTGATATTTCAAAACATGTAGGGTCGAATTATCCCACATGCACCCCGCGGCGACCTTTTCAACACTTTATATACTAGGCCACGAGCATATATAATGTCGGTGCTTTTGCTCCTGACGACACTAGTATAAGACTTCATCATCATTATCCTTCAGCAGCATGATATCCTGTCGCTTGAAATATCACCCTGACGTCAGCATCATATCACAATATAACCTGCATGATAATCGCCTTCATCGGCACAACCTGATCCATCGGAGGAAGATTCTCCTGCTTAGCCGATACCAAAATGTCTGGCCGATGAACATCCTGATGACGTCACCATCATATCTGCCTACTGCACACCTCCTCATATCCGGATGACGTCATCATCATATTCACAACATTGGGGGATCTTCATAAGATGACTTAGTGTTAGAAATATGACCCCCCCAGGACCTTGATGACGTCACCACCACATATCGGCATCAGGATGATATTCAGAAGATAACCAAATATTTGGAAATATCATCTTGATGCACACATATCATGCTGCACTGTAGCTCCACTATAAGATCAGGGTGATAGATGAATATGCCAGATATTTGAAAAGATCACCCCCCACTAGATAATGCATGAAGCCGACAGGCGGATATCTCCTTGATATCAGCATCATCATGATGCTGGAACAAACATACATCCGGGTGATATTCAAATATGAAAATATCACCCCCTCCTTCAGAAATATCATGATGCAGATAGGCAGAGAAATAGATATCACCCTGACATAAGAATGACATCAGCATCATCAGGATGATAAAACAACGAACATGAAGTGATACAACAACATCAGGATGATATTGACTAAGATCATCCTAACGTTCAAAATATGATGACCACGATGAATATTGGGTCGCACTTAGAACTTTACAGCAACATCATCAGGATGATCTTAACCAAGATCACCCGATGTTCAAATATCACCCCAGCGAAAGATCATGTAGGCAGAAAATATGATGACCCTCGCAAGCAACACGGCGATAACTAGAAATATGATGATGATGATGACGACCCTTAAGAAAAAAATAAGTCAGGTCGAACAACTTAGAAAATAACCCCTTCAGAAGATTGGGGTGACATCATCAGCATAAAAGGGCAAGGTGATATTTGGAAAATCACCAGATACTTGAAAAATCACCCCCGCAAGCAAATCAGGGCACACTATAGCTCATCAGCAGGATCGGGATGATATCCAAACATCACCCAATATTGAAACATGATGATCCTGATAAAAAAACGGTTGAAAGAAAACATGATGATGATGACCTCCTCCTTCAGAAAATGTGATGCTGCAGCTGAAAAATGCCGAGGAGGTCCAACACTTAGGAAAATGGGCAAGAAGATATAGGGTTCAAATGAAGAAACCCCCTAAACATGAAAAAATCAACCTCTAGGTCAAAATGAGTGCTAACAACTTCTTCCCCTTTGCTACCTTAAAATCAATTACATACTAATTCTTTATGCAATTATTTTAAGATGGGGGCAATACTTTTACGCCTTCCACTTTCACACACATCACATTGATGGTACACTCTTTGAAGCATTTTCTCCTTGCAACATTAGTATCTTGTGGTCCTAAGAAAATGCACTTGCTTAGGCTAACCACCTTTATCAGGATTACCTAGCCATGCTAGTCCATGTAATCTCTGATATTGCTTAACATGTGAGCCACCTAGCGACACAATGCTAGTCAGTAGTGCTCCATTTTTCTACTTTTTGGTACTCTTTGTGAGTCACCCAACAATGCAGTTTGTTAGTCCTTGTGGCCTACAAGAGTTTGATATGGTTCCTGGCTCTCATAGTATGCTATCCATAGAACCATATTTTTATTAGATTGTTATAGATTTTAGTAGAATGTGCATTAGATTATATGATATGCTAACATTGATGTTTAGGAAAATCATATCTAATCTAATCTTTTTGGCATAGATTTTATATATGTGGTTCTGACATTGCCCCTTGTGTAGGTTTTTGTTGTCTAATACTATGGTTTTGTAGGTTCTCAACCTAGGGGCTTGATCCCTTCACTTGAAGAACTCTCTACGGCCTCTACAATATCCTTTTTGAGGTGATATTTATGATGTTATTTCCTTTTGTACTTAAGCATAACATATCACCTAGGGTCATAATCCCGCTAAAGTGGGGTTTAAATGTAACGTAAAAAATTACATATTATTACAATTTCATGCTACTTTTTGCACTCATTTTGGTGTCCTCTCCCCTAATATGTTTTAGGATTGTTTTGGCCCTTCCTTATCCTTTTTCCCTAAACCACACATGTGCATTTGTGTTATGTATGAGCCTTTGTGCTTGTTTTCATAAAAAACTATTTTAGTGTCTTGTTCTTCTCTTAGTCCTAAGTGAACATTCATGTGACAAGGAGATAGAGTCACTTGGATGCTAGTGCTTAGTGTGGATGTACATATGTCACACTAGTATCCCACATCTATGTGGCAACAAGTGATGGTTTTTGGGCATTATTGTCCACCTTGAGTGATGTTTGAGATTCTTTGTAACATCTTTACATCTCCTAGAACATCCTTCTTTGACCTATTCTCTCATTTTTCCCTCTATTGTTGCATTTTGAACCACTCTCTCTCTCTCAATCACAAACAATTTGTTGAACTTCTTGTCTCTCTTCTGTAACTTTATGAGAAATATGTGAACTATTGCTTTGTTGTGCTCATCACTAGTGTTCTCTCTGCCATTCCAAAAGTATTCTCTATGGTTGTGTTGTTGTATATATGCTAATGTGATAGTTCTTGAGGATTTTGTGGATTTTTCATGGGGTTTTGTGAGACCATTGCTTGCTAGATTGATCTTCTTTAGCTAGGCAATTTGTACTTATGTTTAACTAGGTGATTTGGGTTTCATTTACCCTATTTTTGCTATCTTTCTATAGTGTAATCCATTGTTTACTTGTTGCATAGTGTGGGTTACCTCCATTCTTCCTTTCTCTCCTTTAATCTATCACACTGGTTTGCTCTCATGGTTTGAGTAGATTAGTTTTACTTCATATTTGAAAAATAGTTTGTCACTATTGTTATTCCTTCTAGACACACATAGAAAATAGTAGCACACACATTGTTTTAAATATTTTCCATATTGGTTGCCCATGGAGGTTGAGAGACCAAAATAGGGGCTTGATCTGAAGGCAATCTTCCAAGCAGCCCCAACAAATTTCTCTTTTCTTTGTAGGTTATAGATTTAGGTGGGAAGTTCCATTGCTTCTTTTTGGTTTTGTGATCTTTCTTCTCACACTCTTTTTCACTTATGTTATTCATTTCATCTATTTGGAGTTGTGTTATCTATTCCTTTTCAATTTAAGTACATTTCTGTCACCTAGAGATTACTGGTTTGGTATTCTGTTTCCTAGTATGTAGTATAGGTGAATAAGATTGAAGTAGGTTCGAAACTCTTTATTTTTTCATACAACTTAGACTATAGCACAATGCATAGAAATCCATGCGACACATTGGCATCCCTGGAAGAAGGCTCATCTACTTGAC
The DNA here is from genome assembly GCA_027924645.1 of Cunninghamia lanceolata. NCBI lineage: Eukaryota > Viridiplantae > Streptophyta > Pinopsida > Cupressales > Cupressaceae > Cunninghamia > Cunninghamia lanceolata. The sequence continues at coordinate 10,977,816 of BSBN01000202.1, forward strand.
ATTAGGTTCCTTTGTATTTTCCCTTTTTCTATTCTACTCTTAAAATTTTTCCATTTTATCTGTCATCATTCCATTTCTAGTTTTTTATCAATTCTTCTTTATCATTCAAATAGTTAGTATAGTTTTCATTTATATCAAGTTTAGCACAAAAGGGACTAGTAACGTTAGTCTATTGAAAACTAGTAGATAGAAAACTAAAACAATTCCTAGTGTAGTTGTAGAAAAAAATTCCTTTGGCTAATACTTCTTAGCCAAAGTGTAGTTTTTCCTCCTCTACAATTGGGACTCCCTTTGCCAACACCAAATTTCCTCTCACCAATTTACAACATTCTTTAGAGAAAATGTGCACTCCATAATTCATCTTGCTTATAAATAATTGGTACTCCACTGAACTTGGGATGTGCAACACACCAAAGAGAGTCTTAACTCTTCCATCTTTGAATTTGAACTTAATTCTCGCATGTGACCAATAATTTTGTGAATTTATTATCACCCAAGAAGACTTTTCCATCACCATAGTTCTCATGCATATAAAACCACTCCCTATGAGGTGATATGTGGAATGACATTGGGTGACAACACAATAGTGTGTGCCAATTTTTAGCATAAGTGGGACACTCAAAAGTAACTTTTTTTAGCATTTTCAATTTGTGTCAATTGTATAGAACAAATGGTGAAGAATTTAAGGATGATGTAAACTAATGAGTTGCACTACATTTTCTATGTAGACTCAAGTTGTGATTTATTTCATTTTTTTAAAGAATTATTTATTTCTTTTTTTAATTATTTTTATTGAGTGACATTTACCATATTGCATAAAATTTCCAAAATTTCTTCGAATTAGATCATTAGATCCAATGTATAGCGCATAAATAGTTTTTGGTAAATTTTTATTGAATATTTGATTTATTTTTAATTTTTAAATTATTCTATCAATAATAACTAACCTATATTTTACCATAACAAATTTCTCTTGGCATTTGAATCTAAATTAAAATTTTATTTTTTCATTGGAACAAGGACATCCATGTGGAGAGCAATGCACTTTTAAAAGTTTTTCTAACAAATTTGTTATTTTTCCTAGTATCTTGAATAAAGGTCATTGTTTTTCATAATGGACCTACATTCATTATAAAATTAAAAAATATAATGCATATTATAATTTTTGGAAAGTTAACAGTAAGGGCTATATACTTTCAAACTAGAATTTTCAATTGAATTCATTTGATCCCCTAAAAGGTGAACCTAGATTTCTTTTTTGTCAGCATTTTAACAAGAGCAAAGTAGACTCTACCGAGGGTTTGATTTACACCTAGGATGATTCTATCTTAGGGGGTTGATCTAACCCACTTCAATTGCACCCCTTAGATAAAACTCCCCTAGGCTCAAATCATGTATTTTTTAAAGAACACATGGTTTTAAGAAAAAAATATGATGTCCCATGAGAGAGAGAGGCAATGATCAACAAGTTTAAGGGGTAGTGCTTCTTACAAGGTTTGAGGGGGTAGTTCACCCTCATGGGGTTGAGGGGCAATGCCCCTTACAAGGGTCAAGGGGGTAAAGCCTCCTGACTGCCTCTTAAATGCAACACTTGTGACCTCTTGTTGACTTTGCACTCTCTTTGGGCGTAGTAGAAACAATCATAGCTTATTGTTCTCAATGATCTTGTATGAAGGTGCCTTGGTCTTCCAGATTGAAAATCTCTTGAAAAATGCTTAGAGGACTGCCACTTTCTTGAACTTGACTTAGTATTTTGCTTGGATTCCTTGCTAGGTCTCTTGCATTAGATTAGGTCCTCCTATTTCTAAGGAGATGCTTGATGACATAATTTTGAATAGTTACAACTACCATTAGACAACTGCAAGATGATAGGAGTCTTCTGATTACTGAAATTTGACTAAGTTTAAAAAGTTTTAGGATCCTCCAAAACCTATAATCTGCATTATAACTCCTAGAGATCCAAAATCATTCTCAAATATCCTGAAACCATATACATGAAATATAAATTAAAGTATAAGGAAGTAAATGTTCATATCTAAATATCACTTATACTTAAATGTTTATTTCATGTATATAGCCCTAACCTAACTTAGACATGAGCCTACTCTAGAGTGAAAGAACTTGGAGGATTTTCTACACTTATCATATAAAGCATTTTAACTGCTGTAAAATGCGAGCATGTTAAAACACACTTGTGTTATAGCTCAGTAGTGATCGAGCCTGTTGGTGTTCCCAACTTATGGTCTGAGTTTCCCTAAAAAGTAGAAAACTCTTATCCTCAGGATTCTTAGGTCAGTGGCCAACAAACAGGAGATAGGTGTCTTCTCTCCTATGCACGTTAGGCTCTACAAGACCTAGGGGGTGTTCCCTTATTCAATATCACTTATGATAAACCTTGACTTCAACTGGATATTGATTTTGAAGTAGATATGTTCCCCTTCATACAAACCAAAACTATATGATCTGAATCAAAGTGGCTAGCTTTGGAATTTTATTCACCACATGCCCCAGAGAACATGAAACTAAAATCTTACTCCTACAAACTAACAAGTTGATTTTGATTTTTTTCTTTTTAATGTCAGTGTGATTGTCTAATTGTGGGCATTTTATGAAACTAAGCCCAACCTTGATCGGTGCCAATCCTAGGGTTTGGAGTTAATTTCTTACAAATGTAAACTTATTCCATAAGCATCTCAAACATACAGATTCAGAGGATTTCAATTGTTCCCTGCCTTATAGAAAAATATCCAAGAATGGATATTTCTATTAATTCTTCTTACAAAGATTCTTGTTACCACACATACCTCCCCATATCTGATTCAAAGCATTTTAATCTAATCCTTGATTCGAAGCAAAAAACCAGACATGTAATACAACAAATGTGTATCCAAGAACTTAGAAGCCCTTAGTATCTTTGTTCAAAAGAGAAATGTAGATAACATAGGAGACAATTAATAGAAACACATGCTCACAACATTACTCATATAATCTCAATCTAAAACTAATAAAATGCTCATAAAAATAGACATTCAAGATTTAACATTGCAAAAAAATGAACTCACAACTTAGAAATAGGGCCAACCTCCAGAATTGCTCTATATTTTCATTATTAAAATCTTCCCAAATCTCCAACAACCTTACAAAGTCATACTACCAGTTCTTTTATAGACATAAGAACATAGTACTCAAAAATTATTATGTACATTATGTCGGTTACATGAATCTTCCTTTACAAGCTACCGCCCATAGGCATTGGGAAGTAGTTTCAAATTACAATATGCATGAAAGAGAAAAAGACAAAATACAAATTTTCTTGGAGACTACAAAATCAATTGGAGAATGTATTATCCTTTCATATGATTGGGTCTTCATTCATCCAAGACATACTTCTCCATCCAAGTTGTATACAACCACTCTGTAGGCCATTGAAATGGAATAAATCTTTCTATTTTGTCATTGTGCCATGTATATTTTGCATCCAATAAAATTCTAGATTCTTTGCAAAATGTATCTAAATTGAATTCCAAAGCGTACAACTTGTCCAATGTAGAATTCAAAATACTCAAATTTGAGTCTCCCTCTACATGACTTGAGGATGCCAACTGGTTAGCCAGATTTTCAAAATCACCTTTCCATTTATCTATATCTTTGACCTGCCCATCATCTGTTAAAATACTTGGCATTATGCTCTTATCCATCTCCTCCATGACTTGTCTTTTTTCTTTCAAAACTTTGTCTAATTTCAATTGGAAGGCTACTACCTCCTTCAATATTAGCAGCATGTCAAATGTTAATTTTATTTTAGGTGGGGCATTTGGGGCAAATCTAGAACATTTGTGCAAATTTCTTACTTCCCCTATTCTTGGTAGCCACAACTTAATCATTTGGTCTAAGTTCTCCTTATCCTTCTCATGCTGATCCTGCGCTGATCTTATGTTTGAGTATTATTTCCATGTGTCCTTAGCCTTGGCTATGATCTTAGACAAAGTATGATTAATCAAAATTATGATTAACTCTTTAACTATAGCCTTCTTTTCACCTTTCAATTTCCTCACCTCCTCTTTCAACTCTTTTATTTCTGAAAGTAGTGGCTCTGTGTCTGCTGGGAATGACTCTACAGTCTAAATTAGAGTCGAAACATTCTAACTTGAGGTGCTTGGCCCTAACAACAACTGTTCCTTGTATTTATTCAGATCTGAGGTAGCTTGTCCATTACATCTTTCCCCAGCACTTGACACAGAGAATGATAAGTTTTCACAAAATAATGTATGAATTGGGAGCAATCAAATGGTTCTTCCTCCATGTCTAAAATTTTCACTAATTTTCCATCCACGCCCTTTGGTTTATGCTTGGGCATGTTGAAAGCTCTATATCTATGCTTGACTTTCTTATATCCTTCCTTCAGAGTAGCAAGATCAATCTATTTTCTAGCTGCAGGATTTAAATGAAACACACTTGAGATATAGGCCTTTGTGGTTTTTATCAAAACTATACCATTTCCTGCATAAACTACCCTAAACCTAGGGTCATATCTCTGTGCCATTGCCCTCACAAAATATAGATTCGGAAAAACATTTGGGCATATTAAATTTGCAAGGTGTAAATTCCAGGCATTGCAGACTGGGGCCTTATATTCCCTTCTATTGTACCAGTGTCTGAATAGAATCCGTGCGGGTACTGACAATTGAGCATCCTGACAATCGTAGCACAGGTCCATAAGTTTATCATTTGGCCCATCGAGACCATGTACATTTGTAGGTCACCTCAATGTCCCAGTGAGTTGGACCATAAGGTCCTCATCCAAGCTATGTTTTGATGTGGAAGGTTGATTTTCTTGACTCATTGTTTTAGATGATTTTTCACCGAACTAGGGTTTTTTCGTTCAACAATACTCTACTTCAACCAACAACAATTCTAAATTCAAATGGACATAGTAGGCACATAATAAACTTATTGGTTTATATGCAGAGACTAGGTAAGTGCAAAAAGATGGGGGGCTAAAAAGTGGCCACATTATTTTGAAAAAAAAATAATGCATAACGTGCTCATGTTATAATGTGCTCGCATTATAACGTGCTCATGTTATAATGCGAGCGCATTATTACTTCTTATAAATAAAAATAAAGCACTTCATTTCATTTCTTTTTCCTCTTATATACCCATGACCTGCAAACCCTAGGAAGCACACTTGTGTTTTGGAAATCTCAATTCAACACAAATCTTTGCAATTCATCACCAAAACGCCACCACAATGTCGAGCACGCCAAAGGAGTGAGTTTTATTTTTTTTTTTGTTTGAATTTTTTTCTAAATAGGTAGGTTTGAGTTGATTTTTGATGTAAATTTCATTAATTGTCAGGAAATGTTAATGCACCTCCTCCTCCTCCTCAAAATCCACAAAATTCTACAGAACAACAACCTCCTCCATCCATTCCTCAACATGCCCCTAGAACACAAGAAAATATAATGGGGCAAATTGAAAATAATAAAAAAGAAATTGAAGATATAATTGCAAGGTTGAAAGATCCTTCCACTTCAACCTTGCATAGGTCCACACTTGCTGAATCTCTTGAATCTATGTTATCAAATGTAGATTTAATTAACAAGCAAATATCTAGCTGGACGGATAAGAGGAGAGAGTTTAGTGACTATTATGCAGACAAGCTGTCATACCAAGATGTGAAAACATTACAAATTACAAAATTAGACTTGTGTTCGATTTTCACAAACCCACAAACAAATCAACCTCCACCCATTACATGCAAGAGGTTCCCTATCCATTGGTGCAACAACCAAGCGATAAGGGACAATTTTGGGCAGAGGTGGTGGATGGATTTTGACCATCCTCCATGCAATAATAATGAGGTCCCGCAATACTTTTTGAGGAAAATCTACTGCGAGTTTGTCCTCAATAAAGTGCCAAACTATTTTGATATGCGGGACTTCCAGGGTAGAGGTGGGGGGTCAGCACAAGATAGACTAGGGGCACGTGTTGACCCACAGGGGCCAATGAGACGAGTAATCAATACACCAGCCCATGAGCATGTTTCTATCCCTTCCATTATGAAGGAGAGTGTTGAGGTCGATACACTTCAGTCCATTAGTACCTTGACCCAGAGCATCATAGAGCATGCCAGTCCTGTAGCACAGAGTAGGTTGGGAGATAGTGCGAGGAGTAGGGTCCCACCCAATACTTGTCAGGCTTGCGGGTTAGCCTGTGGTTATGACCCCATGTATAGTCAGGATGCAGGTACACAAGCTACATCTGTAGCTGAGCAGATGGTGATGGTAGATATCCTCTTGAGTGAGACTTTCAGCCTTGATACTCAGGTAAATATTAGCAATTTTATTAAATTAAATTTATTAAATTTCATTTTTGAAGTGCAAGATTAACTAATTTAGTTTGATGATTTTAATGAAATTTCAGGGTCATAGCGTTGATGCAATTTTCAATGGTTCTCCACTTGCATATTACACTAGATCATCTACTGTCGGGGTATGTAACTAGTAAACAATTATAAATATTACATGTGAATAGCATCGTTATATGAATGGTATTCTAATATCTAATTTTGGTTGTTGAATAAGTTAATATTGGAGATTTCACGGCAACACCTGCCAGTGATAGTGGACTTCAAAGCTTCACAGAGGTAATAAAATAAATAGTTTAATGAATGAATTGTACTTACTAGATTTTTGTATGTGACTTGTGTGCTTTATTATGTGTACTTCCATGTTTAGATGAATGTGTGTGTATGTTAGGAGCCATGATTTGCATCACTATTATAGTTTTCGTAATTGGATAATGTTGTTTTATTTCTAGATGATGCAGGCTGCAGAGACACCTCTCGATGTTCATTGGGCAATGGAGCATGGTGTGACTTCTACGATTCATAGCTCCATGGCATTGATAGGGCTATGAGGCAGATTAGTAAATTTCAATTTACATTCATTGTTATAGTTGTTTATTTTTGAAAAATCAAAAGATTATTGATTTGAAGTTTAATTTCTATCTGGATGGTTTCTATAGGACATGACATCACCACGGCCTATTCCTACTACTGAGGCCAGTGAGGAGATAGATTATATGGTAGCGGTCAGTGATTATTTTGTTAAATGTTTCATTTTTTATAACATGTAATTTCTATATATTAATTTCTATACTTTTTATTGTAACAGCTAAAGATGTAGGAAGAACTAAATAGGAGGAGCAACCCTCGGGTTTGTAGTAGACCACCCACATGCGCGTCTCCATCCCCTAGAAGATCAAAGGCTACCCGTGATCTATTCTCTTCACCAGCCAGAGGGGAATGACTTTTTATTGTGTTCCTTTGTTGTATGCCTATATGGCATTTGTGGACATATATTGTGTATTGCATATAGTTGACATTGTATGCCTATATGGCTATTTTGTATATATGTTCTACTTATATCGACAGATATTGATGTATGCCTATATGGATATTTCGTTAATACAAATCTTTTTTATTGATGGCGTCCATACTTGCATTATAAATCCACATTTGAATGGATATTTGTAGATGGCTACTTCAAATATTTAAAGTCCAATTGTATTACATAGGATGTTTGTTGATCCAATAAGCTAGCTATTGTTATTCAAGTATCACCTAAACCTCATTTTGGAACTAAAAGATAAAAGTTGTATTTAACAAAAAAATGAATCATCATGTTGAACAGAAAATATTAATATTCTTTATGAGTAGCATACAATGTCAACTATATGCAATACAAAAAAATGAATCATCATGTTATTCTTTATGTTTGAGATCCTGAAAATGACTAAGTCTGGTAGCCTAATATCCTGAAACACTAAAAATTGACTAAGTCTGAAATCTGGTGGATCCTCCAAATTCTATAATCTACATGTTAAATCCGGTGGATTTGAGACCTATCTCAAACATCCTGAAAGGTATATTGAAAATTATTTAATGTATATTCAATGTACGTTATCCTCTAGGACTTACACTTCTAGGCACAAAATTGATCTAGGGAGTTAGGTACGCTTTCCCACCTCTGCAGACTCAAATCGGTGCCTAAGATTGAGACCTTACAGTGCGTCTAGAGAAGAAAACAAACCTTTGATCATCCCAAGTTATGGCGCCTTGAATAGAATTGATACAAATGACCTTAAGCATTGAAAATTTGACAAGGAAAACACATTATGAGTTTAGGCGCCCTTCATGCTTCATATCACCAATTTTGGCGCCTTGGCAACATAGTAGATGAATAACACCTCAAAATGAGCACCTAAGGATGATGTAGTCATACAAGGGTGCAAACATGTGTTAAAAGCCTTAAAATATCAAGGAATAATCCAAATTCAAGTAAGCCACATTTTCACACCTTGATCATCATCTAATGCACCTTACAAAGGAGGTCTTGAGCAACATAAACTTTAGGTGCAATTTCTTGCTTCTACAATCAACTTTGAGTGCCTAAGGAGTGGATTGGTGATGGACATCACTTTGAGTGCCTTAAAAGTGTTTGAAGGTTTGAATTGGTGAATGATAGCACCTAAAGGTCTTAGAACCAACTATAATAAGGAATTGAAGAATGAGTTAACCACTTTGAGCACCTTGAAGGAGAGAAGCATGTATATGAAGATTAAGTGAATGTTTGGAGTTTAGGCGCACTTTCCTTGTCATCTAATCACACATTGGTGCCTAGGAAGAGTTGACATGAAACAATCCTTTGAGTGGACTCCTTGATGATATCTCTCCCATTGCTTAAACTTGTTGAAATGTTAAAAGCTAAGTCGAATGGATTTTAGGCGCTCTTTGCCTTCAGAATGACCTTGAATTGGTGGCTAAGCATAACAAGAGAGTTTAAACCCATTCAATATGACACCTTGTAAGAGGAGAGCTTAAGAGCATGAGACTAGATGGCATTTAAGAGTCAAGATCATCAAAATCCAAAGAAATGGGCTAAGTAAGCTAAGGCGCCTTTGCTTGTCATTCAATACCTCCATGAGCGCCTAGATTGAAATTGCATCCAAGGACATCTAAGAGTAGGCGCCTAGAGGGGAAAAGTCATCCTAAGACCTTCATAATTATTTAAAGCATAAAAAATGCCAAGTATAAAGCTTCATGATGTTGGGCGCTCTTTCACCTCCGTATAGATCTAGATTGGTGCCTTAGATAAAGTATCACAAATCTATATCATTGAGTAAGTTCCAAGACGGAAAGGCTTACCTCAAGCATGTTTAATCATTCAAGGTCTTACAAATAATGAATAGAGCCTAAATTGATGCTAGGTGCCTCCTCTTGTCTCTACTATCTAGTTTTGGCACCTAAGGAGAAATTGCATCTAGTGAACTCATTAATTGGCTCCTAGGAGGAAAAGACCTTAAACTTACATTATTGAATCAGCACTTTAGAAATTGAGCCATTCCTAGTCAATTGGAGTCATAAAATATCAAATACAAAGTTAAATTGGACTTAGGCACCCCTTCATGTAATTTCCCACCATCATGAGCGCCTAGATCTAGGAAGATCATCCAATTATGCCTAGGAATAAGATACAAGTCCAAGACCTCAAATTTGAGTGCCTAGAAGTGTGATGGATTGAAGAAGCTACATTGGCACCTAAGGGTAAGTTGTATCTAATGACATCACCTAATTGAGCGCCTAGGAGGTATAAAGCTTAACATTGACATGAGGACAAGCACTTAGTAAAGGAGAGTTTCTCAAACATTTAAACATGTGAATGAAGTCATATAAATGCACTAAGTCATCTAGGCACCATTTTCCCCTTGTGTACCCTTACATTTGCGCCTAAGAAGAAGTTGCTTTAGTTCATTGGAGTGTTTGAGTATTGAGGATTTCTTAGCAATGCTTTGAACCCCTTTGAACAAGGCAAGATCAACAAGATACATCTCAAGTCTTCATTATCAAAGTAATCATATTGAAGATATCATACAAAGATCAGTTTGGCCACACGAGGAGAAGAACGAAAGTTACACCCCTTTGCAACTTTACACTACCTCCTTCTGACAATTTTTGGGGTAGCAAAAAACCTTTCACCACGGGAAAATACCTCAAAGATATAAAAAAATGAGAGAGGTTATTGTAGAGGCACTCTATGTGATCACATTACCTTAGATGGAATGTTTCTAAGTGACATGGTTTTTGAGTAACATCTTGTCAAAGATTGCTGCCTTTTTGCACTTTGGACTCTTCAGGGATATCGTCAATACAATGTAGCTCGGACTGTTTTGACATGTTTGGGTGAAAAATAGGACCATGCCTACCATAAATGTACCCATCTAGATGCATTGGAACTATCAGTTTGTTCACATCAGGAGCAGGATGAAAGTTACACCCCTTTGCAACTTTACACTACCTTCTTCTGACGATTTTTGGGGCAGCAGAAAACTTTTCACCACGAGCAAATGCCTCAGAGATATAAAAAATTGAGAGAGGTTATTGTAGATACACTCTACATGATCGTGTTACCTTAGATAGAATGTTTCTAAGTGACAGAGTTTTTGAGTAACATCTTGTCAAAGATTGCTACCTTTTTGCACTTTAGACTCTTCAGGGATATTGTCGGTACAATGTAGCTCAAACTGTTTTGACATTTTTGGGTGAAAAACAAGACCATGCCTAGCATAAATGTACCCATCCAGATGCATTGGAACTATCATTTTGGTTGCATCAAGAGCAGGATGAAAGTTACACCCCTTTGCAACTTTACACTGCCTCCTTCTGATGATTTTTGGGGCAGCAGAAAACCTTTCACCACGGGCAAATACCTCAGAGATATAGAAAATTGAGATAGGTTATTGTAGAGGCACTCTACATAATTGTGTTTCCTTAGACAAAATTTTTCTAAGTGATACAATTTTCGAGTAACATCTCGTCAAAGATTGCTGCCTTTTTACACTTTAGGTACAATGTAGCTTGAACTGTTTCGACATGTTTGGGTGAAAAATAGAACAATAGCTAGCCTAAACATACCCATCCAGATGCATTGGAACTATCAGTTTGGTCGCATCAGGAGCATGACACAAAAAATGCATAACATGATGATGTAAAAATGTGTATATGTGTAAAAATGCAATAGGAAATTAAAAAAAGACAAACCAATGTAACATGACTTTACAAAATTAATGTGAATACTTACAAATTAATCCAATGAACTATCTAGGTCTACTCTACTCTTTATTGTGTCAAGTATTGCTTCATGGTTAGACTCACGCACCTTCCACAAGATTTTGTTCAAAGGTCTATCCCGATACTTTATCAAATGAACATTGGATGCCACAACAAGGTTCGAGTAATGAAGAATCTTTCGATGCATGTCAAAGTCTTGAAATAGCTAAACATTAACACTCTTATGTGGGTACCTTCTAAGCCATGTTCCAGTAATAACCACTGAGCCTGTAGGGTATTCGATGTTTTCTCCATCTGTAACAGGGGCCTCCAATTTCTTTTTGGCCTCAACACAACAACATAAGTAATAATCTGTTCTCTCTTCATTATCTTCATCTGCAATAATTGCATATATGTGCCCTACATTGATATGTGTAGCAAATTAGATGAAATTAGTCAACATTACAAAAACACTACAAAGTAAGATGACATTACCTGGTTGAACTAGATGAAATTACATGCATATGCGTGCCCTATATTACCTAGTTGAACTAAATATGATGTGGTCAAAGTCAACTGATGATTCCATCTATGTTAGTTCCAGTGTCGTTAGGGGTCGATACGTGTCAAGTGGGCTAAGATAACTTAACTGCCATTCGTCAACCCACTCCTTTGACTCGCACTCATCCTATACTTAAATTGTACAGGAAGAACAAAAGCATGATGTCTTTCGCATATGGATACTCCATGAACCTGCAATTGAGCTTCTAAAAGAGTGCATCTCATTTGATCCTATCAGTGTAGAACAGTCCTCATATGGTGTAATGTTATATCATCTATCAACCAAAAAAATCTATGAACTAAAGACTTACATTCATTACCTGGACCCATGGAAGCATTACACCACTCGACAATCGATTTTACATCTGTCAACTTTGCATTGTCTTTATACTTTAACTCTTCTCGTGCTATGGCTCTTTTGATACATGCTCTTGCACCATCATGCTCCCCCTTTCCATGCCCGGCCTCACAAAAGTTCCACATATGCTAAATACCTGTAAAATTATGCCTCCTACTAAGCGAATAGAAATTCCATGAATTCTTGAATTGTGATGCACAATTATCTGACCATATGATATGCTGACTGAACGATATGCCCCTTCTAGCCAAATCATTGTAGAACACCTAAAAGAAACCTTGCACGAACTCTGTAGAATGCATGCGATCATCACTAATATAGAAATTATACCCTTATAATCTTTCTGTCATCCTCTGTACTATCATTTGCATGAATGAATGTGATGTGCACAAATATAGAAACTTGTGTGGAGTTGTAATATTGTGATTGCACCTCACGCTGTGGCTATAGACTGTAGTTCTTTGCAAAGTCAATGACTGAAACAATGCTACCAACTGGAAATGTGTCCTTGCATAACATGAATTGCAAGTCCAACCATTGAGCTCTATGGGCATGTCTTGCATACTCATACACTATGCTATCACGAAATATAGGCATAAACTAATACACTCGAATCTTTTCAATAACCAATTCACACCTCTTTGCTTCTTTACCATCTTTTGTATTGTATGCCACTATTTTACACTTGCCAAACTCTACTACTTCGTTTCCAACCGTATGTGTTATTTCCATATGTTCACATATTGGCAAATGTTGCAAGCCACCGCAACGATGACATGTGCCATCCAAGCATAATTTCTTGTAGAATATTTAACCTTCCTCTCTTTCACATAAAATTCTTGATATGAAGTCTCTTGAAGATGTTGGTGGGGCTCGTATGGCACAACCCTGCAAAACATTTTTGGTATGCATATCTAAACATATAGACCTATAAACATCAAAATAGTTAGAAAATTCAATATGTAATCTACAACAACAAGTAGTGCGTGTATGATTTATCTTGACATAGAAAGGTTTTAGCATTTCAAAATATCTTTGACAAATTTTAATTTGAGGATACTTCTCTAGAAATTTACCATAAAACTGTGTTTGAGTCTCATCCAAAAAATGCTTTGGATGTGGCTCACGGTTCTAACTACCAATTCTCCTTATTACCACATCCCTTTGATTTAGAGATACCCTTGTGTAATTCTTCCAAAAGTCTTCAATTAGTGATCTCAATGCTTCAACAATTGGTTTATCTTTTCGTGGCAGTCTCCTCAAGAACGCCCATAATTTATTGGTATTGGTGTCCTTAATTCTTTGGCGTCTTCCAACAGCTCTTGATAAATTTTTCCTATTAATTCTCAATTCTTGACTCGTCTTTCTAATGAGACCAGATTTCCTCGTTTGACTACTTACTAGAGTTGATGTAATCACATGCCGTGTTGCATTACTATCTTTTGTGCGTGAGGTGTTACCTACACTCTCATACGCACTCATTAGATTCTTGACAATAGATTTTTCACTTGAAGCCTTTGATGTTCTCAACCCAAGAATCTTCATGATGGACCTATACTTTATACTTCGCATCATTTCAATGAATAGTTGTGTAGACACCTAAAATTGACTTGCTCTGCAAACCAATTTATCCGTCCTGTTAATTGAATAAATTCAATTAATCCCTAACCATCTGTCTATCCCCTGTGATCAATTAATTCATTTAATTTATCACTTTTACCTTACAAATATATCCTCATTTGATTAAATAAATATTCACAATATTTATTTAGTTAAATTGTCCTTTTCCCTAATTCTCATTAATTAGATAAATCATGGTTATCTAATTAATCTAGCCTACTAATTAACCTACCCTAGCCTACCTCATCCTAGCCCTAGGATCAATTAAGCAAAACCTCTGTTTAATTAGTCCTAACCTTTCATTTGGGTGGTCAAACCTAGTTTAACACCTTTCCCCACATCCCCCAAATTAAAAATTGAAATAAATCACACATCACATTTACTTCTCTTACACACCCCTTACCTCACCCATCCTCATTCATTATCTCTTATCCCCAAATGAATTCTTAATTCATTTCCCATTCCCTAAATGAATTTTTAATTCATTTCACATTCTTTCACACCCATACCTCATTTATCACCCCTTTCCCCAAAATGAATAAAAGATTTACTTTTATTCCTAGCCCTTGATCTCATTTTTCAATCCTTACCCTCCATCCTCCTTTCAGAAACTCTATAAATGAGACCCCTCTCTAAGCCATTAAACCTCTGCCAAAATCACTCCACAATCTCCTCATCATACCACCATAATGCCAAAATTATCCCTCATCTCCATCTAATCTATCAATCCCCATCTCATCTACATTGTGTTGAAAACATTGAGTAATCCACATACATTCTGGTCTTGGGTAAAATCTGAGGAGCTAGTGTGTGCAACTCCTTCCCTCTTGGATTTGTGAGTCAAAAGGAAGGTATAATCATTTTTTTTGCATTTGATTTACATTCTAACTTTCATTTTGTTCTCATAGATCACAAGTTGACATCTTGCAGTCTCATTTAACTTTTCAAAGAATAATCTCCAAATCTTATGAGCATATCTTCTACAAGTACGTTTTGGAATCTTACCTTCCATTGGCTGCAAAATATTCTCATCAATATCAATCAAATACTTTGGATTTCTATGCAAAATTCTAGGTGGTGTTAAGTTAGGTAAATTCATCTCAACATTAGGAATTTTATCAATATTTAAATGAGATGGGATAGATGGCATACCTTCAATCAAAGATGGAATAGATGACATACCTTGAGGTTGAGGTGGGAACGATGGCGTACCTCCTTCATCACATGTGAGTGATGATGTACTCTCAACTTGAGATGTGGTAGATGGTGTCCCTACATGTTGACTTGCGGTAGAGGAAGTATCTCCAACTATGGTATTCAAATCTCTCGTAGCACGAAGTTTTTGTATTCGTTCTCTTTGTGCCACCAATACCATATCTCTTTGTGTTCCTCTTCAATTGACATGTCTTCATTTATCATGTCCAATTTCCTCTTCTCATGAAGGTCCCTCATAGCCACTGCTTTCTTTGCATTCTTAGCTTCTATCTCTTCCTGTGTTGGTTTAATTCTTGATCGTTTCCTCAGCATGACAGAGAATTTGTTTGTAGCATGATAAAGAGACCAATATTAGTTCCTAAGAAATGAATACAAGATAATAGTGGGATTGTATTGTTATTATGTTGTAAGGATTTATTCTTGTATACTTTGACATCATGGTATGTTAAGGTCTGTTTTATTACACATAATTATTAAAGAGCCCAAGTGTAGAAAATATACATGGCATCATGTGAGATTGTAGGCTACTTTCTTGATTGGGAATGTGTCTATTTTAAACATGTATGATAAAGGATGATAAAGTAATTCAAATAGAATTAAGGAAAATGTAAAGAACATGCATGTAAAGACTTGACATACCTAAAAAATGAAGATTTGATTGGAGAGAGTACCCAATTATGTAGTGTTTTTTTCTTCTTGCATCAAACTCCTCAACAATTTGAGTTTTTCACCACTTGCTTCCTTTTCAATGTTAAATTGAATAACACTCAAATATAATTACTAACAACAATACTATTAACCAATCTATAATGTTAAATTCCTAAAATTGAATCACAATTAACATTGCAACACTACAAAAATTAAAACTTGAATAGATATATATCAAACTTGGTGTGAAAACTATGTTATTTCCTCCTTCTCAAGTTGGCAAAGAAGAAAAGGTGGTGGAAAGATCATGCAAAGGTGGTAGAATGTGTAAAATGTGCATGTGAACTTCCCAACAGCATGAAAGCACTTCTTTTTTGTCAGAGCATGCACAGAATCAGTATGAAAATAGAGCATGTGGGCCTAGATCATAGGGGTCAACACTTTTTTACCGTTTCTATAGTAGGACAAAACATGAGCATGTTATAAGGCACTCACGTTTTGTCCTTCTATAGATTGATCCATAAATATTTTACCTATCTCACCTTCGATAGCACCTTTACAATATCTCACCTCTAGTTCCATTAGCTCATGTTCTATATCTCACTTATCTCTCCCCCTCACCTCTCTACCTCTCCCCTCTCTATGTCTCTCAGTCACTCCTTGTCTACCTTAACCCTAATCCCTTGACCCTTAACCCTATCGCTAAACCCTCGACCCTCAAACCTCAACCGTCAACGTCAAAACCTAATCCCTCAACCCTTAACTCTGATGCTTCGACCCTCAACCCTTAACTCTGATCCCTCGACCCGCAACCCTATCCCTAAACCCTAAACCCTAAAGCCTCAACCCTCAACCCTCAATGTCAAATCCTAATCCCTCAACCCTTCACTCTAATCCCTCAACCCTAAACCCTATCCCTAAACCCTATCCCTAAACCCTCAACACTATACCTTAAACCCTAATCCCTCAACCCTCAACCCTAAACCCTAATCCCTCAACCCTAATCTGTCATCCCTTAACTGTAATCCCTCATCCCTAAACCCTAAATGCTATCCCTATTCCTAGACCCTCAATGGGCTTGATACTATACCTTAAACCCTAATCCCTTATCCATAAACCCTCTAACCCTATCCCTAATCCTTATACCCTTGACACTCTACTTTAGCCCTAATCCCTCAACCCTCAACCCTATCCTAAAACCCTTAACCCTCAAACCTCAATGTACTCAACCCTTAACGTCAAACCCTAATCCCTCAACCCTTAACTCTGATTCTTCGACCCTTAACCCTTAAAACTTGAACCCTAAAACCTATCCCTACATGCTCGACACTTGACACTATATCTTAAACCCTAATCCCTTAACCCTCATCCCTAAAGCCTCAACCCTAAATCCTTAAACATTCAACCCTAAACCCTATCCCTAATCCCTCTACCCTTGACACTCTTATTTAACCCTAATCCCCTGACCATTAACCCTCAACCCTCAACTCTCAACATTAAACCCTAATTCATCAACCCTAAACCCTAATCACTCAAACCTAAACCCTATCCCTAAACTATCAACCCTCAACACTATACCTTAAACCCTAATCCCTATCCCTCAACCCTTAACCCTTAAAACTTAAACCCTATCCCTACACCCTCAACACTTGACACTATATCTTAAGCCTTAAACCCTATCCCTAAAGCCTCAATCCTTAAACCTTCAACCCTAAACCCTATCCCTAATCCCTCTACACTCAACACTCTAACCCTAACCTCGACATTAACGCTAATCCGTCAACCCTAAACCCTAATCTATCAACCCTAAACCCTATCCCTAAACCCTCAACCCTCAACACTATACCTTAAACCCTAATCCATCAAACCTAAAACCTAATCCCTCAACCCTCAACTCTAAACACTATCAATAAACCCTCAACCCTCAACCCTAATCCCTCATCCCTAAACCCTAAATGCTATCCCTATTCCCAAACCCTCAACCCTTGACACTATACCTTAAACCCTAAACCCTATCCCTCAACCCTTAACCCTTAAAAATTAAACCCTAAAACCTATCCATAAACCCTCGATGCTCAACACTATACTTTAAACCCCAATCCCTTAACCCTCAGTCCTAAAGCCTTAACCCTCAATCGTTAAACCTTCAACCCTAAACCCTATCCCTAATCCCTCTACCCTCAACACTCTACTTTAACCCTAATCCCTTGACCATCAACCCTATTCATAAACCCTCAACCTCAACCCTCAACATTAAACCCTAATCCATCAACGCTAAACCCTAATTCGTCAACCCTAAACCCTAATCCGTCAACCCTAAAACCACAACCCTCAACACTATACCTTAAACCATAATCCCTCAACCCTAAACCCTAAACCCTATCCCTAAACCCAACAAAACTGCTTTGCCTTATGTTAGGTTATTAAACCCATCATTTTTGACACTCTTCTCTTAAAGATATTTGAGTTGCAAGAATATGTCAGAAAAATGGCTATGAATTTTTTTAATGTTAGTAATGTTATATGGCATGTTTTTCTGGCCCATCTCGGGTTCATTATGCCAATAGGTGTACACACTATGAGAAAAGCTTTGCGTATGGTACATCCACAGTGAGTAATTAATAGTTGAAATTAGAAGGATGATCATTATGAGAAAAGATTTGCATTGGGGTACATATATGTTTCTTGCTGTCCACCCCGCACTTAGGGGAGGTATATTGTTATGAAACAGGCAAATAATCTCCCATTGTTTACTGGCTCTATCCACAAGAACTACCAAACTATACCTTAAACCCTAATCCCTCAACCCTAAACCCTATCCCTAATCCCTCTACCCTCAACACTCTACCTTAACCCTAATCCCTCGACCCTTAACTCTAAATGCTATCCCTAAAGCCTCAACCCTAAACCCTAATCCCTTAAGGTCCTAAACTCTAATCCTTGATCCCTAAACTCTAAATCCTATCCCTAAATGCTCAACCCTCAACCTTAAACCTTAATCACTCAATCCTTATCCACCCCTCTCCTCCCCTATCTGGCTCACTCCCATCTCTACCCTCCTCTGCTCTCGACACTATACATACATACATATAGGCATACATACATACATACATACATATAGGCATACATAAATACATACATACATACATATAGGCATACATAGATACATACATACATACATACATACATACATATAGGCATACATACATACATGATTAATAGCCTTAAACATAAAAAAATTTAAGGGGAACATAACGCGAGCACGTTATAATGCACTCACGTTATTTCAAACATGACAAACAACACAAACTTTTGCGGAAAAGGAAAAATGTAGAGCAAAACATAACGTGAGTGCGTTATAACGTGCTCACATTATGTTTTTCTTTGGGAATCCCAAGCCTTGGGCTTGGAATTTGCTTTGGACTTTTAACCCAAAGGCTTGGAGTGCCTTTTGAACAGCCATAGACATGTTTTTCCATATTCTTCAAGATTTCACATAATTTCGTTTGTGCTAACCCTTAGATTTTCACGTGTTTCAAGGTCAAACAAATCAAACACCTGGGTAATGTTAGGCTTTCTCTTAGCTATTTGACGATGTGATTTTTTCCACATTTTAACAATGTTAAGCCTTTCATCTTTAATTTCTTTTATTTGTGTGTCTGTTTTTGGGCAAAAACCACTGTTTGGTCTTTTTTTCATTGTAAATTAACTATTCATTGAAATTTTTTAAAAAATACATATTTAGAAACTAGACTCCATTCTACAAATATTAAAAAAAGAAAAAAATGATTTTTAATTAGTTTTCAAAATTTATAGGGGTAGCACAGCCAAAATTCTATTTTTTAGGATGTGTCCACTTTGAAAATTAGTAAAAAATCAAATATTCATGAAAAAATATCAGAAAAATTGGGCATAAACTACATGCTATTAGCTAATTTATCACCAAAGCAATTTTAAAAATACCAAAAAAAATTTGACCTTTTGAGGGAGCCACAAAACATGCTATGTTATGTTTTTTTGACAGAAACAACACCAATTTCTGTGGCTCCATCTTTTGAACCCCTTAATCTATGCCGTTTTAAAAAAAAAAAGTAGTTTAGAAAGTAGACTCAGAGCACTAGAAACATTGTTTTGGTTGCATCTCCAAATTTTGAGTGTAACTATGCTCAATTTCTAATCCAAGACCAGTATTTCCTAATTTCAGAAAAAAAGTGGCCACTTAAGACCCCTTTTTGGCCCCCCATCTTCTTGCACTTACCCAACTTGAAATCCTTCGTTCTTTTCACTTGGATGCTTACTACACACAAGAGCTCTTTCATGTTTGTGAAAGTAGTAAGAAAAACCCTTTCTTTTCTTCCTTAAGAGGTTTACAATTTAGGGCCTGTAACATTAATGCACGTCACCTTAGCTTTTACTCCAATTCGTATCATAGGGCGCCTCCCAACGTTCTCTACGGGAAGTTCAAATTTTGGCCATTGATTCATTTTTCCTTTTGTGAAATCGACGGTCACAGATTGCCCACTAGATTTGAAAATATATGCCCCTTCATTGAAAAATTAGCAGCCAATGAAATTATTCCAAATAGGACATGCTTTCTTTGCTGACTTCTTCACTTTTTTATCTGGTGTGGACACGTGGCACCATTTTGTAGTAGTGCGGTGAGAAATGGGCCGTCACCTCTTGCTCTACGTGAGTGCGATAATGCTCCCACATAGATATTCTTACACATGCATTAACTTTTCCTTTGAATGATAGCCACATGTTGCAATCTCGCAACCTCGCAATGAATCTTCTTGCTTGACAAGATTCTTGTGCGACCATGTGCTATTGTCGGATCGTTCACCTTTTGTAGTTCACTTTTCAACCTGACACTTGGCAGCACCACCTTTGTCGATTTTGAATCTTCGATAAGATGGTTGTAAGCCCCAACATACTCAACAGGTGTCTCCATGTCACAACCCCATAGAAGAACTATGACATCACCTTTGATGCTATGTGGGCCTGTGATATTTGGCTATGTGACATTTTCGGCCCTACAAGACTTAAGACTTAGACTTTTTGACTCAATGGGTGAGAGACAGTAATACTAGGTAGGAAGGGTTGATTACTCGATGACTTATAAGATTCAAGGTTGTGACTTAAGTAACTAGTGACCTATACTAGGCGGTCAAAGGTAGATTATAACATAAAGTAAATTATGACTGGATGACTTGGGGTTTAAGAAAAATAAAGATAAATGCTTTCAGACTTGACTTAAAACCCTAGACTTAGGTAGGTACCACCATTGGCTCTGATTGGGGACATTCGATTCACTGGATTGCAGTGAGGACCATATAAACTTTGGGAGCAGACCAAAAACCAACATAGACACAAAATCTACAATAGATTACTGTACAAGAATTGACACTATGTATAGTTATTTACAATCTATTTACTGTTGCAAGTATGAGGTGAGCCAGTGTTGTCATTGATGTCAACATACTCATACTGCATTGACAAGAAGGATTTGATGAGCTTTGTGCTGAGGATATTAAGAAAATTAGCCTCAGTCAGGAACAGTGAAGAACAGTGATGAGAAGAAGGTAAATGTACTGTATAGGTTGAGAACCGGAGGATGCGGATTAAAGGGTTAGTAGATATGAGTCTTGAGATGCTACAGTTAAGATTTCAGAGGTCCGCATGAAGATCGGAAGGAGTTGTGGCTGCCGGTATAGAACCGGGTCCGGCAAGTATCCGGAGGTGACAGAGGATCACAAAAAGGTCCGGTGAGGTCCGGAATTGTATTATCCTAATCTGCAGATTGGAAGGAGTGTTTGGGATGTCCGTGTGATGTATCATCCTGATTTGTGTATGATTTGGAGGTCCGGAAGTACCTCTTGCATTATGACAGTGGCGACAGACTGTATTCTTGAAGTTCCGGATGAGGAAGACAAGAGATCCCAGTAAGTAGAGGAAGTGCGGATGTATCCGGACATTCAGACAGGCTTGTGAAGGTTCTTGGATCATGTTTTGGTTTTGTTGTTGGTCCGCATTGATGGTAGAGCCCAGAATTGAAGTTATTCTTCCGGATGAAGTTCTTGCTTTGTGTAGCCGACCGGATGAGATGTTCATCCTGCGAATGTTCTTGTGATGGCCGACCGGATGCGTTATTCATCTTGCGGATACTCCTATGGTTGTTTGCCGACTTAGATGCTTGTTCCTAAGTCGATGTCTTGTATAAATAATGATTTGTGAATTCATTTCAGAGTGGTGTGAGGATGAGTATGGTATAGCGAAGAAACGTGCGAAAGGCAGAGCAGAGATTGTTGCGCTTAATTGGAACTGATCCAGACATGGTAGAGATGTCATTCTCCAGTTCAAGACTGTGATTTTCATCACTTTGTAGACAGTGTGTCTCCTTGTAGGCAGTGGGCCTCTTTGTGAGCAGTGTGCTCGGGCAGTGAGCCCTTATTGGCATGTGCCATTCATTTTTCCTTATTCTTCTAACAGAGAATAATTCTTGGGTTAATCACCCCGTGGTTTTTCCCTTAACCGGGTTTTCCACGTCAAAATCTTGGTGTTCAATGTGTTGATGCTTATCTGCCCTTGTGTTTATGTATTATGCTTCCATGGATGATTATTTGATATGCTGCTAACTAACAACAGTGAGTTAAGTGTTTGAATGAGGAGAAGTTTTATACAACTGATTCACCCCCCCCCTCTCAGTTGTATGCCCTAGATCCAACATTTACAACCTATTTGTACATTGTGCACAGACAATAACCTACTTATGAAAAGTAGGGTTTTAGGAATTGTCCGTGCACAAGCAACTCCTAAAATTTGCCATCAAGGGCTTGGAGAAAATAAGAATCTTCCCCATGAGTGTTACTTATGATGTATGGGCCAATCCAAAGAGGTTCAAACTTTCCATGCTTGCCCTTGTCCTGACTCTTGGCATTGCACATAAGAACCATGTCATTTACCTGAAACTTTTTCTTTGAAGCCCTTTATCAAACAAGTACTTTACTAAATTTTGCTACCTCTTTACATTGGTTCTTTGTGCTTCTCTCCTTGCCTCATCCAATGCAACCAACTAGTTCACCCTTTATGTCATTGGATCCTCAATATTATCATCATTCTCCTATATGAATTTATAAACTAGTACGAGATTGTTCATTGGCAACTTTGCTTCCAAGCCATACACTAACTCAGGGAGATTTACCAGTGGCTTTCTTCACTATTACCCTGTCAGCCCACGGTGCTAATTTCAGCTTTAAATCCCATGCCTTCTTATTTTTGTCAATGATCCTCTTGATTATTTTCATCAGGCTTTTGTTTTTGGACTCACCTTGGCCATTACCTTGAGGGTGGTATGGTGTGGCATATGATAGACTAATTCCATACTATCACAAAAATCTACAAATTCCCCTATTCTAAAACACATGGAATTATCTGTCACTAATTTTGCTGGTACCCCAAATCTAATTATTATATGCTCAAAAATAAAATCCATTACCACCTTTCTTGTAGCCTTCTTTGTTGGGATGGCTTCAATCCATTTGGTAAAATAATCAGTGGCAACAAGTATCCAACTATGTTCACCACTTGATTTCTCTGCTATTTATCCAATGAAGTCTATTCCTCATTGTTGGAATGGAGCATTGACTACGACATTCTTGAGAGATAATCCACCAGCATACTTCAGTTTTTCTAAAAATCTCTGACATGAATCACAAGTTCTTACCATTTTATGTACATTAGGGAAAAGTGTTGGCCACCAGTATCTTGACCTCAGAATCTCATGTGTAGTAGTTTTGGCCATGTAGTGTCCTCCACATACTCCTTTATGCATGTCACTGAGTATCTTTTTGGCTTGATTCTGATCTACACATCTCAGTAATACACCATCAGGATTTCTCCAATACAATTCACCCTAAATAATAACATACTTTATAGATTGCAACTTCAAAGTCCTTTTCTGATTGTCATTGAAATGAGTTGGGCAATTCATAGTTTGTAAGTATTGAACAATGTCTTTGTACCAATCGAATTGTTGCACACTAAATACCCAATCTTTAGCCACATTGACTTGACAGGATTCCAAATTTGATTCTACCATCAGTTTAGCCAGACCTTGTCCTCTCACCAGTTTGGTGATTTAGATATCTATGTTAAACTCTTTAATCTTATTGATCCACCTACATCTTCTTCTAGTTACCTCTTGTGTGAATATATCTTTGACTGCAGAATGGGGAACATAAGCCACAATCAGAGCGCCAACTAAATAAGGCCTAAAATTCTTTACTGCCCTGACCAAAGCATAAGCTTGCTTCTCCATTATATCATATTTCAACTATGTAGCTTGCAAAGATTTGCTGAAGAAAGCAATTGGTTGTTCAAATCCCTCATCATTCTTTTGTAGCAGACATGCAACAATTGTATGGAAGGAAGTAAAAGAAAATAATTGAAAAGGCTTACTGAATTCAGGAGACTTAAGAAGAGGAGCAGTTTTGATGGCTTCCTTTATGTCTTGAAATGACTTAATTACTTCATCTCCCCATGTCAGAGTCTCACCTTTCTTCATCATCTTTGATATTGCTTTAGTGATTTTTGCAAAATTGGGAATGAACCTTCTCACAAAATTGATTTGCCTAAAGAATGATTGAATACCCTTTATTGTCTTGGGCATCCAAATCTTGTCAACTATAGCCACCCTCTCTGGATCAATCCTAACTCCATCCTTGGATACTATGTGCCCCAAAAGTTTTCCTTCGGTCACTCCAAAGGCACACTTCTTAGGATTCAGTGAGATGCCATACTCCAACATGCTCTGATGAAAATATGTTCCAAATGCATGCAATGTTATTCCTCCTTTGAATAGGCAGTGAGATCATCCTGGTATACAGCAATTATGGAATCAATTAATGGGTGAGTGCGAGATCATGATGGGCCAAACAATGGCAATGGAGAAAAAACTTGCTGGATGAAAAAGTGTTAATATTTAGGCTAATATTTAGATTTGGATGGAAAGGATGCTAATATTTCTAGATCTAATATGGATTCCCTCCAAAAATGCCTTAGGATTACCTCATATTTAGGCAAGTGGGAGTCCCAAAACATGCCAACGAAACTTGCAAAACCACCCATTTAGTGTTATCCTAAAAATTTCCACAATTTCACCCTTCAAGTTGACAGACATTTTTGTAACTAAATTTAATCAAATGAAAAGGTTTTATAGAAGAAGCTACTAAGATTCTAAAAATATAATATATGCCTCATAATAATTTTAATAGGTAATTACTAATAATTTTCTACATACGCTATGTCTGATTTCCTAATAGATATACAAATTTAAAAACATCCATAACTTTCAACATATTAATCATTTTTTAAATCCAAAAGATGCATCACATTCTAGGACTGTTGGCTAACAGATTTGTCCTTATTTTGAAAATGTTTTATTCTGACCCTATACCCTTCTTTGAAGAACAAATGAGTTAAGCAACAAATGGGTAAACTTTTTAAATTAGTTCCCCTCTAAATTTAGGTATAGCTCCCTTTAAGATTTTCAATGAATTTAATCTATTCAACTATCCAAATGCACTTTTAACCAGAAAATGCCTAAGGCAAACTGACATTCATACATAACCATGTTATGAATGTGGTAAATTTATGCAGTAATAGTAATTAATAGAATGCACATATTCTATTTTTTGATACATTTAAGTTCATGAACACATACATATGAATTTGCTGAACCAATAAATAATAGAACACATATGACGATTTGTCCAATAAAAGAACAATTACCAGATGAAAGGAGATTTCACAAAGAAAATCCAATTCCAAACACTCAGATGCACAGATCTAAGTAAACAATAATTGTTTCTTCTTCTCATTCACAGATGAAAAATTTCTCAAACAATCATCATATACTGTAAAACCATAAAAAAGTTTAGCTAAAATTCCCTTCTTTTTCTTTTCCTATCCTTCTATATCCTTTTAAAAGATTCAAAAACCTATATATATGAATGTCTTAATCATGTCATCAAGTAAACCAAACCCAGAGTTAAAGTAACTCTGACCCATACGGGATTTAGTTTATAACCAACTGATTTAAAGACCAAGATTATAGAAATAGCATAACAGAGGAACTGAATAAATAAAAGTGAACCAATAAGATCATGGCTGGGACAACGGATTTGCATCTCCAGATTTGCCATCAATGGTTTGGGAAGCACGTTGAGTCTTCCACTCCTGAAAAGCTACAACAAAATCCTAAATCCTCAGGAAGTTAGGGATCCCTATGTGTTTCACTCTTGATTTCCAAACTTCTTTATCACTTCTCATTTTCCCAATTTTTCCTTTATGCTCTGGAAGTGCGTCGATACAGAGGTAAAGTAGAGACTCCACCTTAGAGATTTGAGAGAAATCTTCAATTAAGATATTGTCATTCTCTTTGACAAAGTTAATTTTATCCTTAAAGGATTGAACCACTGTGTCAACATCATCCTCTGGTTTCCCATCGTCCCTTATGTATTTAACATCAATGCATTGCAAGTCATGCTGCAGCAATTGAGTGAGTTTAGTTATTTCTTTAATCAACTTTGTAAGTTCAAAGCATCCCTATCGTGATATGGAATTTCTCCATTCAATATTTTTCGTATTCACATATAATAGATCTTCATCTAAACCAGTCAGGCTCTTTTCTGTCAAAAACTTCGCTACCCCATATTTCTGAACTTCGTCAATCTGATTTATCACATTTACCCATTTACCTTCATCTTTCACCTAGGCAGTAATCTGTGCTTTAAGGTCCTCAATGGTGGCAGCAGTCAGATCGTATATATTCTTGAGTTCACGAATGTATACAGTTCCTTTCTTTACAATGCGGTCCAACCAACTGTCAAATGTCTTTCCCACCATTTTGTTTCTGTGAACTTGATCCAATATCTTCTGGTTAACTGGTGATTTAGGGTCGAAAGACAGGGAGAGCTATGAAACTGGCTGCAGGTTAGGGTTGTGGATAGCGTCAATGTACTCTGCCATTGAACGTAGAGTCTGCTTCAATTCCCTTTTGTCCTTTTCATCCTTCCAAGTTTGACTAACTTTCCTCTTGGTAGATGCTTCAAGGTGATGAACATCTGCAGCTCTTGAAGCAGCACCGAGATCCACTCTCTCGACAGTGAAATCCTGCACAGTTGGATCTTGTACTTCTTCCTCAGTCACTAGTTTGGCTATCTCAGCACTCCAGTTTCTAGTATTTGGATCAATGTTTATTTTGGATGTCATTGGGTGTTTTCCCTAAACATTTGCTCACCATGTCCTCTAAGGGGACAGTAAAAGGAATTATTTTTCTCTTGTCAGAGATAGAACTCTCCAACCACTTAGGTGCAAGGGTTAAGGTTTCCTTTTCAGGGTCCAATCCATCAGAGGATATATTTGAAATTGTTAACATCTCAAGGGTCTCTAGAATGACCTCTGACTATGGCCCAGTATCAACTTCCTCTGTTCTATGTGGACTTGATTCCTTATCACCCATAGGTTCCCCTGAATCCTCCTCTGAATTCAGATCCACAACTATTGTTTTAGGAACTTGTTCTTTTCTTTTACTTTTGGTCCTCAACCTGGTAGCATGAGGGGGTAGAATAGCTGTGAGGGCTCTTCTAGATTTCTTGGTAGTAGGGCTCCTTCCAGTTGATGACTTGGAAGCACCTTCAAGATATCTGAATTCACTGTGAAATTTGAGTAACAAGAACCTTATACTTCCTACATTATTCTCCTCTGTGTTGCACAGTATGTTTACTTGCTAAATTCGGCTTGCTCTTAGTTAATAATGGCATTAACTAGATTGAATAATTATCACTCGGAGCAATACGTGCTAGAAATATTTGAAAAGACATGAATTCTGACCTCTTCATTAATAGCAAGTATTATTCACGCACCATCATGATGGTATAATGATTATTCGTAACCTCCGCCAAATTAGAACTCTCAGTTTCATAATGAGCCTCTGACATATTTTCCTCCAACTTTCCCGCTAAATTTGACTCAGAAAGCCGTGGGAATAAATGAGACCAAAGTCACCAAAACTTTGAACTATTGAACCATTGAACCTTTAGGGTGTGGTTCAATATGGTGGTTTGACCATACCAATTGAAGCGCATAAATGGGCAAATGATTCACTTTCGGGAATATTGAACCTAAGCTCATGAACCGTTGAACTTATTAGGATATGGTTTAATATGAAGGTTCAAAGACACAAGGGCTACATAGACCAACAGACAGTTGCGTGACTTTTGTAAAAGGGGTTCCAACCATGAGACAGTGAATCGTTGAACCTTGAACCATTGAACTTTGCTATAGAGTACGAGCGGAGGGTTCGACGATACATTAATTACACAAGATAACTGCATGACATGACTTATCAGAAGGTAATGAGCGTTGAACCTTGGACCATTGAACCATTGAACTTTTGACAAAAAGGGTTCAAGTTCAACCCGAAAAATCAGAGACGTTTGAAATACATAGAACAAAAGCTTGCTGTTTGAGACACTTTAGACATATCAAACCATTTGAACCTAGAACTTTAAAAAGGGTTTAGTTTCAAAGGTTTAAACTTTAAGTACCCTCACCCACAAAGATGATAAACAGGTAAAAAAAAGAAGGAACAAGAGTCAATTTAAGAAACAAACGTATGACCAAAAATACAACAGCAAACTGGCTCTTGTTCAAGAAATATTATCAATACATAAATAAGGGCGACTCAAAAGGTAACATTGGCTCTGACTGGGGACTGCATTTCATCGCAAAATGTAGAGAACTCAGAAGCTCTGGTTTCGTAGAAAAAGGAAAATAGAGAAGAAAGGAAACAGAACATGACAAAACAAAAATGGGAAAGGAAAACACAAAACCAAACAAAAGGGAAGACTATGTACAAAATAGGGGACCCTGTTTACAGACGATATAACTTGAGGTCCTATCCATTATAGGACAAGGGTAAAATAGCTCCATCAAGATATTCCAATTTAAAAGAATTTAGACCCAATACCTGGTGAATTTTGAAAGGTCCTTTCCAAAGCGATTCAAATTTGCTATGTGCACCTTTTGGTTCTCTTCTTTTATCCCACAGTAATACTTCATCTCCTTCCATAAACTTCTTAGGCCTTGTTTTCCTGTCAAAAATTTCTTTAACTCTAGCTTGATGTACAGTAATCCGATCGACCAACTCATTTCTCTCTTCTTCAATCTTAGTTAAATACATAATCCTCCTCCAAGGAATCTTGGAAGTATTGATCCTCGATTACACTTTGTAGCTTAGTTGTAGATGTTGATAACTGAGAGGGGGGGGTGAATCAGTTATCCTAATTATTTCCCTTATTGAACTTTTCTTTTAATTGAAGCAGCATAAAATCAAACACAAAACATTAACCATGAAATAAGAAACACATGACACAGTATTTTTGACGTGGAAACCCTGTTAAGGGAGAAAACCACGGGGTGATTAACCCAAGAATTATTCTCTGTTAGAAGAATAGAAAATTACAAAAATGGCACTTGCCAATTAGGGCTCACTGCCTGAGCACACTGCTCACAAGAGGCCCACTGCCTACAAGAAGACACACTGTCTACAAAGTGATGATAATCACAGTCTTGAACTGATTGGAAGCATCTGCATATGCTGGAGTTCAGTTCCGGTTAGGCTCAGTACACTGATCTGCTGCACTTCATCTTTCCTCTGTTCTTTGTTCTGCTATCTTTCACATACCGGATCCTTTTTGCTACCTCTGCTCTTTCTCTGGACTTATTCGCATATCTCTCCACACCCACACAACTTTCACAACTAAATCCATCCTCTATATATATCCGCACTAGTAATTTCATCACCTTTCTAGTCGGCATCCGGAACAGTCTAGTTTCTTACAAACTCTCATTCTGTCGGCTGAATCCTTCCTCACCAAGCAATGCGGATCAAGCATATACTTGTAGATATCATTAATCATGTCGGCCAAACATGATTCATGCCTTCACAACCTCTGTCATCAACAGTAACCCATCCGGAAAGTAGTCTGATACTCTGCCAGTCAGTTCTTCCTCTGTTTTCACTGTCTCTCAGGAATCCGGTACTCAACCATTCATATCTTTTTCCTTGTCCATCACCGGAGGCTAAATCCTTGGAATATACCACTCAAGGTAGTCCTCTTGACTTCCCCAAATCCGCACTGCACCAAGACACTTCCTCTGAGAGGTCCGGACCAATCTGTCAGACCTTGCCACATGCTCTGTTCTTCTTCACCGGACCACAACTTTCTTTATTCTGACTTCCGATAGAGACACATCATGACTTGCGGATATGTGGGATGACCTTTGTTGCCATCAATGACAACAACCATGAATCCATATAGTGTCTCTTGCCAACAATAGATAGCTCCAGAGGTAAAGATAATTGGGCACTTATTCCATAAACTAATTCAAAAGGTGCCATCCCAATTGCTCTTTTCAAAGTTATTTTGTCGGCCCAAAGTGCTTCATACAGTCTCTTATGCCAATCTCTAGGGTTGTCACTCACCAATTTCTTCATGATAGCAATCAGGTTCTTGTTACTGGACTCAGCTTGTCCGTTCCCTTGGGGATAGTAATATGATGAATGGGAGAGAGATATACTATGTTCATAACAAAAAGAAGTCATTTCAACTGAAGAGAAACTAGTAGCATTATCTGCTACAATCTTCTGGGGAACACCAAATCGTACCAAAATATTTTCTTTAAGAAAGTTACAAACCACCTCCGAAGTTGTTCTTTTTACAGGGGCTGCTTCAACCCATTTTGTGAAATAATCAGTTGCTGTTAAGATGTGGGTATGTCCTGCGCTTGAGGAGGGTGAGATAGGCCCAATAAAATCCAATCCCCATTGTTTAAAGGGTTCTTCAATAACAATGGGCCTCAAAGGTAGAGTTGCAAGTTGTGGCCTTCCTGAGAACATTTTACATTTTTCACAGTTAGCCACCCATCTATATGCATCCTTAAACATCCCTGGCTAGTAGTAACAATTTCTGAGGATTTTGAAAGCTGTAACTGAAGAAGAAAAATGTCCACCACAAGCTTCATTATGGAAAACTTCCAAGAGCTTATCCTGTTGCTCCTTATCTACACACCTCAGGAAAGTTCCGTCTAATCCTTTCTTGTAAAGGACATCCCCCTAAATAACATATTTCACCACTTTTAGCTTCAGGTTTCTTTTCTCTTTAGGAGATAAGTGATTAGGACAATCCCCATATGTAAGATAGTGTGCCACATCTAGAAACCATGGGTCCTGCAAGCTTACCAATAAGACTGTGGGGAGTCCTTCTCCTTCTTGTTCTTTGTTCTCAGCAATTAACTTACATAAGCCTTGACCCCTGATTAACTTAGTAGGCTTAACTTCTAGATCATATTCCTGGATTTTAGCAACCCACGTTGCTCTATTGTTTAATCCCACTTCTTGCTGAGTCAAAATACTTTTCATAGCTGAATTTGGAACAAATACAACTGAATGAGAATGAAGTATATAATATCTGAACTGTTTAACAGCTTTAACCACGGTGAAGGCTTGTTTTTCAACCAAAGAATATTTCAGCTCATGCTTTTTAAGGGGAACACTCATGAAAGCTATGGGAACCTCTTCATCCAATTCATTTTTCTGTAACAAAATACCCGACATGGTGTGTTCCGAAGCATAACAGTAAATAATAAAATCTTTTTGAAAATTAGGATTTACCAAAGTGGGAGTGTTTACAATCACTTCCTTGATATCTTCAAATGCCTTCTTAGCAACTTCATTCCACTTGAATGACTATTTCCCACTCATCATTCCAACAATGTGTTTTGTAATCTCAGCAAAGTTAGGAATGAACCTTCTAAGAAAATTGATTTGACCAAAGAAGGACTTGACTCCAATCCTATTTGAAGGGTGACTAAGCTATTGAATCACCCTGACCCTCTCTAGATCAATTTTGATTCTGTCTTTTGAGACTAGGTGTCCCAACAATTTTCCCTCAGTCACACAGAAAACTGACTTCTTGGGATTGAGTGAGATGCCATGGCTTCGGCACCTTTGCAAGACAGTCTCCAGATCTCTCAGGTGATCTCCTCTATTTCTAGAAAAAATAGTCAGATCATCAAGATAAATAACAATAATTCTATCCTTCAGATCTCTAAAAGATGAATCCATTGCCCGCTGAAAAGTTGCTCCCGCATTAATCAAGCCAAAGGGCATTCGGTTATAGGAAAAAGTTCCCCGAGGTGTAGTGAAAGCAGTCTTATGTTGATCATCTGCAGCTACACCTATCTGATTGTAACCTGAGAAACTATCCAGCATAGACATCATTTCAAACCCAACAATTGTCTACAAGATGTGGTCCATCACAGGTAATGGATAGTTATCTTTCAGGCTGGCCTGGTTTAAGTTCCTAAAATCAACACAGATTCTTATTTCTCCATTCTTCTTTCGTACTGGAACAATATTTGCCACCCAAGTGGAGTGATGGATTGGATAAATAATTCTAGCTTTCAACATCTTATCAATCTCCTTAAAGATGGCTTCAGCAACCTTCGAATTATAATTCCTTAGCTTTTGCCTGAATGGAGCTGCATTTACTTTCAAAGGAATATGGTGTTGAAATTGTCCATGTCTAAAATTTTTAAGATCATCATAGCACAAGGCGAAAACATCCTTATACTTGATTAACAATTTGATCAATTTGTTTTTCTCCTCTAAAGAGTAGCACCTACCAATGGATACCTATTTAGGATCAACCTCATCCCCAATGTTTATTTTCTCATAATCCTCTACTTTATCAGGATTATAAGGAGGTTTGCCTCTAATATATTCATCTCTTCGAGAAAACAGATGTTCTAAAGAGACTAATCCTTTAGGGATTTTATTTCCCTTTAACTGAATCACGTCATCTTTTGGATTAATCCCAGGGTTAGGATTGAATTCTTTACACTCTGTTTCGGAACCTTCAAAATAGGTTCCCAGGAACATTTCAGCATTCTCTAAAAATTTTCTGATCTGATTATCACTCTCAAAAACTTGCCAGCTTTCAGCATTATCGGGGACATTAGGACGATATACCGTTTCTATTCTATAAGAATCTTTGTTGAAATCTGGATGTGGCAAAAGGAGAGAAGCTGATACTACTAAAGAATCTACTCAGGAATTCTGATCTCTAGGAATTGTTTCAATAGAGAAGGCATCCAAAGATTCGATCTCATCCCATACCCTATTTCTGTAATGCTTTAGTCTTTCATTCTTAATAGAAAAGATCCCCCTTACCTGTTTCACAATTAATTCAGCATCACCCTTCACTTTAAGTACCTTCACACCCCTTCCTTTGGCTTCAAATAGCCCAAGTAGTAAAGCTTCATATTCTACAGTATTGTTGGTGTTTTTGAACTCTAGCTTAAAAGAATAAGAAAAAATTTCACCTTCAGGTGAGATCAACACAACCCCAGCCCTTGAACCAGCAGTAGTGCAACTGCCGTCAAATTCCATAACCCATAGGTCATCAGAATCTACAGATCTTTGCATTAATTCTTCTTTGGGGTTTACTCCAAAACTCTATTTAGAGGAGAGAAAATAGTTACCAAATTCACATTCCTCAAACAAAATTTGGGCCTTGGGATCATCAGAGGGGTAGATGGTGAACTTGCACTTGGGCTCAGGTTCCAGCTTCACTTTCTACTTTCCCACTAGGATTGTGGCTTCTGACCAATCCAATTTGATCTGTCCACCCAAGTCCTTGCAAAATGTCCTACTCAAAAGCATTCCATAACTAGCAGGAATATCTGCTACCAAAATAATCAATTTCACCTTTTTGTCAGGGTAAGCTACAAGGGCGACTCGTGCATCCTTAATCTGCCCAATCAAGGAGACCTATTTTCCATCCATAGAATAACATCTACCAAATGTTTTTGTGAGTGATAACCCTAGGGCTTTAGCCACAGAGGAGGGCATAATGTTGTTAGAGGCTCCTGAATCTATAATACAGTTACTAAGTTTATGACCATTGATAAACAAAGACACATAGAAAGGATTGGGTTTCAAATTAGTATAAGGAGCATTAGTTGATGAATTGGGAGTCATTTTAGGGGCAGTCAAGGATGACTCAGATGAGGAAGCAAAGAGTCGAGAAATGGGGGATTCAGCATCAACCTCTAATTGACTCTCGGATTCAGTTTGTGCAGGACCACCCTTAACATGTTTAACCAGTATGTCAAGCTCATTAGGTTTCAACTTGAGATACTCAATAGGAGAAATTTGAATTTTTACAGACTTACAGAAATCTACAATATCAAAAGAAGCATCTAGATCATTTCTATGCAACAATCTAGTTTCCTGAGCCTTCAAATTAGCATCATAGGTTCTAGTTAAAGGCTCCTTACCTTTGCCAGGTACTTCTTGAGTATTAGAGGATCTCACATTCCTCTGACCCCTGGTGAGCACGACACATGAAGGATCTTCAAGGGTAACCAATATTTCACCTCCCCTTTCTAAATCAGACTCATATTCAAGGAAGTGTATTTCAGAGCCGCCTGGTTCCTCAAAGCTCCTTTCTTCTTTGGTGGACTCCCCTAGCATATCCTGAGTAGCAGTCATTTGAGCATACCTGAGCATTTCTGGGCAAGAATTTCCATCATGGTCGGTAGTCAAATGAAAGATACACATATTTCCCCTCCCAGGAGGAGCTTTAATAGCCAGTCTTGGCTGTGCTGATGTCAAGGGTAAAGCTCTACCAGTATTTGCTTGTTGATTCAAATTCCTTCTGCTTATATCTTGATACGGTTGTTGGAAGTGAGCACCAGTTTTAGGTAGTTGCCTCTTTAAGGCAATCATGTCATTCACCAACTTTTGCACCACAGGATCCATAGATGATGAGGGCTGGAAATTTGGCATCTGAACCTCTTTCTTCCATTTACCAGCTATAATGAGATCATCCTCTAATCCGACTGCCAAGGCTTGTGCAGCTAGTAAATCGGCAATTACACCCGTCCTAAGATGGAAGCTAATATTAGGAGGCATAGAATTAATAAAAAAATATTTTAGATTTTCGCCAGTTGGTCTTTTAGCAGCAGGGATTTTGTTCACAATTATGTTAAATTTAGCCACGAATTCCCTCATAGGTTCATGAATCTCTTTCTTAAGCTGAGTCAGTTGTGGAAGGAGGTAATGCTCGTCTTCCACACTTTTGAACCTATTTTCAAAAGCAGTTTTCATGTCATTCCAATTTGAAATTGAGGAATTAGTTAGGTGGTAGAACCATTGTGCCATAGTGTCAATCAAAGTATGCATAAAGAGCCTTATGGCAATGTCTTGGTGTTGTACACCTAACACACTACATGTTGCTGTAAAGGCACACAACTGTTCTTCTGGCGATTGTTTGCCATCTCCATTGAACCTGGGTAAATTTTCCCTTGCATTTTTAGGTAAAGGATTTAGGTTAGCCCCTAGGTTCAAAGGCCCTATGGCAGCTCCCCAAGGTTGGGTCATGGGTAGAAAATTTATAGCTGAGGGGATAACAGTGCCTGAAAGAGTTAAAACTTGACAGATAGGGGAAGTAGAAGGTTTAGGGGGGCTAGGGGGTCTACTTCTAGCTCTTCTTGCATGAGTAGGGATATAAGGAAAATTAAAATTTTGTAGTGCTTGAAAGGTAGAATCCTCAACTCCCTCTCTTCTCAAAGACCTGGTACACGGTCTAGAATCTAGCTTTAAATATTGTAGCTGGATAGGGAGTTATTAGTTTCTGTGCTGTTCTTGATTTCTTTGCACTTCAAGGATTTGATTTCTTGCTACGTTTTGTGCCTACCTTCTTCTCTGCTTGAGTAACAGCAATCGCAGGTTATCGGCCAACTCCTCTTCTTGTTCTAATACTCTGCTTGCCCTTCTGTAATCTTCACTATTTTGACGAGTATGCCAAGCAGGGGTATTCAACTGGCTAATAATGTCTTCCTGCTCATCCTGAAATCCAAGATTGGGCTGTAGAACAGGAATTATGTTTTCGTGTGGAAGCACCATTGTTTCATATTCAGGTGACCAATCTTTTATTAATGATTTCGATCCCCAGTAGAGTCACCAAAAGCTGTTGGCTAACAGATTTGTCCTTATTTTGAAAATGTTTTATTCTAACCCTATACACTTCTTTGAAGAACAAATGAGTTAAGCAACAAATGGGTAAACTTTTTAAATTAGTTCCCCTCTGAATTTAGGTACAACTCCCTTTAAGATTTTCAATGAATTTAATCTATTCAACTATCCAAATGCACTTTTAACCAGAAAATGCCTAAGGCAAACTGACATTCATACATAACCATGTTATGAATGCGGTAAATTTATGTAGTAACAGTAATTAATAGAATGCACAGATTCTATTTTTTGATACATTTAAGTTCATGAACACATACATATGAATTTGCTGAACCAATAAATAATAGAACACATATGACGAGTTGTCCAATAAAAGAACAATTACCAAATGAAAGGAGATTTCACACAGAAAATCCAATTCCAAACACTCAGACGCACAGATCTAAGTAAACAACAATTGTTTCTTCTTCTCATTCACAGATGAAAAATTTCTCAGACAATCATCATATACTGTAAAACCATAAAAAAGTTTAGCTAAAATTCCCTTCTTTTTCTTTTCCTATCCTTCTATATCCTTTTAAAAGATTCAAAAACCTATATATATGAATGTCTTAATCATGTCATCAAGTAAACCAAACCCAAAGTTAAAGTAACTCTAACCCATACGAGATTTAGTTTATAACCAACTGATTTAAAGACCAGATTACAGAAATATCATAATAGAGGAATTGAATAATAGAAAGTGAACCAATAAGATCATGGCTGGGACAACGGATTTGCATCTCCAGATTTGCCATCAGTGGTTTGGGAAGCACATTGAGTCTTCCACTCCTGAAAAGCTACAACAAACTCCTGAATCCTCGGGAAGTTAGGGATGCCTATGTGTTTCACTCTTGATTTCCAAACTTCTTTATCCCTTCGCATTTTCCCAATTTTTCCTTTATGCTCTGGAAGTGCTTCGATACAGAGGTAAAGAAGAGACTCCACCTTAGAGATTCAAGAGAAATCTTCAATTAAGATATTGTCGTTCTCTTTGACAAAGTTAATTTTATCCTTAAAGGATTGAACCACTGTGTCAACATCATCCTCTGGTTTCCCATCATCCCTTATGTATTTAACATCAATGCATTGCAAGTCATGCTGTAGCGATTGAGTGAGTTCAGTTATTTCTTTAATCAACTTTGTAAGTTCAAAGCGTCCTTGTCGTGATATGGAATTTCTCCATTCAATATTTTTCTTATTCACATATAATAGATCTTCATCCAAACCAGTCAGGCTCTTTTCTGTCAAAAACTTCGCTACCCCATATTTCTAAACTTCGTCAATCTGATTTATCACATTTACCCATTTACCTTCATCTTTCACCCAGGCAGTAATCTATGCTTTAAGGTCCTTAATGGTGGCAGCAGTCAGATCGTATATATTCTTGAGTTCACGAATGTATACAGTTCCTTTCTCTACAATGTGGTCCAACCAACTGTCAAATGTCTTTGCCACCATCTTGTTTCTATGAACTTGATCCAATATCTTCTGGTTAATTGGTGATTTAAGGTCGAAAGACAGGGAGAGCTGTGAAACCGGCTGTGGGTTAGGGTTGTGGATAGCGTCAATGTACTCTGCCATTGAACACAGAGTCTGCTTCAATTCCCTTTTGTCCTTTTCGTCCTTCCAAGTTTGACTAACTATCCTCTTGGTAGATGCTTCAAGGTGATGAACATCTACAGCTCTTGAAGAAGCACCGAGATCCACTCTCTCAACAGTGAAATCCTGCATAGTTGGATCTTGTACTTCTTCCTCAGTCACTGGTTTGGCTATCTCAGCCCTCCAGTTTCTAGTATTTAGATCAATGTTTATTCTGGATGTCATTGGGTGTTTTCCCTAAACATTTGCTCACCATGTCCTCTAAGGGGACAATAAAAGGAATTATTTTTCTCTTGTCAGAGATAGAACTCTCCAGCCACTTAGGTGCAGGGGTTAAGGTTTCCTTTTCAGGGTCCAATCCATCAGAGGATATATTTGAAATTGTTAACATCTCAGGGGTATCTAGAAGGACCTCTGACTGTGGCCCAGTATCAACTTCCTCTGTTCTGTGTGGACTTGATTCCTTATCACCCATAGGTTCCCTTGAATCCTCCTCTGAATTCAGATCCACAACTATTGTTTCAGGAACTTGTTCTTTTCTTTTACTTTTGGTCCTCAACCTGGTAGCACAAGGGGGTAGAATAGCTGTGAGGGCTCTTCTAGATTTCTTGGTAGCAGGGCTCCTTCCAGTTGATGACTTGGAAGCACTTTCAAGATATCTAAATTCACTCTGAAATTTGAGTAACAAGAACCTTACACTTCCTGCATTATTCTCCTCTGTGTTGCACAGTATGTTTACTTGCTGAATTCGGCTTGCTCTTAGTTAATAATGGCATTAACCAGATTGAATAATTATCACTCGGAGAAATATGTGCTAGAAATATTTGAAAAGACATGAATTTTGACCTCTTCATTAATAGGAAGTATTATTCATGCGCCATCATGATGGTATAATGATTATCCGTAACCTCTACCAAATTAGAACTCTTGGTTTCATAATGAGCCTTTGACATATTTTCCTCCAACTTTCCCACTAAATTTGACTCAGAAAGCCACGGGAATAAATGAGACCAAAGTCACCAAAACTTTGAACTATTGAACCATTGAACCTTTAGGGTGTGGTTCAATATGGTGGTTCGACCATACCAATTGAATCGTATAAATGGGCAAATGATTCACTTTCGGGAATATTGAACCTAAGCTCATGAACCATTGAACTTATTAGGATATGGTTCAATATGAAGGTTCAAATACATAAGGGCTACATAGACCAACAGACAATCGCGTGACTTTTGTAAAAGGGGTTCCAACCATGAGACAGTGAACCGTTGAACCTTGAACCATTGAACTTCGCTATAGAGTATGAGCGAAGGGTTCAATGATACATTAATTACACAAGATAACTACATGACACGACTCATTAGAAGGCAATGAGTGTTGAACCTTGGACCGTTGAACCATTGAACTTTTGACAAAAAGGGTTCAAGTTCAACCTAAAAAATCGGAGACGTTTGAAATACACAGAACAAAATCTTGTTGTTTGAGACACTTTAGACATATCGAACCATTTGAACCTAGAACTTTAAAAAGGGTTCAGTTTCAAAGGTTCAAACCTTAAGTACCCTCACCCACAAAGATGATAAACGGGTAAAAAAAAGAAGGAACAAGAGTCGATTTAAGAAACAAATGTATGACCAAAAATACAACAGCAAACCGGCACTTGTTCAGGAAATATTATCAATAAATAAATAAGGGCGACTCAAAAGGTAACAAGGACTTATTGGGTATACATTAAAATTTAAAATCTTTGAGTTTCATATATTTTTGACAAAGTTAGGTTGGCTGGGAAATTAATTTTTAATATTTTAAAAATGCCACAATAAAAATATCATAAATAATTATTTATTTACTTAAAAAACTCAAAAAAATATGCATCACATCCACTCATGTGTCCTTTACTTAAATCCAACTAATGGAGGAAAAATATTATCTTTTTCTTATACTTAGGTTGGCTAGAATGACACCTACTTTTTACATTTTTTCTAAAAAATTTAGTAGTGCTTCATTGATATTTTCACCAAACCATTTTAAATTTTTTTTAAAAAAAGTAGTAGCCCATAAAATAAATTCAATTTATTACAACTTTTATTACTACCTTATTTCTACATTGTGGAGATAACTCATTCAATTTTTGACATGAATTTACTTATGTCTCTTTTTTCACATTTTCATTGCCACTTAGGGGTAGTGTTTGGCCCATCATGATCCTATACTCACCCTAATCCTGCAAAGGCAACATCCATTGCTCTCTAAAAAGTTGCATCTACATTTGTTAAACCAAATGGCATTCTCACATATACATAAGTTCTCCATGGAGTAGTGAAAGCAGTCTTATATTGTTTAGATTCTTCAACTTTCACCTAGTTATATCTAGAGAATCCATCCATCATAGATAGAAGCTCACACCATGTCACCTTTTGTAGCATAACTTCCATGTTGTGCAGTGGATAGTTATCTTTCAAAGATGATATATTCAGATTTCTAAAATCTACACACAACCTGATATCTCCATTCTTTTTTCTAACTGGGACTAGATTTGACACCCAAGTGGAATGCCTTATTGGCTTGATGATTCCAGCGTCCCTCAACTTCATAAGTTCTTGCATTTTTGGAGCTAAGGTAGGATTAACAGGCCTCTGCTTTTGTCTGAATGGCTTAGTTCCAGGATTCAAAGGGATTTCATGCTGAAACAAGTCCTCTCTATAGGCCTTCAAGTCTTCATACGATGAAGCAAAGACATGTTTAAAATATCTTAATAGTGCTATCATCATTGCCCTGATATGTGGCTTCAACTATTTTCCAATGTATACTTTCTTTGGGGCATTATGTGTCCCCAGATTTATTTCTTCCAAATCATCCTTGTTTGTTGAAAATATCTTAGCCACAAATTGATCCCTATTATCAAATGGTCTTCTAGAGCTACTAACCCTCTTGGAATTTTGTTAGTCTTGAGCTGTATTACTTCCTTTCTAAAAAGAGTTTCCTTCCCATCTACAACTTCCACAAAGTTTTGAAAGTCTATCTCCTGCTTTTCATACTCATCTATGCAATACAAAAATCTCAATAGGTCCTTGTCATCCTCAAAAACTTACCAACTACTTATATTGTCTGGGACTGTAGGTCTAACATTGACCTCAACCTGTACACTTGTAATATCATCTAGCCTAATTGCAACATGTTGGTTAGGATGTTAGTCACAAACAAACATAGAATAAAAGTACACATTAACCTTTATTCATCTTGAAAGATACAGTGAATTCAGAGAATTCATGATCCCAAGTCTCCGGTGATTAGGTCTTAATCGATTGACATTACTCAGTGGTTAATGTGAGTTGTTGTTTCCATTTTGGGGCCTTACGTGAAAATGCACCATCATCATGACGTTCCTGCAGAAATTCCTTATAGAGAAGTCAAATTATGCGGGTATTTGATGAAAAGAGGTAAAATACCTAGATCTTTGCATGATATTTTCAATTGTGCATGCTTAGTGTTCAAATATGCTAAATATTTACGATTATCTACGAGATGTCTGCATATTTTGGGTTGTTTGCTTAAGATTATCAGTTTATTTG
This sequence comes from Cunninghamia lanceolata, assembly GCA_027924645.1. Lineage (NCBI taxonomy): Eukaryota > Viridiplantae > Streptophyta > Pinopsida > Cupressales > Cupressaceae > Cunninghamia > Cunninghamia lanceolata. Next base: position 11,018,648 of record BSBN01000202.1, read on the forward strand.
CAATTGCGATAGTGAGATTCTCTGAAATTGAAAGAAATTAAAGGAAATACTTCTAATTAAGTTGAACCTTTAGCTTTTGATCCACATACATGCTTGATACTGTCATGAGGAGAAGAAATCAAACCATATGTTCACCAGGACATTCCACAGCTAGATACAGTCGATGCGGACTTCAGAGGATAATGAATGAAAACAATACATGCAACATGATGAGCACTCCAAGGGACGCAGCAAATCAAAGCACATATCCAGGATTCAGACACAGATTACTCAAGATTTACGAAGATTTGTAATCAAAATACTCTTCTCTTTCATTAAGTATGCAAAAGACATGTACATATACAGCAGCTTTGAAATAAGTCCTGAATATTTCAGCAATCAGATTTCAATTAAGTTTCGAATGAAAATAACAAGGCATTCCACCACCTTTTATAGAATAAGGTGAGGAATCCGTTACAAAAGATCCACGGATCTGATTTATCAACACAAATCAACGGTCATCACTTCATGACTTGTCAATTTTACAAAAAGGCACAAGTTGCCAGCTGGCAACTATCTATACTGCATATGCAAGATATTCCCCTTCATAATGTATCTTCATCATGCCCTTCATCTGATGCATGCGGGTCATCATCATGTGCATCGCTCTCTGAACTTTCGCTATCCGGATGATGACGCTGCTGCATATGGGGCTGCATGCTGCTCTAGATTTGTTCGTATGACCGCACAACTTGGTCTATTCCTCTACCATCTTGAGTCTTTGCCTTGATGATGGCGTGTTTGTGTGCTTCATACTTATCCCTGCTGTTATCCAGCTTATTCTTTTTGTCCTGCAGTGTCTCATTATAGGTCTCCATCTTGACCTTGATCCTCATCATTTTATTTATTATCTCTTCTGTCAAGTGGACTAGCGGACCATCATCTTCCACTTGGAAGTTATTATGCAGAGCCTTGAGGGCAGAATCTTCATCTTGATTCTCTATCTTCCCTTCCACCTTGCCCTCTAATGCTTCGAGCATGTCTGCTTCAATGCCCATTAAATCGCGTAGCCTCATGCTGATCTCCCTCAGCTTATTATTGCATCTCTTGAGGACTCCGCATTCAAACTGTACATCCTTATACCAGATATCCACTAATAATGCAGTATTATTATTTAACACCTGCTTATTGATAAGCAGTTGTGGATTTATCTTCCTTATCTCGTCCAGCAGGCTGAGGACTTTCTCCAGTTTATAAGACCTTTTTCCGGTCTGCATCTGCAACCTGTCCACCTTGGTTTTGGAGTCACTCAATATGCTCCATCTCTTCAAAGAACCTTTCATTATTTCAATGGCATCATCCAATGTGGATGACACCCATTTTCTGATTACGGACACCTCATGTTTCATGAGGTCCAGTTTATTTACCTCCTCCTGAGAAATGGCAGTCAATGGGACTGCAGCTTCACCTGTGGTATCCTCAGGGTTGGTTAAACCCTTAATGTATGCATGCAACTGAGCAATGTGCTCTTTATGTTGCTTATTCTTCTCCTTCTCTCTTTTCACCTTCTGAATTAGAGAGTCTATAATGTCCTTTCCCTCCTGACCTTCCTGCTCTTCGTTGGCAAAACCCAAATCAACTGTGCTTATCTGGAATTCATCCACAGTGATTTTGCCTTTCTCTTTCTCTACGGCAGGCACAACAATTTGTGCGGTCCTTCTCCCTGTCGCCGGAGTCCTTCTCCCTGTCGCCGGATCTCTTTTGATGGCCAAAGTCATCCTGGCCTTCCTCCTGGGTTTCATTATATCTGCGGTGAATAGGGTGGAGACGTCAAACTCTTGAATCTCTAGCTCCTCCTCAACATTCACTTCCTTTCCTAACCATGGAGGCACCTGATCATACTTCTCAGCATCATGATGCTGCTCACCTCTATCTCCTGTTTCCATCAATATGTGTTGTGGAGACGGTGATTTTTCTTTTTCTCTCTCCTGATGCTCGCCTTGCTGCTGTTGATCCTGAGGTGCCTCCTCCTGTTGAGGAACTTCCTTTTCCGGGGGAGCATCTTCTCTGTGTGGGGAACCTGGCGGTGTACCTGTATGTGGATCATGATGATCATGATCTTTCTCCATCCTTTCTTCACCTGTCCCCAGTTCTTCCCCCTGTGGAGGTTGATCATCCTCCTTTTGCTTCTCTATTTCTGGTGGCATGTCCACCACCTTTGATATTGTAGGATCTGCCTGAGGTGATGGCATCTGTTCTGCAGCTGTTACTTGTTCTATGCCTGCATCATCCACCTCTTGTGCCTTATTAGCAGGATCCTCTATCGCTTCTTTCTCCTCATCATCAACCTTTTCTTCTTGGACCTCTACTATAGCAAGTCCTGCTGATGTATCCTGTGGGCTCTGTTGGCCTGGTTCAAGAGCATGGCCCTCTGCTTCGGCCATCTCTATCTCCTTTGTCAGGTGGCCCTTATCAGTTGATCCTGCTGGCTGTTCAGGACTTGAATCCCTTTTCTCCATCAAGTCGACCACTGCAGGACTTGTCACCTCGGCGATCAGTGTGTCCAGCCCTATGTCCTGAGCTACCTGCTCCGGGCTCTTCTCTGGTTCTGGGCTCTTTTCTTGCTCTGCCTCTACTTGTTTCATCTCTTCAAGCGTTGATTGGACAGATGGAGGCTTGTGAGGAGCCACACTGATGCCAGCAGCTGCAAGTGTTTCCATTTCTTTGTGCAGCTACATCCTGCACCACCTCATCGTCAGACAAGTTTATTGTCTCGTCTAGCGAGACATGCTTTTCTGCTTGTGCCTGAGATGTTTCCTTTTGTTGCTCTTCTGCAAGTTTTGTTTTGAACTTGACAATGGTAGGAAGTGGAACATTGTGCTGAAGTTCCTTCTGCACTTCACTACCTACCCCTTGTACTTGCACTGGGGGTTGACTCATCTCACCTCTCATGGAGGTCCTTATTTTCTTAGGTGTGGTAGGAACCAACACCTGCGGAGCTCTCCTCTTTCTTCTAATTACTAGTGGAGCTTCCTCCTCTTCTTCAGGCTCTTCCTCCATGAGGATATCCTTGCCTGGTTGTCTGGATGATTGACCCACTTCTTGGGTCTCTGTGGTTCCAGCCTCTGCTGTCTTGGCTTTCTTGGGCTTGGGAGGAGAATCTGATTCTGATCCTGATCTGGCTGCCTCCTCAGCCGTGAATACTGCCCTTTCAATTATGACCCCTTTGGGTCCCTTTTCCACCTTCTTGCCCCTTGGGGCTCTCTTGCTTGGCTGCTGTGGTGGAGGAATCCTCTCTCCCTTGGTCTTCCGCTTCTCCAGCAGGAAGTCATCATATTTGTCTGTGGGGATGTCCTGCCCCTTCTTCTTGCTATCTATTGTGATGGCAACACCCTTTTTCTTCAATGCCTCTACCTGTGCATCTACCCAAGCTTGGGTCAAGTGTATGGTTCTGGCAAAGAATGGGTCCAAGGACATATCCTCCTGCATGGTGAGGTCAGGTGCAGAAATGGTATCATTGTATATCTTCTTCTGCTCGTATTCATCTGCCTTTATCCTGCCGTCATCACTCTTCAGCTGCTGAGGGAGGGGTATGCAGTCAAATGTCCTGATCTGGTTCAGAGTCAACCTCTGATACCTCCTCCTCCTGGCCTCTGCCTCATCCTCGCAGTCAGCCCAAAAATCTTCTAGGTGCCTTTGGTGAATAGGATTTCCTAGGATCTTCTGCATTCGGTCGTAAGGATCATATGGTCTTGTTACTGGGAAGGACAGTAGATTGATCTTGTTCAGAGTGACCATCACCTTCTTAATATTATCTGAGTCAGGGCACATATAGTTGCCGATGCTGACTGGGAACAAAATTGGTGGCAGCTTCTTGGCATCCTTATATGTCTGTATTATGGTGGAGCCCTGCCTGATAAACTCCATTAAAACTACTGCATCCGTAGGATACCTTGGCAGCATCAGGGGATGCCCTTCAAAACCTTCTATCCTGATGTAGGAAAAGGTGGCAAATTGGATGTACCATGCCCCATGCCTATATACTGCCTCCTGAGCTTCCATGCTCAGTCTTTTAGTTCTGTCATCTTCCATGGTCCTTACCAGATGCATAGAAAATGCATCATTGTCCAATTTGTAGTCCTTGATATACTTGGTTCTTTGCAGCTGGGGATGATTATCCCAGATATAGGCTGCATTTGTGTCTGTTAGCTTCCCATCTGTGGTTAAGGCATCAAACGTACCTCTATATGCACAGGAATAAACAATGTAAGGGGTCATATAGAAGGCACAATCTAAACCTCCCAGGTTCAGCAGCTGCTCATGCAGAGCATCACTTATGATTTGGCCCCACAGTGGCTTGATGTCTGCATATAGGCACATCATTATTATGCCATACATCCAGTCTCTGAATTCTCCAGTATCAGGATGGCCAGTCACCCTGTTCAGTAGGGCAATCACATACTGATATTCCTCATTAAAATCAAACTTGAACATGTGCACAGGGAGCTTGGCCGCTGCATTATATGTGCTGTTCTCGGCCCGCCAAGCATACATGTTCTTTCTGGCCGTCTTCTTGTTGGCCTCATATTCTCTTTCAGACTTCTTCAAGTCTACACTCTTTACCTTGCTGCCCATTGGTAGTCCAAATGTTTGGGATAGACCTTTGATGGATAGGTCTGCATACACCCTCCCATGCTTCACCACCTGCCTCTTCTGAGGGTTGTAATTCCGGGTGCACTCAATAACCAGCTCTGGAGACTCCATGGAGTAGGGGAAGCCAGCAGCGTTCCACATGCCGGATACAAACACGGCATCCAATACTGGACTCTTATCTTGTCCATCATTCAGCTTGGCTGACCAAGCTTCCAAGTTGGTACTCCCCTGATGGGTATCTGTAATTGCCCCAAATTTGAACACGACCCCTCTCTGTGAAGAGAACATAGGCCGGCTGAATTCTTCCTGATTCTTGACTAAACATTTTTCAGCCATGGGTACCTGCAATTAACAATCATTTCTTCTCACAACATGATATGCATGTATACATATTGCAAATATCATGCCTACTGCATCAATTTCACATTACCTGCTTACATGGATATATAACCAGAACTTACAACATTATTTAGAAACAACATGATGAGGGTTTCATTTCACTTACCTGGTTATGCAGATTTCTTTCTATACCAGTATATCATTGAGATGCTCTTGATTCAGCTACTGATCACCTTCCTTCCTCAGTATATGAGCTATAGTCGCGCAACGGTAGCTGTTATGCAGATATGGAGGCTAGTGCTCTGTAAAACAATTTTAACGCAGGTAAATGTAACAATGGCAGTTGAATTACCTTTTAACCTCGCAGTTAGGGTAAACTTAGGGTAACTCTGACAAGTTAGATCGCAATCTTTGATCATTCGTGTGAAAACTCAGGATCTCGCCAGACGTTTCATTGGGTTCCGGGGTCGGCGGGAATCACCTACTATATCTGCGTGCATTTAATGGCAATGGCGGCAAAGGGAGCGGGGGGATATCCATATGACATGATATCATGAGAGCAGGATGGTATTCATAAATATCAGGTTGAGTTTCAATATCATCCTCCCCAGTCTTGAAATTGCTATCGCAGCAAAATTCGGGTGACAACGCACCTTTGTTTTCATTTTAGCACATCAGGAGGATATTTCGGTCTATCGGGTGATATTTCAAAATATGATGATGACCTTCAAACTTACTCATTCTCCTTTCGGAATATCAGGATGACGTCAGCATGATATTTGTTCTTTGTATTGGAAATGACGTCATCGTCATATTGGGTGAACATGATCATGTTTACAAAATATCCTGTCGAAATGCAAATATGATGATGATGTCATCAGGATGTTTGTTTCTTTGTTTATCTTATTCAGATGACGTCATCATGATGTTTGTTAAGGGTGATATTTTGCATCAGGATGATATTAACGAATATCGGGTTACTTTCAAAATATGATGCTCGCGATACAAAAGACCGTTCGATGGGGAAGACTAACTATCACTTAAAGTTGACGTCCAGATATTTGAACCACAGGATATTATCGGGGGAACATTTCAAATATGATGATGATGTTCTTCAAACAGCATAACTGAGTTTATAAAATATGACCCTCTTCTTGCGAATATCAGGTTTGACCAAGACTTTGACTGTTCATAACTCTCACATCTTGATGAATATCAGGGTGATGTAAAAGGCAAACCTGCATGAATTTTAATGCTCTTTCAGAATATGTGGTCATATATATGAAATACAAATTTTGACAGACTAACCTCATATTGGGGCTTACCTCATCTTGACTCCACATGATGATGAACATGACTGATTTTACCAAACCGCCAGAAAGCAGACAACACAAACCAAACAAAAGAAGTTGGGTCCCTGTTTTGCCAAGTCAAAATGGGGCGTGTTGTGTAACCACACAACAACTTGCCACCAAAGAAAATAAACAAATTCCAATGATTCAAGTGATGTGATCACATTCATCTATAGTGTTCTAATTCTGTCTAAGTGTAAGCATCATAATCCTCTGAATGATAAAATTTCATCATGGTGATAAAACTAACAAAGGATCAGGTGTGTGCATATGATTAATTATCCTCATCTTGAAAGTAAGTTGAAAACATAAGTAACTGGTGTTAAACTACATAGTTGGAGATCATCCCTCATAGCCAACCTGGATAGAGCCTTGCTGCCAGCAGGCGTCTATAGCCCCAGCAAGGTTATCTATACAATCTCCCTAAGTAGAGCCCCATTGCCAGCAAGCATCCATAGCCCCGGTAGAGTTACTTAGATGGCCTAATTTTATTTCTTTTCTGATTTTTTTTTTTTTAAATTTATATCTGATATCATCATGTCAGCTCATTTGTACAAGGTATAGTCACTTACAGCTTTAGGTTGGAGATTGCACTGGTAGCAAGGGAGTCCCTTTAGATTTTTCACTTAACACCTATACTAGTGTATTCAACAAACCCAAGGCTGTTAGGTGTTTCATTGTGATAGATTCGCATTGACCAAGAAAAAGCACCCTGATGAAAAGACATCACAAACCTGATCATGAATACTTCCTAGAATGAATCATAACCTATATTTAAATGTGATATCATCATCTGAATCTCAACAACTTAATTATTTTCTAGGGTGATGAAGTGCATCATCCTGACTTACCCGAACAAGGCCCCAACCAGCAAAACAAAACAAGCACACAACAAACAAACTATACAAACAACTATACAAATATACAATATGATACATATGACTGTCATGAAGTCATTTAGGCCTGGAAATAATGTTTGAGGAATTGTCCATTGACTGGCAATGGGACATCTTCACCTGTCAGGTTCTTAAGCCTATAAGTGCTGTCTCCTAAAATCTCAGAAATCTGAAAGGGACCTATCCATAATCTATCAAACTTACCATGGTCACCTTTCTTTTCATGGGCTTTATCCCACATCAGGACTAAATCAGATATCCTGAAAGCTTTAATTCTGGCTCTTTTGTCAAACCAGCGTTTGACAACAGCCTGATGTTTTGCAAATTGGTCAATTGCTTGACTTCGTTTTTCTTCCAGGTGCATCAACTGCAGCAACTTGACTTCCTGTTTATTATCTATGCCTAGATATTCTTGGGCAAACTGTAGAGTAGGAATTTTCAAGTTTACAGGGAGGATAGGATCTACCCCATATACTAGTTGGAAGGGTGAGTTTCCTAATGCGGTTTTCATTGTAGTTCTGTCTACCCATAAGGCATATTTCAGAAATGAGTTCCATTCCCTGGGATTTTTCTCTATCAATTTTCTTATTATACTCAGTAAATTCTTGTTGGTGGATTCTGCTAATCCATTTCCCTGGGGATAGTAGTTGGATGAAAACTTAAGTATGATCCCCTGATCAAAAGCCCAACTTGACAATTTGGTGGAAATAAAGGCAGAACCATTATCACTTACCAATGCATAGGGAGTTCCATACCTGGTGATAATGTTGCTTTCCAGAAATTTGATGACATCATCTGCAGTACAAGTTTTGCTGCTGATAGCCTCAGTCCATCTGGTACAATAATCAGTAATTGTTAGGACATACCTATGGCCTGAGGAAGATGGAGGATTGATCGGTCCTATGAAATCCATGCCCCACTGTGCAAATGGGTGCTCTTCCATCACTGGCTACAACGGTTGTGCAGCATATTTCTCTCTGTTGGCAGCAACCTGGCAAACATGACAACATTTAACATGATCAGCCGTGTCCTTAAAAATTGTAGGCCAGTAATATCCTGCTCTGAGGATTGCATGTGTTGTGGCCAACGCTGATCCGTGTGCCGTTCCAAACTTGTCATGTAACTCTGTCAAAACTTTATTTGCTTCCGATTTCTCTAAGCATCTTAGGTATATTCCTTCATAATTCTTTTTAAACAGGATTCCTCTCTTCATCATATACTTCTGGGATCTGATCTTTAAGGCTCTTCTCTGTGAGGCTTGCATTCTTGAAGGACATCTTCCAGTGATCAGGATGTGCCTGATGTTTGAATACCATTCTCTATTGTCTTTCTCATTGATCACATACTGCTGGCTGATGATGTTTGGATCAATTTTAGATATCATCTGGCTCAGAGCTTGTCCTCTTACCAGCTTCATGGGTGTGATCTCCATGTCATATTCTTGTAATACAGTAATCCATTTGGCTCTTTTTTCACCAGGTTCACTCTGCATCAGTAGCATCTTCATCGCTGCATCTGGTACCACAGCAATCACTTTACTTCTTAGTATGTAATGTCTGAATTTCTTTACTGCTCTGACTAATGCAAGTGCCTGTCTTTCCACATCCCTGAAAGGACAGCTCATGAAAGCAATTGGTTTCTCTTCTTTCTCTTCATTTCTTTGAGTTAACACTGCTGCAGAAGTATGTTCTAAGGCAAGTAGATGTAGAAATCTCTTGTATAATCTGGACTAATGAGGACAGGAGCATCTGAAATGGCCTTCTTTATATCTTCAAAGGCAGCCTTGGCTTCTGGTGTCCACTCAATTTGTGCATCTTTTTTCAACATGGCATTCAGTGGTCTGACAATCTCAGCAAAGCCGGTGATGAACTTCCTCACAAAATTTATCTTACCAAAATAAGATTTAAGTTCCTTTTTGCTTCCTGGAAGTTGTAACTTCATAATGGATTCCACCCTGTCAGGATCAATGATAATTCCATCTTCTGTGATCAGGTGGCCTAGTAACTTTCCTGTTGTGACCCCGAATATGCACTTCTTAGGGTTCAACGATATTCCATATTCTTCACATTTCTTCAGTACACTTCTGAGATCGGCAACATGATTTCCCCTTTCCTTGGAGAAAACCGTCAGGTCATCCATGTAGATGACTATACATTTTCCTATTAAGCCTCTGAAGGCTATGTCCATTGCTCGCTGGAATGTAGCTCCAACATTTATAAGTCCAAATGGCATACGTCTATATGCAAATATACCCCACTTTGTGGTGAAGGCAGTTTTTAATCTGTCAATTTTATCAACCATCACTTGGTTGTATCCTGAAAAACCATCTAAGAAGGACATCATTTTGGCTCCATTTACAATTTGTAGAACTTCATCCAAAGAGGGCAAAGGATAATTATCCTTTTCTGATGCTCTGTTTAGGTTCCTGAAATCTACACATAATCTGATGTCTCCATTCTTCTTTCTGACTGGCACAAGATTTGCCACCCAAGTGGAGTGCCTTACAGGAAATATTATCCGGGCATTTAACAATTTCTTGACTTCTTCAAGGATGATTGGTTCAAGCAGAGCATTGACTGGCCTCTGCTTCTGTCGGAAAGGTTTTGCATCTGGCTTAAGAGGTATAGTATGAGTTATGATAGAAGTGTCATATGTCTTTATCTCGTCATAAGTCCATGCAATTACATGTATGTAATCCTTAAGGGCCTGAGTTATTCCTTCTAACTCTTCAGGTGTACAAACCTTACCCAATAAGACGTTTCTCTTGTCATCAGCTTGTCCAATATTCACCTGTGAATATTGACCTCCATCTGCCTTAGGCAGATCCTTATGTTTAAGCATATTATCTAGATCAAAGGCTCTTTCTAATTCAATCATACCTTTGGGAATTTTGTTGCTAGGTAACTCTAATATCTCATCTTCTTCCCAGACATGATCTGGATTATTACCAAATTCCATACTCAGCATGTCCTCATGATAATCATTATCATGATGATGATGAACATCAAGCATCAGGATCTCCTCTATTTTAACAGTTTGCGGCCTGATGCAATAAACTCCAGGTTCTATGTTTACATACATGATCTCATTTGTTTTGTTATATTCCGTGATCATATGTTTCATCCTAGGCTCAGCATCAATCCTGATCTGATTAGGTATACCTTTCCATGGCAACCACATATGACTAAAGTCTGTGGACATATATCCGTTGAGCGTTTTAGACCAGTCTCAGCTAAGCAACATCCCATATGTATCAGGTATGTCAACTAGGATCAGACGCTAGCTGCATGTGAATGTGAGTCAGTTCTCCTACGACACTTACTTCTGTCTTGTCCAATTGAGTGACCTTTTTTAAGGATTTAGCAGGATGCAGTCCCAATGCGTTACATATTGACAAAGGCATAACATTCGTTGAGGCTCCTGAATCAACTAAACAGTTGTGCAAGTTCTTGCTGAACATTCTTATGGTGAGGAGAAACGGAGGTGATTCAGTTTTATCTCTATACAAGGTCATGTGGGAGGTTTCAGCGGCTTGGACTGTAGCTGACACCTTAGGCTTGATAGTATTATCTTTAGCAGCATGATCTTTGCCATTGGATTGACTTGAAAGATGATTATCCTCTTCAGGAGCAGGATCATCTAGTGACTTCATGAATGCCCTTTTGATGGCAGGAGTTTTCAATAGCTCAGATAGGGACAGGCTGATCTTGATTTTCTTCATTTCATCAGCCAAATAGCTGACTAACTTGTCAGACTCTTGAGGTGCATTTACGACTTTTGTTACTGTGTTTTGAGGAGACAAGTATTGAGCATTCACCTTAGGGAACCCAGGGTTATTGCTAGCCTTAGGATCAGGAGGTGTGTTGAAGTTGTTTGGAGGTAGAGATGATGTCAATGGACCAGCAGGTCTGTTGGCATTGCTCCTCAGGTTATAATTGTGCGTACCAGGGTATTACTGCTGGTATGCATGTACTTCCTCATGCTCTCTTGCAGGTTCATTTTCATCCTCAAAGGGGAAGACATAGTTTGTTTCAAAGGTTAAGGCAGATTCTTCACAGGTCTGATTATAATCCTGATGAGGCTGATTTATGTACGTTTCTAACACAAAAGCGGAGTCATATCCACAAGGAACTATTTCATTTCCTTCTGCCTGAGGTGGATTTCCAGAAGTGTTAGACACTTCAGTCTGAAAGATGCTGGCAGCAATCCTAAATTGTGGACAATCTAATTTGGCATGTGCATTGGTATTGTGGATCCTGCACCAATTGGTAAGGGCTGCTTCAGCAAGATTGACTCTAGTAATCTGTTTAGCTTCACCAGGAGGCTGATTGTCTAGGGGTGACGGTAATGAACCGTTATTTGGCCTAGAGTTCCACACTCTGGGCTGTCTAGGAGGATTATTATTGTTTCCACCATTATTGTTAAAGTTATTGTTGTTATATCCTCTGTCAGGGTAGCTTGGTCTGTCATTGGAATAACTCCTATTCTGACCTGACTGCGAATAAAACCCTTGATTTCTCAAATGTGTTACTTCTGTGGTGAGTTTTATGAGTTGAGCAGAAATTTCTTTGATTTCCTCCTCCTCCTCTTGAGTTTTGGCAACTACATTTTCAGTCTGAGGCTTGAAAAAGGAAGATCCATGGTTACTGTTGGATAGATCGGTACTCTGAGGTGTCTGAGCATGTGCAGGATATTGTGGCAATTGGCTATTTCCATTAGGAGGAGGCATAATACTCAATGGAGGTATTTGCAAAGGTGCAGGCATGAATGCTGGGGGTATCACTGATCCATTTGGATATTGTGCAGGATATTGTGAAGGATAAGCTGCAGGATATGATGCTGGATATTGTGCTTGCACGCCAGGCAAAGTAGGGAATGCTATATTTGGAGTAGGAGCAGGTATCAACTACTGATTTACCTTGATAGCTTCTTGAAAAGCGCCTGTCAATGTAGTGATCTCAGGATGTGTTCTTCTGATGAACATGGAAGTTAATGGATCCAGGGCTGAATAATAGATACTCCTAGCAGCAGCATCAGCCACCACATATGGGGCAACTAGCTTGGACAACATTTTCTGGAACCTAGCATTGAAATTGGCAATAGGCTCATTCTCAAATCTTTTGATTGTGGCAAACATGTGGTAATTCATGGATGGATCAATAGGGACCTTGAACCTGTCAAGAAAGGCTTTCTCTAAGATAGCCCACGAACTGACAGAAGCTTGGCCAAGACTGATGAACCAATTATAAGCCTCTTCCCCTAGGGAAAAAGGAAATAATTTGCACACCACGTCCTGATGTTCTATTCTGGCTCTGCAGCACGCTTCTTTAAATGTCCTGATATGATCATCAGCATCTTGATAAGGATGATATTTTGGACAAAGTTTGTCTGGATTCTTTGGTAACTCGTGATATGCATTAAAGGTCAAGGGTGACTCTGCTGCAAAGAAAGACATTGCAACCTAAGGGGGCTGAACTGGTGGTGTAGTTGGCTGAGGTTAAACTAAAGGTATACCCTGGGTTTGAACAGGAGGTGTCACGGATATACCGGAAGGTATTTGCAAACCAACAGGAGTTACAGGAGGAGGTCCTGGTGAAGCTCTAGATGCACTAGACCCTGGAGTATGGTGAATGTCTACAGTCCTAGGTCTGAAACCTCTAACAGGCAATTCTTCAAAAACTTCACTAGGTCTAGACCTGGTATTTATCCTGTAAGCCAGGATTTCTCGATTTGGAGGTAAATTGGCTGAAACTTTGCAAATATTGGCTAAATTTCACTAGATGAGGTGATATTTGCGGTCAGATGGCAAATCAGACTGGATATTTACGAAATATTTGCGAAGATACTGCAAATATGACAGGATAGTGGGATATCTTGACCCGTAGCACAAGATCTCAAGTGCCTAAGGCTCAAATTCTCAAAGCTTGAACAAATTTACGTATCTTTAGCCGATATTAGTGAATTTAGAGAGATCTAATGTAAAGCTTGCAATATTTATGTGAGATCAGGAAATCTTTACATAGAATGAACACATACAAACTTCTCACAGCAAATATTTACATAATTTACTAAAATTCACGGGCGATCTGAGGTTACCTTACCCTTATACGTCATCAAACCTAAAAATACTGATGATGAGCGTGATCTTCCGGAGTCAGGCCCTCCTTCTAGTGCCAATTTATGTTGCGTTAGGAGCGAGGGGCCTGCATAAAATGAATGATGACTAAAGCAGTGGTGTCTTTTCTAGTTTGGCCCTCCTTCTAGCACCAATTTATGTTGGTTAGGATGTTAGTCACAAACAAACATAGAATAAAAGTACACATTAACCTTTATTCATCTTGAAAGATACAGTGAATTCAGAGAATTCATGATCCCAAGTCTCCGGTGATTAGGTCTTAATCGACTGACGTTACTCAGTGGTTAATGTGAGTTGCTGTTTCCATTTTGGGGCCTTACGTGAAAATGCGCCATCATCATGACGTTCCTGCAGAAATTCCTTACAGAGAAGTCAAATTATGCGGGTATTTGATGAAAAGAGGTAAAATACCTAGATCTTTGCATGATATTTTCAATTGTGCATGCTTAGTGTTCAAATATGCTAAATATTTACGATTATCTACGAGATGTCTGCATATTTTGGGTTGTTTGCTTAAGATTATTAGTTTATTTGCAATTGTGATAGTGAGATTCTCTGAAATTGAAAGAAATTAAAGGAAATACTTCTAATTAAGTTGAACCTTTAGCTTTTGATCCACATACATGCTTGATACTGTCATGAGGAGAAGAAATCAAACCATATGTTCACCAGGACATTCCACAGCTAGATACAGTCGATGTGGACTTCAGAGGATAATGAATGAAAACAATACATGCAACATGATGAGCACTCCAAGGGACGCAGCAAATCAAAGCACATATCCAGGATTCAGACACAGATTACTCAAGATTTACAAAGATTTGTAATCAAAATACTCTTCTCTTTCATTAAGTATGTAAAAGACATGTACATATACAGCAGCTTTGAAATAAGTCCTGAATATTTCAGCAATTAGATTTCAATTAAGTTTCGAATGAAAATAACAAGGCATTCCACCACCTTTTATAGAATAAGGTGAGGAATCCGTTACAAAAGATCCACGGATCTGATTTATCAACACAAATCAACGGTCATCACTTCATGACTTGTCAATTTTACAAAAAGGCACAAGTTGCCAGCTGGCAACTATCTATACTGCATATGCAAGATATTCCCCTTCATGATGTATCTTCATCATGCCCTTCATCTGATGCATGCGGGTCATCATCATGTGCATCGCTCTCTGAACTTTCGCTATCCGGATGATGACGCTGCTGCATATGGGGCTGCATGCTGCTCTGGATTTGTTCGTATGACCGCACAACTTGGTCTATTCCTCCGCCATCTTGAGTCTTTGCCTTGATGATGGCGTGTTTGTGTGCTTCATACTTATCCCTGCTGTTATCCAGCTTATTCTTTCTGTCCTGCAGTGTCTTATTATAGGTCTCCATCTTGACCTTGATCCTCATCATTTTATTTATTATCTCTTCTGTCAAGTGGACTAGCGGACCATCATCTTCCACTTGGAAGTTATTACGTAGAGCCTTGAGGGCAGAATCTTCATCTTGATTCTCTATCTTCCCTTCCACCTTGCCCTCTAATGCTTCGAGCATGTCTGCTTCAATGCCCATTAAATCGCGTAGCCTCATGCTGATCTCCCTCAGCTTATTATTGCATCTCTTGAGGACTCCGCATTCAAACTGTACATCCTTATACCAGATATCCACTAATAATGCAGTATTATTATTTAACACCTGCTTACTGATAAGCAGTTGTGGATTTATCTTCCTTATTTCATCCAGCAGGCTGAGGACTTTCTCCAGTTTATAAGACCTTTTTTCGGTCTGCATCTGCAACCTGTCCACCTTGGTTTTGGAGTCACTCAATATGCTCCATCTCTTCAAAGAACCTTTCATTATTTCAATGGCATCATCTAATGTGGATGACACCCATTTTCTGATTACGGACACCTCATGTTTCATGAGGTCTAGTTTATTTACCTCCTCCTGAGAAATGGCAGTCAATGGGACTGCAGCTTCACCTGTGGTATCCTCAGGGTTGGTTAAACCCTTAATATACGCATGCAACTAAGCAATGTGCTCTTTATGTTGCTTATTCTTCTCCTTCTCTCTTTTCACCTTCTGAATTAGAGAGTCTATAATGTCCTTTCCCTCCTGACCTTCCTGCTCTTCGTTGGCAAAACCCAAATCAACTGTGCTTATCTGGAATTCATCCACAGTGATTTTGCCTTTCTCTTTCTCTACGGCAGGCACAACAATTTGTGCGGTCCTTCTCCCTGTCGCCGGATCTCTTTTGATGGCCGAAATCATCCTGGCCTTCCTCCTGGGTTTCATTATATCTGCGGCAAACAGGGTGGAGACGTCGAACTCTTGAATCTCCAGCTCCTCCTCAACATTCACTTCCTTTTCTAACCATGGAGGCACCTGATCATACTTCTCAGCATCATGATGCTGCTCACCTCTATCTCCTGTTTCCATCAATATGTGTTGTGGAGATGGTGATTTTTCTTTTTCTCTCTCCTGATGCTCGCCTTGCTGCTGTTGATCCTGAGGTGCCTCCTCCTATTGAGGAACTTCCTTTTCCGGGGGAGCATCTTCTCTGTGTGGGGAACTTGGCGGTGTACCTATATGTGGATCATGATGATCATGATCTTTCTCCATCCTTTCTTCACCTGTCCCTAGTTCTTCCCCCTGTGGAGGTTGATCATCCTCCTTTTGCTTCTCTATTTCTGGTGGCATGTCCACCACCTTTAATATTGTAGGATCTGCCTGAGGTGATGACATCTGTTCTGCAGCTGTTACTTGTTCTATGCCTGCATCATCCACCTCTTGTGCCTTATCAGCAGGATCCTCTATCGCTTCTTTCTCCTCATCATCAGCCTTTTCTTCTCGGACCTCTATTATAGCAGGTCCTACTGATGTATCCTGTGGGCTCTGTTGGCCTGATTCAAGAGCATGGCCCTCTGCTTCGGCCATCTCTATCTCCTTTGTCAGGTGGCCCTTATCAGGTGATCCTGCTGGCTGTTCAGGACTTGCATCCCTTTTCTCCGTCAAGTCGACCACTGCAGGACTTGTCACCTCGGCGATCAGTGTGTCCAGCCCTATGTCCTGAGCTACCTGCTCCAGGCTCTTCTCTGGTTCTGGGCTCTTTTCTTGCTCCGCCTCTACTTGTTTCATCTCTTCAAGTGTTGATTGGACAGATGGAGGCTTGTGAGGAGCCACACTGATGCCAGCAGCTGCAAGTGTTTTCATTTCTTGTGTAGCTACATCCTGCACCACCTCATCGTCAGACAAGTTTATTGTCTCGTCTAGCGAGACATGCTTTTCTGCTTGTGCCTGAGATGTTTCCTTTTGTTGCTCTTCTGCAAGTTCTGTTTTGAACTTGACAATGGTAGGAAGTGGAACATTGTGCTGAAGTTCCTTCTGCACTTCACTACCTACCCCTTGTACTTGCACTGGGGGTTGACTCATCTCACCTCTCATGGAGGTCCTTGTTTTCTTAGGTGTGGTAGGAACCAACACCTGCGGAGCTCTCCTCTTTCTTCTAATTACTAGTGGAGCTTCCTCCTCTTCTTCAGGCTCTTCCTCCATGAGGATATCCTTGCCTGGTTGTCTGGATGATTGACCCACTTCTTGGGTCTCTGTGGTTCCAGCCTCTGTTGTCTTGGCTTTCTTGGGCTTGGGAGGAGAATCTGATTCTGATCCTGATCTGGCTGCCTCCTCAGCCGTGAATACTGCCCTTTCAATTATGACCCCTTTGGGTCCCTTTTCCACCTTCTTGCCCCTTGGGGCTCTCTTGCTTGGCTGCTGTGGTGGAGGAATCCTCTCTCCCTTGGTCTTCCGCTTCTCCAGCAGGAAGTCATCATATTCATCTGTGGGGATGTCCTGCCCCTTCTTCTTGCTATCTATTGTGATGGCAACACCCTTTTTCTTCAATGCCTCTACCTGTGCATCTACCCAAGCTTGGGTCAAGTGTATGGTTCTGGCAAAGAATGGGTCCAAGGACATATCCTCCTACATGGTGAGGTCAGGTGCAGAAATGGTATCATTGTATATCTTCTTCTGCTCGTATTCATCTGCCATTATCCTGCCATCATCACTCTTCAGCTGCTGAGGGAGGGGTATGCAGTCAAATGTCCTGATCTGGTTCAGAGTCAACCTCTGATACCTCCTCCTCCTGGCCTCTGCCTCATCCTCGCAGTCAGCCCAAAAATCTTCTAGGTGCCTTTGGTGAATAGGCTTTCCTAGGATCTTCTGCATTCGGCCGTAAGGATCATATGGTCTTGTTACTAGGAAGGGCAGTAGATTGATCTTGTTCAGAGTGACCATCACCTTCTTAATATTATCCGAGTCAGGGCACATATAGTTGCCGATGCTGACTGGGAACAAAATTGGTGGCAGCTTCTTGGCATCCTTATACGTCTGTATTATGGTGGAGCCCTGCCTGATAAACTCCATTAAAACTACTGCATCCGTAGGATACCTTGGCAACATCAGGGGATGCCCTTCAAAACCTTCTATCCTGATGTAGGAAAAGGTGGCAAATTGGATGTACCATGCCCCATGCCTGTATACTACCTCCTGAGCTTCCATGCTCAATCTTTTAGTTCTGTCATCTTCCATGGTCCTTACCAGATGCATAGAAAATGCATCATTGACCAATTTATAGTCCTTGATATACTTGGTTCTTTGCAGCTGGGGATGATGATCCCAGATATAGGCTGCATTTGTGCCTGTTAGCTTCCCATCTGTGGTTAAGGCATCAAACGTACCTCTATATGCACAGGAATAAACAATGTAAGAGGTCATATAGAAGGCACAATCTGAACCTCCCAGGTTCAGCAGCTGCTCATGCAGAGCATCACTTATGATTTGGCCCCACAGTGGCTTGATGTCTGCATATAGGCACATCATTATTATGCCATACATCCAGTCTCTGAATTCTCCAGTATCAGGCTGGCCAGTCACCCTGGTCAGTAGGGCAATCACATACTGATATTCCTCATTAAAATCAAACTTGAACATGTGCACAGGGAGCTTGGCCGCTGCATTATATGTGCTGTTCTCGGCCCGCCAAGCATACATGTTCTTTCTGGCCGTCTTCTTGTTGGCCTCATATTCTCTTTCAGACTTCTTCAAGTCTACACTCTTTACCTTGCTACCCATTGGTAGTCCAAGTGTTTGGGATAGACCTTTGATGGATAGGTCTGCATACACCCTCCCATGCTTCGCCACCTGCCTCGTCTGAGGGTTGTAATTCTGGGCGCACTCAATAACCAGCTTTGGAGACTCCATGGAGTAGGGGAAGCCAGCAGCGTTCCACATGCCGGATACAAACACAGCGTCCAATACTGGACTCTTATCTTGTCCATCATTCAGCTTGGCTGACCAAGCTTCTAGATTGGTACTCCCCTGATGGGTATCTGTAATTGCCCCAAATTTGAACAGGACCCCTCTTTGTGAAGAGAACATAGGCTGGTTGAATTCTTCCTGATTCTTGACTAAATGTTTTTCAGCCATGGGTACCTGCAATTAACAATCATTTCTTCTCAAAACAAGATATGCATGTATACATATTGCAAATATCATGCCTACTGCATCAATTTCACATTACCTGCTTACATGGATATATAACCAGAACTTACAACATTATTTAGAAACAACATGATGAGGGTTTCATTTCACTTACCTGGTTATGTAGATTTCTTTCTATACCAGTATATCATTGAGATGCTCTTGATTCAGCTGCTGATCACCTTCCTTCCTCAGTATATGAGCTCCAGTCGCGCAACGGTAGCTGTTATGCAGATATGGAGGCTAGTGCTCTGTAAAATAATTTTAACACAGGTAAATGTAACAATGGCGGTTGAATTACCTTTTAACCTCGCAGTTAGGGTAAACTTAGGGTAACTCTAACAAGTTAGATTGCAATCTTTGATCATTCGTGCTAAAACTCAGGATCTCGCCAGACATTTCATTGGGTTCCGGGGTCGGCGGGAATCACCTACCATATCTGCGCGCATTTAATGGCAATGGCGGCAAAGGGAGCAGGGGGATATCCATATGACATGATATCATGAGAGCAGGATGGTATTCATAAATATCAGGTTGAGTTTCAATATCATCCTCCCCAGTCTTGAAATTGCTATCGCGGCAAAATTCGGGTGACAACGCACCTTTGTTTTCATTTTAGCACATCAGGAGGATATTTCGGTCTATCGGGTGATATTTCAAAATATGATGATGACCTTCAAACTTACTCATTCTCCTTTCAGAATATCAGGATGACGTCATCATGATATTTGTTCTTTGTATTGGAAATGACGTCATCGTCATATTCGGTGAACATGATCATGTTTACAAAATATCCTGTCGAAATGCAAATATGATGATGATGTCATCAGGATGTTTGTTTCTTTGTTTATCTTATTCAGATGATGTCATCAGGATGTTTGTTAAGTGTGATATTTTGCATCAGGATGATATTAACGAATATCGGGTTACTTTCAAAATATGATGCTCGCGATACAAAAGACCGTTCGACGGGGAAGACTAACTATCACTTAAAGTTGACGTCCAGATATTTGAACCGCAGGATATTATCAGGGGAATATTTCAAATATGATGATGATGTTCTTCAAGCAGCATAACTGAGTTTATAAAATATGACCCTCTTCTTGCGAATATCAGGTTTGACCAAGACTTTGACTGTTCATAACTCTCACATCCTGATGAATATCAGGGTGATGTAAAAGGCAAACCTGCATGAATTTTAATGCTCTTTCAGAATATGTGGTCATATATATGAAATACGAATTTTGACAGACTAACCTCATATTGGGGCTTACCTCATCTTGACTCCACATGATGATGAACATGACTGATTTTACCAAACCGCCAGAAAGCAGACAACACAAACCAAACAAAAGAAGTTGGGTCCCTGTTTTGCCAAGTCAAAATGGGGCGTGTTGTGTAACCACACAACACAACATTGACCAGGAAATCTACCAAAACATTTTTTTTATCTTTCTATCCAATTTATTGAGAATGCATCAAACTCTATACCATCCCACACTGCATGCTTATATTTCTTTAGCCTTTTATTTTTGGAAGCATATTTACCCCTAACCTGAGAAACAATTAGTTCTGAATCCCCCAATACTCTGAGAAGCTTAATACCATGTTTAATTGCAACATTCATTCCTAGCAGGAGAGCTTCATACTCCGCAATATTATTGGTACATCCAAACTTCAAAAGAAAAGAGAACTTAAATATCTTACCAGTTGGGGAAAAAAAACTACTCCAGCACTTGAGCCTTCCTTAGAGCATGCACCATTGAAATACATGGACCAGAACCCCTCTTGATCTTTCAATCTTTCCAATTCAGCATCAATAAGTTCTTTCTAGTTTGTATTATGATCACCAGATAACACTTGCTATTTATCAAGATCAGTGTCAGCAAAATAGACATGTTCATCTTGTTCAGGCTCTTCAACTGTGTCAGGTTCTCATTCTTCTCTGTCTAGTTTGACATCTCTGCCATTTATAGGAATCATGGTGTATGACAGGTCTAACTGCATGCTTCCTCTAATCAGTACTGTCCATATTCTCTACAGTAGCATTCCATATTGTGGCTTCATATCAACCATAGTCACATTCATAGTGTAGCTCTTCTTAGGATAAGCAGAGCATGAAGTCTTCATCTTTCATGATTCTAATGACTGGTACCTCTCTAGTATCCATAGCAAAGCACTTACCACATGCCTTATCTATCTTCAATCTAGCTTGTTGCATGGCAACCAAAGGCATGATATTTGTGGATGCTCTTGAATCAAGCATACAATTTCTTATTATTTTCCCATTGCTAATGAGGGATACATAAAATGGCTCTATTTGTGGACATTTTGTCAGAGTGGTTCCTAGATACACTTCTGGAATTTCCTCTTCTTTAGTCTCCTTTTCTTGAGCTTTGTCCTGGTCCTTAGCAACTTGATTTACATGGTCATTCTGATGTACCTTAATGTCTAAATTCCTTATGTTATAACCTATTTTTTCCTTAGAATCCTTTCTACTGTCATTGTTCTAGTTCTTCTATGACTTAGATCCTTTTGAGTTACCCTGAGGCTGTTTCACAAATATAGTTCCAGGCTGACCAGAGTCACCAGCCTGAGCCCTGATCCTGAGATTATAATTACTCTTAACTTGTGCAACTGCAACAGCTATTAAGGCTCTGATCTCCTCATCAGAAGGTCTCCTCAAATGCATATTTGAAATTTGTGAATCATGAGCATAAACATGCTGATCTTCATCTTCTTCATCTAAGAAAATTTGCTAGCAAATTTTCTCCTTATGATACCTCCTTTGAACCACATCAGAATCTGCATCAACTTCATCAGAACAAGAATAATCTCTACTAGTAAAAAGCATATTAACACTATCATCTTCAACATAGTGGGGCTCATTACATTCATTGCAATCATTATAAAGGGGCAGAACAATCATACACTGAGATTGTGAATGAGGCATTTGATACACTATGCATTAAGGAGTATCCTCAACAACATTGACATTCTTCTTTAGGGGATCAAAAGTTTCCTTACTATTTTGAGATTTCTAATTATTATTACTATTCAATATGGGCTTACCATTATGCCAGTTTATATTGTATGGCATATCACATAGCTGTGATCTTTTCACTGGTCTCTGATAATTTTGTCTTTCAGGTCCTAACCCTTTATCTATTCTTGCAAGCTTATAACTCATATCCTTAAAGGCATTTGTCAACTTATCCAGCTTATCCTTAGATGTGGAAGCATTACTCTGAGTATGTTGAGCCCTATTGTTTGGATTCTACAAAATTCTTACATCATCCCTCCTATTACCTTTCCCTGATGCTTTCTTGTTATTCTCAATGTTGGTTGCAATTCTGAAAGCATCTCTCAAAGTAGTTGGGCTTTTGTCTCTCAACTCATAGGTTGTTTTGGCATCAAAGGCATTAGTGTACAAGACCATACACATACGTTCATTAGGTCTCATGTGAGGTGGAAGCTTATTTAATACCTTGGTAAACCTGACATTGAAATTAGAAATAGGTTCATTTGACCCTTTAGCTATACTAGTGAACTCATTTATTATGAAACTAGGGTCAGTTTTATCTCCATATTGTTCTCTAAAAATTCTCATGAAATCATCCCATGATGTAATACTCTGATTAGGCAAGTTCCTATACCATTCTCTAGCTTCCTCTATCAAGGATTTCATGAACAACTTGATAAAAACATCCTCATGTTCGACCTCAAAATTATCCATCAGATTAAGGAAAGCTTTCAAATGATCCTCACCTGACACTGCATTGTTACCTCAACATTTAGGCAATTCAGTCCTGATATCATTGTCAATGGGATTAGTGTACCCAGGAATGCTAGTAAAATACAAATGCCTATACCTTTCCACATGCATGGGCCTCTTACCAAATGCTGATTTTGGTTCATATTCTGGTTCTGGTTTGTATTAGTATTCCAATTTATATTACTATGAGCATGTACATTTTGATTTCTTGCATTTTTGAGGCACCTTGTTATTATTTACATTTTTCCTTTGATTGTTTTGTGGGTTCTGATTCACATGTTGATCAAGCCCTTGATTATTTCCTAGCATGTTTTGGTTGTTCTACTGGTTTTGAATAGTATTAACCTGCTGATTACCCACTGTGTTAGCATTATTGAGAATGGGAATTACATTCTGGTGAGAAAATCATAGGGCTTGAACCTTTTATCTCATTTCATCCCTTATTTTAATAGCTTGTAAGTAGTCAAGTTCATCCCTAAGGTTGTTAATTTCTTTAGATAACTCCTCCTCTCTTGACATTGAAGAGGATGGTCTGGGGTTATCTGTGTCCTTTGGAGACTCTACATCTTCAAATCTATCAGGTGGATCCAAAAAAGGATGCTCTTGAAAGGTATCAGATCCTAACTCAAGTCTCTCACTTTGTTGTTTCTCATAAATTTCTTGAATGCTAGCTTCTATAGCTGAAAAACGCTGTTGTTTAGAGGACCTAAATTCATGCTGCATATCATCATTGTTTTGAGGGTTTGGAGACCCTTCTTGGCTAGACTGATTGTTCACCTTTTTCTTATACACCATTTTTGGTAGTTCTTGGAACAAGGGGTTTTGGTGGGATCTTCTTCCTTGTATGCAAATTATGTTATCACCAGCTATGAGATAGAATCAGAGTCCCCATCCACAAATGGGATTTTAGATTAGAGCTTGGGTTCTTTATATTAACTCCCTAGCAGAGTCGCCAATTTGTTGGTGTTCCCAACTGATGGTTTGATTTTCCCTAAAAAGTAGCCAACTCTTATACTCAGTATTCTCAGGTCAGTGGCCAATGGATAGGAGACATGTGTCTGCTCTCCTCTGTACTTTAGGCTCTGCAAGACCTAGGGGATGTTCCCTTATTAAATATCACTTATGACAAACCCTAACTTCAACAAGATATTAATTTTGAAGCAGATATGTTCCCCTTCATGTAAACCAAAACTGTATGATCTAAATCAAAGTGGTTAGCTTTGGAATTTTATTCACCAGATGGCTCAGGGAACATGAAACTAAAATCCTACTCCTACAAACTAACAAGTTGATTTTGTTTTTTTTCTTTTTAATGTCAGTGTGATTGTCTGATTGTGGGTATTTTATGAAAATAAGCCCAACCCTTATCGGTGCCAATCCTAGGGTTTGGAGTCAATTTCTTACAAATGCAAACTTGTTCCCATAAGCATCTCAAACATACAGATTTAGAGGATTTCAATTGTTTCCTGCCTTACAGAAAACTATCCAAGAATGGGTATTTCTATTAATTCTTCTTACAAAGATCCTTGTTACCACACACACCTCCCCATATTTGATTCAAAGCATTTTAATCTAATTCTTGATTAGAAGCAAAAAACTAGACATGCAATACAACAAATGTGTATCCAAGAACTTAGAAACCCTTAGTATCTTTGTTCAAAAGAGAAATGTAGATAACATAGGAGACAATCAATAGAAACACATGCTCACAACAGAGATAGCAAGGTACCTCAGGATCTGCGTGTCCTAGGACCTAGAACTTGGTCTACCTAAGAAGTGAGTGCATTGTAAGGGGGAGCCCATGCCCCAAGTTCTTGGAGCTATACACCATAAGTAGGCACAGCTAGGTAAAACCAAGTGGGAACTCAACAAGTATTGTCCTTTCCTAGCCTAGGATCGTGCATGTTTACAAGTGTTTGCAAAACATCAAGATATCATCAAAAAAACTAATCTAATTGTCATGTGTCTTATATGATTGACGCATGTGCTTGTATGATCTTCACCCTTAGACATTCTTTCCATCCATTCATTTCAAATCATCAAATTGTGTTTTCTAATCACCACTACAATTTGTCTCCTATATCATTAACTTGGCCTTCAGAATTGGGAACCTATCATCCTTCAATGTCACATCTCAAGTGGAACCTTGTCACTTTGAATTCTAAGAAGCTCTTTTAATTGATCAAATCATCCAATCCATCCATTTCCCACCTAATTCATTTATCATCATCCTACTCATATTCGCACTCCTAGAACCTAGTCCAATCCTTATTTGTCAAAATGGTTGTGACCATCAACAAATCTAGGACACATCCAAAACCAAAACTCATACTCCACGAAGGCCCTCCTAGACATAATAATGATGAGAATTTGGTAGATCATGATGCATTTTTTATACCCATGAACCATATATTTCCCCAAATCAAAAACCAAAACTCATAGTCTGTGGACGCCCTCCTAGATATAATAATGATGAGAATTTAGTAGATCATGATGCATATTTTGATACCCATGAACCATATATTTCCCCAAATCCAAAACCAAAACTCATACTCCAGGGAGGCCCTCCTAGATATTATAATGATAAGAATTTGGTAGATCATGATGCATATTTCGATACCCATGAACCCTATATCTCCCCATATTTGCTTCCATCAACATCACTATCATCCCAAGAACATGAGTAAATACAAGAGCTTCAACATATCTATGATGATCATTATCCACAAGAACATTCTTATCATCTTAACACAACCCAAGATTTTCCTTCCATGCCCTCAACCTCACAAAACTATAATCCTACTCAGGTCTCAACCTTGACATCCATTAATCCCCAAGTCCTTCAGCTACAACAACTCATCCAATCACAACAACAACTCGCTCAATCACTACAACAAGAGGTAGCTCTTAAATTTCAATTGGCACAGCTATCACAATTGTCTTCACAATTTCAACATCCTACCACGTCAACACCCCAACTCTAAGAGTCATCTCCATCCACCTCATACAAATCTTTATCACAACCAATCTACCACTCATATCAACCCAACACTTTCATACCTCAAATCTATTCAACAATAACTTTACCTCAAACCTCATAAATCCAAATCCCTATCCATGCTTCATCTTCACACATACCAAATCCCCTCACCTCATACCTTCAACAAAAAATTCAACAAAAACAAGTTGTCCTCAATCCACCTAATTCATCTAATCCAATCATCAATTCAATTCATCAATCAATCAAATCAAATCATTCCAAGTAACACTATCCAAACGTAAGTCAATCCTTAATCCATACCAATCAATGTTAATCAATCAAGTCAAATTATCTAATCACATCCATGGTCTTGTTCCTAGCCTTATTACAAACTTGATCAATCATCATCATTAATGGGATATATCATTCCCAATCCTAGTGTTGTTCTCAAGATATATCATTCCCATATCAACAACACAATCCTTTCATTATTCTCAGGATAAATCATTCCCACATCAACAACACTATCAAACAATCATCATTCATTATCAGCATCAATCAATCCAATCAATCATTAGTTTTTAGCTTGACAGAGGAAATACCTTGTTTGTTTTTGAATTATTTGTGCATGCTTTCTTTCTTTCTAGTGTGTCATCACTTCATCTTGCATTTGAATCACATCCATATCATTCCAACTAATATTCATATCTTGTGTATGTTAGAATAGCTTTTTGCATTATCCTTTGCATCTAAGGTCAAATCATACCTTTTGTGCATTAGGACTTTAATGCTCTACGTTTAGTTCCTCATATGTTAGACAAGGTTGTATTACACTGGGTGCATTTGACATGTCATGACCCTGGTCCTTATACCTTGGTACATAATGTCAGGTGCTATATCAAACATCAGGTTGCTCAAAGTTTACTCTACATAACTCTATCTCCTTTCCTTCGCTTCCTTTTTCAAGAGCCTCTCCATCTCCTTTGTCCCTACATAGCCTCTTGAGGGGGCATCATCTATCCAATCCTTCATTTTTATGAGCCCCATCCTATCCAAACTTATCAAATCCAATCCAAATCCAAAGCCTATGTTTTAATCTTCTTTGAAATGACATTGCTTTGCAACATCATCTCAAAGAGGGGAAAAATGTAAACATCAAAAATTGACCCAACAACACATTCCTATTTCATCCTTGATTGCATTCCTATAAAATCCCTAAATCATCTCTTAATTATTCCCTAGTCTACCTTTTTATCACCATTTTCCATAAATAATAAATTTAAATTAAAACAATTAATTTATTATTTACTTACCATATCCTTTTGCATGAGATTTAATTAATTACATAAATTAATTAAATCCTCCCTTTCTACCCATTTCTCATCTCATTAATAATAAATTAAATTTAACAACTTTAATTTAATATTAACCTAAACCTAATCCAAAATTCATTCAAAAACATGTTCGCCGTAACTAAAATCAAACCTGTAAAATACCTACCTTTACCCTAACCACCTTTTACCATTCAACTGCCCAAACTACTTCTACCCAAACTTTATAAAAATCAAATTCATTTTTCATTTATGCTGGCTGGAGAAACTATCATGGAGTTATGTAATTATCTAAGCAACCACATTTTTAAGCATGTTTGGTAACATTTATTTTTTCATATCTTTTGATCTATTTGGTGGTGCATTTGATATAAGTTTCTAGGGTTTGCAATAGTTCCTTACCTTTTTTTTAACAAAAATTTATATTGCTGCATACAAATATTTCTCACCATATAGTGATTCACCAAGTATATTGATAATGCATTAATGCAACAATCACATTCAATACAAAACAAAGCATGAGAGAGAATGAGGTTGGGGGTCAAGCTCTTACCCAACGTTCCATCTACATGGTGCTAAATTTCTCCACAACATGATGACAAGCATATCTAAAACAAAATCCACACATTACAATAGGGGAACATAACTCAGATTCACAAGTTGCAGGGTTTGTTACTTCACTCATGATTCTAACACCTCAAACATCACAAGGATTATGCAAATGACCCTTTTCACAACCCATTTTCTCTTTAACTCTTTCAAGCAATGTAATGCAAGGGTCACACCTAGGTTCCCACATGAATCCTAGGGAAGAATGCAATTTGGGAACATAAGTCATTACCCAAATGATCTATTCTAGTAATGCAACATTTTCTTTCTTACAACCACATAATTAATTCACACATAGGGACATCCCCTCAAAGAAGACAACGAAAGATGGATTTCATTCAAGCATTTCAAATCACCATACAGAGGAAATTAATAAATCAAATATGACAAGTAATAAGAGGGTATGCTACCCTACAACCTACGTACACACAACATGGTACACAATGCAAGGTCCATTTTTACTAGCACTATCACAACAATCTTCTACACATATCATGCATATGATCAAAACACCATATCTTTCACATACAAATGCATAACTCATAAAAGAGTACATCAGATTCAAACAACACTCAAGAACATGTATTTTCTTTCACACAAAGGCTTCCATAACTCCACCATCAAAGTGGTCACAAAAACACTAACATGACCCTACAAATGTCACTCAGGCACTCACACACACTACAAGGGTTCATGCCAAGCATTTAAAACATCAGGAAGGAAAATCACACAATAGAAACTTCTGAGCAACCATAAGGATCCATCTAATCCCACAATAATGTATTCCTTCACCACACACATGCAAGGAAGACATCAAAAGAAAACACAAGATACTCACAACACACAAACACACAATGACCCCACACATGCTCGATCAAGCCGAGAAGAACACACACCCAAGAGCTCCCAATGTTGCAACATGAGCTCTAACACCAAGTGTAGTGCCCTAGGTTTCCACCCAAGGCACTAGGAAAACAAACACTAAACCATCATATTTTCATTTTTACAAGTAGGACATTCACATGTCACATTGCACTCATGCACACACAAGGTGTCACAAGGACAAAAACACCAAAGATGACATCACCATTGCACTACGAAAGGTGGCACAAGAGGAATACTTCACCCATTGTGTGATAACTCACCATCATGACCAAGTGAGAGGTGGAGCTCACTCCATGATGAGGATTGGATATACATCCATGACCTCACTCCTTCACAAATGCATGAAGTAGGATGAGGGTAACAGTCACCTCAATCCATTCCATGACTACCCAGGACATCCCAAACACAATAGGATAACACTCAACTTTAGGATGCATCAACCAGAAGGTACAAGCCCTTAACCATTAAAAATTTTCATAAGTCAATCCCATGCAAAGGCATGCTTCCCAAACAAAAGAGGGAATAGTTCAAGGGTGCACATCAAGGAACTGTCACCAAGGATACACTCAGGTGGTTAAACAAGCACCTATTGACAACAAACTTCACAATAGGGTGGAACAGTTAGAATGGGGCACTGGAGACAAGCCCACACTCCAAATCTAGGCCCCTTTGTCCAGGACCCTAACGCTAGATACTATAGTCCTGGCAACATCCTAAAACAAGACAAAAATCCAAAAATAATAAAACCCAAAATTCATTCTAAGTCCCACCATAGACTCGAAACAAGGTTTCTAACCTCTACGGACACCAAGACATGAAGCCCTAACTCTCAAACATGAAAAAGAAGGCATAAAGCCAACAAGGTCCAAATAGTTGAACTAGGAAAAATCAATACAAAATGCCACGTGATTGGCACCAACGTCAACACATGCCAAAAGAAAAGGTAGGATCATCACCTATGTGGGAAGAATATGATATAATACTAATATCACCAAAAACATCAAATACAACATCAAATAAATGAGTCTAAACATGCTAATATAGATAGATTCTCACATGTGAAAATCTATCAAATCAAGCCAACATCCTCACAAACTGAGGCATGGAAAAATACAAGATTACATCCAATAATTACAATATTCAAAGGACCTCATCATAAACATAGATGAATCATAGCCAACATCATAAATCATCTCCTAGCATCATTTACATCTTATTACAAAGGTCTCAAAAGACCTACTTTACAAAGTTTACAATCTACAATTATGAAATAATACAAGTGCATAAATACACCAAAATCCATCACACTCTCCAAGGTGCAACAAGACACAAAGCATGAAATATTCAACTTGCAAGAAGATAAGGAAACCATCCAACACCTGAATATCATCATGAAGGACCAATGGGGATATGTTGCTCACCTCCCAACCATATTACCATCATCAAGCACAATAGTTGTCTACACAACTCTAGGCAACCCCTGAGCTAGGGATAAGGTGATCATGGAAAACCTGTTGGAATCATCTCACACAATCTAGGGTATACATAGAAATATATGGCATCCATGCCAATCAATGCACATAACACACATGGCACAACTGCCAATCGAATGCATATAAATAACACATGGTACAACTACCATACAATTGCATTCAAGTAACATGTGGTACACTTTCCAATAAGAATAATAGAATGACATCACAATATTCAAGCACAAGGGAAATAATCACACATTCATGCATACCAAACAAGGCATAAATCATTTTCCATCAAATACACATTCAAGCATGAATCAAGCAGCTCAATGCACATGCAAATGCTAGGGTCATTGATGAAGGGTGTAAATCACAAAATGAACAACAATAGAAATTGCAGAAAGAAAATAGAATGTTCTTTTATTGATTTGGACAACTCATTAAATTACAAAAGCTCAAATATAATCAAAGGAATCAATCCTCCATGGGCTGCAACCCATTATAGCTACCCATCACCAAGCTCTGGAATATTCTACCTTCTACAACCCCAAATCAGCTAGGGTTTCTATTTTCCCATCTTTTCTTGATTCTATATGTTCCCCCTTATCTCCACTCCCCAAAGGATTCCCAAAAATGGTCTTAAATAGCTCCATTGGTGGCCAACAACCAAATTTTGAATTTTGCATCTCCCTCCAAAAATAGGTCAACTTTTGGGAGCCATAACTTTTGATCTAGGTATCTGATTGACACACTGTTTGAAGTATTAGAAAGCTTGTAGAGTGCTCTACATGGTATGAACTAGATTTTCTCATTCTAGCCATTTTTAGGTCCGTACGTGACTATTTAGTGCCTCAAACCTAAATTTGAATAATTTTTAGGAGTTTTTTGGGAAACAAAAACTTTAATATCTTTCAGCTCACAAATGATCTTTGCATGATTCCTTTGCCAAAGGTCTTATTTTTCATTTACAAATCTTCCTATAAATTTTTGTTTCAATCCATGCCCAAAAGCAAACTTTCCTAAAATGGCAATTTTCTATTTTTAGCAATTTGGAAAAATTGAAAGTTCTACATCGTTATTCAAGTGATTATGGAACCAAAAATACTAATTTAACAAAAAATGGAAACAAATTCAATGATTTTGAAACATATTTTTTTGGGGGTGATGCAATATTGCTCTTACACCTCTAGATGCTCCTACATCAGACACCTAGGGTAATTTTGAGAAGTGACCCTATCACATCTCAGGTGTTTGAGGAAAACCCTAGACGATCAAATTCTACCTTAGATAACCAGAAAGAATCTTTGACAGACCTTCCTTTCCACTTCACTAGATGTTCTTCATATTGCCTATTCTAAGTACCTCTTCCCACACAGCTATCCAAGATCTCTTCTATCTCTTCCTTTGAAGTAGATGCAAGAATACTCCACTATTCTTTTGTTGGTCCATCCTATGTCCCACATTTATGATATTCTGATAAATCAACAATGTTGAAAATAGGGGAAATGTTGATCCCACTTGGCAACTCTACCTCATATGCATTTCCTGAATCATGCTTCTTCAAAATTTTGTATGGTCCAAACTTCTTTATTTTTAACTTATTATAAGTTCTAACTAGAAACCTCTCTTTTCTCAAGTGAACCATGACTTCATCTCCTACTTGAAATTCCTTATATCTCCTCTTCTGATCTACCTTAGCCTTGTAC
Organism: Cunninghamia lanceolata; assembly: GCA_027924645.1. NCBI lineage: Eukaryota > Viridiplantae > Streptophyta > Pinopsida > Cupressales > Cupressaceae > Cunninghamia > Cunninghamia lanceolata. Next base: position 11,050,298 of record BSBN01000202.1, read on the forward strand.
TGAATATTCATCTTATTAATGTGCTTTTTCACCTCTTCATGCAAATTCTTCATATGTTCTACAAAGTCTTTGGCTTCGGCACTTGTCTTTTCTCCCTTGTCCAGCTTCCTTAGCTCTAGATAATTTCTTGGACTACTCCCATATACAATCTAGAATGGTGATTTGCCAATACTCCTATTGATAGAATTGTTGTAAGCAAATTTTGACTGTGGTAAAATCAAATCCCATCCCTTGGGCTTATCCCCTATTAAGCATCATAGCAAGTTACCCAAACTCCTATTCACCACTTTGATCTATCCATTAGCTTGTGGATGGTGTGCAAAATTGAACTTCAAATCTGTCTTCAACTTCTTCCATAATGTCCTCTAGAAATAACCAACAAATTTGGTATCTCGATATGAAACTATGCTCTTAGGTAGACCATGTAATCTCACCACCTCCCTAAAAAATAACTCAATAATATAAAAATCATCATTAGTCTTCTTGCAAGGAATAAAATGTGTCATCTTCAAGAATCTATCCACCACCACAAAAATGGAATCATGCCCTCTCTATATCCTTGGTAAACCAAGAACAAAATCCATACTAATATCATCCCATGGCTTCTCTGGTATAGTTAATGGCTAATATAGCCATGTATTCTGACTTTCTCCTTTTGCCATTTGACATACTATACAGCTATGCACAAATTTCCTCACATCTTGTTGTAACTATGGCCAATAATAATGATCGTCAACATTAGTAATGGTCTTATCTCAACCAAAGTTTCCAACTAATCCCCCATTATGCTTCTCCTTAATTAGGTTCTCTCTCATGGAACTCCTTGGAATGCACAACTAGCTTCCCCTAAACAACATGCCATCTTGGATTATGAAATCCAACCATTTTGTCTTGTCTAAAGTAACAGGTTCTATACAAGCTTTCCAAGCCTCTACAAAATCTAGATCTTCAGGATACAAACTTTTGAGCTCATCAAACCCAACAACTTCTATGTTCATTTATGTCAACAAAATTTGCCTTCTACTCAAGGCATTTGCAACTCTGTTGGACTTCCCACTCATGTGCTTCAAAACAAAAGTATAACTCTACAAAAACTCAATCCATTTTAAGTCCCTCTAGTTCAATTTTCCTTGACTATTAAGATATTGCAAAACTTGATGACCAGTATATAAAACAAACTCTTTTGGCAACAAATAATGTCTCCATTTCTTCAAAGCCTAAACTATTGCATAAAACTCCTAATCATAAACATAATACTTTTTCTTGGCATCATTAATCTTCTCACTAAAATATGTAATTGACTTACCTTCTTGACTCAAAATAGATCCTATAACATTGCCACTAGAATTACAATCTACTTGAAATACCTTATTCACATCCAAAAGTTCCAATACAGGTTTCTCTATGACTTTCTACTTCAATGTATCAAAATTCTTATATGCTCTTGTAGTCCATCTAAACTCTTTTCCATCCCCTCTCATTGTCTCAGTTAGGGGTGCACAAATGCTAATAAAATTCCTGACAAATTTTCTAAAAAACTTGCCAAACCATGAAAAGACCTTACCTCTATAGTAGTCCTTGGAGTAGGCCATTCAATGATATCCCTCACCTTCTCTGGGTCCATCTTAAGACCTTCCTCTAAGACAACAAATCCCAGGTATACCAACTCCTTCTTTACAAAACTACATTTCTTCAAATTAATCATCAACTTCTCCTCCATCGGCTTCTCTAAAACTCTTCTGATATGCATTAGATGCTCATCCCAAGTCTTACTAAAAATCAAAATGTCATCTAAATAAACAATAACAAAACTTCCCAAAAGCTCTTTCAATAGCATGTTCATGAGCCACATGAATGTGCTCAGTGAGTTGGTTAGCCCAAATGGCATGACCAACCACTCATACAAACCTTCCTTTATCTTGAAGGTTGTCTTCCATTCCTCTCCTCTGATTCGGATCTAGTGATACCCGCTCTTCAGGTTAATCTTCATGAAGTACTTGGCTCCACTCAAATAATCTATGATGCCATCCATTCTAGGTAATGGAAATCTATACTTGATTAGGATCTTATTGATGGATCAAGAATTTGTACACATTCTCCACTCTCCATCTTTCTTTGGTGCTAGTACCATAGGTACTACACATGGACTTAGGCTCTCCCTTATCACTCCCTTCCTTAACAACTCGTGAACTTGTATGTTCAGCTCTTCACTCTCTATAGGAGTCATTCTATGGGCTGCCTTATTTGGCAAACAACTCTTGGTATCAAATCCACTTGATGAATTATCTTCCTCACTAGGAGTAAACCTTCTAGTACATTATTAGAGACAATATCATAGAATTATTCCAACAGACCTGAGACTTCTGTTGGTACATCTTCACATTTCTCTTAATTGATATTAGGAATCAATGCAAAGCAATGACGATCATGCTTCATACCCTCCAAAAATTTCCTACCATCTACCAAGAAAATTATGGCAGTACTACATACCTTTTCTTCCACCTCCTTTAAGGGCTTCAACTTATGATGAACTCCATCCTTTTTTAGGGAATATGTGTTTGCACGGCCATCATGGACAGTGCACCTATCATACTTCCACAGCCTCCCCAACATCATATGACATGCATCCATCAGTATGATATCATGTACATCACCTCATCATGGTAGTCCCCAATCTTGAACTTAACTAAACACTTGTCATTGACCAAAGCTTTATGGTCCTTCTATAACCATGCAATCCAATATGGATGTGGAAACTTTCTTCTTATCAACTTCAAATTGTCAACCATCTCCTCTGAAACAAGATTGTCAGTGCTTCCACTATCAATAATAATATCACAACACTTACCTTCACATTTACACCTTGTGTTGAATAAACTCTTCCTTTGATTTGGTTCTTTCTCCTCATTCAACAAAGTTCTACTGATAACTAGGGTTTCTCCCCTTTCACCATCTTCAAAATGCTTAGACTATGCATCTTCATCTACATGTGCAACTTGTGCATTACCTTCAGGTCTTCTATTCGTCCTTCATTGATTTTGCAGACACTTGTATGTATGCCTGCCGCCCTTCTTCTCCACATTGGAAACAAGTTCCTCTTAAACCTCATCTTCTAGGTCCTTTCCTAGGTCAGCCTCTTTCTCTTCCTCTTTGCTCACCATTGTTCTGGTCATGATGGGGGTAGGCATTATCTCCTCCTTGATTCTGACTAGTGCCAACTTCTTCACTTTTCTTTTGATCTTCATTATAGCCTCCATAGGATCTTCCACTGGTCCTTCTGCCTTCACCTCTTCCCCTTTGCTTGTTGTCAAATCTTTTATTCAGCTTCTCTTCCACCTTTAGGGAAAACTGGTACACATCTTCTATGGTGGTCATTCTAACCAGTCTCAGCTCCACTTGAATACTTGGCCTCAACCCATTAATGTAACAAGCTACCTTCTCCTTATTGGCTTTTGCATGGCCTATCCTAATAGTAATCTTATAAAAATCTTCTGTATACTCCTTGATAGACTTGTTACCATTCTTCAATCCTTGCAGCTTCATCAACAACTCCATCTTATATTCCACAGGAATAAATTGCTTCTTTAGTTTCTCCACCATCTGATCCCATCTGGTAATCCTTCCTTTTCCTCTCCTATTCCTCTCTAACTAGACCTCCTTCCACCAAATACTAGCATGGCCCTTTTTTTATGTTTGGAATATTTGTTGTCTTGCCATTTATGTCAAACTGATGTGGTCACAAGGTATGGTTGGAGCTCAAATTATGATGATAGTGCAGTGTCTTGCCATTGATGATAGGTCATTGATGATAGACCTCTTCATGTGCTTGGTTCTTGTTTTCTTGTCTTAAGCAATGCAGGTGCCTCGAGCTATGCAGGGTTCATGAGCATCATGTGTGAGATCAAGTTGTATGATGTTAAGAGACATGTGATTGATTATGTGTTATTAGAAAGGTTGCCTCAAGGTTGTGCATGCTTTAGATTTCTCTTTCATATCAAAAATAGTTGAATATTGTCTTGCTTTCACAAAGTTGACACAAGGTGTTGGTAAGTTGTTCAAGAGCACAATTCACAAAGATTTTTCAAGGACATGATACATATGTGATGATAAGACTAAAACTTGTAGAGAATGGTCTTCAAGGTGCAGAGGAGTTCAAGGTCTTGACAGTTGATATTATATCTCCTGATGATTGATCACATGATCACCTCTGCAAGAGTTAGGGCTTCATAATGCTTGATTATATTAGGAGTTGACATTGTTGTGCATATGTATCATACAATTGATGTATGTTGATGTTGCCCATTACCTTGTTTGGAGTCGATCATTTTTTGTGGTTCAGGACTTTAGTGTGTTTATGTAAATATCTTTACCTTTCTTGAATACTCTAAGTTCATTATCCAGAAGTCAGATGTTGTTTTTGTAGGTAATCTATTATTGTTAGTGAGAAGGTCCAAGAATTCCAAAATGGATAGTGTAGTGTTATGTTGTTCTCTTTTCAAGAAGATGCTTCATAGATACTTTAGGCATATAATCAGGTTATTGTAATTCCATTGTAATTGAGTTTCATCAGGAGGAATTTAAGATCATCATTCTCCATAATTTAGATGTAGATGCAGGTTCATATTGCAGATGTTAGATGTCAAATGATCAAGGTTTTATATTTCTAAATTCATCTTCTAATGTTGACTAGAGCCTAAGGGTTTATCACGTACCCTAGCCCGTCAAGAGTTAAGTGCACCTTATTTCTTAATCTTATGGTAACTTGTTATAGAAGGTAATTCACTTATGAATTACTGTCTAAAGGACTTTTAAGTCATTGTGGTAACCAGCCTTTTCATCCAACCTAATTGATATCATCGATTACATCTTATGTGTGGGGCACCTAAACTAAGATCAAAGGTTGTGTTTAAACAATAGAAACCTACGAAGCTGGAAATCAATGACTTATATTTAAAGTCGATTTGAATTCCAATGTTTATGATTCATAGTTAAGATTGACAAGCTCTCTATTTAAAAGGATAAAAAGCCTGCCTTTTAGGATTTTATCTGGGTGTCTGAATGCATGCAAAGAAGGAAAGTGATGAAAATTTCTATTTTAATATGAAGATAGGTTTTATGCTATATTTAGAGGTTGATATATCATGACTTCAAAGTTTTTTTATCATAAAACATGATATCTCTTGTGTTGAATTCATTTTAAAAGGTAGGAGTTTATGGTGAAGTTTACAAAGACATGAGGTTTGGATGCAGATATTTCATTATTTTTGTGTTTGAGATATAAAAGAGGATTGAAGACTATATTCATCAAGAGAAAAAATTCAGAGTTTTTTTGTTTCTGTAGAAGTAAAAGAGGAATGAAGGTTCAGAGACAGTTGAGACTGAATGTGTTTTTTCTTGAGAGTTAAGGATGAATGTTAAGAATGAATGTTTTATGCCTGAGTATGAAGACTGCAAGTCTTATTGAAAGACATTGAAATATTAGTTATTTATCTATCTAAGAAATTGATTTGGTGGACAATTATATAATATTTTTCTAATTCAAGGGGGTTTGGAGTTTGGAGCATCAAGTTAGAAGTTGAAGATTGTATGACAAGTAAAGAAGGTTTACAAGTGAGAAGATTTGAAGGAATTATAATTGTAGAGTTCTTTGCAAATATATTCAAATTTTGGTTTCTTGTCAAAATTGAAAGGTTGTACACAAGAAAAGTTTATTAGGTGATAGATAAAGGAGGTATAAAATTTTGTGCAAAAGAGAATCAGGGTAACACCTTGAATTGAATTCATTTTTTATCTAATTGGTTAATGGCTAGTGAGGCTTTGTGTCCTAGTGAGGCTTTGTAGTCAGTGAGATTTCTTTGTAGCCAGTGAGGCTTATCTGGTCAGTGAGACCTATATGTAGCTAGTGAGGCATATTTTTTAGTTAAGCCAATGAGGCAGTTTTGAGTGGTTTTTCTACCCTAGGAGTGTTTCCCACTCATGAAAAACTTGTGTTATGATTCATGATGTTTTGTCTCTATGTGTGTGTATCCTAATGGTTTGCTCATAAGATTTTGTTCACACATTTCATTATTGTACTTGTGCATATGTGTTTAACAGATTAATGATGTCTTCCTCTCTTTTTATCTTTTAAGTTAATAAGTGCAAAAAGTGGAAAATGTTTATACAACACTAATTCACCCCCCTCTTAGTGTTGTCCTAGACTCTAACAAGTGGTACCAAAGCTAGGTTCCCTTTTTTGAAGCTTAATTAGCTTGGGTACGTCCTATGTGTGGAGTACCATGGGTAAATGCAAAAGAAATAAGAGCAAGAAAAGTGTTAAGTCTTCTACTGGTCAAAAGTCTCCATCTTTATCAAATTCAGATGTTGATAGAAATGTCTCACAAGTTGAGTCAAGTATTGTATTAGAAGAAAAGATTTTAGAAGCTGCTTTGTTTGCTGGTTCAGATTTTTCAGTATGGTGTATGAGAATGCAAGTTTATTTATCCTATTTAGGATATGACGTATGGATGTCTGTTGAGAATGGATATTCTAATTCTACAAATATCAAAGAGGCTCTTGAATGCAATCATATATCCAAGAAGGTCATTTTATCTAGTTTATCTACTGATGTTTCTTGTAAAGTTGTGCAGTGTGAAATAGCTTAGGATATGTGGAAGAAATTGATAAGAATTTATCAAGATGATGGTGTAGAAAAGGACAACTTGGTTTCTAAAAAAGGTTACAATGATGGAAGTCATTCACATAAAGGAGATGAGACTCAATCAAATTCAGAACAGAAAGATTACAATCAGGAGTTTGATGAAGATGATTATGAAACTGACATAGAAGGAGAGCTCATATGTGCTCTGAGTGAAGTTAAGAAATACAAAAAGGAGAATCAAAGATTAATGTGGCAACTACAACAAGAAAAAGACTTAAAAGAAAAAGTGTTTTTAGATCTTGAAGATGCTAGAAATGTGATTATTGATTTGAGAAATCAAATAAGTTAATCAGATAAAATAATCATCAATTTGAAGACAAAGGTTGAGTAAGTTAAGAGGATAGATGATGCAATAAAATCTAAATTGGAAGCTAAATTAGTTTAATGTCAAAAACTTGAAGGAGAAATAGTTTCTTTGAGAAAAGATCTTGAGGATATTAAAAAGCAGCTAGAAAAGAATTTGAAATTTGAAGAGAGCACAAGCAAGTTAAATGAGTTGCTTGCTAAACAAAAACTACATGGAGACACTACTGGGCTTGGTTATGAAAAGGGAAAGTCTTTAAAAGTTAGAAAAACTCCAAGAAAGAAAGTAGATTTGAGTTTTGAAGATGATTTGGAAAAATGAACAATCAAAGGAGAAGAACTGCTTTTGTAAAACGAGCATATATGTATAGGTATACATATTCATTTAATGGTTATTTCTATACTTGTAATCATTTTGGGCATAAAGTAGTTGATTGTAGAAGGGATACTAACATTGTTTGTTTCAAGTGTGATTCTCCTTGTCACAAAGCATATACTTGCAGATTGTATGCAAGAATAGCTTCACATGGTTTGAATGGATGGAAAAAGGAAAAGATTGTAAAGGTTTGGAAGAAGAAACATGGACAAAAGAAAGAGGCTATAAAAGTTTGGAGAATAAAACAATGCAAAGAGAAGGCATATTCTAAACTTGTACATCTTGCACAATTCTCTTCATTAGTTGCATAACACATGGCATGAAATGAGGGGGAGTTGTTCATGTCCTATCAATTATCCCCAAGAAGTTTCAGGAAGGAGATCATTTGATGTTTGCCTATGATGATCTTGTTTTGTTTATCATGTTTTTAGATTTATCTCTAATAATGTTTGTGTGTGACAGTGATACAGGTGATCAGTGGTTCATGATTGATAAAATGTTCAAGGATTCAATCCATAAAGAGTTTGATGATGTTAAGTGATTTGGTTTTCTTTGTCATATCATATTGGTACTTACAAAGATTGAGTTGTCATGGTGTTGCAGCTCAAAGTGATCTTGAATTTATGAAGTATTGATTGTCATGGCAAAGAGATCAAGATGTTTCCAAAAGGCTCTTATCAGATATTAGCATGTGTTGGCTAAGACTTGGTTGGCTGATTTGAATAATGATTGAAAGGATCTTGGGTATTCTCAAGAAGTTCTCTTCAGATGTTAGCATATGACTTGGTTGAGAAAGTTGCAAATGAAAGAAGTCAATTCATTTGTTTATATCAGATTTGACATGGTGTTGTAAAAAGTGTCATGTGCAGGATGATCTTCATCAAGATAGCCTTCATTTTAGATTGTCTTTATTCCTTTTAGGATGGTCTTCATTCTTTATCATGCCAAGAAGTGTGTGTAGGAGTATATTGATTGCAGATTGTTGTAGATTGACTATTGTCATGGAAGCCTTTGCAAGATCATATCTTGTGTGATCATCATGTCATCCTGAGATGTGTAGTCTTCATGATTGGTATTTTTGAGTGAAAGAGTGTGATGAGTAGTCTTGCATGATATTCAAATTCATATGTGTCATGTCAAAAGGTTGATTTATCAAAATCCTAAGTGCTATTTTTATGCCATCATGCTTTATGTGGGAGTTATTGAAGATTGTCATGTGTGTCAAAAAGGGTTGTTTGTGATGTCATCAGGAGTATGTGATTGTTAGCAGATATATGTTAGTCTTCATTATAACAAGAAGTGGCATTGTGCTTTAGAATGTAAGTTTTCAAATGTGTGTTTCATGATGTCTTATTGCTCTCAAGTTGAAATGTTGTTCAAGATGTAGATGTGCAAGGACAATGCTTTTAGGATAAGTTTTGGACATGAAATTGCATAAGTGTTCAGTGTCTTCAATCTTTTGAAAGACAAGTGGTATCAAAGATTTTTGGGTAAGTGGTATCTCAATTTTTGGTTGATATGAAGATAATAGGATAACATGAGTTTACATCTTCAAAGTTTTCATATTGCAATATAATTGTTATGATTAAGCTATAACATCCTTTAGTTGGAGTAATACCCATAGGGGAGTAATTGCAGTACTCGACAGTATTGTGACGATCAAGTATTTAGCTTTCAGATAGTGGTGTGGTATTCAGACTTGTCAATTTAAACTTCTTTATTTTCAAATATCTGACTATGTTGATTGTGTGATAGTCTTTGCATCAAGTATACTGGTTATTAGTTGTATTTGTCATGTATCTGCTCTATTGACTGTGATAAAGCAGCGAAAGTAACTTGTATAAATTTTATAGATGAGTATAGTGTTTAGAGAGATGATATCTGAAAACTATGTGATATTGGCATATGTTTTGGTTAGTAAAAATTTGATCTAGCATTCAGATGCAATCTATAGTTCACACTCAGAAGAGTTAGTGTCTCCTTTTGAACAATGCTAGACATTAAGTGATTGTATGGTAGTGATCCTTCGAGATTAAAAACAATTTAATAATGTTTTAGTTTCAGAGATGAAGGTAGCAACAGGCATGTGTGCTTCAAGTTTATACTAAATATGGTTGATGTAGTACTTGTTGTTATCTGATACATTATAGGGTAAGCATCATTTTATGCTTTATTTTGTGCATTCAATGTGTTATATTTAGGATAGTGATTTCATGTCAAAGGATATTGCATATGACAGAGTTTATTTCTATGATAGAGGATAGTATGTGATTTCTAAATAGTTAACTTCTTAATGAATATCTTGAGTGCCAAAACATGGGGCCAGTTCTTGTCATTGATAGTCAAAAAGGGGGAGATAAGTTTGTCATTCTTTTGTTTGGCATTTTGACATCAATGTTAGTCAAAGGGGGAGTTTGTTATGTTTGGCATCTTTCTTGTCTTGCCATTGATGTCAAATTGATGTGGTCACAAGGTATGGTTGGAGCTCAAATTATGATGACAGTGCAGTGTCTTTTCATTGATGATAGACCTCTTCATGTGGTTGGTTCTTGTTTTCATGTCTTAAGCAATGCAGGTGCCTCAAGCTATGTAGGGTTCATGAGCATCATGTGTGAGATCAAGTTGTGTGATGTTAAGACACATGTGATTGGTCATGTGTTATTATAAAGGTTGCTTCAAGGTTGTGCAAGCTTTAGATTTCTCTTTCATATCAAGAATAGTTGAATATTGTCTTTCTTTCACAAAGTTAACACAAGGTGTTGGTAATTTGTTCAAGGGCACAATTCACAAAGAGTTTTCAAGGACTTGATACATATGTGATGATAAGACTAAAACTTGTAGAGAATGGTCTTCAAGGTGCAGAGGAGTTCAAGGTCTTGACAGTTGATATTATATCTCCTGATGATATAATGATATGACATATGATATATGTGATGATTGATCACCTGATCACCTCTTCAGGAGTTAGGGCTTCATAATTTGGAGTTGATCATTTTTGGTGGTTCAGGACTTCAGTGTGTTCATATAAATGTCTTTGCCTTTCTTGAATACTTGGAGTTCATTATGCAGAAGTCAAATGTTGTTTTTGTAGGTAATCTATTCTTGTTAATGAGAAGGTACAAGAATTCCAAAATGGATAGTGTAGTGTTATGTTGTTCTCTTTTCAAGTAGATGCTTCATGGATACTTTAGGCATATAATCAGGTTACTATAATGTCACTGTAACTGAGTTTCATCAGGAGGAATTTAAGATCATCATTCTCCATAATTCAGATATAGATGTAGGTTCATATTGCAGATGTTAGAAGTCAAATGAGAATGGTTTTATATTTCTAAATTCATCTTCTAATGTCAACTAAAACCTAATGGTTTATCTCTTACCCTATCCCATCAAGAGTTAAGTGCACTTTATGTCTTAATCTTATGGTGACTTGTTATAGCAGGTAATTCACTTTTGAATTACCATCTAAAGGACTTTTAAATCGTTGTGGTAACTAGCCTTTTCATCCAACCTAAGTGATATCATCAGTTACATCTTATATGTGGGGCACCTAAACTAAGATCAAAGGCTGTGTTTAAACAATAGAAAACTGTGAAGCTAGAAATCAACAACTTATATTTAAAGTCAATTTGAATTCCAACATTTATGCCTCACAGTTAAGATTGACGGGCTCTCTGTTTAAAAGGCTAAAAAGCCTACCTTTTAGGCTTTTATTTGGGTGTCTGAATGCATGTGGAGAAGGAAAGTGATGAAAATTTCTATTTTAATATGAAGACAGGTTTTATGCTATATTTAGAGGTTGATATATGATGACTTCAAAATTTTTTAATCATAAAACATGATATCTCTTGTGTTGAATTCTTTTTAAAAGGCAGGAGTTTATGGTGAAGTTTGCAAAGATAGGAGGTTTGGATGTAGATATTTCATTGTTTTTGTGTTTGAAATATAAAAGAGGATTGAAGACTATATTCATAAAGAGAAAAATTTTAGAGGTTTTTCTTTCTGCAGAGGTAAAAGAGAAATGAAGGTTCAAATACAGTTGATACTGAATGTGTTTCTTCTTGAGAGTTAGGGATGAATGTTAAGAATGAATGTTTTATGCTTGAGTATGAAGATTGCAAGTCTTATTTAAATACATTGAAATATTAGTGATTTATTTATCTAAGAAATTGATTTGGTGGAGGACAATTTTATAATATTTTTCTAATTCAAGGGGGTTTGGAGTTTGGAGCATCAAGTCAGAAGTTGAAGATTGTATGACAAGTAAAGAAGGTTTACAAGTGAGAAGATTTGAAGGAATTATAATTGCAGAGTTCTTTGTAGATATATTCAAATATTGGTTTCTTGTCAAAAGTGAAAGGTTGTACTCAAGAAAAGTTTATCAGCTGATAGATAAAGGAGGTATAAAATTTTGTGCAAAAGATAATCGCTGTAACCCCCTAAATTGAATTCATTCTTTTATTTGATTAGTTAATGGCCAATGAGGCTTTGTGTGCAGTGAGGCTTTGTAGTCAGTGAGACTTCTTTGTAGCCAATGAGGCTTATCTGGTTAGTGAGACCTATATGTAGCCAGTGAGGCATGTTTTTAAGTTAAGCCAGTGAGGTAGTTTTGAGTGGTTTTCTACCCTAGGAGGGTTTTCCACTCGTGAAAAACTTGTGTTATGATTCATGATGTTTTGTCTTTATGTGTGTATCCTAATGGTTTTCTCATAAGATTTTGTTCACACCTTTCATTATCATACTTGTGCATATGTGTTTAACAGATTAATGATGTCTTCCTCTCTCTTTATCTTGTAAGTTAATAAGTGCAAAAAGTTACAAATGTTTATACAACATTGATTCACCCCCCTCTCAGTGTTGTACTAGACTCCAACACCTTCAACTTTATTTTTGCAAACTGGACCCATTCTGGGTCTTCCACATCTTCATACTCAAAATACTCCTCTATGTCATTGATCCAATCAATAAGCTATTCTAGATTCAAATCTCTAGAATAGGTAGAACCTTTGATCCTGGGTCTTTTTCTGATCTTTGAAATGGCCCTCAACAACCTAACTTTTGCATGATCTCCTACAGCTTCTTGTTCTTCCTTAGATAGATCTTCTTCAGCGTCATCCTCACTTTCTTCTCTTATTCTCAGCTCAAACCCTCTTCGCAGCTCCTCTTGTAATGTATCAATTTGCCTTTGCAGGGCTCTAAAACCCTCTTCCATCAAAGCATTTCTTCCAACATGGTCTCTTTATGGAGGCATCTTGATCTCCACAGCAAACCCACAAACTCAAGTCCTAGTGCAAACTACCTCACGGTCGGTGATCTGTATACACACTCAGGAACCCTTACTCTGATACCACTTGATGAAGGGGTAAATCACAAAAAAAAATAGAAATTACACAGAGAAAATAGAATGATCTTTTATTGATTTGGACAACTCATTACATTACAGAATATCAAATACAATCAGAGGAATCAATCCTCAACAGGATGTAACCCATTATAGCTACCCATCACCAGGCTCTAGAATATTCTACCTTCTGCAACCCAAAATCAGCTATGGTTTATGTTTCCCATCTTTTCTTGATTCTATACTATTGGTAGGTGGCGACTGATCAAGAAAGTACTGTACACTAGCCATGTACACTAGAAAAGTGCTAATCCTATTTTTTATGACCGACATATGAAAACCCTAATTTTTGTAACTAACAAAAAGGCTTGATAAAAGCAGCTAAGGGTTAGGGTTTTGACATATAGTATTGTAGCATTTTACAGCGGTATTGAGTTGTAGGGATTGCTAGGTGTAATTGGTTGATTTACTAGATAATAATATTGGACTCTCTATTTGGTGGATGTAGCCCGAGTTTGGGTGAACCACGTTAAAACTTGTCTCTCACTGTTATTAATTCTATGTATTTCCATTTCTCTATTTAATCTTTATTTTCATTTAATTGATATCTTCTACCGGCTAACCCTAACATATACTTTCCTCCTTATCTCCACTCCCCAAAGGATTCCCAAAAATGGTCTTAAATAGCACCTTTTGGTGGCCAACAACCAAATTTCAAATTTTGCATCTCCCTCCGAAAATAGGTCAACTTCTGAGAGCCATAACTTTTTATCTGGGTGTTCGATTGATGCATCATTTGAAGTGTTGGAAATTTTGTGGAGTGCTCTACATGCTAAGAACAAGCTTTTCTAGTTCTAGCCATTTTTAGGCCCATACAAGACTATTTTGTGCCTCAATCATGAATTTGAATAATTTTTAGGCAGTTTTCAGGAAATAAAAACTTTAATATCTTTCAGCTCACAAATAATCTTTGTGTGATTCCTTCTCCAAAGCTCTTAATTTTCATTTACAAATCTTCCTGTAAATTTTTGCTTCAATCTATGCCCAAATGCAAACTTTCCTAAAATGGCAGTTTTCTATTTTTAGCATTTTGGAAAAACTAAAAGTTCTACATCATCATTCAAGCCATGATGGAACCAGAAATACTAATTTTAAAAAGAAATGGAAACAAATTCAATGATTTTGAAACACCATTTTTTTGGGTGATGCAAGATTTCTCTTACACCTCTGGATGCGCCTGCATCAGTCACAAAACACGTCGAGTATAACTCCAGCAATAAGAAAAGGAAGAGAAACATAGAAGGCTAGGACTGGGAGTGTAAATACGAGGGCATAAACCTCCTCGTAGCATAAATGGGAACTACCTCCTCATAGCAAAATAGGGCATTGTATCACCTTGAGATGCTCTTTACACCAAAACTAGAACATAGCATAACAGGGCATTGTATCACCAGGAGATGTTGTTTGGTGTAGATGACCTTATTATTAATTTTTATTTTACCTAATGTTTTTATTGTTAATCATGCATACATTAAGGAGACAACTCATCCCACACTTCAAATCAGTAATATAAGGTCTAAAATGTAAAATTCATATTTTCACAATGCACAAAATAATGATAAGACCCTAAATCCACCATTAACGTTCCCTACGACGCCTTGGAATATTTTATATCTTTCATTCTACAAGGTTTATTGAAAAGAGAAGAACAACCATTTATAGACAATGGAAACAACATCACAAATATCCAATAAAATTGAGTTGGATGATTCTAGTAAAATTTTGGCAGAGTTTTGTTTGTTTTTCCATGTTTCCAAAACATAAAACATATGCAAATTAAATTAAATAACTTCTACATTCTCCTACAACTTAATTCCAATTTAATTATAGCCATGAGAAAACCACTTGAAGTTGCATGGCAAAGGAAGAGCAAGCATAAATTAAAACCAAGAAGATTACCTCTCAACCATCCATTGAAATCCAAGTATCCAAGAGAGTTTAGCAGAGTTTAGCAAACAATCTTTCTCCCAATGACTACACAAAAATCCATTGAAGTAAGCAAGCAAACCTTCCTTTTCATCCATGGAAAATTTTTTTGCATTCTTTTCAAAAGTGGTTTGAGAGAGAGAGAGAGAATAGAGAATAAGAATTATGAAAAATAAATCTTCTTTTTCCCTTTTATACAAAAGCCCTAATTTCAATTCTTTTTCCAATTTCACCAAATACACTCAAACAAATCACTTAAATTAATAGGAAAATAATTAATCAACTAAACTCAATTATTACAAATAATTAATTGCCAATTGATTCAACCTCATTCCAAAAAGTCCAAACACGCCATACCAAGCATTTAATTTTCTAAATTAATGCAATTCTACCTTTTTGATAGAAAAATATCAAAATTTGAAAATATATCAAAATCTCTTAAATTCATTCCTCAAGCACAATATGATGCAATAAACATTTTTGCTAAGGTAGAAATAATAATTTTCAATTTAAAATCATAAAATAAGCCAAAAACATGGAAACATGTTTTTTGAAACAATTTAAAATAAAGTGCACAAATGCTAAGGAAACATACATAACTGAATTCAAGCACATATTATGGGTTTCCACATCACAAGGATAAGGGTTAGATGTCTTAGCGTCCCATGTCAACCTTCTCCAAATTTCCCACATTAGTTAATATGTGTAATTACTTACACACTCAAGTCAACCATCAATTGTACCTGGTCCACATATAATAGTTGAAGCAACATAATCCACTCCAACATGGTATATCATACATGATATACAATAATCACATCCACTATAATCATCTGCAACTAGCATGATTCAAGAACATGATGCATAAACGACAACATTTCACAATGTGGGTATAATATGACAATCACAACTATAACAAGTATAGTGAAAATAGTGAAGCTGGAGCACAAAATAATCTAACATACACAATCACAACATATGCATCCCATAATGCATAGTTGAAAACCAAATAAAAATGCAAAACCTCATTGGAAACACCTCGATGGTCATCCATAATATAGCCTCAGAACCCCTTGATGGTACAATAGGCCCCATCGACAAGTTTGATGCAATGCATCAAAGCAGGAGAATCACATAATACACTAATATACATGCAATACAACATATAACACATGAATCGAAAAGCACACTAGACACAAACTAGGGTAGGCATTACAATGTATTTGGGGATCTGATGAAGACATGCCATCTTGAACACAAGAATTATATTAAGGCTCATATGGATTTTATCATGGAGGTTGTAATGACTCTTGGATCTAGAGTCAAACTTGGGTATTGACCTTGGAAATGTCACTTGGGTGCATTGACTAGAAAACTTAGTAAGCCAATCTTTGTCTATATATAGCATGCTTGAGATGGGATGTTGGGGTTCACTTCAAGATAGGTGTATGCTAATGAAATAAATCTTGGTTGTGAGATTAAGATCTCCTTGATAATATAGGTGAACTTTTTCATCGTATTGTAATTCTTAAATGTTACTATGAATACATAAAGAGTGGTGCTATTAGTTTGGATTTTCTCCAAAAGGCTTTCCAAGGTTGTATATTGTGTTATATGCTTATTTCTCTATTGGAATGCTTTGGTTTCATTTTATCTTGCAAGTATTCTTCTATTAGATTAATATGATTTCCTATAATTAGTATCAATGTTAAGCTGTTGAAGGTTTTATACTTGTGTTAGATTTCTTAGATTTGGTACTAGAATTTGTTGGTGTGAATAGGGTTTTCACCTAACCAGTTTACCCTTGCGTGGATAATTCATATTATTTAAGTATTTATTAGTTAATTAATATTCACACATCACACTTAATTCACATGTTAAGTTAACTTAGTGAGTCTTCTAGATGTTACTAGTTGTTTCTAGTTGTTGATAGTTGTAGTGAGTTGTCTTATCCTACATATCTGCACTAGTTGGCACCCTATCTTCTAGTTGTCACTTGTGATAGGAATGTGACACTTGTCACATGACTGCAACTCCTTGGTTGTCATCCTTGCCTTTATAAGCAAGGTTATCTCTCATTGTATTTCAATATAGCTTCGTACACTTTGTTGTATAGAATCTTTCTCCATTATTTTAACATCTTCTTTGTTATCTTTGTGTGGAAGGTTGTCTTGATTGTAGGGATCCTGGCTTGCTGAGTCACATTGACTCTTATATGGTATCAGAGTCTGATCTACAATTTCCTTCCCTCGTTGGAGATGTTTTGCAGGGAGATATGTTTTAGGAGTGTCCTAGAGAAAATCTGACATCATGGTTGTGATCAGGAGGCCCAAATCAATATAAAATGGCTGTCCAAATGCTGAATTTCAACATCAGGGAATTTTTGGCAAAAAAAATTCTCCTGGTTAGGGCTTGGAAAAAAATCCATACCCTCATTGCATCAGCATTGTACTCTGCAATCAGATTTGGGTCAAGGTCATATTGCACCATTGGTCGTTAGTGGCCTTTGGGTAAAAGTTTTTAAATAGCTAGTTAAAAAATTATTTATGTTGGTTCAATATTGTCTACAAATTATATTTATATTGTTTTGCAAAAAAAATATAAACGGTACATAGGTACCTACACACGGCATAGGCCCTAGTACCTAATTGTACCACATGGTATGTGTAGGGCACTTCACCCATGCAGCAACCCCCAGACCTTTTTAATAGGTCACAAACCCTTGTTATAGGCTTTGGCCTATATTAAATTTCACAAGGTTTAAACAACATTTGTAGATTTAAAACCTAGGTGGGCAGCCTTCTTCAGTCTGTGGCATCATAGATTTGCCCTTGGTGGTCACTCTTTATCTAGGGACACTCAACAATTTTCACCGTTGTCAAATTTCATTCAATGGGTTCTTCGGAGGCTAGCTCAAATTTCTAGCGGCCTTCACTAAACTCATCAGATGATCTTATCAACATAGTCTTTAAGTCTTTGTCGACCAAATCAATCGTCAACCATTATTCCATGGCGTTAGTGGTTACTTCACCCACTATGGTAAAAAATAGGTACCAACTACTCGGTCGGTAGTTTCATTTGATCTCGATGTATATAAGTCTGCAGATTTGCAACATATATATGACAGTTTCATAAAGTTAACTGCTCAATACTTTATCTCCCAGTGGTCATCAAATCTGCTCGTTCCATTGTTATACCAACAGTCTGTAGATTTGAGTTTCTAGTGGTCTTTTGAATAGCCACGGAAGTAGTTTAAAAGTCTTTCGGCACTCTAAAAACTAGCAAGGAGCCTTTAGGCTCAGGGCTTCACAGTCATACAAATAGTTAAAGTCAATTTTGTGCAAACGGAAGGTAGTTTTCACCTCAGTGGTTTCACCATTCCAAACAATGGTTTTAACCTGGGAGATGGTTTTTAGCCCAGATCAGTAGTTTTTACCTAAACCCAAGCATTTTTTCTATACTGGCAGTTTTTGGACATAGTGGTTTTGGCATATTCTGGAAGCTTGAGGAATATTCCATCAACAGGGGTCCTGTTTTGCCCCTAAAAGTCCTAAAATAGGGCTTTTTTTTCTTTTTGCACAACTTTTGCCAACAATGTCGAAATTAGGCAAACAAGATATCGTTGGAAAGCTAACAAAGAGAAATTCACAATGGTATCACTCATTTTCATAGATTTTGTTTTTTGATAGCATTTATTGTAGGTTGAAGATAGATCTCTCTTTGGCTCTTGAGCTCATAACTTTCTTCCACAATCTCCAATTTTCATGATTCAAATGACATCAGAAAGGTATTAAGGAGCTCTTCAAATATATCTATGCACTTTTCTTAGATCCAGCTCCAGGTGTATTTTATTTCATTTGTCAATTTTTTTGGAATTTGAGTGATAACTTGGGCATTTTGATAATTGAGGAGGTGAAATTTATTTTGAGAGGATTTTTTTGCTGTAATACATCATTACGAGAGATTGTAATCTCACTCGTATCTCTTTTTTAAGAGATTTGTTTTTTTTTCCCATTTTTTTTGTCCTTAAGGACAATTGTAAATTGCACTAAGTATAAAGTGCCACAATAAATTAGGGGCCCTCTCTTACATAGTAAAGGGATTTTGTTGTCTTGTTGTCTCTCTTTTTCATCATGGATGTGCCTCAATTTCCACTTTTAACTCCATATAATTATTATGAATGCAAGAAAAATATGGAGTTTGTATTGTATAAACAAAAGTTATATAGAATAATTTAGGCATAGATCCTGAACCTGCAGGTGCTACTGAGAGAAGAAAATGGTTAGATAGAAGTGATGAGGCTTATGGCACACTTTGTCTTGCTATTTCTCTAGATCTAAGATTTTATGTTGAGTCTTGTACAACACCAAATGAGATATGGACAACATGAGACAATCTCTTTGGCAAGTAAGATAAAATGAGAAGGTTCAAATTGGAAAATGACCTAATTGCACTTAATCCTCAAATTTTTGATCAAATCAAATATTTATTCACCAAGTTTAAGTCTTTCAGGTTACAACTCAAACAGTATGCTCTTGAGAAAGAAGATGAATAATTGATTCTATCTATTCTTGCAAAATTGGGTCGTACATATTTAGTTTATGTTTCTACCTTTTGCTACATTGGATGCCTTTGGTAGTCAATTTACTATGCCTTCACTTGAGGAGTTTGTTGCACAACTCACAAGAGAACAAGCTAATCTACTACACATGGGCACTTTGAAGTCTCCTAGAAAATAGGCTCTAGTTGCAACATAAAGAACAAAAGATCCTAAAGCTTCACATAATAAGGGAAAGAAATAAAAGGATTAAAAGTCTAATGAGAAAGAGAAAGAATCAAAGAAAACCCCTAACTCTTCTTCAAAAGAGGAATCCAATAAGAAGAAGAAGCTAAAGTGTTCTTATTGTAAGAAATTGGGTCATGATGAGACTAAATGTTATGAGGAAAAATTTGATGAGATGTCAGAACTTCTTCAAAAATATAACATTGAGTATTCTTCATCAATAATAGTTTTACCCAAGTCTTCTTCCTCACCACCATCATCATCTACATCATCAAAGATAGGGACAATAGGAATTGCTAATGGGACAAACAAAGAAAAAGGACAAGCACTCTTTTCTTCAACATGCCTTTAGTAAGAGAGATGGCTTCTTGATTCAAGAGCTTCTCATCAGATGGCATTGTCACAAGGGATGTTCTCTTCATTTTAGTCATGTACTTTGCCACCTAATTAGATGGGTAAAAATACATACATGCATGCAATTGGTAAAGGAACAATTGATCTTGGTGAGAGTACTTTCAACAATGTGTTGTGTGCAGGGAAGACAATTGAGTTCACTCTTGATTCTATGATCATTCAGGACTTGGAGAGTAGAGATATCATTGTTGTTGGGATGGCTAATCATGCATCTCTCTTGTATAGTTTCTCCTATTTTGTTTCTGATGATGATGTAGATCCATTGATTGCTATTCACACTCATGCATCAAGTGTGACTCATGTTTATAAGGAGAAGTTTGGTCAATTTAACCTTGGTGTTGTTGCATCTACTTCAATTCCTAAGACAAGTTTTGATCTTCCTCCTCCTGCTTCTACAGAGATTGGAATTGGTATAGAATTATCCACTTCAGTTGAGTAGGATATTCTTTGTCTTCCAGATACAAGTTTGTGGGATGAGTACTTGACAAGTATTTCAGACTTGTTTTGTGAGTCCTATCTTGATGACTTGGAGGACATCATTGATGAAATTCATCTCCTCTTTGAAGGAGTTGATTCTACTACTTTAGATATGCTGGCACCTTCTTCTCCTCTTCACTTGTCACAGTTTGGCATTGAGTTGAAGTATCTTGAGCATCATTTGGAGGATTTTTTGTCTTTGGAGATTAATTATCTTGAGTTTTCATCTTGTCTTAGATTGTCACATTCTTTGATTAGGCATGCAACACCTGATTATGTGACATCTTTTGGTTGTGACATGTGGACACTTGAGAAGTTTTTAGAGACAATATACATCATGAGGCTTTTTTCCTCATACCTTAACATGGAGTTTCTTCGACATCATCCTTTGGACTTGTTTCTTCCTAAGGCGAAGAATGTTATTTGCAGGCTTTGGATTCTCTTCAACATTCTTCTTCAGACATTCACCATTGGCACAAGAGCTACTTCATTGTGGGGGGGACCTATAGTCTCACACTTTCTCTCCTATGGGGGTAATTAATTGTACATATGTGTTGGATGTCATTCTTGGGGGTCTTGAGTCCTCCTTCCATCAGATCTTTCTTTCATTTGTTTTCTGCATTCTCACTTTTGGAAAGGACTTTTGTCTCATGAGGTTTTATCCTTTTCTCCACTTGAGATTTGTTTGTACATGGGTACCTAACATGGCCTAGTAGCTAGGACCCATCCATCATTGCATCTTTTTTAGTTAGCTACTCCCTAAGTTGCACTTAAGGGGGGTGTTGGTGTGAACAGGGTTTCACCAAACCAATTTACCCTTGTGTGGATAATTCATATTATTTAACTATTTATTAGTTAAATAATATTCACACATCACACTTAATTCACATGTTAAGTTGACTTAGTGAGTCTTCTAGATGTCACTAGTTGTTTCTAGTTGTTGATAGTTGTAGTGAGTTGTCTTATCCTACACATGTGCACTAGTTGGCATCCTATCCTCTAGTTGTCACATGTGATAGGAATGTGACACTTTTCACATGACTACAACTCCTTGGTTGTATCCTTGCCTTTATAAGCAAGTTTATCTCTCATTTTATTTCAATATAGTTTCATACACTTTGGTGTATAGAATCTTGCTCCATTATTTAAACATCTTCTGTGTTATCTTTGTGTGGAAGGTTGTCTTGATTACAGGGACCCTGGCTTCCTAAGTCACATTGACTCTTACAAAGTTGATTTTAGTTTGGTTGATTTGTGGGAGGAAGGAAACTTTCATCCCTATATTAAATTGTTCTCTTAATGGGAATATACTAAACAAGGTTGAATCTTTTTTAGGATTAGAAAAATTGTGAGCACTTTTGGAAAATGGAAATTGAAAATTTTAATGACATGAATTTCAAGCTTTGGAATCTTAAAATGGAAGACTTGTTGGTAAAGCACAACCAATGAATTTTAGTTATAGTGACATCATGTATTAATCATCAAGTTATGGATCAATATGAATGGGATAAATTATATAGAAAGGCTAATTCTATAATTCAATTTGGTCTTTCAAATTTAGTACTTTATAATGTTTTTGGAAAGAATAAAGCTAAATAATTATGGGATAAGATAGGAATTTTGTATCAAACTAAGCCTCTAGTAAATGAACTTTTCTTCTAGAAAAAGTTGTATTATTTGAAAAAAACTGATGGAGATTAAGTGGCAGAGCACTTGAATGGGTTTAAAAACATTATTAGTTAGTTGGCATTAATTGACGTCAAGATAAATATAGAACAAATGTATTGCATTATTTTTCTGTGTTCACTATCTAAATCATGGGATGACCTTGTGATGGAAATCAATAGCACTACTTCTCAATTGAATGTTGAGGGTGTGGTTGGAGCCTTATTATCTAAAGAAATGAGGAAAAATCCCATGGAGTCTACTAAATATGTCATAACTATAAAAGATTGTGTGAAGGAGAAGGGAGAAAGGAGATATAAGTCCAAGAGTAGATCTATGTATCTAGGTAAGTCAAAGGTAAAATTTTGGAACTATGATAAAATTGGCCATATAAAGAAGAAATACATTGAGAAGAAGGCTAAGAATAAATTTGATAGTGGTCTTGATTCAAAGATATTAGATGAGGAATTTATATATTTGTTTACTGCATCTTCTATTATGCATGAAAGTGATTATTCAAAGTTGGTTGATTTTGGAGTGGGGTTAAAGCATAAAGCTCTATCCCACTTGTGGGATAGCATATTTTTTTCTTAAAATCATGTATTTTTAGAAAAATACATGATTTAAGCCTAGATGGGTTTTATCCAAGGGGTGTAATTGAAGGGGGTTAGATCAACCCCCTAAGATAGAACCACCCTAGGCATAAATCAAACCCTCATAAAAGTATACTCTACTCTTGTTAAAATGCTAACAAAAAAGAAATTTGGCTTCACCTTTTATGTGATCAATTGAAGTCAATTGAAAATTGTAGTTTGGAAGTATGTAGCCCTTAGTGTTAACTTTCAAAAAATTATAATATGCATAATTTTTTTAATATTGTACATTTTTTAATTTTATAATGAGTGTAGGTTTAATATAAAAAATAATGACCTTTATTCAAGCTACTAGTGTTAGTGTAGGTTTTTATTTTCCTAGTTGGATTATTAATTTTCCTATATTCCTAGGTCTTTCCTACACATGTTATTAAGCCTGCTTAGGGTTAAATGAGTATTAGTGTGAGTGGGTGCAAGGCATCGGCATATTCCATGGGAGTTACACTTGCCTATCTTAGGATTTTATGGTGGACTCTTCCCATTGGTTGTATTTGTCACCTCTCCCCTTTTCCTAGTTTATTTATACTCACCTCCTAGCTTGTATTTTTCATCTTGAATGCATTGTTTCATTACTATGCCATTCATCTTTGAGGTCTTAATACAATTATGTCACATCAACTTTTCCATCTCTTAGAATCACTAGTTTGATTCCATTTTTGGATTTCAGTTTATGTAGCTTAGAATCTCTCTCATAAAGTTCTTGAGTTTTATATCTTGTTCAAGATTTCTAACATGGTATCAGAGCATTGTTTTGATAAATTTTAAGTTCATAGATTCGTGATTGAGAGTCTGAGTTCTTTGTGAGTTCTTGTGAATCATGTATGCTCTTCTCTTACTTTTTTTAATGATCTAGAGAATCAGAAAGGATTTAACAAGACCCATTAACCCCTTTATTTTGCATGCAATTTTTTGTGAGACCTAGTTGGTTGCAACATTCTGGTTATACTGGTAGATTTTCTAGTTGTTACAATACATCCAAGAGGCTTAAGAAAGTTAGAATGTCTTTCATTTCATTAGATTTGGAGATCATGTGATAAAGTTACAAATGAGGGTGTCTTGCTTAGATTTGGAAGTCAATTTTCAATTAGAGCATTTTCAAGTCAAATAGACCTTTCCATTGCATCTAGGAGGCCTCACAAACAAATTTTGATATATTACATGCACAATTTAAGTGTTAGGAGCATCCAAGGGAAAAAAAAATTGGAAGGCCATTTTGGCCCCAGCACGTAGATATGTGTAATTTATCCACAAAAAAAATTGTAAAAAAAATAATTTAAAAAAAAAAAAAAGTACTTCAAGCACTGGGTGCTTGCACCATTTCAAAGTGCTTTTAAGCACCATTTTTGTTTGGATCCATCGGCTCCCCTTTGGGGACTGAGCCTCCTTTGGGGATTCAACCCCTTCAAGGGCTTCGACTATCATTCTATAGACTTTACACCTTTCTCTAAACCCTACATGCTATTAGAAATGAAAGCACAACTACTCAACATAAATCTTAGTTAAATATAAATTTCTACAATCTTTAACTATGTATTATCAATAGAGATTGTAAGATGAAATAGAAACTATGCAACACAAAAACATCAAAACAAAAAATTAAATGCACAACACACTATTTACGTGGAGAAAACCCTTATGGGTAAAAAATGCCACTATGAAAGAGGCACAAGTTTGTATTAATCTGAAAAAGATTGTACAATACAACAACTCAACAACTCTCTCCAGCAGTCTTCAACCTAACAACATTCCGCCAGCACATGAGTATGAAAAATCTATATTAAGGAACAAATATAATGGCAAATATTTATAGAAGAGTTTTCCCTCCATTCTAGGCATCCACTTTCTCTCTCCTCCAATAACCCCACATGCAAGAATTAAATATCATTATACATGCAACCACCAAGTGGCAAAAACTTACCCATACTAAATCTTCCCAATATGGGTGCCTGAAGCTAATAATAGCAACCACAACTAATAATGGGTGTCATATGTGTCATACATGCATGGAATCTTATGACAACTTGTGGCTTCCATAAATCCACTTACACCACATTATGACAAATTGTAATACATGCCAAAAATAGTAGATTCCTCAAGGGGAATACCTACCCTCATTTACCTCTGATTTTTACATTTGCCAACAGTAAATATCACTCTGTAACTTCCGTCAGTAACTCCGAAATTACCACTGTCAATGAGACTACCTCATTCCCTTATGGGTAATAATAAATAGAGTAAATACAATATTGGAATATACATGGTTAATGGCACCTTATTCAAACATTCTCCCACTTGACATTATACATTGTAAATCAACCCATAGGAAATCAAATGAAAATAATTAGGCACTAGAAACAAGGCCCATGGCCTCTCTACACCACACGAACTTCTCTGTGCTCACAGGCTTGGTTAATGAATCTGCAACATTCTCCTAAGTATCTATCTTCTTTATCTCAATCTGTCCATTAGAAACCAACTCTCAAACAAAGTGATACTAAACATCAACATGCTTAGTCCAAGCATGATACATGGGATTCTTGGTCAAAGAGATAGCACTCTGGCTATCACAACTAATTTGAATGATCCTGTAATCAAAACCAATACTTGTACATAGTCTCAACCAAACTACCTCCTTGGATACATGTGTAGCAGCCATATACTCTACTTTTGTGGTGGACAAAGCAATTGTGAGCTGCCTCTTACTCATCCAACTCACTACTTCTCCAGAGCAAACACATAGCCACTAGTGGACCTTCAACTATCCAAGTCACCTACCCAATCTAAATCAACAAATCCCTGTATGTTTAAAGATTTATTAGCACTATCAGTACCAAAGTAAACCAAACAATAATTAGGAGTACTTGAAATATATTTAAGCACCCTCTTTGCATAATTCCAATGCTATCTACCAAGGTTAGACATAAATCTTCTCAAAACTCCCACTGCTTGGGCAATATTTGGCCTAGTGCAAACCATTGCATACATCAAACTTCCTACAACACTATCATATGACATATTAGACATATCCTCAAGATCATCCTTAGTCTTTAGACACATATCTAATAAAATCTTAGTACTAATGGGTAAAAGAACTCTAATTGGGTTACAGTCCTACATACTAAATCTCTACAAAATGGTATTCACATACTTACTTTGTGACAACCAAATTTTTCTGTTATCTCTGTCCCTCCTGATCTCCATTCCCAGAATATACCTGGCACCTCCAAGATCCTTCATATTAAATGCACCTGAAAGTTGAGCTTTCATCTCACTGATTAGGCCCTTAGTATTGTTGAAAAATAACATATCATCAACATACAATGTAATGATCAATATAGGATCATCAACACAATAAATCTAAACAAAGTGATCCTCCTCGCTTCTAACAAAACCCACTTTCAACACAAATGAATCAAACTTTTGATACCACATTTTGATGAATTGTTTCAAACCATAAAGAGACCTCTTTAACATGCAAACCCAATGTTCTTTTCCTTTTACCTCAAAACTTGTAGGTTGTTGCATATAAATTTCTTCCTCAAGATCTCCATGCAAGAACGTAGTCTTAACATCCATTTGCTTAATCTCTAAATCATAAGCTACAGAAATGGATAAAAGAAATCTAATAGAAATCAATTTATTAATAGGAGAAAAAATCTCACCAAAATCAACTCCCTCTCTCTGGGAGTAGCCCTTGGCTACTAGTCTATCATTCTACTTCTCCAATGAACCATCTGCTCCAAACTTCTTCTTGAAGACCCATTTACAACCTATGGCCTTTCTTCCTTTGGGGAAACGAACAAGATCCCAAGTGTTACAAGGGTCTAAAGCCATCATGTCCTCCTACATGGCTAAATTCAAAGACTCGCTATCATTTGAAAGAATAGCTTCCTTGTAGGATCTAGGCTCATTGTTAGTACTCAATAAAGAAAATACACAATGGAAATCTGGTGAGCTATAATTATCAACTGGATTCTATTGTCTTGTGGGTCTCCTTAAGGGTGGAGCAAGAGTCTCAACTCATTCTTCTACATGATCATCTATACCAACTTCTTCTATAACAATAGATTCATCTTTATCAGAACTACTCAAATCTTCTTCTTCTTCACCCCCCAATCCATCATTTTGTTCTTCTTGAGGTGCATCTTGCTGCTCTAACTCAAAGTTTACTCTCTTTACCTTTTCTTCTTTTTGTTTTGGCTGCTTAGGTTCAGAATTAGCTCTAAGTTCCCTAAATATAACATCTATAGAATAGATAATCTTACAAGTTAGTGGATTCCAAAGCTTATAACCTTTGACATTATCACCATATCTAATGAATGTACACTTTTCAGCTTTTGGATCCAACTTAGATCACTTTTCCTTAGGCACATGAACAAAAGCCTCCCAACCAAAAACCCTTAAATGTGAAATAGAAGGTTTCTTGTTGAAAATTAAGGTGTCTCAACCTTGGTAATTCCTTGCATTTGTTATATTTGTATTTATTAATTAATTGTCTATGTTCTAAATATTTGTAAATTCAATATTGTCATATTGTGGGATGTGGCACGGTGATGTGTCGATCCTACATGGAATATGACAACTTGTAATTTTGTCCTCACATGAGGAGATAGGTGTCCCACTTTGTGGTAGGAGCATTTTTCTATGTGTCAGCATCTTCCATGTTGTGTAAGCAAATATTGACCAAAACAGTTATGGCAGATTCTTATGATAGAATCTATGACATGTAAGAGTCAGAAATAGAAGTTTGTAAGACAGGTAAGGACATGTGTCATGAAGCATCTTTGAATAAGGCATATTTGCACACCCTAAGGTGGACTATGAAATGTAAGAGAATATGCTATTTATAGCATGTGCATGACAAATTCTCTTACAACTCTAAGTTGTAACCGCTATGATAGATTCTATGATAGTCGTAAGTGTCATAAGAGCATCTGTCATAGCCCATTTTGGAAATAGGCAACCTCTTTGGGATGGGAGCTATGGACAAGTGTTGCAAACATTTTATAATGTTGAACAAGTGACCTTAGGCATGGGTTTCGGTCCATGAAGCCATGTTGGACGCCCATCCCAAGATAGGTCCAATATTACCTTGTATTTTCTCTATAAACAGGTGCTTGGAGATGGAGTTGGCAACACAAATTTATAGGTACTGTTATGCTGCCAGATTGACTCCAGACATGGGTTTCAAAGGCCATTGAAGCTTGCATTGCAAGTGTATTGTAAACAACTTTCAGATTTGTTAATACAATATGCAGGTTTCTGAGTGTGGGGTTTTTCACACAACAAGGGTTTTCCCCACCGTATATCTTTGTCACTCTTCTTCTATCTTCTTTTTGGTTCTTGTGTATTATTATAATATCTCTATTAGATGTTGTATGTTGCTGTAGTGATAAGGATTAAATTGAATGTTTATAGCTCTCCCCTCATTAGATTAGTGTAGGAAGCAATTTCCGCACACCTAGCTTCCTTTCAGTTGGTATAAGAGCCTGGCCAGTTTTGGTCTTAGCTGTAGGGTAGGGGTTTTTTGAGCTGATCTTAAGTTGAGTGGGAGTCTATGTAGAGTATTTTGATTTCTATTGTGGAAAGGAGATGGCAAGCACATTAGGAAGGTTTGAAGTGGAGAAGTTCAATGGCAATAATTTCAAGTTGTGGAAGCTCAAGATGGAAGACATGCTTGTTGACAGAGACCTTTGGGAAAGTGTTAATGGAATTAAACCAGCTGCAATGTCACAAGATGACTGGGATCTCAAGGATCAGAAGGCTAAGGGTCTTATAAGACTTAGTCTTGTTCATTCTATGTTGTTAAATGTCCATGAGGAGACTACTACAAAACTACTTTGGAAGAAGTTGGGAGATGTGTATCAAGCAAAATCCCTGGTTAATAAACTTTTTCTGAGAAAGAAGTTGTATTCTCTTTCAATGGAGGATAGAGGATCCATTGTTGAACATATGAATGTTTTTAACATGCTAGTTGCACATTTGACATCTATTGGTGTAAAGATGGAGGAGGAGGATTGATGTATGACCTTGCTATGTTCTTTGCCAGACTCATGGGATCATCTTGTCATGGCTATTGGAAGCACCACATCCACATTCAAAATGGAAGAAGTGGTTTTTTCGCTATTGTCTGAAGAGATGTGAAGAAAGTCTTCTGAGGTAGCCAAAGAGGCCCTTGCAGTTTGTGGAAGATTCAAGGAGAAAGGGAAGAAGAAGGACAAGAAAGCTGAGAAGGGTAGATCCAAATCCTGTGGGAGATCCAAATCTCCTAGAAAGTCCAAGGCTCTTTTTTGGAACTATTGCAAAATTGAGCATTTCCGAAAGGAATGCAAAGAGGAGAAGAAGAAGAAGAAGAAGAAGAAGAAGAAGAAGAAAGCTCCTGATTCAGATTCTGATAAGTCAGAAGATGACGATGATGCTTTTGGTGCAGCCCTGGCAACCCATGCATCTGATGATGTGTGGCTAATCAACTCTAGTTCATCATTCCACATGACCTCACATCGAGACTGGTTCACTAAGTATGAGGAGTTTGATGGTGGAAAGGTGTATCTCGGTGATGACTCTCATATGAAGATTGTTGGTCATGGAAGAGTCTCTATCCAATTGCCAGATGGTTGAGTGAAGGGGATCTCTAGGGTTATGCACATCCTAGGCTTAGCATAGAATCTGCTTTCTATATGTAGTTTGAATGATGTAGGTGTGCAGGTTGTCTTTTTGAAAGAAGGATGCAAGATGACTAGAGGAGCTATGGTGCTTGCTAAGGGTACTAGAAGAGGTACT
The DNA here is from genome assembly GCA_027924645.1 of Cunninghamia lanceolata. NCBI lineage: Eukaryota > Viridiplantae > Streptophyta > Pinopsida > Cupressales > Cupressaceae > Cunninghamia > Cunninghamia lanceolata. The sequence goes on from BSBN01000202.1 coordinate 11,079,776, forward strand.
CTATTTCAGTTGGAGGCATGCATTTCATAATGCAATAGTTCTTCTGACTCAAGGAAGAGGGCAGCAGTCACTTCATCCCCACCATCTGAATGAGTAGTGAAGAAATCTATTGTTTCTAGTCTTGATGATTGTAATCATGCATTGGAAGTTAAAGTTCCTACTGAAAAGACAATGTTATGGCATAATATATTTGGCTATATTGGTGAGAAGGGTCTACGTACCCTGAAAAATAAAAATATCATTAAGGGGTTAGATGATTGTAATCTTGAGTTTGACTTTTGCAAACATTGCATTTATGGAAAACAAAACCGTGTTCAGTTTTCCTCAAGTTCTCATAAGTCTTCTGGTGTGTTGGACCTTATTCATTCTAATGTGTTTGGTCCTGTTAATGTTCCTTCTATTAGGGTAAAATGTGGTTTAATCAAATGAACAATAACAAACCCAAACATCAACAAAATAATGAAAACAAGAAAGATTGAAAGGAATGAAGCAAATGAATAACAATGCAAACCTTCCTTGTTTCAAAGCTTCTATTGTTCACCTATTACAACCATCCTTTGCTAATGAAGTAGGCCCTCAGTGAGTGCAATCTTTTAGCTGTGTTGTAGGATGTCGATAGTAAATGGCTATGATTGTGAATATGCCAAGAAGATGAGCTTCAAAGCAACAATGGTGATCTCAAGCAAATAGTATTGGGGGTGCCAAAGGAACGCGGGTAGAATTCTGTAGAGTAACAATACGAATAGCCTGGATGAATAAAATGGAAGGATGAAGCTTCTTTTTATAGACTTGGAAGAATGGGAATCAACGGTTGAGAGGAGATATGAGGATCAACGGCTGAGGATGGTTGAGGAGTGTGCAACCATTAGAAATATGACAAGTGTCTCACCTCCATCATGAAAGAGGGGTTTTGACAACATTGATTGGAGAGTTAACTCTTTTAACTGATCAGTTAACAAACTTGATTAGTCAGTTGGAAGAATGAATTATGGAATGACTAAATTGATTGAGGGATTAACTCAATTGATAGGTTAGTTAACACTTTTGATTGATTACTTAATTAACTTCTTATTCGAGAAGAAATAGGCCATGTGGGTGAGGGAAAAATAGGGTAATTAAATATTTAATATATTTAATTACATGTGCAACCTGATGAGGTGGACAAGGTGAGGTGGAAAGTGAGGTGGATTTTTGGAATTAGAACTTAGGATAGAGGAATTTGGTTTAATTAAATAATTTAGGATTATTTAATTATGTGAGATATTAGAAGAATTAAGGGAATTTAATTAAATAAATTGGTTTTATTTAATTATAGAATAGTGAACCGATTAAATAAATTTAGAATATTTATTTAATTGATAGAAGAATGGAATAAATATTTAGAATATTTATTTGGTTGAATCGTGTCATTTTTAGGTGTATACATTTTTCCCCTCTTTGATGCAATGTAGTTTACAGTGTTGCTTCAAAGAATAAGTAGTTTGATAATGATACATTGCCCAATTTGCCCCTGGTATAGGTTTAATGATGATAGGATGCCCCCTCAGGAGATTGGACGGGAAGAAGGTAGGAGGCGTGAGATGGACAATCTCACGAAGACGAAGGGAAGCTAGGTTAGAATGAAGAAATCAGTTAAAGAAAGAGTCGAATGATATGTGATGCAAGGTGGAATGATGACACACACAAGCAAGCAAGCAAGTATGCACAAATGACACAAGAACAAACAAGGTATTGCCCCTGTCAAGCGGTAAACCAATCATATACTGATAATGATATACGGCAGTGTTGTCGTGGCGGGGAACAATATATCCCTAGATCAACACGGCAGGTGTGTTGTCATGGTAGGGAATGATAGATCCCTACAGCAACATGAAGGATAGTGTCTAGTTTTAGGAAATGAAGCATGTCATGTAAGACGCGTGTATTGGTCTGATTTTGACAATGTTACATCCTGTATAAGACAATTGATTGATTAACTGAACAAGTTGGTTTACAACCAAACAAGGATCAAGACCACTGAGGGTGCTTGGATAATTTGACAAAATTGACTTTGATTTGATTGGTATGGATTAAGGATGGACCTGCATTTGGATCATTGCTCAGACTGACTAGACAAGGATGAAAGATATGATGATAGATAGAAATCTGATTGATAGAAAAAAGACTCAATAGGACTCACAAGCTTTTGTTTGTATTGATACTCTGCATTGTTGGATCTTTATTGCATGGGGTATGGTATGGATGTATAAATGGATACAGGATGGATGCTTTGCTATTAGAGTGCTTTATTTCATCATTGGGTGATTTATTTTTTTGGTACTTTTTCTAAAATGTTGTAAGTTAATACAAGCATCTAGGTATGATTGAACTGAGATGACCTGAGTACTGCTTACATGGATTTTGATATAGCAATTTAATACAAGCATCTAGTCAAACTTGAATCTAGATGACCTGAGTGTTACTTGCATTTCAACAAACAAAGATTGCCCCCATTCATGTTAGACCTTTGATGTCCTCGATGATCTTTTGCCGATCATGTCCTTAGACAAGGTGTCACATTACTAAAGCTTAATCCACAGATAGAAAACAAAGAAAATAATCATGCCCCCATCATAGCATCTCTAGCTTTTGGCATCCTTGAGTAGCATAGAAAGACATGATAGCATAAATCAAGACCTTGTAAGTTAACCTAACCAACATGAAACATTCTTGCATTTAGACGTGTTTGTTTCTTGTTGTAATTTGAGTAAAATCATTAGGAAGGCCTTGGTGTTTTTCTGCTTTGCCTTAGATAGGTTAATGTTCTGCATCAGGATTTTTGCTTGAAAAGAGTGGGTTTCACTTGCGCTTGCTTGCTTGGTGAGAGAAGACTTCCACAATCTTTATTGATGAGATGGACCCTAAGGGACTGACCTAGTGCCTCAGAGGTGCATTGCTAAATGGCCTTGCCTACGTGATGATGCAGAGGCAACATAGTTCAGGGTAAACCCTAATGGACCATGGATGGACTAGAAGAATGATGATAAGAAAGAAGACAAGAAATGGGATGAATGGGACCATGGGGGAAATGGAAGCCTCGGGGGTGCATTGGAATAATGGCCTTGCCTACGTGATGGTGCAGAGGGAACATAATTCACGGACTTGGACTTTGATGGACCTAAGATATGGATAGGATGAGACATGATATGGAATAGATATGGATCAGACATGGAACAAATATGGAGTGGATAAGACATGGTATGGAATAGATATGGATTAGATAAGACACAGTATGGAACAGACAAGACATGATATGGATCAGATAAGACATGATATGGAACTGATATGGATCAGATATGGAACAAAAATGGGTCAGATAAGACATGATATGGAACAGATGATACCGATGACAAGGAAACACCATGGATAGGTAGATGTATGGGTGATAAAGAATGGAATGGGTGGGTATGAGGATGGGCAATAGCAGATAGAAGGAAACAAGGATGTGATCTCCAAGGACTATGTCGCATAAGTATAACTGCCCCATTGTAGGTAGAGTACGTAGGATTTTTTATGATAATGCTAATGACGATAGGAGGATGAAAGGATAAGGAAGGATTTACATGGTTTGGAGGGATAAGGTATGTCAAGAGACATCTAAAACATTTGTCAACATTGTGCCTCCAATCTTTACCGAGACCAAAGAAAATAGGAAAGGAAGATTGGATGGATAGACTGGATAGTATAGGTAGGATAGGATAGGAAATGGTACGGAAGGAAACTGATAGGAGAAGAGTGATAGGCTGATGAGATAAGGTACCCCCAAGTGTAGGTGACATAGAAGATCAACTTACACACGACGCCTCTTTGCCAGGTTTTCATCATGGTACCTATCCAAGGTGCCTGTTTGCCAGGTTTTCACCATTGGATGAAGGGATTTTTCTTTACTTTTGTCATTTTTTTTTTCTTTTCTCTTTTTTTTTTTGAACATTTGGATAAGATAGGTAGAATGGATGAGAGGGCCTCAATGGCTAGGTTCCATGAAAGGTGATAGTCCCACTAGATAGATGTCGTTGCATGGACCATGTTGAGTGTTCTCATAGATGCTGGTAGTAGACTGCATGAGAGCGAGATGGAGAAGGTAGATAGCAGATTATGTAATGTGCGATAGTGGATGATGATGTGGAATACAGAGGACTTGTGCAAGGATGGATGAAAAGTATATGAAAAAGCATGGACCATAGGATGAGAGAGATATGTAGGATAGTAGGGGAGTGGAGGGGAGATGGAGTTATACGGAAGTGTTGTGGAATGGAAGGGAACCATGACCAATGGTTGCACATACTGTGATAAACATTGAAGCTAATGATGGGAAGGTGGTGTAGGAAGCAATGGAGAGTTTTTCTTGGTGGATGAATGATATAGGCCTTTAGGGAGCCACATAGACTTTGCATTGTTTTAATTTTTGTTTGTCATGTGGGATGGAAGGATTTGATACTTTTGGATGGAATTGGAGAAAGTGAATGGTTGGAATTCTTGAGAGGTGGATGCCTCATGTAACTTGAGTGCTTTTTGCTTAGGCACCCAAACCATTATGTTTTTAGATAGTACCTGTGGAGGTATGGGTTTGGGTGTATGCAGCGTTTGTGTAGCTTTTGAGATAATTATTTGTTGCTTGGGGACCCACATTTTTTTCAATTTAGCATTGAGGTGTGTGGGTGTATGCAGCTTTGGATATGGATAATTCTTTAATTCTCAACTTTTGTATCCTAGGTCATGATGATGCTTAGGATTTTTGACTTTATAGGTAGGGGCATCCAGATTTGTGCTTTTGAATCCCTTGGGGATGGTGGAAGTGAGGTTGGTGAAAGCTCCTTGTTTAGACAATAGGTGCATTTGTTGGCCATGATTGGGATATTTAGAGGATTCATAGATGGATGGATAAGGTGTTGGAAGAAGTGGTGGTAAAATGTATGGAGGGATATTGGGAGTTGGAAGTAGCGAAGGTAGATTGGATGGTGGAAGGTGTATGGTCACATGCTTTTGGGGTGTGTATGATAAGGGAGGTGGGATGGCGACATATGTTTTGGGGATATGATGGTTTTTGCGATGGAAAGTGGTGGATTTAGGAGGCATGGAGGAAGTACCAACATCTGGAGATTGTTCACCCTGGGGTATGTATCCAAGGCCATATGAAGGAGGAGGAACATTGACATGGACAGGCTCCAAAATACCTTGCTCATGAAGGCGTAAGCCTTCACCTTGATAGTTCATATGTTGGAGTATGCAGTGGACAACGGGATTATGTATAGGTGGAACACTAAATGTAATTTTCTTATTGGATGGAGAAGGTGAGATAGAGGATAATGGTGGCTGGTGTTCTAAGAAGGAAAACTCATGAATAAAGGCAGTAAGACCAAGAATATACAGTGGGGGATTTATAGCATGGTCGATAATGGATGGTGGAGGAGTATTTTTGGTTTGATCTTCTATGCTTGCTTGGGAGGCAAGTGTCTCATCAAGGGAAGTGGAAGTTGTTGGAACTTGGATAGGACTAGATGGGGTTATAAGCTCAAGACCATGGAATGCATAAAGTGGGCTTAGAGGATCCTCATGGTCTGCTTGATCATAGATAGGCTCTCCATCATAGATGGGATCTTGATCATAGATAGGATTTAGCGCGATGGGATTAATGTTCTCTTCTATAGGTTCTTCATCAGTGATAATATCTTGATCATAGAAAAGACATAGGTTATGGATGGGATGGAATTGGATTTCCTTCTCATGTATAGGTGTTGGGAGATGGATAGGATCGAGTGGCTCATGGAGAGGTTCATTATTATGGATATCATCTTAATCATGGAAAAGATACATGTTATGGATAGGTTGCAAGAAAGTGATTTGATCTTGATTGAGACTAGGGATTAATGTTTCCTCATGCTTAGGATTAGACTCTTGACATACCTCTTGGGTTGCTTGAATGGAAGTGGATAGCTCTTGGATAGATTCTTGGTTGACAACATAGATGTTTGATGGACCTTGACTTTGGTTCATGGTAGGAGGTTCGTCGATAAGCTCAAGGGGTTGCAGATTACATGAAGGATATTTGGTAAGGTCAAGGATTGGAATTTGGGGACATGGTTGATTCTCTACTAGTAGCCCTTGGATCACATCCTTCGTAGGTGTATGGGTAGATGAATGAGGTAATGGAGGAGTGAATTTAGTGCTCTCCCTAGCTTTTCTTTTACTATGTGAATCTAGAAAACATCTTTCCCAAAAATCATCTGAGGCTTTTTTGGTTGCCCATTTAGAGCTTGGGGAACTCGATGGCGGTGTTGGCGTAAGACTAGTATGTTTTGGGATATGGGTCTTAGATGATGGTGAAGGAGGACTAGTAGATGGAGTGGTATAGGGTTTCCAACTTAAGGTGGTGCTTGCCTTGTCATGAGCATCATTAAGATGGGAAACAGATGTATGAGTTTGGGGTGAGGCATAGCTAGTACTAGCATGTTCAGCTTGCAAGATTGCCATTTCTTGTTGTAAGACTTGGATTTGTTGAGAAATTGCTATACACTCTCGGGGCGAGGGCCTGAGTTTATTTGCAATTGTAGATATTAGACTTTTTGAGCAAATGTTTCTAATCGGTTGGTCATCTTGATAGAAACTAACACAAGACTGAAATGGGTACTCAGAAAGGTGGAAAATATTTTCTCAAAAATAGTGCAAGTGCTCACTGTCATGTATGCGCAGAAACAAATGCACAGTAGAAATGAACATATGCGCCGTAAGTTGCAATGTATGCACAGCACTGGTGAAGTATATATGCACAGCAACAGTCTGTAAATGCATAGTAAGTCTACATGCATGCGCAGCAAGTCGATATAAATGCGCAGCTCTAGTTTTTTGGGCAAACTTTTGGATTTTTCTGATGTTTTTTGGTATTCTTAGCTAGAAAAAGGCCTTCTTGATCTGATTTTATGAATTAACAACAAGAAAACATAGCAAGCACAAAGAATATTTGATCTGATTGTAGTTTTTTTTGGACTCTATTTTGGACTAACAGGAACAAAAGCAAGCACAAAGATCCTAGGTTAGAAATGGATTACAAGGGATTTTGGCCACTAGAACAAGAGGTATTTAATGCAGGCAACCGTTCAAGTGGTTACACATGCGGTGACACTACTCTCTGTTGTGGAGTCTCCCAGCCTCAAAGGGTTGTGCCTAAGAGGGTTTTGGGGGAGGTTGGCCATCGGTGTAACATAGCAGCACTTGTTGCAGGAAGTTTTCACCTCAAGCACAATTTTTTTTAAGTGGCTTGGTAGGGCTTGGCTTTAGCCTGTTACCACTTAGGGTCATTCCCACTTGGACAAGCGTGCATCCAAGGGTAGGCTCCTCCTAAAGGTTAAACAAATAGAATGACAAGTCTGGCACTCTGATCACCTAGAAAAGGGGAGAGCATAAGCCTATTGTCATTCGTCAAGCACAGAAGACACTGATTAATCCAACCTAGTTAAAAGTAGAAAAACTAAATGAGATAATATTACTTATGCACTCACACTGTTGTTAACTTTGAAGTGGTTAAAAAGATAGCATTGTTCATTACTGTTTGTAAGATAGCAATAATCTAACTATGGAAGATAGCATTATGCAGATATTGCAATGGTTCAATTACTCTCTTCCTAGTTAAGGCTATGTGGAATTTGTATGAACATTCATTTTACTATCCTTTTATAAATTGAAGTGTGAGTTTAGCAAATGCAGCTAGATGAGTCTAAACTAGTGGCCTAACCTGCAAAACAGATCCAGAGTATTCATGTTATCATTAGCAAAAATCTTCTAAAAAATCCTAAAATCACTACCTACTACAGAAGCAGCACTTCAGAGACTAAATGCGCAAAAATAGTCAATAGAAATTTGCATTTTTCTAACCCTAGTTTGTAAAGATTTGGATAAAACTATATTTGGATAATCTATTAGCTCAAATCTAACCTCGCCATTGCATCCAGGGGGGCATTTCCATATATTTTGAGTACAAATTTGCCTAGATTTCATGAAAAATAGAGCGTTTGATGAAGAAAACAACGTTTCTAAAATTCACTGCAAAACAGATGCGCTGCAAGAAGTAACATATGCACTGTAGGATGTAACATATGCGTAGCAGAATTTAACATATGCGCTATAGGATAACAGATGAGCTGCAGGATGCAACAAATGCACCGAAACAGAGCGTATATGCACAAAAAGAACATATGCGCCGTAAAAGAAGGTATATGAGCTGGAACAATGTTTAAAAGCGCAGTAAGAACATATGCACCGTGAAATAAGGTATATGCATCAGAACAGTGTTTAAAAGTGTAGTAAGAATGAACAGATGCGCAGGAATAACATATGCGCCACAGAAATGGATATATGCACCGTAGAAATGTGTAAATGCACCGAAGTAACCTATGCGTGCCTGTGCATGACCTGTATGGAACCTGCCTTCAAAAAAGCTTAGATTTTGATGAGATAAAGGGGCAAAGGCCCCACGGTGGGCGCCAAAAATGTTAGGGTAAAATGCGGTTTAATCAAATGAACAATAACAAACCCAAACATCAACAGAATAATGAAAACAAGAAAGATTGAAAGGAATGAAGCAAATGAATAACAATGCAAACCTTCCTTGTTTCAAAGCTTCTGTTGTTCACCTATTACAACCGTCCTTTGCTGATGAAGTAGGCCCTCAGTGAGTGCACTCTTTTAGCTGTGTTGTAGGATGTCGATAGTAAATGGCTGTGATAGTGAATATGCCAAGAAGATGAGCTTCGAAGCAATAATGGTGATCTCAAGCAAATAGTATTGGGGGTGCCAAAGGTGCGTGGGTAGAATTCTATAGAGTAACAATACAAATAGCCTGGATGAATAGAATGGAAGGATGAAGCTTCTTTTTATAGACTTGGAAGAATGGGAATCAACGGTTGAGAGGAGATATGAGGATCAATGGCTGAGGATGGTTGAGGAATGTGCAACCAGTAGAAATATGACAAGTGTCTCACCTCCATCATGAAAGAGAGGTTTTGACAACATTGATTGGAGAGTTAACTCTTTTAACTGATCAATTAACAAACTTGATTAATCAGTTAGAAGAATGAATAATGGAATGACTGAATTGATTGAGGGATTAACTCAATTGACAGGTTAGTTAACACTTTTGATTGATTAGTTAACTAACTTCTGATTTGAGAAGAAATAGGCCATGTGGGTGAGGGAAAAATAGGGTAATTAAATATTTAATATATTTAATTACATGTGCAACCCGATGAGGTGGACAAGGTGAGGTGGAAAGTGTGAGGTGGATTTTTGGAATTAGAACTTAGGATAGAGGAATTTGGTTTAATTAAATAATTTAGGATTATTTAATTATGTGAGATATTAGAAGAATTAAGGGAATTTAATTAAATAAATTGGTTTTATTTAATTATAGAATAGTGAACCGATTAAATAAATTTAGAATATTTATTTAATTGATAGAAGGGAATAAATATTTAGAATATTTATTTAGTTGAATCGTGTCATTTTTAGGTGTATACACCTTCATTATCAAAGTCTGTATATGTTGTGTCTTTTATAGATGATTATAGTAGAAGGACATGGATTTAATTTCTCAAAAGAAAATCTGAAGTCTATAGAAAGTTTAAGGAGTTTAGGGCCTTTACTGAAAATTAGACTGGTAGAAAGATTAAATGTTTGAGAACTGACAATGGTGGTGAGTTCTATTCTTTAGAATTTGATAAATATTGCAAGGAGCTTAGAATTGAAAGGCATAAGACAACTCCATACACCCTATAGAAAAATGGAGTTGCAGAGAGGATGAACAGGACATTGATGGAGAAGGCTAGGAGTATGCGTAGTGGAGCTGGCCTAGAACAAAAGTTTTGGGCTGAAGTTGTTGCCACTGCTTGCTATCTGGTAAACAGATCTCCTACATCATCTCTTATTGGAAAGACACCCATGGAGGTGTGGTCTGGTAGAAAGCCTTCAATAAGGCATCTTTGTGTTTTTGGTTGTGAGGCATATGCACATGTGCCTAGGGAGAAGTAGTCAAAGTTGGAGAACAAGGCTGTTAAGTGTGTCTTCATTGGATATGGTGTTGGTGTGAAAGGATACAAGCTTTGAAACCCCATGGCTGAAAAAGTGTTGTATAGCAGAAGTGTCATCTTCAGAGAGCTTACACCTTCTTCCACTATTTTGTAGGCAGAAGAAATAGTAAAGAAAGAGGATGCTGTTCAGTTTCCTGCTACCCTTGAGAAGAGTAAACAGAAAGATAATGTTGGACCTGATGATGAGGAGAGCTCTTGCAGCTATGAAAACTTAGATGAAGATGCTAAACCTCAACCTCAGCTCTTGAGGAGGTCCACATGGATAAGAAAGCAACCTGAAAGGTTTGGTTTTATATTGCTTGATTCTAGTTGTGCTTATGCTTTGGTTACTAATAGTAATGAACCTAGAACTGTATCAGAGGCTATGGACATGAAAGATACAGGTTCCTAGAAGGAGGCCATGGATGATGAAATGGATTCTTTGGAAAAGAATCAAACTTGAGACTTGGTGCCTTTGCCTCGTGGACAGAAACCCGTTGGATGCAAATGGGTGTTCAAGAAGATATTTGGTGCAAATGGCAGTGTTGAGAAGTACATGGCTAGATTTGTTGCGAAGGAGTATTCACAAGTGGAGGGTATAGATTATGGTGAGATCTTCTCTCCCATTGTAAAGTTGACATCCTTTCAATTCGTGTTGTCTCTCGCAGCAGCTGGTGACTTCGAGGAAGAAATCTACATGTCACAACTAGAGCATTACATGGTGAAAGGTAAAGAAAATTTGGTTTGCAAACTTAAAAAGTCTTTGTATGGTTTGAAGCAATCCCCTAGGAGATGGTACTTGATGTTTGAAGCCTTTGTGTTGTCAATTAGATTTGTGAGATTGAAATTGGATCACTATGTGTATTATAAATTTGATGGTGATCGTATTCTCATTGTTGCACTATATGTTGATGATATGTTACTCATTGGGAAGGGTAAAAGTATGATTTTTGATTTTAAATCTTAGTTGTAAGCATAGCTTGAAATGAAAGATTTAGGGGCAGCTAGGTACATTCTAGGAATGGAAATCAGAAGAGACAAAACCAACAGAAAAATTTGGTTAAGCCAGAGTAAGTATGTGAAGCTCGTGTTGGACAAGTTCAACATGGCAGATTGTAGACCATTGTGTGTTCCCGTTTCCTTGGGGATAAAGTTGTCTGTTGAGGATTATCCAAAATCTCCTAGTGAGGTGGAGGACATGAGCAGAGTACCTTATGCTAGTGTTGTTGGTAGTTTGATGTATGCTATGGTCTGCACAAGACTAGACATTGCCCAAGCAGTGGGAGTCCTTAGTCGATTTATGGCTAAGCCTGGATGAGTTCATTAGGATGCAGTTAAGCGGGTGTTGATATATCCAAGGGGTACTTTCGAGTATTCCATTTTCTATCATGGTAATGTTTCAAGACCTCTGCATTCTATTGATATTCGTGGATTTGTGGATTCAAATTGGGTAGGTGACATTGACAGCAGGAGATCCACCAGTGCTTATGTGTTTACACTATTTGGTGGTGCTATTAGTTGGATGAGTAAGCCACAACCTATTATTGCTTTGTCCATGATAGAAGCTGAGTATATGGTAGCAACTCATGCTTGTAAGGAATCCATTTGGCTTAAGAGATTGTGTTCAGATATTGGTGTTGATGCAGGTCAAATCACGATCAGTTGTGATCGTCAGAGTGCAATTTGCCTTACGAAGAATCCAACTTTCCATGCTAGAAAAAACCACATTGATGTTTAGTTTCACTTTGTGTGAAACATGGTTGAGGATGGAAAGGTAAATTTGGAGAAGGTAGATACTTCAAAGAATGTTACAGATGCATTAATGAAACCAATGGGCACAGAGAAGTTCAGATGGTGTTCGGAGTCTATCAGCCTCTCGGCCTATAGCATTTAAATCCTATTTTTATATTGGCTCTTACATGGTGTTTGACAAGTGGGAGAATGTTGAGAATTAAGGTGTCTCAACCCTAGTAATTCCTTGTATTTTCTATGTTTGTATTTATTAATTAATTGCCTATGTTGTAAATATTTGTAAATTCCATATTGTCATATTGTGGGATGTGGCACAGTGATGTGTTGATCCTACATGGAATATGACAACTTGTAATTTTATCCTCACATGAGGAGATAGGCATCCCACTTTGTGGTAGGAGCATTTTTCCATGTGTCAGCATCTTTCATGTTGTGTAAGGAAATATTGACCGGAACGGTTATGATGGATTCCTATGACAAAATCTATGACATGTAAGAGTCAAAAATAGAAGTTTGTAAGATAGGTAAGGACATGTGTCATGAAGCATCTTTGAATAAGGCATATTTGGGACCCCCAAGGTGGACTATGACATGTTGTAATAGAATGTGCTATCTATAGCATGTGTATGATAGATTCTCTTACAGCTGTAAGTTGTAACCGCTATGACAGATTCTGTGACAGTCGTAAGTGTCGTAAGAGTGTCTATCATAGCCCATTTTGGAAATAGGTGACCTCTTTGGGATGGGAGCTATGGACAAGTATCAAGAACATTCTACAATGTTGATCAAGTGTCCTTAGGTGTGGGTTTTTGTCCATGAAGCCATGTTGGACGCCCATCCCAATATAGGTACAATATTGCCTTGTATTTTCTATATAAACAGGTACTTGGAGATGGAGTTGGAAACATAGGTTTATAGGTACTGTTATGCTGCTAGATTGACTCCAAACATGAGTGTCAAAGACCATTGAATCTTGCATTGTAAGTGTATTGTAAACAACTTTCAGATGTGTTAATACATTGTGCAAGTTTCTAAGTGTGGAGTTTTTCACCCGATAAGGGTTTTCCCCACCATATATCTTTGTCTCTCTTATTCTCTCTTCTTTCTAGTTCTTGTGTATTTCTATAATATCTCTATTAGATGTTGTATGTTTCTATAGTGATAAGAATTAAATTTAATTTGTATAGCTCTCCCCTCATTAGATTAGTGTAGCAAGCAATTTCTGCACACCTAGCTTCCTTTCATTTCTTACCTATCCACGCTTCATAAGGTGTCAAATCAAGAGCCTTACAAGGAGATATATTAATCAAGTAGAAAATAGTACACACAACCCCTTACCAAAAGCATTTATCCAACTATGCATCACTCAGCATACTTCTGGCCCTTTCCATGATCGTTCAGTTCATCCTTTCTGCAACACCATTTTGTTGTGGTGTATACGGAGTAGTCTTTTGTTTGATAATACCTACATGCTTGTAAGACTAATCAAATTCCTTAGAGTAATATTCCCCTACACTGTTAGATCTTAATATTTTTATCTTCAATCCTGATTGGTTTTCAACTAAGACTTTAAAATCCTTAAACTTAGTGAAAACTTCATATTTGTGTTTCATAAAATAAATCCAAGTAAATCTAGATACATCATCAATGAAGATAACAAAATAACAAGATTTTCCAATAGAATCATTATCCACAAGTCTAAACACAACTGTATGAATAATTTCTAACTTCTCTTTTGCTCTATTGGTTCCTAAAGGAAATGATTTTCTATTTTGTTTACCAAACACACAATGCTCACAGAAATCAAAGTGCTCATAAGAATAAGAGAAACCATCCAACAAATATTTATTCTTAATAGTTTTCAAAACATTATTACTTGTGTGACCAAATCTACGGTGCCACAACATACATGTATTTTTAGTACTAGCCTTAGATACATATGAGGCATTACAAATTGTAGTGGTTTCAATCTTGAATAGGTTTCCCAATCTCTTCCCCTTCACTACTACCAATTTCCCTTTCACTAATCTACAACCATGCTTGTCAAAAGTTACATGCATTCCTAAATCATTCAACTTCAAAACTAAAATCAAATTTCTAGCTAATCCAGGAACATGCAAAGCACCAAGGAGGGTTTTAATCCTCCCATCACTGAAACACAACAATACCTTGCCTTTCCCAACTATCAGATATGTAGAGTTATCTCCAAGGTAGATATTATCTCCATCATACTCTTTGTATGTGGAAAATCATTCCTTATGCAGGGTCATATGAAACAAGCATCCTAAGTTAACTAATCAGTGATCATTAGAAACAACATTACATGTAGAAAGTAAAACATCTTCACTTGCATTCGAGGACTTATCTGAAGCACTCTTGCATTATTTCTTTGGGTTTCTGCTCTCCTTCACATGTCCCCTTTTACAATAGTTCCAACAGTTAACTCTATTCTTCTTCCCAAGAGTCTTAGATCAGCCCTTAGACTTGTCCTTAACTCGTTTCTTATCTCCTTTCAAACATCTTTCCCTAGACATTCCCCTAATACTGGGAGCATCCCCTAAGCTATCTAAACTCTTCTTCCTCAATTCCTGTAATAGTAAAACTACAAAAAGGGCATCCAACTTGGGATCTGTGAGGTTAGTGTTGATGATGATTATTAGTCATAACAACATGCATAAAAATTTGCACAACAAACCTTTATTATCTTGTAAAGTATGATCACTTAGGATAAGTTGATGACTCCAAGTCTCCGTTGATCAAGTCATGATCATTTGACGTTACTTAGAGGTTGATGTGACATGATGTTTTCCATTTCAAGGGGTCTTACATTCATTTAGGTGATCAGTATTGCACTATATCCTGTAAATTCACTCCACAAAGAAGTCAATTCTACTCTATTTTCAAAGATTGCTAAGATATTTGTAAGTTTGATCAATTCTTCTGATCATTGATCGTTATGAACTTGCTCTTTCTTCTACACTACACATCTATTTAAATGATGTGTCTACAAGTGGATATTTATATTTATTTCATGGATATTTATCTGAATTTGCATGATATTTACCAATTTGACATGCTTTTACTCCAAATATACTCTACAGTTTCAATTGCCTACGGGATATTTGCATATTTCATGTTTATTTGCTTTTGATTGTTTGTTATTTGCAATTATGGAGATGATCTGTAATGAAATTGAAATAAATCTAAAAGAATACTTCTACTTTTAGTGAACCTTTAGTTATTGAATCACATACACACAAGATACATTCATGGAGAGAAGAAATCAAACCATAGATCACCAGGATGTTCCACAGCTAGATATGGTTGATGCTAACTTCAAAGGAGCTAGGAATGAAAACAATACATGCAAGCTAAAAAGCACTCCAAGGGATGCAATTGATCAATGCATATATCTAGATTTCAATCACAGATTACTCAAGATTTATGATGATTTGTAATCAAAATGGCTTCTCTTTCATTTAAGTATGCATAACATGTACATTTACAATAACTTTGAAATAAGTCTTGAACTTTTCAGCAATCAAATTTTAATTAAGTTTCGAATGTTTAAAAGATAGCACCCCTGCACCTTTTATAGAATAAGGTGAGGAGGCAGTTACAATTGACCAATGGTCTAGATTTATCAATTCAGATCAACGGTTGACAATCCTCCTATGACTTAGCCAACTTTTCCTCATGGCATAGGTTGCTAGATGGTAACCAT
The DNA here is from genome assembly GCA_027924645.1 of Cunninghamia lanceolata. Classification (NCBI taxonomy): domain Eukaryota; kingdom Viridiplantae; phylum Streptophyta; class Pinopsida; order Cupressales; family Cupressaceae; genus Cunninghamia; species Cunninghamia lanceolata. Next base: position 11,095,349 of record BSBN01000202.1, read on the forward strand.
CTATATGACTCACTATTTATGAGTACCTTATGCATATGTTCACTTACTGATACATCTTCATTTACTCCTCAGGTTCTTCTTCCTCATTTTGCTCTTGCTTACCATTCTCCTCATCTTCATCGCTTTCACCATCACTATCACTTTGATATACATCTTCTTGTATGTGGACCTTTACTACTGTCTTGATCTGTTCATATGCTTGTACTATTCTATCAACCTCTCCCCCATCTTGGATTCTAGATTTTACTATTGCATGTTTATGAGACTGGAACTTAGCTTTGAGAGCTTCCAGCTTACCTTTCCTATTGTTTAAAGTCTCATTGTATGTTTCTACTTTAACCTTTATCCTTATAATCTTATTCATTACTTCTTCTATCAGGTGAGTGAGAGGGTCATCTGCTACTGACTTAAAATTATCATGTGAAGCCTTAATAGCAAAATTTACATCCTGATTCTCAATTTTGCCCTCTATTCTACCCTCCAAGGCTTCAAGGATTTTTGCTTCATACGCCATCATGTTGTGCAATTTTACTCTAATATCCCTGAGTTTGTCACTGCACTTCTTCAAAATATCACACTCAAACCTGATATCCTCATACCATATGCTTGTCAACAGGACAATATTATTATCCAATACTTTATTGGTTATCAAAATTTGTGGATCAATTCTCTTCATTTCACTTAGAGCAATCAGGTCCTTTTCCAATTGGAATGACTGTTTTCCTATATCATTTTGTATTTTATCTACCTTCCTCTTTGGACTGCTCAAAGAATTCCACCTCTATAAAGAGGTTATCAATACATCTTCAGCCCCAGTGAGAGTTAACAACATCCACTTTTCCATCACCATTTCCTCATGTTTCATTAGGTCCAACTTGGTGATCTCTTCCTATGATATAACAGTCAATGGGATCGCAGGATCAACTAGTGCATTATCAGGATTAATTAACCCTTTTATGAAATAATATAGTTGAGCAATGTGTTCCTTATGCATCTTATTTTTCTTTTTCCTTCTTCACCCTTTGGGTTAAAGAAGCAATAATATCCTTCCCCTCTTGACCTTCCTGGTCCTCATCGGCAAAACCCAAATCAACAGTTGTGAGTTGGAATTCCTCTAGGCTGATTTTGCCCTTTTCTTTTTCAACTGTGGAAAGTGTGATCTGTGTAGTCCTTCTGCGTGTAGCAAGATCTCTCTTTATGTCCAATGTTAATTTGGCCTTCCTCCTCAGCTTCATCATCTTCTCGGTGAACAAGCTAGAAACATCAAACTCTTGAATCTCTGACCCTTGTTCCATACCTATTTATTTTTCTAGCCATTGAGGCACATCATCTCTAGATCCTTGATGGCCTTTGTCAATATCATGTATGCCTTGTTCTCCAGTGTCTACTTCTATTCTTGGTGGATAAGGCAGCTTCTTGATTTCTTCCTCATGTATTTCTTCATGAGGGGGATCTTGTTGAAGTTCTTCCTACTGAGGGGTTGCCTTCTGCAAAGGAGGATCCTGTGGAATGTCCACATTCTGATCCTATGCTTGATCCTGTACTCCCTCTTTCTAATTTTCATTCTCTTTATTGCTTTTCTCATCCAGTGGCATATTGACATCTATGGATGCCTATGTATTTTACCCTTGTGGATTATCATGATCAAGGGTCATTTCTTTTTCTCCACCTGATGCACTGATGTCTTGTGGCTTAGGGTCATCCTGACCTGATTTATCTTCTATTCCTGATACTTCTCCTGGATCTCCCTGAGTCTGAGCAATAGTAGCACCTAATATATCCTGATCACCCCCACTCTTCTGTTAAACTTCTACTATTTTTGGTTCTATGGGTGTCTCATGTTGTTTCTTCCCATATCAAGAGCAGTGCTATCCTTTTCTACATGCTTTGCCACTTCAATCTTCTCTGGTTCCTCAGGTGTACCCATTTTATCCTTAGGGCTTACATCACCACTATATGTTAAATCCACGATGGCAGGGCTAGTCACCTACTCAACCAAATTGTCGAGCCCTATCTGTTGGGCTACCCTCTCTAGGCTACCTTGTTTTACTTCCTCCATTTGCTTCACATCCTCCAACACCACCGTTTGTACTAAGGGAGTTCCATGAGGAGTCATGTGGGTATTAGAAACTAGAGTCTCCATTTGTTAAGAAGCCACACTCTGAACTACCTCATCATCAGATAAGTCTACGGTATCCTCCAAAGAGAAAGGAACACCCTAACCTACTTTAGACATTTCTCTCATTTGTTCCTTTCCTTTTTCAGTTTTGAATTTTATTATGGTGGGAAGAGGAACATCATGTTGCAGTTCCTTCCTAAAAGCTTCACCACCAACTCCTCTCAATATGATGGGGTCAGCCCGGATATTCCCCATCATGGTTGTTCTTTGTTTCTTGAGTGGTGACATCAATGACATCACCCTCCTCTTCTTACTGACTACCTACAAGTCATCATCTCCAAGTTCTCTATTTACCTCCTCTTCTTCCAAAGGGATGCCTTCTTCCACTTCTTACTGTAGGGCCTGGCTCTCTACCTACACCTCTGTAGTTTCAATAGCGGGCCTCAAAATCCCTTTAGTCTTTGGTTTTTCAATTAGAGGTTGTGCAGATGATGTGGATGCCTAAGCTAATGTAGACGCACCTGTAGCTGACATGGCAATCCATTCTATTATCACCCTCTTTTGTTCATCTTCATTTTTATTACCTTTAGGGAAACCTTTCCTTTGTTTTTCTGTAGGCAATCTTTCCCCGTTGAATTTTCTCTTTTTTGTTAAGAAAATCATCATATTCCTCATCAGATACTTCCTACCTCTTCTTGTTATCAACTGTAAGGGAAACACCCCTTTTATTCAATCTAGATATCTCCTCATCCACTTAGGCTTGGGTCAGTTGGATCACCCTACCTATCAGTTGATCCAATGATATATCCTCATGCTGTGTAAGGTCTGGGGTTGATATCGTGTCATTATACACCTTTTTGTCCTCATATTCATTAGACATGATTTTTCCATCATCCTTATGTAGCTACACTGGCATCGAGATGCTATCAAAGGTTTTTATTTGACTCAAGGTGAGTCTTTGGTATTTCCTTCTTCTCACCTTAGCCTCATCATTGCAATCAGTCCAGAAGTCTTCGAGATGCCTTTGATGTATCAGTTTTCCTAATATCTTATGCATCCTGCCATAAGGATCATATGATCTGGCTAGGGGAAATGGATGTAAATACATCAATTTTAACCCCCCAATGACATGTTTTATGCTCTCTGAATCTAGGCACATGTACCAGCCCATAGATACTGGAAACAAAACTAGAGGTATCTTCTTCTGTGCCTTGTATGCTTCAACTATTGTAGATACCTATCTAACAAATTCCATCAAGACAACCCCATTAGTAGGGTATCTTGGTAACATAAGAGGTTGTCCTTCAAATCCCTCTATCCTGATATATGAAAAGGTAGCAAACTAGATAAACCAGGCTCCATGCCGATAGACAACTTCCTGAGCCTGCATGCTCAACCTTTTAGTTCTGTCCTCCTCCATGGTTCTGACTAGATGCATGGAGAATGCATCATTCACTAGCTTATAGTCCATGAGATATGCTTTTTGTTGCAATTGGGGATAATGATCCCATATGTGTGCATCATCAGCATCACCATGAGCCTTACCCATTGTCTTCAAAGCATCAAATGTTCCTTTATATGCACATGAGTATACCACATATGAGGTTATGTACAATTAGAATGTTTGTCCTCCCAGGTTCCTCATTCCTTCATCTTGTGCATCACCGATGATCTTAGCCCATAATGGCCTGTTGTTTGCATATAAGACCATCTGGATTATCCCAAACATCTAATTCTTGAAATTTCCAGCATGAGGTTTGCCTGTCATCCTGCTCAGTAGGGAAATCATATAGTAGTACTCATCATCAAAATCAAACTTATATAGATGTATGGGTAATTTGGCTAATGTAGTATATGTGCTGCTCTTTGACCTCCATTGATACATCATTTTCCTTGCATTTTTCTTATTATTATTATACTCAGTTTCCAATTTGTGCAGATCCATGCTCACTACCTTCTTCCCAACTGGCAGATTAAAAGTGGTGATAATGCCCTTGATTGAGAAGTCTGTATATATCCTCCCATGCTTCTCCACCCATCTGGTTTCAGGGTTATAATTCCTTGCACATTCTACTACCAGCTCCGAGGCATCCATAGCATACGGAAAACTAAATGCATGCCACATACCTGAGACATATACCCCATCCAGAATGGGATTATCCTTATCATGATCTACTCTTGTCGACCATATTGCTAGGTCCATATCTCCTTGGTATGTGTCACCAATAACTCTGTACTTAAACCACACCCCCTCAGGCTAGACAAACATGGGCTTGAGGAACTCTGCCTCAAACCTATTTCTTCTGAGATCTACAATGGATTCCTGCAATAAACATAATATGTTTTACCATATAGTATCCACATGCATTTCTACAACATCACGTACTTCTATATCATGTGCACTCTGCATATTACTCGTTACTTCATCATGATACATATTTTCATAGAGACAAACCATAGGTAAGAACAAATACTCTACTTGAAAACATAGAAAATGACAATAGGCGGGGTTATAGTTACTTACCTAACAGTGCTTTCCTCTTGGATTAGATGACTAATTATGGAAAAGGGCTATAGATGCTCAAGATCACTCATTCCATTATGCTAAAAGATCCAATCCATTAACAGGTAGTTGTTTGAGGGTTTGACTTCGGAGCTCTGTTATTTCTCAATTTTTTTGTAAGGTAAATGAAAATAACCTTCAAAATTCACCTTTAAAGTAGATCAATAGGACAAATTAGGGTAAAAATGTGTTGTCTTGATCAAATCTGTTGATCATCTACAGGGAATCCATAGATGCTGCCCAGTGTTCAATTTGCATTTGTAATTGATAGGAATTCATCTACTGCATTCAATTGCATTTAATGTCAAGAAATAAGGGGGGTGATCTTCAAAAGATTAGGGGATATTCAAAAATATGACCCCCTTTGGATAAAATGACCCCTCGCTTTTGAGCAGAAAAATTGAATGCAAAGGATCAGGTGGTATGGTCAATGTTTGACCATGTGTATATCAGGTCACGAAATTAAGATCAAGGGTTGTTCAAAATATGACCCCACAGATAAAATGACCCCCCTCAGAAAAGATCGAGGTGACATCATTATGTCGGTGACATTGTTTAATAGTTATGTTTTAATGACATCATCGTCATGTTAAAGAAAATGACAGATATTAGATATATACCTCCTCGCAGGTAGAATGGGACAATGATGTCATCATCAGTGTGATTTCCTTCATTCATTGGATTTGGATGACATCATCGTCATATTAACATAAGGTGATATTTATGAAGAGGATGATATTTGTTAGATGATTGATGTTAAAAATGTGACCCCCCGCAAGATAATTGAAGTCATTTGACGGGTAGATATCAGCTTTTACTTAAAATTGATGTCTGCACATCGCGGACTGAGTAATTATTAAGTGATAATCCTATATCAAGGTGATCTTATCTAATATGACTGTTGTTTGAAATATGACCCCCCCTCTTGGGATATCAGGTCTGACCTAACTTTGACTCAACATAACTCTCTTCCCTTAGACAATTTTGGGGTGATCTAAAAGGCAAACGTGCTTGGAATTTTGTGTACTTTCCAACCATGAGGTTAATAATGGGAACTACTAACTTTGATAACTGACCTCATCATGGTGACATATCCACCCTCTTACAAGGTTACATGCATAACTGATTTTACCAAACCACCCAAAGCAGAAAACAACAAGCCAAAGTAGCAAGAAAAGTTGGGTCCCTGTTTGTGCAAGGAAAAATGGGGCATGTTGTGTAACCACACAATAGTTAGCAGTGATAGCTAGTATAATATTCTCCCAAGACCCAAGTAAAGAACAAAGTAGTAAGATACATTTATCTTCCTCATTAACATCAACGTCTACTAATGCAAACTGACTCAACAACAAATTAAAATAATTTAAATGCTCTAAAACTAAATCACCCTCTCTCATTTTCATGGAAAATAATTTTCTTTTTAAATAGGGTTTATTTACCATACTCTTGGCTTGATAGATCTCACCCAACCGATTCCATAATTTATGTGCAGTCTCTTCCTTTATGACATTCAGTAGGGTAGAGTCTGACAGAAATAGATGGATGGTTCTCTGTGCCTTTTTATCCAGTCTATCCCACTCATCTAGAAAGGCATTATTAGGTTTCTTCTATTTTTGAATAGCCAACCACTAGTTTCTTTCTTCTAGAAAATCCTCCATTTTTAGCTTCCACAACTCATACCCCATTCCATTGAACTTCTGAATGTCCAAATAAGAGGTTGATGCAATGGTGGATGCAGCCATAATATCAACTCAAGATCTACAAAACAAACACAACCAAATCTCCCACTATAGCTAAAGTTTCTACACTACCACCCAAGAGTCAAAGTTGGCCAAGCTCTGATACTATAAGCACAAAAAACATGCACAGCCTCCATGATGACCCCTATGATGATTCAAATCCTTGTCATGTACATGTAAGCGTGAAATAATGTCCTTTAATTAGAAAACCTCTTGATGACATGTCTTCTTTCTTGTCTTGTGTTGATTCCTCTTTGTCGATTTCTCTCTTGTCGCTTGCGATGCTTCTTGGCATCTTTTTGTGATACTTGTCGATTTATGTTTTCTGAGCTTTCGACCCTATTCCTAAGCCTTGTGAGCACCTTGTAGGTCAGTCTTCACCTTTCCCCTATGTTTTTCATCCTTTGCATCCCCTAGAAGCCTTCTAGAGGTCCCCCTATCCATCTCCCACTTTCAATTTTTAGTTCCGCTCAACCAATCCAAATCTCCCCTAGGAGATCTTGCAGGTGCGAGTGGAGATTTGGATTCTTGCACATGACTAACCTATTTTCAAAGGTAGAACCCCTCGTTTTCTTCTCTTCTTTAATTTCCCCCTGTAGTTCTTCAAAAAACCCTGTCCAGCCTGGATCTCCCCTGGGTGATCTAGGGTCACCCAGGGGTAACCCTACTGGTAAAAGGGGCGACCCTGTCACATTTTTAGCTACAGAAAAACTTGAGTTTCTCACTCATTTTAGCTCTGTTTTCACTCAATTTTCTTCCAGTTCACATTATTTTTTATGACCAATATGGAATTTGACTAATTCATGCACCCACAGATGCATAATTAACTCCTCAATCAATCTGATGCATCCTCACATCTCCAATTCCTCTTCAGTGATAAGCTATTATTGATTTATCACTCCATAGCTAGCTGAGTTCATTGGGTAATCAACCATGTTAACTCCACAATCATCCTTGTTAACTCATCAATCAAATGAGTTAACTTCTCAATTAATCCCACTCCTCAAATTTATAAATACACCCCTCCCTCAAGAACAAAGGGAGGAAAATTCATTATGCACACAACTCTTGCCAGTTTTTGCTCTCCAAATTAGAATTCAAATGCTCTTACAAGATGAAGGTGCCTTTTTATTTATTCATTCTTCAACCAAGCATAGTTACACTACTTCATTCTATGCCATTGTGCTCAACCAAAGCTCTCATTGAGCTCATTCAAGATTCAATAAAGCTTCTTTGCTTCTTTGTGTCATTTTATCGTCAAGAGGATCTTTCGTCACTTCAAAAGGACTCGAGGTTGCTAATATCAAGGATATATGAGGGTAGTGGATTCACACAAATCTTTGTTTCTATCAGGTTCCTTCATTGTTTTGTTCAATTTATAGTAATTAAAAACCCAAATTTGCTCTTGGGAACGATAAAACTTTACTTTTTCCTTGATAATTAGATTTTACATGTTAGAATAGTTGTTTTCATATTTCTAGATCTAGATTATTAGAAGAAACAATTTCCCCTTTTTAGATTAGATTACTTCAAAACAATCAAAAACCCAAAAAATATAGATTAAAATTGCATTAGGAAGAATCATATTAGCTTGCATCCATATTTCCCTTTCATAGATTAAAGAGCACTTTTTATTTGCAAAATACTAAAAAAGTATAAAAACACATTTGCATATCATTTAGATTTGCATGCATATAGAAACCCTAGAATAGACAAACTTGCAAACCCTTGATACCATCATGAGCTAACCACAGTTAAATGATTCAATCAAACCCTTGATCACATCACAAGGTAAATAGAAATTCAAAACATAGCCAAACCTTAGGTCAACTAAACCCTAGGTCAAAACCTTAAAATCTAGTTAAGGTTAGTCATCACACATCTACCTCTACCTTGGCTCACAATTGTGCCTAGGAATGAGAGGAGAGTGGGTGAGGGTTATCTATGACAAGATCAAGGAGATCAATCCACGACCATAACAAGAAACATTTATTCTACCACAAGGAGACCCATTTGTCCTCTTATTGTTAGAAGAAACTAGACAACTCAAAATACAATGAGAACTCATTCAATGCATAATAAGACAACATGACATAAACAAAAGAAACCACTTACCCACACAAAGGTGGAATAGGAGAAATCCCAATAGGAGAAGATAAACTAGTGACCCTTCGGGTCATAGGGTTATCTCAACAACAACTACAATTGAACAAAACATTTAACTTCACACACAACAACAAAGGCCATAAGACTTGCCAACCTGTCTCCATGAATCCCAACTCTCCAATGAGCTAGACCCCCGTCATGTCTCACCTTCTCTTGACTGGCTACTTCCATGTGAACGAGAGTGACGTGGTAGATCACCCCATGGCAAGGAGGGAAGGGTCCGTGTGCATGCCAAAATCTGACCCGACATCCCTAGGCAACCAGAGTCACAATTTTGAGCATATAGATACTCAATGTTATAAATGAAAGCACAACTACTCAATGGAAATCTCATTCAAATATAAATTTATGTAATCTTTAACTGTGTATTATCAATAGAGATTGTAACATGAAATATAAACTAAGCAACACAAAAACATCAAAATAGAAAACTGAACACACAACACAATGTTTACATGGAGTCTTGTGGGTAAAAAACTCCACTAGGAAAGAGATACAATATTGTATTAATCTGAAAAAGACTGTACAATACAATAACTCAACAACTCTCTCCACTAGTCTTCAACTTGACAGTATTTTGGTAGCACCTAAGTGCCTAAAATTTGTATTAAGCAACAAAAATAATGGCAAATATTTATATAAGAGTTTTTCCTCCATTCTAGGTGTCCACTTTCTCTCTCCTCCAATAATCCCACATGCAAGCATTAAATGTCATCATACATGCAACCACCAAGTGACAAAAACTTACCCATGCAAGGTTGGGCACCCAAAATGAAGAATAACATGTAAAACCATCTTATGATGTGTCATAACTATCATAGATACCAACAATAATAAATCTTCCCAATATGGGCACTTAGGGCTAATAATAGAAACCACAACTAATAATGGGTGCCATAAGTATCATACATGCATGGAATCTTATGACAACTTGTAGCTGTCATAAATCCACTTACACCACATTATGACAAGTTTTCATACATGCCAAAAATAGTAGATTCCTCAAGGGGAACAAATACCCTCATTTACCTCTAAATTTTACATTTTCCAACAATAAATATCACACCATAACTTCTGCCGGTGACTCTGAAATTACCACTATCAATGAGACTACCTCATTCCCTTATGGGTAATAATAAATGGAATAAATACAATATTGCAATTTACAAGGTTAATGACAACTTATTCCAACACATGTTTTATTTAAGGCCACGCCTTCCTCAATAAGGGGATTGGGTGTGGCTTATGCCCTGACCCCTCCCTTGGGGTTCGGCCCATTGGGATATTTTTTTTATCTGCCATTCAATTTTGTACCAGTTTAGTCAATTTTTTAATTATTTTGTGCCATTCTTTTCTTGGTCCTATACCAAAATTGGCACTTGGAGTTTATTTTCTACATGTGGCGATAGCCCTGATTGGTTTTGATAGTGGAACTCTATTCTTAGTTTATGCTAACTACATTTGGAGTCTCTCTATACTAGCAAAATTTGGATAAATTGGTGAAGGTTGACATTTAATCCAACCCCCTCTATGTTGAAGAGTGTAGTATTGAAGATAATTTCCAAAGGCTCCATTCTTGCTCATATTGGCTCTAATTCCTGAGCAATTGTTTTTTGATTTGGGCTAATTTGTTGTGCTCTACATGATGGTATAGACGATTCTTGATTCTGGTGCATAAATTTTCTAGAAATTACAAATTCTCATAGGTGACGCTACACAGTTCCCATTTTTGGAACTTTGGAGAATATACAACATTGGATTGAGGTACTTCTTATTTTGAAAGTGCATACTTTTTCAAGTAGATCGCAATGCTATTGTTAATTTCACCTTGTTTCATTCCAGTATTGTACTTTCATAATACACCTATTTGTTGAGGATTTTGTAAAGCATTGAGATCAAGACCACTAAGTATTTTATTGCTAGTAGCAGTTGTAAACACACTAAATATAAAATGCCAAATCATCTTTTTCTTGGGGGGGTTTTTGATTGAGTGAAAAGGGGTGTTGTCCAATGTGTGTTCTCTTCTTTTCAGCACTTCATTTCTACATTTCTTCATCATGGATCAAACAATAGTACCCATATTAACTCCTTAAAACTATTTTTAGTGGAAATCATACATGAAAATCTACTTAAGAAAAGTTGGGTTGCATAGGATAACAATGAGACTAGAAACTAAACCTGCTAAACATGAAGATAAGCCTAAGTGGTTTAACAAATGTGATGAAACCTATGGAACATTATGTTTATCTATTTATCCTAATTTGCTCTTCCACATTGAGTCTTTCAATTCACCAAATGAAATCTAGACAAAGCTAGAAACACTATTTGGCACACAAGATTCAATGAGGGGTCATATATTAGAAGATGAACTAATTAGTTTAAGTCCAGACAGTTCTTCAACACAATTCAAGATTTTTTCACCAATTTGAAACCACTAAAGCTATAGTTAAAATAGTGTGGAATTGAAAAGATAGATGAACAATTGATTCTTAGTATTCTCTCTAAGCTAAGTTCAGAATATTCTATCTTTGTTTCTGCCTTCTATGCTACTAAGGGTGCACTTGGTACTCAATTCACCATGCCATCTTTAGATGAATTTTCTATCTCTCTCACATGGGAATAGGATGAGCTAATCTAGATGGGCACTCTTAAGAACTTTAAGTCACATGCCCTGGATACAAACCAAGGCACAAAAGAACAAAAAGGATAAAGTAGTAACAATAAGGATAAAAATAAGAAACAAAATAATAACAAGGAGAAGAAGGATCAGAAACCAGCTACCTTAAAAGCAACTAATGAGACCCAATCTTCTAGTCGTGACAAGCCTAAGAAAGAGGCCAAATATGCCTATTGTAAAATACTTGGTCATGATGAACATAAATGTTTGAAGAAACAAATTGATCACTTGACTAACATTCTTTAGAAGAATAATATCAATGTTCCTGAATCTATAAAAAAGAGTTCTAATGAGAGGTCCAACAAGGCAAAGGAAAACAGTAAGGGGAAAGGAAAGGGAAAGGCTCTGGTAGCATTTGCTTCACAACCATCCACTTGGGTTCTTGATTCAGGTGCGTTGCACCACATGGCTTCATTTGAGGAAGAAATTGCATCTTTGGAGCTGTGTACTATGCCTTCTATTTTGATGGGTGATGATACTCCTATTGAGGTGTGTGGGTGAGGTTCTATTGATGTGGGGGATGGCACATTCCATGATGTTCTTTGTGTGCCCTCATTATCAACTAATCTCCTATCAATATATCAGATCACTCACATAGGTTTAGGCAAGTGATTTGAGTTCACTCTTGATACAGTGGTGATTCATGAGTTACGCAGTGAATCTACAATTGTAGTTGGGAGAATAGATCATCAGTCATGGCTTTACCTATTTTCTCACTTTGTTCCTAACCCTCCTTTGACTATTTTTTCACTCCTTTAGATGATGTGAGTAAATTATGGCATGAGCGGTTTGGCCATCTTAACTTCTGCTACTTACAGTAGCTCAACCAATAGAGCATAGTCACAAGGTTGCCTTGAGTTTAGTTTTTAGGTGGTATTTTCCAAGGTTGCATTATTGGTAAGCATCCTAAGGAAAATTTTGACAAAGGTAAGGCATGGAGAGATTCATAGATACTAGAGTTAGTTCACAGTAATTTGGCTGGTCCATTTCTTTGTCCATCCTTCAAGAAGTCTAGATTTGTTCTAACTTTCATTGATGACTTTTCTCGATATACTTGGGTGTACTTTCTCAAACAAAAGTCTGAGGTTTTTGATCACTTTCAAGACTTCAAAACTTTTGTAGAGAAACAATCTGGGAAAACCATCAAAGTTTTGCACACTGACAATGGTGGTGAATATGTCAACCATCATTTTGAGAAGTTTTGCACTTCAGAGGGGATTGATTTGTAGCATTCAGTTCCATACACTCCCCAGCAAAATGGTGTGGTAGAATGAAAGAATAGGTCCTTGAAGGAAATAGCAAACTGCATGAGTCACTCCAGATCTCTTGCACCATAGTATTGGTTAGAGGCCTTTAACTCTTCTTGTTATATTCAGAACTATGTTCCTCACTAAGCCTTCCTTATGAATTTTGGAGCAGTCAGAAACCATCGGTTAAGCACTTTCAATTTTTTGGTTCTCTTGCATGGACCCACATTCTTGTAGAGAAATGTAAGGCCTTGGATCTATATAACAATCCTTGCATATTTGTAGGCTATCCTAATGGTGTGTAGGGTTATCAGTTACTACACCCTACTACACATGAGTTATTCATTGAGAGGAGTGTTTAGTTTGAGGAGGCTTCTTCAAGCTCAACTCTTACCACTTCTCCACCTCCTTTTACTTTAACTTTGGAGTAACTTGGGCTACATGATAGATCTTCTAATAAGTTAGATTCACCTAAGCAAATTCTTGATGATGAGGAGTCTTCTAACGATGTTGAGAGTGATTCAAAGGATTCACCTCCTTTCTCTCATTTAGAGGGTGATGATTCTCCTCTAGATTCTTTAACTTCTGGTCCACTCTGGACTAGACATACCTTGCAGTTTGTAGGTGATTGGGTTGGAGATCCATCAGACACCAGGGGGACTCATTCACAATTCTAGGATGCTCCACATGTCTTCATTACTACTTCCTCTAATCTATAATCCTTTTGAGAGGCTTCTGGTATTCCTAAATGGGATACACTTATGTAGGAGGAGTACAGTTCCTTAATGAGGAACCACACTTGGTGTCTTGTACCTCTTTCTGAGGGTATAAAACTTATTTTCTATAAGTGGATCTATCAGACAAAGTTTGTAACAGATGGGTAGATTGATAAGCGTAAGGCTCACACAGTTGCCAAAGGATTCTCCCAGGTTTTTGGGATTGACTACTCTAAGACTTTTACGCCAGTGGCTAGAATGAACTCTATCTAACTTGTTCTTGCCATTGTTGTAGCCAATCATTGGGAAGTGCACTAGATGGATGTGAAGAGCACTTTTGTTCATGGTGAGCTTCAGGAGGAGATCTACATGGAATAGCTATAGGGTTTCATTTAGGATTATTCACTTGTGTTCCAATTTTGGAAAGTCTCTCTATAGCCTCAAATAGGCTCCTCAGGCCTAATATGCCAAGGTGGACTCCTTCCTTTTGACAGTTGGGTTCATGCGATGCCATTCTCATCCCAATGTTTACATTTTATAGCAAGATGATTCAATGCTATTTTTGGTTCTGTATGTTGATGACTTGTTGATCATAGGGAGTTCTTCGTCCACCATTGGGGTAGTCAAAATTGCCCTTCATGACAATTTTTTGATGACTGGCTTGGTCTTGTTGCATTACTTTCTTGGGATTGAGATCTACCAGTCTATTTCTGGGATCACCATCACATAGTATAAGTATGATCTTGATTTTCTCTTGAGGTTTCATATGGCTGACTATAAGCCTACTCTGACTCCCTTCCTTTCTAGAGTCAAACTTGAGGCTCAGTGTTCTTCACCTTTTCTTAATGGCACTTTGTACCGACATCTTGTTGGGAGTCTCATTTAGCTAACTCATACAAGACCTGACATTTCATATGTTGTAGGCATGGTTTCTCAATTCATGCAAGAGCCCCATGAGTTGCATTGGAAAGCAACCAAGCAGATACTTCACTACATTCAAGGTACTTACAATTTTGGGATTCACTACATAGTGGGTATTGATCTTGAATTGGTGGGATACATAGATTTAGATTGGGCAGGCAATTCTAAGGATCACAAGTCTACTTCAAGGTACAACTTCTCACTTGGTTCAGGTCCTATTTGTTGGTTGAGCAAGAAGTAGTTTGTTATTGTTCTATCTTATATTGAGGCCAAGTATCGGGGGGCTATGAATGCTGCCACTCAGGCCATCTGGCTTCAGAATCTTCTCACTGAGTTTGGTATCTAGATCAAATGATCATCAATCATATTTTGTGACAACCAGAGTGCCATTCAGATCTCATAGAATCTGATCCATCAACAATGAACCAAACACATTGGGATCCACTTGCACTACATCTAGGAGCACATCCATGGCCATGCCATCGACCTTTGCAATTGTCTAAATTTCAAGAATATTACCGATATGTTCACCAAACCCTTCATAGAAAGTAAGTATCTTCATTTACAAGCTTTGATGGGGTTCAAGGGGCTTCATCTTCTAGGGGGCTTCTTAGTCCTCTCACTTAGAGTCCTAACTCTCTCTACTCTAGGGGGTCTTTTCTCTCTCTATATGGGGGGCTTCTTCTCTTTGGAGAGGATTTTCATGTACATGAGTGCCTCATCAAGCCTCTTTTGTTGGGACCCATCTTTTTTACCCACCTAAGCTATGCTTAAGGGGGGTTGTTAGTGTAGGTTTTTATTTTCCTAATTGGGCTATTTACTTTCTTATATTCCTAGGTTTTTCCTACACATGTTATTAAGCTTGCTTAGGGTTAATAAATTGAGCATTACTGTGAGTGGTTGTAAGGTGTCAACATCTTCCATGGGAGTTACACTTGCCTATCCTAGGCTATTGTGGTGGACTCTTCCTATTGGTTTTATTTGCCACCTATCCCCTTTCTCCTCATCTATTTATACTCACCTCCTAGCTTGTATTTTTCATCTTGAATGCATTTTTTCATTATTCTACCATTCTTCTTTGAGCTCTTAATGTAATTCTGTCACATCAACTTTTGCATCTCTCAAAATCATTGGTTTTCTTCCATTTTTGCATTTTAGTTTATGTAGCTTAGAATCTCTCTTATAAAGTTCTTGGGTTTTTTATCTTGTTCAAGATTTCTAACAACTAGGATAAAATAATAAATTTGATAGAAAAACTGAAAATATATTCCTCTCCACATGGATGTGCTTGTTTCAATAAAAAAAGAAAATTTTAATTTTGACATATTCTAAGAGAAATGTATTATGGTAAAATATGGGTAATCTATTATTGATGGTACTAATTTAAAACTTAAAAATAAACAAAATATTCAACAAAAGTTTACCAAAAACTATTTATGCCCTATGTTGAAGCAGCCAAGATCAACCAACAATAACTAGAATCACTTCCACAAATCTATAAGCACATAATAAGCCAACACATTGTAATCAAGAGCTAATTAGAATGTACATAGATGTCTTGTATAAATAGGCATGGGAAAGAAGGTAGGATGGTTGAACATAATGACTGACTAACCTTCCTAAGATGTTACACTTGTGAGCTCAAATAACAAGTGCTCATGCAAGTGGCAAGTAAACATGCATGAGGTGTCTTAGAATCATGAGGACACATGTCTTCACCACATGAGGTGAGAAAATCTCCTAAAAATTCCCTAACTGAACTTAAGAACTATGAATAGGACTTTCAACTAGGTAGACTAAAAGTTAACTAGTTATTAAAGTCACTATTTACACTAACACCCTTCCTTAAGTGCACCTTAGGGAGAAGCGATACAAAGATGATGGGTCCTGGCTACTAGTCCATGTTAGGTACCCATGTATAGATGAAAATCTCAAAAGTGGAGTAAAGGAGAAAACCCTCTAGGGAAAACCCCTCTCCAATAGAGAAATGATACAAGAAAAATGTACAAGTGAAGAAGAAGAAGATAGGAGGACTCATAATGACCCCCAAGGACTACTTCTATCACATAAGCACATGAAATGTTCCCCCAAAAGAAGAGAAAGAGAGAGACTAGAGAGCCCCCCATAGAATAATTGATCTTGCAGTGCTAAGTGATGCTCAATGGAGAATGTTGAAAGTCATCCTAGAATGATGAACAACATTCATTCCCTATGGAAGAAAGAGAACTGCAAAAAGGTGCATGTGATCTTTCAAAGTGAGAAGAACAAAGTAGGTCTTTAAATGTTGCACATAATTTGGAGACTCAAATGAAATCTCTAGAAGCTGTATAGAAACCACTAGTGGAATCAAAACAAGATCAAGAGATGTATGGACAACATCCTACTACAAGGATTCTATATAAGTCCTCTATGAAGCAACAGGTGATGATGGAGGTGATGACTAGCCTATTTGAAGAACATGAAAGTTTGATTGACCAAACTATACCTCTGATGAACTATCCACAATTGATTTAGGAGTGTGAATCAGAGAGAATAAATTATTTGGTGCAAAGTAAGAAAATGTGTAAACATGAGAGAAGTTGTCAATGTTTGCAACTGCAATGACCTCTCTACTATGTAAATCTCGTATGATGACTGATTCTGAAGTGAACTCAATTGTGTTCATTGTGTGACTATTAGTGATTTGATATATGGAAAGAAGATTATGTGTTCAAATTATGGACTGAAAAGGACATTAGTGAAGTGTCCTTCACCTATGTCAATAGTGCCTTTCCCATAAACATCCAGATATGTGTTGTTTTCCATCAATATTTTTGATGTGTCTGTAGGGCCTAATGTTGAGAACAAAAGTGGTGAATGAGTCATGTGATGGGATGCTCCAAAATTAAGCATCCATCAGATAGACTCTGAGACTGTAGGGGCACATAGTGCTTTGCCCTTAGATTTTTTTAATGTTGATGGAGAAGATGAAGTAAAACTTGATTTTAGTTCAAATATTTCAAGGTCCTTTTGTTGAATGATTTGTTTGATCTTTTTAAAATGTGTTCTTTCTTCATGCCCATTTCTCTTGCAATAAGAGCAAGTAGGCTTCTCCTTAGTACTTTTACCTTTTGTTTAGGGAGATGAATTTGATTGAGCTTGAGATGTTGATCCCTTATCTTGAGTACCTTTATATTAATCCTTAGATTGTTTCTTTTGTAAGGAAAGCATAGGTGCAGAATATAGCTTCCCTAATGTCAATTCAAAGGGGATAATGTAGACAAGTAACGTTTAATTCAAATACACAGATGAACACACCAGAAAATACAAAATAAACATGCAAGATAATAGAGAACAACACTAGATGTACGTGGGAAAACCCTTTTGGGTAAAAAACCCACCACCACAAGAGAGACAATTTTTATTTACAGTAAGCTTAGAAAGATTACAATAAAGATACTAGCCTTCTCACTCAAGTATTGATTCTTAAATCATACATATAGTTCACTTCCTTTGTATAATTACAGAATGAACAATTTGATCGTATCTCATCATCAATTACTGACGACCTCACCAAATCTGTATATACCACAGTCTTCAAGAGCAAAACTGTTTGAACTTTTGCCCTAACTATTTGTTCCAACTGACTTAGCATCACTTTCTTCCAACCATCGCAATAAATGTTCATATTCATGTGAGACCTTTAGTCCCACATTCACCAGATCGAGTTTGATATCCAGGTTTATATATCCAAACACTCTGTAAGACTATCATCAATAATTTTGTTGCCGATGATGCCAATCTAAGCCTCATTAGAATAGCTCAAACCATCAAAGACCACTCCACCATTCACACCAATGGTTCCTTGTCCCACCAATGCCCAAACCTTCATCCTTGATTGGAGTAACAGAAGACTGTTAGAGTAACTTCCACTGACTCAGCCGATAGCCAACATTATGCTGATAGACATATCACATCGGTATGACACATATCGATCGGGGAAGCTAGAGCATGTCAACCCGATAGAGCATGTCAACCTGATAGAGCATATCAGCCTGATAGCTAGCCCTTCGTCGGTGTAACCTTGCAGATCAGCCAAAGACTCCTGACTCCCACCGACACAAAAAGTCTACCCGATAGTTCACTACCATCGGTGAGACCAAAGCGATCAGTGTAGCATTAACAAAGTCTGTCGATGCTCCAATGTGGCCGATGACCAATCAACTATCAGAGAGACACTATCCATCGGTAGGACAAAACAAGAGTTTGCCGACAGTTCAAGTCTTGCTGATGAACAATGAATGTTGAACATGTATTTGCTATTGAGGCTCTAAGCAGTAACTTGAGACATTAGGTCTCTTCAATCTCCCACTTGTCAAAGAGATTATTGCTACCTCTCAACCCTAATTTGATTACTAAGAATTATGGGCCCGAAGACCCATTTCATCTAAACACCATTTGAACTTGGTCATGCTCACTAGTTTAGTCAAGGCATCTACAACATTTTCCAAAGTATCAACCTTTTCCAACTTTACCTTTTTGTCTTCCACCATATCATGAACAAAGTGATATTAGACATCAATATGTTTTGTCCTAGCATGAAAAGTAGGATTTTTTGCCAAACATATAGCACTTTGACTGTCACAATGAATTTGTATTTGACCTGCATCCAAACTGACATTAAAACACAACCTATTCAACCAAACAGCTTCTTGGCATGCATGAGTAGCTACCATGTACTCTACGTCTATTGTGGACAAATCAACTACAACCTGCCACTTGCTCATCCAACTGATAGCACCACCATTTAATGTGAATACATATCCACTGGTGGATCTTCTATTGTCAATGTCCCCTACCCAATCAGAATCAACATATCCCTGAATGCTGATAGATCTCTAAGACCCAACTGAGTTTCCATGATAGAAAATAGCATAGTCAGAAGTTCCCTTCAAATACCTCATAACTCTCTTCACAGCATCCCAATGTGATTTTCCTGGATTTGCCATAAATCAGCTCAAAACTCCCACTGCTTGGGCAATGTCTAGTCTGGTACAGACCATTGCATACATTAAACTGCCAACAACACTTGCATAAGGCACCTTTTTCATGTTGTCAATTTCATTCGAAGATTCTGGACAATCTTCAACAGATAGTTTTGTTCCATGCAAAAATGGAACAACTAACTGTTTGCAATCAGACATATTAAATTTATTAAGAACATTGGTAATATACTTGCTCTAGCTAAACCAAAGCTTTCTATTAGATCTGTCCCTTTTGATTTTGATTCCTAGAATGTACTTCACTGCCCCTAGATTCTTCATTTCAAATTTCAAGGACCACTGAGATTTTAAATATGAGATCATCCCCTTACCATTGCCAATGAATAACATGTCATCCACATACAGTGCAATTATAAGAATTTGATCACCATTAGTTTTATAATAGACACAATGATCAGATTTAGATCTCATATATCCCAAAGATAAAGCATATGTATCAAATTTCTAATACCACATTCTAGGAGATTGCTTCAAGCCATAAAGAGATTTTTAAAGTTTACATACCAGATGGTCTTTACCTTTTACTACAAAATGCTCTAGCTAGGACATATAAATTTCTTCTTCAAGGTCCCCATGAAGAAATGTTGTTGTCACATCCATCTGCTCAATTTCAAAGTCATACACTGTTGCAAGTGACAACATAAATCTAATGGATGTCAGCTTAGCTACAAGAGAAAAGATTTCTCCATAATCTATACCTTCCTTTTGAGAATACCCCTCAGCAACCAGTCTTGCCTTGTACTTTTCATTACTACCATCTGGACCATATTTCTTTTTAAATACCCACATACAACCCATAGATTTTATGCCTTTAGACAAGGGCACTAGATCCCAGGTTCCATTTTTCTCCAATGATGACATTTCGTTATCCATGGCTTCCAACCAAGAATCTGAATCAGGTAAACTAATATCTTCTTTCATAGTCCTAGGTTCATCAATATCAGTAAGAAAAGCATAGGCACAACTTGAATCAAGTACTAAAAATCCATACCTATATGGTTGTCTTCTTTCACATGTAGACCGCCTCAAGGGCTGAGGTGCAGGTTCAGGTTCTTGCTCTGGATCTAAATCTTCGGAGTTACTCAAACTCACTTCTGAATCATCTACACTTGATGCTTTTTTTCCTCTTTTACAAGGGTCAAAGGAATATTAACAACACTCTTTTCTTTCTTTTCTTCTATCTTCTCTCACTGAGGATCAATAACCAAAGGTTTTAGCTCTCTAAAAATTACATTCTACTATAAATTACTTTTTCAGTTTAAGGATTCCAAAGCTTGTACCCTTTAACACTGACTCCATAGCCAATAAAGATACATTTGCCTACCTTGTAATCCAGCTTAGATCTTTTTACCTCAGGAATATGAGCATATGCCTCATAGCCAAAGACATGAAGATGTATTAGAGGGGGCTTCTTTCCAGACCATGCTTCCATAGGCATCTTATCAACCAATGCTGAAGTAGGAGAATGATTAAGCAAGTAACAAGTTGTAGCAACTGCCTTAGCCTAGAACCTTTGTTCAAGACCAACATAACTCAACATACTTCTTGCTTTCTCCATCAATGATCAATTCAACCTTCTAGTAATCCATTTTGCTATGGAGTATAAGAAGTAGTCTTATGCCTTTTTATTCCATGATCAAGACAAAATTTATCAAAATCTGCATTGCAATATTCACCACCGTTAAATATTCTCAAACATTTTATTTTTCTACCAGTTTGATTTTCCACAAGATTTTTAAAATCTTTAAACTGACTGAACACTTCTGATTTATTTTTCAAAAAATATATAAATGCCTTCCTTGAATAATCATTAATAAACGATACGTAGTATCTTGATTTAGATAGAGAAGGAACATCAACTGGACCAAAAACATCAGAATGTACATAGTCCAGAACACCAAAAGATTTATGAGAACTAGAGTAAAAAGAAACATGGTTCTATTTTCCATATATGCAATGTTCATAGATATCAAACTCCAGATTACAATCAATTAGCCCATTTGCTAGGTTTTTTTTTTCAAAGTTTTAAAACCTTTTTCACCTATGTGACCAATTCTATGATGCCAAAGCATTGTCTTCTCTGCAGGAAGTTTAACTTCCATAGAGTTTGCATCATGTGTTACAATAGTAGATTTTTTTGATTTTACAGAGACATTATTACAACACACTGGTTTAGCATCTAACCTATACAAAGTTCCAATGCGTTCACCCTTTGCTAGTACAATAGAACCTCTAGTCATCTTACAACCACCATTCACAAAAGTAACTTGCACTCCAACATCATTAAGCTTACTAATAGAAAGTAAATTTTGAGCCAGACCTGGTATGTGTAATACTCCATTCATTCCCTTTATTCTTCCATCTAGGAACTGTATTCTGACTCTTCCTCGGCCAACAATTTTCAATGTTGAATCACTTGCCAGGAACACCTTCCCTCTAGCAAATGGTTCATCCTTAGTGAACCATTCTCTATGAGATGTCATATGAAAAGATGCTCCTAAATTCACCAGCCATACATCTTCAGATGCAGGTGTTGCCAAGGCAGCAATGAAGGCATCAACATCACTCTAAGAAGAGTTGGTGTCAGAGAAGTTCTTCTTCTTCTTCTTCTCCTCTTTGCAGTCTTTTCTGATGTATCCTTTCAGCCCACAATTCCAACACTTCACTTGGACTTTTTGCCAAGAGATTTCAATCTCACCTCTGATTTGGACTTAGACTTCTTGTTCTCCTTCTTGTCTCTTTCCTTTGATCTACCTCAAATGGACAGGACCTCTTTGGCCATCTCAGAAGATTTCCTTCACATCTCTTCAGATAATAGTGAGGCAACAACTTCTTCAGTTTTAAACATGGTTGTTGTACTTCCAATAGCCATCACAAGATGATCCCATGAGTTAGGTAAGGAACAAAACAAAAGCATACATCGGTCCTCCTCTTCTATTTTTACACCTACAGAAGTCAACTGTGCAACAATCATATTAAATGAGTTCAGATGGTCTGCTATAGATGCTCCTTCATCCATCCTCAAAGAATAGAACTTCTTTCTAAGGAAAGGTTTATTCACCAAGGACTTGCCCTGATAAATATCTCCCAACTTCTTCCACAAAGTGTTTGTGGTCTTCTCCTCATGGACGTTCAATGGAACAGAATCCGCTAAACTTAATCTTATCAGTCCTCTGGCTTTCCTATCTGCCAGGTCCCAATCTTCTTGCTTCATGCCTGAAGGTTTAGTCCTAGACACAGCAACCCAAAGATCTCTGTGAACCAGCATATCTTCAACCTTAAGCTTCCACAACTCAAAGTTTGTTGCATTAAACTTTTCAATGTCTATTTTTCTCGATGTACTTGCCATCTTATTTAACAAAATAGACCTCTACAGAACTCCCACTCACAGAACTAACACAAAAAACCCAACCTACCAACAAGGATAACACAACTAGCCAGGCTTTGAGACCACTTGTAAGGAAAGCACAGGTGTAGAATATAGTTTCCCTAATGTCAATTCAAAGGGGATAATGTAGATAGGTAACATTTAATTCAAATACATAGATGAACACACCAAAAAATATAGAATAAACATGTAAGATAATAGAGAACAACACCAGGTGTACGTGGTAAAACCCTTTCGGGTAAAAATCCCACACCACAAGAGAGACAATTTTTATTTACAGTAAGATTAGAAAGATTACAATAAAGATACCAGCCTTCTCGCTCAGGTATCGATTCTTAAATCATACATATAGTTCACTTCCTCTGTACAATTACAGAATGAACAATTTGATTGTATCTCATCATCAATTACTGACGACCTCACCAAATTTATATATACCATAGTCTTCAAGAGCAAAACCATTTGAACTTCTACCCTAACTATTCATTCCAACTAACTCAACATCGTTGTCTTCCAACTGTCGCAATAACTGTTCATATTCATGTGAGACCTTTAGTCCCACATTCACCAGATTGAGTTTGATATCTAGGTTTATATATCCGAACACTCTGTAAGACTATCGTCAGTAATTTTGTTGCTGACGATGCTAGTCTAAGCCTCATTGGAATAGCTCAAACCATCAGAGAACACTCCACCATTCACACCGATGGTTCCTTGTCCCACCGATGCCCAAGCCTTCATCCTTCATTGGAGTAACATAAGACCGTCAGAGTAACTTCCACTGGCTCAGCTAATAGCCAACCTTATGCCGATAGACATATTGCATCAGTATGACACATATCGATCAGGGAAGCTAGAGCATGTCAACCCAATAGATCATGTCAGCCCGATAGCTATCCCTTCATTAGTGTAACCTTGTAGATTAGCCAAAGACTCCTCACTCCCGCCAACACAAAAAGTCTACCCGATAGCTCACTACCATCGATGAGACCAAAGCGATTGGTGTAGCATTACCAAAGTCTACCGATGCTCCAGTGTGGCCGATGACCAAGCAACTATCAGAGAGACACTATCCATTAGTAGGACAAAACAAGAGTTCGCCGATAGTTCAAATCTTGCCAATGAACAACGAATACTGAACATGTACTTGATATTGAGGTTCAAAGCAGTAACTTGAGACATTAGGTCTCCTCATCTTTTCCTTGTGATTTGTTACAAAAACTGTATGAGATGTTGGAGACTTCAATACACCCATTTGAATTAACTTGTCTTTCTCTTGTGTTAATTGAACAACAAAGTCTACAAGTATAGGCATAGTTTATGTTGTACCAAATGCACTCATGGTAGTATGAAAAGAAGAAACAAAGAAAAAATATTGTGGACCAAGTTTGGATAAGATACTTAGGACCAATTGCTCATCTTTATTTTCAATGCCACATTGTATTATTTGAAACCTTAATAGATTTAGCTTAGTGAAAAAATCTTGGATTGTTGTGAAGTCTTGTGGATTAAGACTGATTAATTCATTTTCAAGATGATACCCTCTTAGGACATCTTGTTTGCCAAATGAACTTTCTAACTTTGTCCATACTTCATTAGGTGTTGTGGCTAAGTCAAGATGAAAGAGAAGATCTTGTGAAATTTTGAGGCACATAGAGTTCCATAGGATTCATCACTACAATTGTACCACTTACATTTTTTAGATCTTAAAGTAGGTTCAGGTTCCAAACCCATTGTGACATGATACAATCCAAGATTCTTGAGTTGGATTTCCATTTTATTCTTCCATGAATACAAGTTAAATGGAGTGAGTAGGACATCCATATTGTGGAAAAAATCACACAAGACAACCTCCCTAATATTATGTTGTTTGTAGAAGCCTCCCAGAATAAAATGACAAGTATTGTTTACAATTTGTGCACTAGGAAAGATGAAATCAACCATTTATTTAAAACACGGTGATTTTTACAATTTTGATAGAAATGGCTTAGCTTAAGCTACAAAATTAATGCATAAATAGATTCCTTGTATTTTTCTAGTAAGTTATAAAAAAATTGTGAATTTTTTATATTGTGGGTAAACGTTATGTCCTATCAAAAAAATGTCGTAAAATATAAAAAAACTTGACTTTGGAGCTTACAAAAATGATCAAACTAAAAAATTTACAAAAATGGACTTTTCCATGAGGAAGTTGATGGAAAGAGCTTTCTGTGGACTACAAGTTTGTTGAATTTTGTCTCCATGGGTGAAAGTTGTAGCCAAAAGAAAAAAGAACCCTTTTAGGGCTATATGGGGGCTAGTGGTGGCCTACAAGCTGCCCAATGGTGCCTTGCTGGCTGCCCATTGGAGTCCTGGATGGACTGAATCAAGACAAAGACCAAACAAATGGCATGTGAGGTTGAGTCTAGAGCAAATAATTTTGATTCAAGGCCTAGTGGGCAAAAAGTTTGGCTTGTGAGGCCAAGTGGATGTGTTGGTGGCCAAATTGAGGGAGTGTTGGGTTCAATGGACCATTGAAGGCCTGCAGAAAGCCCGATTTGGAGACCCTGAATGGACTGACAAATAGGTAACATACTTGAGTCAAACGTTAGGCCAAGAGATAGAGACCATGGGGCCAGAGATAGTTGCAGAACCAAAGAACAAGCCTTAGTAGGCTAACTATGAAATGGAAGCACCGATCTATCTTGGGAAGGTTGTCCAAGGGGCTAAGGGAGGCTAAGTTCAAAAAGAGGGCCAACCTAGGAGTTAGGCAGAGAAGAAAAGTCCAACAAATGGGGTCTTCAGGGGGTTGAAAGGGCCCAGTACAACTATGAAGAGGCCACCAAATACAATGCAGGGCCGAACAAGATTTCGAGAGGTTTGAGTGCTTGTAAAGAGGCTAAAAGACATGGCTGAGGGGGCCTATAATAAGTCACTCAATTGAGCCAAATGAGGGTCGATAAGGCCGAAAAGGAGGTTAGAACTTGTATGCTCAAAATCGTGACTCCGGTTGCCTAAGGCTATCGAGTTGGATTTTGGCATGGACACGGACCCTTCCCTCCTTGCCACGGGGTGATCCGCCATGCCACTCTCGCTCACATGGAACTAGCCAGTTGAGAGGAGGCAAGACATGGTGGGGGTCTGGCTCATTAGAGAGGTGGACTTCATGGAGAGGGGTTGACAAGTACTATGGCCTTTATTGTTGTGTGCTAAGTTGAATATTTTGTTCAATTGAAGTGGTAGTTGAGATAACCCTATGACCCGAAGGGTCACTAGTTTCTCTTCTCTTGTTAGGGATTCTTAGATTCCACCTCTATGTGGGTAAGTGGTTTTGTTTGTTGATGTCCTCTTGTCTTTCTATGCATTAAACGAGTTCTTGTTGTATTTGGAGTTGTCTAGCTTCTTCTAACAATAAGAGGATGAATGGGCCTCCTTGTGGTAGAACAAATGTTTCTTGTTGTGGTCTTGGATTGACCTTTTTGATCTCATCATAGATAGTTCTCACCCACTCTCTTCTCACTCCTAGGAACATTCGTGAGCCAAGGTAGAGGTAGTTTGTGTGATTGCTAACCTTAACTAGATTTAGGGTTTCGACCTAGGGTTTAGTTGACCAAGGGTTTGACTACATTTTGACTTGTTTTTACCTCATGATGGTATCGAGGGTTAGATTGGATCATTTAACTATGAATACCTCGTGATGGTATCAAGTGTTTGCAAGTTTGTCTATTCTAGGGTTTCTATATGCATGTTAAGGTAAATGATATGCCAAACATTTTTTTGTACTTTTTTAGTATTTTTGAAATGAAAAGTGCTTTTAAATCTATGAAAGGTAAATATCTATGCAAACTAATATGATTATTTCTAATGCAATCTTAATCTATGTTTTTTGGTTTTCAATAATTTTGAAGTAATCTAGTATAAAAAGAGGAAATTGCTTCTTCTAATAATCTAGATCTAGAAATATGAAAACAACTATTCTGACATGCATGATCTAATTATCAAGGAAAAATCAATGTTTTACTATTCCCAAGAGCAAATTTGGTTTTTTAATTACTATAAATTGAATAAACAAATGAAGGAACCTGAGAGAAACAAAGATTTGTGTGACTCCACTACACTCATAAATCCTTTATATCAACATCCTCAAGTCCTTTTGTAGTAGTGGGACGACCTCTTGATGACAAAATGACACAAAGAAGCAAAAAGAATCTTTGATGAAGCTTGAATGAGCTTAATGAGAGCTTTGGTTGAGCATAATGGCACATAATGAAGCAATGTAATGATGCTTGGTTGAAAAAATAAAGCAAATGGCACCTTCATCCTATGAGAACATTTGAATGATAAGTTGGAGAGAAAAATTTGGCAAGAGCTATGTGCACAATGAATTTGCCTCCCTTTGTGCTTGAGGGATGGGGTATTTATAGGTTTGAGGAATGGGATTGATTGAGAAGTTAACTCATTTGATTGATGAGTTAACAAGGATTCATTGGGGAGTTAACAAGGTTGATTACCCAGTGAACTTAGCTAACTATGGAGTGATAAATCAATTATAGCTTATCACTGAAGAGGAATTGGAGATAAGAGAATGCATGAGATTGATTGAGAAGTTAATTATAGATCAAATGGAGTTAATTATGTATGTGTGGGTGCATGAAATAGTCAACTCCATATTAGGCATCAAAAATCATGCAAAATAGAAAAAATGGGAAAAAACAAAGATAAAATGAGTGAGAAACTCGGTCCCAGGGGAGATTCGGGCTGGATAGGGTTTTTTGAAGAATGCAGGAGGGAGATAAAAGAAGAGAAGAAATGGAAGGGTTCTGCCTCCGGAAACAGGTCAATCATGTGCAAGAATCTAAATCTCCACCTGCACCTACAGGACCTCCCAGGGGAGATCCAGAAATAATAGGAGGAGATTTAGATTGGTTGAGAGGAACTAAAAACCAAAAGTGAGAGATGGATAGGGGGACCTCTAGAAGGATTCTAGGGGGTACAAACGATGAAAAAACATAGGGGAAAGGTGAAAACTCACCTACAAGATGCTTAAAAGGATTAGGAACAAGGTTAAAAGCTTAGAAAATGCAAATCAACAAGTGTTGCAAAAAGTGTCAAAAAGCATTGAAAACGGGGAGAGAGAGAAATCGACAAAGAAGAAACAACACAAGACAAGAAACAAGACACATCATCAAGAGGTTTGTTGTTTAGAGGACATTATTTCATTCTTACATGTATGCGACAAGGATTAAAATCATCATAGGGGTCCTCGTAGAGGTTGTGCATGATTTTTGTGCTTGCATATTTGCCCCCTCGGGGACCATAGACTACATGAAAGGTATGTACCATTCCCGAACTAGGCCTTACCTGTTGTCAATTTTTTTGAAATTTATACCTACAATAACTAGTATTGGTCTAGAATTTAAATATTATCAAAACAAATAATGAAAACTGAAATAACAAACTTATCATGGATCATTTGAGTTCGATTAGTTGTTTGCTTTTGTTAGTTTGGACCTATAGGGACGAAACCACACAAAATGATGCACAAAATGGATGCATAAAAACAAAGAACTAACCTAAATGTACAAATGAAACTAAGCTAAGGGCAAACAATGCAAGTCAAATTATGAGATCGAAGCAAAATGACGATGGAATCATTTGTGTGAGCAGTCGTTAGAAAGGTATCATCGAGGAGATCATAAAGACAACCATCTCTTCTTTAGTCGCAAAGAATTAGGTATCCAAATAGTGAAAAACCCTTCTCTAAACCCTAGTTTAAATTTTGTGGAAAATCTCTTGAAATTGTTTGTTTTTGTCATTTTTTCTTGTTGCATTGTATCTGTCTCATCGTTTAGAGCAAGATAGGTTTTTCATTTTCTGAAATCAACTAAAAATGAAGTTTTTAGAGTAATTTTTGATTGAGGGATCTTCCTCTAGGGTCACCCCTTTTATCAAGCAGGTCACCCGGGGGAGATCCTACAAAACAATGGGGTCACTCGGGGGAGATCCTACAAAACACCTGGGTCATGTTGGTCCCCAAATCAGCAGATAGTAAACCCTAAAGGTTTGCCACTTCTTATGATCAAGTTTACCATAGGACTTGGCTAACAAAGATGGGAGATTGTTTGCACTTATCTCCCTTGCACTTTAGATTTTGTTGCACCTAGGGGGTATCCCTCATTCACAACCAAAAGATTCATCCTTGATAAACTTAGGCATAATGCTCTCATGTATGCACCAAGATTTGTAAGATAAACCTAGACTGACAACATTCTTGGACTATCCCACTGGTTAAATATAAAAACATGCAACTAAAACCCTATTCCTAAAACTTAAAAGATTGAGATTTTAAAATTATTTTACTTTATATGTTTTGGTTGCAAGACTAGGATTTGAACCACAAAATATTTCTAACTTCTTATCAGTGCCTATCTCAGGATGCAAAGTCAAATTTTAACATGTAAAGTATTTTTAAAAATAGTATATAGACATATAGTTTCAGAGGGTTTACTTGTCTCTACCTTGCAAATACACCCATGAATAAGTGTTCACATCAACCATTCTTATGATTATCCTTGTTACCTAACATTTTTCCCCACATTTGATTTAAAGCATTTTAATCTCTTCCTTAAACAGAAGCATAAAACCAAACATGAAATACAACAAATATGTATTTGAGAAATCTAAAACCCTTAGCTTCTTTGCTCAAGAGAAAAATACAGACAACAAAGGAGACAATTAACACAAATACATGCTCATAGCATTACTCATATGATTTAATCTGAAACTAATAGACTACTGATGAAAATACATTCAACATATAAACATAAAACCTGAAACACAAAGATGGGGCTGCCTATAAAAGCTTAGATTTTACTCCAGAGCTCAAAATGTCCAATCTTCAACAACACAAAATGAAAGCCCAACAATTTAGTTATAGGCTCAAAACATGTTAACCTAAAATTTACTACCACATGGAGGTAGGTGAGATGTTTCACATTACAATTTTACCTCCAAAAATATATTGGGAAATATAATATTTTACATTAAAAGAGGAGAAGAATAAATGACTAAAATATGTTTAATTTTTTCCTTTTAATTTTGACACTTTTCACCTATTCCCAATTTTGCACGAAATGCAGTTGAAGACTCCTCATTCCTCTACACTGATCCAAAATGAACCTTAGACCTCCTTCTTTATCTCTACGATAGAATTCAACCTTAGACGAACATTACTGTAGCATCCAATTGAGATCTTTGCCCAAATCAATCACCTCTGGGTCATTTTTGATAGAAGAAGGGTGTTTTTCATCATTCTGGCAACTAAAAATCATTGCAAACGCGCTAAAAACCATCGCCAATTCCTTAAGAATGATCATAAGGTGATTTTGTAGCCTATAACAACAATTTTGAGCTCAAAAGGACCTCCTAAAGATGCCTAAAAGTCAAAAAACGTGATCTGCATTTTTTCTGCAACCCAATCCTTGCCTAAAACCACCCAGAGTCCCCCAAAAATAGCTCAGAGGAGAAATAAATGCCTTAAATCTTCATGCCAACTATTTTGCAGGCTCTAAACTTACCAAAGATGGGCATTTCGCACCATCATAGCCATCTTTGGAGGTAGGGGAAAGAGGCGTGCGATGCTGCGAAATGCAGCAAAGCACCTTTATTATTTCATAAACTTTATAACCTATGGTTATAATAACGTTCTTATGACATGTACCCTTTAAAATATTTGCCTCAAACTATTAAATAATGCCTATTAATATTTCCTTTAAAAAAATGCATTTTAACTTTAGACTCTTGGCAAATATTTAATTTCTCTTACCGAGTGAATGGCTTCTTTTCACTGCGGGCAAACCAAGCATCCGATGACCACGAAAATTTGTGCAGAGGCATCATTAATTATTTCAAGAAAACACATTTCCTCATAATCTTATTTGTCAACCAAATTTAGGGACCTCCTTTGTAAACTGACCTGTTAAATGAGTTTGCTGTAATCAAATTTAATTAAAATGCCACATCAAATGGTCTCCAATTTTGATGAAACTAGAATTGGAGAGGTTTGAGACCAAATCAAGAAATGGGTCGCCCTCAGATTCATGAAATTTGTAACTTTCTAGAATGCCAATTCTAGCTTGGTTGCAGTCAAAAAATAATTAAATACCTCATCAAAACTCGTCACGGGAACACGAAATTGAGCAAGTGTGTTACCATATGTGCCAAAAAATATTCCACCAACCATATTTGCAAGATGATGCCTGAGTTGCAAGATTTTAATTGGCAAAGGTGGCCTCTGAGGTAGATTGAGTAGCCTATCAACCTAGCCTTTGTCAACACTTCGAAAGAATTCAGACACTTCAAATTTGCAAAATTTGAAGGTGTTAATAGGTCTCCTGGGGGCGACCCTATTGGGATGATTTTGAATAAAATTTCCTTTTGTTTGATGATTGTTTTACTCTGATCTGACATGTTTTGGCCAGTGTATTTGCCTGTTTATTACAATTTTGAAGGTTTATACACCTTTTTATGTAAGATTTTTCTACAATTTTATGATTTGTAGGGATTTTTACAAGTTTTTGAGATCTAATCTAAAGTTCTCTTCTAATTTTGTAGGACATGTGTATCCAATGGAATGATTGTCGAGAACAGAGATGGCTCTTAGGGATGTTTGCTTCGTTGAGTGATGAGGATCACACTATTCTGAGGAGGGCATGTCTAGCTAGAGTTTGTCACATACATGTTATTCATCCTATGTATCATATATGTTGTGACATTCTAACCTACTGGGATGTAGATAGAAACACATTCTAGTTCCCACAGATCTTTGGAGAGTGGACCATCACTCTTTATGATGTGTATCATATACTTGGGGTTCCTGTGAGAGGACAGCCTTTAGTTCTTCTAGTTAGTGAGTCCTTCGAGGACAAGGCTTCTTGGGTAGAATTTATGGGAGTTATTCACCCTGGGGATCAAATAGAAGTTCAAGTCACTTCTATGCCACGACTTTGCATCTGGCTTTTGAGGGGATTCCTGATTAGACTGATTGCATCAAGGTTGTCAGGAGACAAGGCCTCAGCTTGTTTGAGATGGTGTTGGGCACCCATCATTTGTGATATTAAGGAGGGCACAGTTTATACTTGGGGATCGAACATCTTGGCCATGGTTTACAAATACTTCTATCATATTTCTCAGTGAGGGGCTCTAGCTTTTAGCCACTCTTCTTTGATCATGACATGGATATTTGAGCACATGAGGCCCTATCAGAAGCTCATTCTAATTCTAGATAGATAATTACCAAGAGCAACGATGTGGATGCATGTTGGTAACTTTGATGCTTCTTTACCTATTGTTTCTACTCTTAACGATGAGGACATGATCTTTGATCCTTATCATGACATGGAGGGATCTTGGGCCCAAGATGACAAGATCAGAGGGTACTGTCACAGAGTATCTAAGATTTCAGACTGTAATGGTCTAGTTGAGGTCCATCAGGTTGATCATGTCCCATAGTAGTTTGGTGAGGACATCCATAAGGACTTGCCCCCAGTGTCCACTTGCTATAGGACTATCCTAGAGATGTGTGAGATTGGACAAAGGATCGTCGTTTGGACTCCCTTGACTCCTTGAGTCTTCATTAGTAGAGTTTCAAGATGAGGATAGAGGGCAGGGAGAGGGACTCCTTCCTATTCTCTTGTTGTGGCTATGGATTCAGAGTCCACTGACAAGGACTATGTTCTAGATGATGTTGATTTGTTAGACGAGGGCCTTCCTGAGGATGAGGATTTTGATGGCACTAATGATGCAGATGATGCTCCTGATATCCCCGAGGGTCCTCCTGTGGTTCCTCGACCTCCTCATTTGGATGAGGTGATGCGACAATTTGACCCTGATTGGTAGCCTAGTGATCCACATAAATCTAGTCTATTTGCTTTTCGTATTTTTGTCATTTCTCATTTCATAGTGAATTGAATTGTTTTTCTCTCAAATTTCTCTTTCAAGTAACATCAAAGAGTTGAGTAACTTTGTTCACAAAATTAATGTCAGATTGGCTTCTCCCTTCACTAGGATGACTCGTGATTGATTTTTAGATGACCCTAGTGTGTCTCCTACTACTGGGTGACACACCCACATTTTTGCTTCTATCCATCATAGATGTCAGATGAATGCAGAGCTGAAGACCCAAGTTGATACCCTTAAGGGTGAGAATCAGGTACTCCGAGAGATGGCTCGCCTTAATTTTGGATGACATGATGCTAGTATGGCAGGGCTTTCATAGTCACATGCTCACAGTAGAGCACTTCACTCTCATAGGTCTCATGGAATGATGAGTTGTATTTGTAGACGGAGGAGCCAAAGTCCTGAGGGTTCCATTGGAGGGAACCACCCTTGACTTCCTTTCTTGAAATCATGCCCCTTGCATGGGGAGCCTCTACTTCTTTTGAGAGCATTTTGTCCTAGCTCCTTGATACTCTTGGTAAATGTAGACTTTGGATGTATCTATGAAAGTTTATGCTTTTATGGTTTTTTGCCTATCAAATTTGTTCTCATCTCTTGTGCATGTTTGGAGGTTTGGGAACTTTTTGATTATGTGTTTGATCTTTTCAACTCTTTTAACGATGCAAGTATGACAACAATCACATATTTTTATATTTTTTTGCAGCATATATATGAGATGCAATTCATGATATGATAATGCAAGAACACAAGAAATGCTGAAATGAAACATTTACTCTTAGTGAATGTCATGAGATATGACATTTGACTTTATTTCTTTGAGACTCTTTTTCTAATTTTTGACATGATTGCAATGTGGAACAAACAATATGACTGCTCTTAAATACAATTTTTGATTTAGGGGATTTCTAGTTGTCCTGATATAAGAGAACTATTCAGGGATGTGAGATAGGACTTTTTTTATAACTCAAGTAGGGAGTGGGAATGAAGATGGAGTGTTTCTAAACTTCAGCTTCACTAAAGGCTAAACATTGATCCTTATCTAGATAAGACAAGCTGACAAGCTTTCAACTTAGACAAGTAATAAATTTTATTGGTGTTCGCTAGACTTAGATCATATCACTAGACTTAGATCATAGATGGCAAGCAAGGTAGACTCGGGGTAAAGGATAAAAAGGAAAGAACAAGGGTCCCTTGGTAGAAGATGATCCTAGAGACTACTAAACTCTTTAGTTTTTCTCAACTAGTGTGTGTGTGTGTGCTTTGTACCTTTCTTTCTTTGTTAGATGTCACCCTTGAGGCTTCGAGATTAGATTGATCTCCACCCAAGAGTATAGACATTCAACAATCTTCTCTCTTTCACTCTCTTTTTGTATCTCTCTTTTTTTTTCTTTTTACTTTATTTTTCATATTTTCCTCACTTGATTTTTCTCATTTTTTTTGGATTTTTGACTTTTCAAGAAATGAATGTTTTTTGGAACTTTTGATATGCAGTACTTTGATCTCTCAATTCTCACTTTTCAATACTCTTATTTTGATTACTAATTTTTTTATGCACTCGGATCTTAGATTACTTCCTTCAGAGTTCTAATCTTCCTGACATTTTTGGCTAGGAGAGATAAGGGGTTGAGCGCCACCTAAGTTTTTTGTAATCTGTTTGGACTTCTCTTCTACTAGGGAAGAATTGGGAAGGTCTACTTACAAGTTTCCTTTGAACACTATAGTTTTGAATACTAACCTTGTTTTGACCTAACATCTTGACTCATTAAGATTGGGATCAATGTAAAGCTAAGAGCTAGGCTTTGATTAGAATCATTGGGAATGAATAAGGGGATAATGGCGATTGTGAAAAATGGGGAATCGCTAGGTCCTAAAAGTACGACGTATATCTAGGCAACCTTTGACTCCTTGCTGAGAAGAAAATAATACAAGAGAAATTCATTCACTATAGTGCAAGATGAACAAAATGAAACATAAATGCAAGAAACAAATTGTTTTTGACATTTTGATTTTTTCATAATTTTTTTGTATTTTTATGTTTTATGATTTTTTTGGTTTTTAGACATAATATTTCTTGAGGTGAAAGGCATTGACTATTTCACCAAATTCCTCTCCCTCCATTGTGCACAAGAGATAAGCATCATTTCTAATGTCTTCTTTGACCATGTAAGGACCTATCCAATTGGATCTAAATTTTCATCCTTCACCTGCTCTTTTGTCGATTAGATTGCCTATCCTAAGCACCAAATCTCCCACTTGAAAGGGCCTTGGGATGACCTTTTTGTTATACTACTTTTTCATTCTTTCTAGATAAGAATCATGTCTTTGAATAGTTCTCAGGCATGTTTCATCCATCATTTCTAATTCAGCCAACCTTACTGCTCTATGATCTTTGTTGTCCAATAATTGTTGTAGCGACACTCACAAGCTAGGCAATTCCACTTCCAATGGTAATACCACCTCCAACCCAAAGGTGAGGGAATCCAATTGGAGTATGGACACTTGTTCTGTAAGCCCATAGAGTTGGATATAATTGTAAATGCCAATCTCTCTTAGAATCTTTCACGATTTTGACTAGTATTGCCTTCAAAGTTTTGTTGGTAGCTTATGCTTATCTATTTCCTTGAGGATAATAGTTTGAGGGAGAATTGTGATTGATGTGAAATCTCTCACATAACTCTCTTACTTGTGGATTTTTAAAGGACAAGGCATTATCTGTCACTATCACTTGAAGGATTCTGAACCAACATATGATTTGGTTCAATATGAAGCTAACAATTACAACACCTGACACTGTGGTGAGAGGTATGGTGTCCACCCATTTTGTGAAATATTCTATCATGGTGATGATGAATAGGTGTCCATCCATTGATGGGGGAGATATCGTCCCCACTAGATCTAATCTACAGGTGGAAAAGGGCCAAGGAGTAATGAGTGGTTGTAAATCTCTGTTTGGTGTGTGGTGAACATGAGTGTAAGCCTAGCATTTCAGAAAACATTTTATGAACTTAATTATATCCCCTTGTAAATAGGGCCAGAAGTATCCCATTCTCTGTATTTTTATTACTGTGGTGTGACCACTAAAATGTCCTCCATAGATTCCACTGTGATATTCTTGTAATATCTTGCATGCTTCTTCCTTGTCAACACATCGAAGCAACATTTTGTCTAGGGCCCTCCAATAGAGAACATCATCTATTAAAACATATCTTGCGGTGAGGGTGCATAACCATCTTTTTCCCAAAGGGGTCATGTTTTTTGGGTAAGTCTTGTTTGTGAGATAGTTCACAATATCTCTATACCAATACGAGGTTACATATTTCGTCTAGATCTACCACATAAACTTCTTTATCAGGGAAATATTCATTCACTAGTTCCTCTTGGGGAATCAGATTGTCTGTTAACCAATTTTGCTATTATCTATCCTTTGACTACTTTTTGATTGATGTAATTTAGTTCAAATTCATTCCACAAGGTTATGAATCAACTGACTCCTCTTGAGAGCTTTGGCTGATTCAAAAAAGTTCTCAATTGCTCAGATCATAACATAACTCTAGCTTCTTGATTCAACATGTAGTGTCGTAGCCTTCGGGTCACAAAGACTATAGGTAGGCATTCTTTATCAGCTTGGGTATAATTCTTCTCATATTCCAATAAGGTTTGACTTATGAAATAGATGGCTCTTTCTCTTCCACCTTCATCTTCTTGAGCTAGCATGCATGCCACAAAGATATCAATCGCTCTGAAGTATAAGATGAAGGGTTTGTCATGTTTTGGTGGCATCAACATGGGCAGGGTTAGCAGGAACTTCTTCACTTTCTCAAATGTGTTTTGACAGTCCACCGTCTAAGTAATGCCAACCTATTTTTTCAATAACTGGTTGATTGGATGAATTTTGGAAGTCATGTCTGGTATGAATCGTTTGATTGCACCTAACTGTCCTAAGAAGGCTCTTACTACTATATCACTCATTGGTGGGGTTGCATTTAAGACTTATTTAATCTTAGCTGGGTCGACATCTATGCCTCTTTGTGAGACAATGAATCCCAACAACTTTCTTGCCGTGACTCCAAAAACACATTTTTCAAGATTCAACCTTACTTTATATTCTCAAAGCCTATTGAAGATTTTGTGAAGGTACTCCACATGTCTTGTCCTTTGTTCTGACTTGGCTAGAAGATCATCGACGTAAGTTTTGACTATCTTGTAGATATGGTCATGAAAGATATATGTCATTTCCCTTTGGTAGGTTGCTCCTATGTTCTTCAACCTGAATGGCATGACTATGTAACAGAAAGTCCCCCAAGGGGTGGTGAAGGTTTTTTTGTTTTAGTCAACCTCTGTGATCTTGATCTAGTTATACCTTGAAAGTCCATCCATGAGGGAAAGGACCTCGTATCCTACCATTGAATCAACAATCTGGTCGATGGATGGTAAAGGGAAATCATATTTTTCTGGGCAAACTTGATTGATGTCTCTAAATTAAGACATATCCAAATTTTTCCATTCTTCTTTAGAACTAGGATAATGTTTGACACCCAATTTGAATAATCCACTAGCTTGATGAAACTAACATTTAATAATTTTTTTAGTTTTTCCTTCACCATTTCAGCTACTTGTAGCTTTATGGGCCCTAGTTTTTGTTTCAGGAGTTTTGTGTCTAGCTTTGTCACTAAATTATGCACCACAACCTTTGGATCCAACTCTGGCATGTCTGAATCTACCCATGTGAATATATCAGAATATTCAATGATGAACTCTATGTACTCCTCCAATTCTTCATCATTTAGCTCTCCTCCTATTTTTAACATCCTAGGCTTTTCAGGTATTCCAACATTGATGTTTATTGTATCTCCAATTAGGGACA
Source organism: Cunninghamia lanceolata (assembly GCA_027924645.1). Lineage (NCBI taxonomy): Eukaryota > Viridiplantae > Streptophyta > Pinopsida > Cupressales > Cupressaceae > Cunninghamia > Cunninghamia lanceolata. The sequence continues at coordinate 11,132,727 of BSBN01000202.1, forward strand.
GGTGTCCTTCCTCAAACTTTTGAGGCGCGAGTGGTAAATGTGAGTTTGCTTCAATCTGAAGGATTTCTTTCTCATTCCCAAAATAGTCTTTTAGATGAGGGAGGAGCATGTATCCTTTTTTGTGGTGCACTCTTGGAAGTCCATCATAAACATGTAGATATTCCAAGATGGCTTCGTCATTCTTACCGTAGTCTCAGGTTAGTCTCTCTTCTTGATCCATGGTGTAATTTTGGATATTTGTTAATTCTTCGCTTTCCAATAAAGGCTTTCCACGTACTGAGACAATATATTCTAAATTTTGCAACTAAGAATGTGGTGAAAATAATGTAGCCGACGTGGCCATTGAGTCTGCCACTTGATTTTCCTCTCTGAGTATGGCTTTGATGGAGAAGAAATCAAAGAACTAAACCAACTTCCTGATGGTTTCATGATAAGGTCGCAATCATTTTGATTTTGTCTCATAGTTTTCTGTGACCTAGTTGATTATCAACTAAGAATCTCCAAAGGCAAACATTTTTTTGACCCCCATTCTCATGGCTAGCATGATTCCTAGGGATAGGGCTTTGTACTCAGTGATGTTGTTGGTGTAAAAGAAATCTAGTCTAAAGTCAAAGGGGAGGACTTTTCCTTCAAGAGATGTCAAGATTATCCCCGTCCCTACCCCCATTTTGCAACTATCTCCATAAAAATGTAGGGTCCACAAGCTTTCATGGTATTGTGAGTGAGATGTTTCTCCAAACTCATAAGTGGAAGTCCATTTTTCTTCTTTTTCATCTCCTTCAATGATTTTGATTGTTCCAACCAAGAGGTTTTTGATATCCCATTTGTTGATACATGGAATGGCTGCTATGCCGAATGGTGCATGGGATTTAGTGGTATGCAGATCAAAGAGAAATTCCCTAAGATCATCCATTCTTTGATAGGATATGTTGTGAGTGCTCATATTTGTTTGGACATCTTGAGTTTCCTCTTTTTGTTTCTCTTACATTTTCAACTTCTTGTCTTTTTCTTCCCATTCCTTTCTATAGATACTAAAAGGATTAGGGTTTGCTTTGATGATGATGACCTTTCCTAGATGATGGAAATGTATTTGTTGGAATAGAGTGGAGGTAACGGTCTTCATGGCACAAATCCAAGGTCTCCCAAGAATCATATTGTAATTGGTTTCTTGGTTGATAACATAGAAATTCGTAGAAATGGTTTTACCCATCAGATTAAGTGGTAGGTTGATTTTTCTGACTATTTGGATGTCATGAATGTCATAAATCCTTAATGTGGCAATTTGTTGCTTGATTCCTATTTTGTTGTATCCCATCCTCCATAGGAATGACATTGGTAAGAGATTGACTGTCGATCCTTCATCCACCACTACTCTTTTTATAGTTACCTCTTTGACTTGAACTTGTACGTATAGAGGCAAATCCTTTTTCCTACTTCCTTCACTTTGGGGTAGTTTGGAAACATTGAATGTAAGAGGAGGTGATTGCTCCTGTGAGGACCATCCTACTTCCAATCCTTCTAGGAATGTCTTATAGTGTGAGGGTGAGACTCTTAACAAATTTATCACTTGTGAGAAGATGTTTTTTGTTTGATCTATCTGTTCTTCCTCATGGATCATGAACACTTCTTGGTTTAGTCTTATGTTATTGGAATTGTTTTGATTGGCCTTCCCTTTCTCAATTTGATGTTCCTTCTCCTTTCTTTGGGATTGGAGAAGTTTACAGATGTTCTTTTGTTGATCCAGAGTAAGTTTAGAGATAGCTTTATTGTACCCATAACAAGTCTTCATTTCATGACCCTTTATTCCATGGAACCAACAATAAGTATTGTGGTCATAGGAAGGTAAGTTTGACCATTGATTCTCTTTTTGTCCCCATTTGTCATTACTAGGGTTGCTTTTCATGACATGGATATCTTTCTCTTGAGGTACATTGCATGTAGTCTTTTCTATTCCTTTGGATGTTCAAAGTTTTTCATTGGTATCATAAGTTTTTTGACTGCTATCAATGGTATCTTGGTCAATTCTCAAAGCACTTTCCAATGCCTCTTCATAGGATTTGTATGGCAATTTTTGAACATCTTCTCTCATGTCCTTGTTAAGGGCATGCAAAAATAGGTTGTACAGTTCTTGGTGGTCCATATTCAGAGCACTAGTTGAAGAATAAAGGACTTGCCTCCATTGAGTGACAAAGTGGACTATGGATTCATTTGGCTCTTGTTTCATTGTGAAGAATTCTTTGATCCCTGTTTTAATGAGTTTGTTCATGTCGAATGCCATGACAAACTCTCCAATTAGCTATTTGAACAAATGGAATGAAGTTTCTAGGACATGATAATACCAATTCAAAGTGATGCCTTCAAGAGTTTTTGGAAAGATTTTTTCTACAACCCCATCCCAAGGGAGGAGTTCTATTATGGTTGTGGTGTAGGCTTTAATGTGGGAGTTTGGATCTCCTTCTCCTTTGAACTTTGAGAGATCTGGTAATGGCTGAGGTAGACCCCTATGATGATTTTAATCCTTGTCACATACATGGGTAAGTGCAAAAAGATGGGGGGCCAAAAAGTGGCCAAATTATTTTAAAAAAAAATTAATACAAAATGCGAGCGCGTTATAACGCACTTGCATTATGGCTTGGTAATGACGAGCCTAACACTCATCACAACCAAGCCATAATGCGAGTGCATTATAACACAAGCGTGTTATAACGCACTCACATTTTGACTTACTATAAATTAAAAAAAAGGTTTCCATCTCATTTCATTTCTTTCTTCTCCTCTATGCCCGCGGCCTACAAACCCTAGAAAGCATGCTCATGTTTTGTAAAGCTCCATTCAACACAAAAACATTATTGATTTGATGCCAAAATGCCGCCATGACATCGAGCATGCCAAAGGAGTGAGTTATATTTGTTTTTTTGTTTGAATTTGTTTCTAAATAGGTAGGTTTGAGTTGATTTCTAATGTATATTTTATTAATTGTCAGGAAATGTTAATGCACCTCCTCCTCCTCCTCAAAATCCACAAAATCCTGAGGAGGAAATACCTGCAGAACAACAACCTCCTCCATCCATTCCTCGACATGCCCCTGGAACACAAGAAAATATAATGGGGCAAATTGAAAACAACAAAAAAGAAATTGAAGATATAATTGCAAGGTTGAAAGATCCTTCCACTTCAACCTTGCATAGGTCCACGCTTGTTGAATCTCTTGAATCTATGTTATCAAATGTAGATTCAATTAGAAAGCAAATGACTAGTTGGATGAATAAGAGGAGAGAGTTCAGAGATTATTATGCAGACAAGTTGTCATACCAAGATGTGAAAAAATTACAAATCACAAAATTAGACTTGTGTTCCATTTTCACAAACTCACAAACAAATCAACCTCCACCCATTACATGCAAGAGGTTCCCTATCCATTGGTGCAACAACCAAGCGATAAGGGACAGTTTTGGGCAGAGGTGGTGGATGGTTTTTGACCATCCTCCATGCAATAATAATGAGGTCCTGCAATACTTTTTGAGGAAACTCTACTGTGATTTTGTCCTCAATAAAGTGCCAAACTATTTTGATATGCAGGACTTCCAGGGTAGAGGTGGGGGGTCAGCACAAGATAGACTAGGGGCACGTCTTGACCCACAATGGGTAGTGAGATGAGTAATTAGCAGAGCAGCCCATGAGCATGTTTCTATCCCTTCCATTGTGAAGGAGAGTGTTGAGGTCGATACACTTCAATCCATTAGTGCCTTGACCCAGAGCATCATAGAGCATGCCGGTCCTATAGCATAGAGTGGGTTGGGAGATAGTGTGAGGAGTAGGGTCCCACCCCATGCTTGTTAGGCTTGCGGGTCAGCCTGTGGTTATGACCCCATGGATAGTCAGGACGGAGGTGCACAGGCTACATCTGCAGCTGAGCAGATGGTGATGACAGATACCCTCCTAAGTGAGACTTTCGACCTTGACACTCAGGTAAATATTAGCAAGTTTATTGAATTTAATTTATTAAATTTCATTTTTAAAATGCAAGATTAACTAATTTAAATTGATGATTTTAATGAAATATCAGGGTCATACCGTCGATGCTGTTTTAAGTGATTCTCCACCTGCATTTTACACTAGACCATCTACTGTCGGGGTATGTAACTAGTAAACAATTATAAATATTACATGTGAATAGCATCATTATATGAATGGTATTCTAATATCTAATTTTGGATGTTGAATAGGTTAATACTGTAGATTTCATAGCAACACTTGCCAATGGTGGTGGACTTCAAAGCTTTACAGAGGTAATAAAATAAATAGTTAAATGAATGAATTGTACTTAAATATTTTTGTATGTGACTTGTGTGCTTTATTGTGTGTACTTCCATGTTTAGATGAATGTGTGTGTATGTTAGGAGCCATGATTTGCATCACTATTATAGTTTTTGTAATTGAATAATGTTGTTTCATTTCTAGATGATGCAGGCTGTGGAGACACCTCCCAATGTTCATAGGGCAATGGAGCAGGGTGTGGCCTCTGCAATTGATAGCTCCATGGCATTGACATAGGTATGAGGCAGATTAGTAAATTTCAATTTACATTCATTGTTATAGTTGTCTATTTTTGGAAAATCAAAAGATTATTGATTTGAAGTTTAATTTCTATCTATATGGTTTCTATAGGACATGACATCACCAGGACCTATTCCTACTACTGAGGCAAGTGAGGAGATAGATTATATGTTAGTGGTAAGTGATTATTTTGTTAAATGTTTCATTTTTTATAACATGTAATTTCTATATATTAATGTCTATACTTTTTATTGTAACAGGTAAAGATGCAGGAAGAACTAAATAGGAGGAGTAGCCCTCAGGTTCGTAGTAGACCACCCACATGCACGTCTCCATCCCCTAGAAGATCAAAGGTTGCCTGTGATCTATTCTCTTCACCAGCTAGAGGGGAATGACTTTTTATTGTGTTCCTTTGTTGTATGCCTATATGGCATTTGTGGACATATATTTTGTATTGTATATAGTTGACATTGTATGCCTATATGGCATTCTTGTAAGCCTATATGGCTATTTTGTATATATGTTATACTTATATCGACAGATATTGATGTATGCCTAGATGGATATTTGGTTAATACAAATCTTTTTTATTGATAGTGTCCATACTTACATTATAAATCCACATTTGAATGGATATTTGTAGATGGCTACTTCAAATATTTAAAGTCCAATTGTATTACATAGGATGTTTGTTGATCCAATAAGAAAGCTATTGTTATTCAAGTATCACCTAAACCTCATTTTGGAACTAAAAGATAAAAGTTGTATTTAAAAAAAAAATGAATCATCATGTTGAATAGAAAATATTAATATTCTTTATGAGTAGCATACAATGTCAACTATATGCAATACAAAAAATGAATCATCATGTTATTCTTTATGTTTGAGATCCTGAAAATGACTAAGTCTGGTAGCCTAATATCCTGAAACACTAGGATGAATATCCAAGTCATTAGGATGATTGTGCCTTGAGAAAAAGTCATTAAGATGAGCACCTAAAGGAGACTTTCTTAAACAGTCCAATATTGAGCAACAAGAATGAGGGGTTAAGGTGTAATTTGCAACTCATAAAGCCTCAAAAGGGTGCCCAACTTAGAGAGAGCATTCATTTAAGACAAGGCACCCATTGACACCTATTCCACCATAAAAGTGTGCCTAAGGTGGAAGGAGAACAAGCCTCTAGTAAGTGAAGCACACCTATTGTCTAAACCACTTCATTATGGCACCCTAGCATGAGGAGGATTATATAAGTCAATAGGAAATGGTGCCTAGAATGCAAATGAAGGACTAAGTGGCATTTTCAATAAGCATCAATTCACCTTGAGCTTTCAATAAATACATCAAATTGAGCCCCATAAGCCTAGGCACCCTTTGCCTTCAAAAGAACCTTGTATCGACATCAAGAGTTGGTCGTATCGGTGTATCGGTAGACCTTGGTTAGGCTTTGCTGACAGTGGTCTATCTTGCTGACAAGTGTGGTTCAAAGTTGAAGACATCAGTGTATCAGAAGATAATCCCATCGGCACATCGGAAGAGCAATTGAGAGATTCACTGATGAAGGGGGTCACACCAACAGTCAAAATCCATTGGTGTATCGGCCCAACGAGATTAGAGTTCACCAATGTTTGGAGTCTCACCAATGGGTGTGGTCCAAAGGTTGTCATTGGTGAGATCGGTGTATCGGCAAAAGAGTTTTTGAGTGTGCCGATGGTATTAAGTCCTACAGATAGGTGAGGGACTTAAAGTCTCGTATCAGAGTGACAAAGACATCAGTGTGAAAGGATATAAAGTCACCGATAGCGGTCTGTCTGACTGATAAGAGTCAATGATGGGATGTTTGTTAGAAGTGAAATCAAACAGAGTCATGGTGGCATCGGCCTATCGGCTGATGAAATTTTAAGCTTACTGATGGTATGTTGTCTCACCAATAGTGAGTTCAAAGGTTCAAAAGTTGATAATTCTATGCATGAAAATCATTCTAAGTTGGCAACCTAATCCAATGACTTGACATGGATCCCAAAACCACCTATTGGACCAATAGGATCCTAGGCGCTCACTTCATGCATTATGATTTCTAGGCACTAGTTTGATGCTCCATCACAAGGAAAGTGCACCCACACTTGCAAGTGTTTTTCTTCAAGATCTAGGCGCCAGTTGAAGGTTGTAGTTGCCAAGAAGAGTGCCTAGCAAGAGGAAGTCTTTTGGAGTCTCCAAAACACATCAAACACTTGACTAACAATAAGATAACTTTTTCCCAAGTTAGGTGCTTCAAGAGGGAAGTTAAAACATGAATAAGCACCAACTTGTCTAGGTGCAAACTCAATCTTGTTGAGGATACACATGGTGCCCAACATTCCTTGGTGATTTCACGAACGTCAAACGCTCAGAACTGTTCAAGGAATGCCCAATGCCCCTTCTTGATGATAGGCACTAAAGTGTGGGTGGAATTGCACCTTGATGGCATTAGATGCTATCTAGAGTATGCTACTCCATGGAAATGCACCTTCTTTCTTAGAGTAATTCAAACACTCCAAGGTCTTCAGTGATCAATTCCCCAACTTATGAAATGTCCTCCTTCATTTTAAAACACATTGTAATGCTCCAAAGAGATGACTATACCTAGGCGTCAATCTAGGTTAGAAATGCCTCCAAAGTGTGCCTTCTCTTTCAAAATGCAAAACAAGGTCCAAAGGTGCTAATAAACTGAAGCGCTTCTTTGGAAAAGTCCCAGAGGTTAAGATGCGCCTTGTCTTAATGAGGTGCAACTCATGGGTAAGAAAGCTTGTAAAGTGCGCCTAACTTAGTGAAGAGGTTGATAACTTCTAAACCCTTCATGATTGTGCAACTTGAGATTGGCGCCTAGAGTGAATAGGCTTTCATCCTAACTTAATACACTGTCTCCTTCTGATGATTTTTGGGGCAATAGAAAACCTTTCACCATGGGCAAATGTCTCAGAGATATAAAAACTGAGACAGGTTATTGTAAAGGCACTCTATGTGATCACGTTGCCTCAGACAGAATGTTTCTAAGTGACATGGTTTTTGAGTAACACCTCATCAAAGATTACTATTTTTTTACACTTTGGACTCTTCAGGGATATCGTCGGTACAATATAGCTCAGACTGTTTCGACATGTTTGGGTGAAAAATAGGACCATGCTTAGCATAAATGTACCCATCCAGATACGTTGGAATAGTCAGTTTAGTCGCATCACGAGTGGGATGAAAGTTACACCCCTTTGCAACTTTACACTGCCTCCTTATGATGATTTTTGGGGCAGCAGAAAACCTTTCACCATAGGTAAATGCCTCAGAGATATAAAAAACTGAGAGAGGTTATTATAGAGGCACTATACATGATCGTGTTACCTTAGACAAAATATTTCTAAGTGACACAATTTTTGAGTAACACCTTGTCAAAGATTGCTGCCTTTTTACACTTTGGACTCTTCAGGGATATCGTTGGTACAATGTAGCTTAGACTGTTTCGACATGTTTGGGTGAAAAATAGGACCATACCTAGCATAAATTTGCCCATCCGGACGCGTTGGAATAGTTAGTTTGGTTGCATCATCAGTAGGATGAAAGTTACACCCCTTTGCAACTTTACACTGCCTCCTTCTGACGATTTTTGGGGCAGCAAAAAACCTTTCACCTTAGGCAAATTCCTCAGAGATATAAAAAACTAAGAGAGGTTATTGTAGAGCCACTCTACATGATCATGTTTCCTTAGATAGAATGTTTCTAAGTGACACAATTTTTGAGTAACATCTCGTCAAAGATTACTACCTTTTTGCACTTTGGACTCTTCAGGGATATCATCGGTACAATGTAGCTCAGACTGTTTCAACATGTTTGGGTGAAAACAAGAATGATGCCTAGTGTAAATTTACCCATCCGGATGCGTTGGAATGCTCAATTTGGTTGCATCATGAGTAGGACGAAAGTTACACCCCTATGCAACTTTACACTGCCTCCTTCTGACGATTTTTGGGGTAGCAGAAAACCTTTCACCACAGGCAAATGCCTCAGAGATATAAAAAATTGAGAGAGGTTATTATAGAGGTACTCTACATGATCACGTTTCCTTAAACAAAATATTTCTAAGTGACATGGTTTTCGAGTAACATCTTCTCAAAGATTGCTGCCTTTTTACACTTTGGACTCTTCAGGGATATCATTAGTACAATGTAGCTTAGATTGTTTTGACATGTTTGGGTGAAAAATAGGACCATACCTAGTGTAAATGTACCCATCTAGATGCGTTGGAATAGTTGGTTTGGTCGCATCATGAGCAGGATGAAAGTTACACCCCTTTGCAACTTTACACTGCCAACTTCTGATGATTTTTGGGGCAGCAGAAAACCTTTCACAACAGGCAAATGCCTTAGAGATATAAAAAACTAAGAGAGGTTATTATAGAGGCACTCTATGTGATCATATTTTCTTAGATAGAATGTTTCTAAGTGAAACAATTTTTGAGTAACATCTCGTCAAAGATTGTTGCCTTTTTGCACTTTGGACTCTTCAGGGATATCGTCAGTACAATGTAGCTCGGATTGTTTCAACATGTTTGGGTGAAAAAAAGGACCATGCCTAGTGTAAATCTACCCATCCAAACACATTGAAATAGTCAGTTTGGTTGCATCACAGGCAAGACACCAAAAATGCAAAAGTTGCTTTGTGCAACTTGACAACATTGACACTTTTTTGCAACATGACTCAAAGACTCAAACTGACCCCAAATGACTCAAAGTGACTTAAAATCACCTTGATTTTAGTTCCCAATGTACATTATAGAGGTCAAGGCACTCCTTATCATTCAAACATCTTAGATGAGTGCATAGGAAAGGAAAACGCTCTAAGTTTCATCATCATGAGTGCCTAATATCAAAAGACTTTAATGGCTCAAACCTTAGCATGGAGTCCTAAGGCACATTTCATGTCTCCTTTCATCCATTTTGGCGCCCTTATGTAGATTTTTCAACTTGATTTGGTACCCCATATGTGAAGGAAGATCTAAAGGCATGAAAGTGGATGTCGTTTTGCAAGAGTTTGGATCATCAAAATTGAAAAAAATAAGTCTATTAAGCTTGGGCTCCCTTGGTCTTCTTTTCATTCATTATGAACGCCTTGGGAGAATGGTATATAGGTCATCATAATGATTAGGCACCCTGGATCCAGAGTGTTGGAGAGATCATCAAATGGTGTCTAGAGGAAGTAGGGTGAGTTATGAGTTTGGTCGCATCAGGAGGAGAACACCAAAAATGCATAACATGATGATGTAAAAATGTGTATATGTGTAAAAATGTAGGAGAAAATAAAAAAAGAAAAACCTTACAAATTAATGTGTATACTTACAACTCAATGTAACATGAATTTAAAAAATCAATGTGAATACTTACAAATTAATCCAATGAACCATCCGGGTCTGCTCTACTTTTTATTGTGTCAAGTATTGCTTCATGGTCAGACTCATGCACCTTCCACAAGATTTTATTCAAAGGTCTACCCCGACACTTTATCAAATGAACATTAGATGCCACGACAAGGTTTGAGTAATGAAGAATCTTCCGATGCATGTCAAAGTCTTGAAATAGCCAAATATTAACACTCTTATGTGGGTACCTTCTAATCCATGTTCCAGTAATAACCACTGAGCCTGTAGGGTATTCGATATTTTCTCCATCTGTAACAAGGGCCTCCAATTTCTTTTTGGCCTCAACACAATGACATAAGTAATAATTTGTTCCCTCTTCATTATCTTCATCTGCAATAACTGCATATACGTGCCCTACATTGATATGTGTAGCAAATTAGATGAAATTAGTCTACATTACAAAAACACTAAAAAGATAACATTACCTAGTTGAACTAGATGAAATTAGATGCATATGCATGCCCTATATTACATGGTTGAACTAAATCTGATATGTGGTCAAAGTCAACTGATGATTCCATCTGTGTTAGTTCCAGTGTCGTCGAGGGTCGATACATGTCAAGTGGGCTAAGATAACTTAATTGCCATTCGTCAACCAACTCCTTTGACTCACACTCATCCCAGACTTGAATTGTATAGGAAGAACAAAAGCATGACATCTTTCGTGTATGGATACTCCATGAACCTGCAATTGAGCTTCTGAAAGAGTGCATCTCATTTCATCTTGTCACTGTACAACAATCCTCATATGGTGCAATGTTAGTATCATCTATCAACCAAAAAAATCTATGAACTAAAGACTTACCTTCATTACCTGGACCCATGGAAGCATTACACCACTCGACAATCGATTTTGCATCTGTCAACTTTGCATTGTCTTTATACTTTAACTCTTCTTGTGCTATGGCTCTTTTGATACACGCTCTTGCACCATCATGCTCCCCCTTTCCATGCCCGACCTCACAAAAGTTCCACATATGTTGAATACCTGTAAAATTATGCCTCCTACTCAGCCAATAGAAATTCCCCGAGTTCTTGAATTGTGACGCACAGTTATCCGACCATATGATATGTTGACTAAACGATACTCCCCTTCTAGCCAAATTATTGTAGAACACCTGAAAGAAACCTTGAATGAACTCCGTAGAATGCATGCGATCATCACTAATATAGAAATTATACTCCCTTATGATCTTTTTATCATCCTTTGTACTATCGTTCGCATGAATGAATGTGATGTGCACAAATATAGAAACCTGTGTGGAGTTGTAATATTGTGATTGCACCTCACGTTGTGGCTGTAGACTGTAGTTCTCTGCAAAGTCAATGACTGAAACAATGCTACCAACCAGAAATGTGTCCTTGCATAACTTGAATTGCAAGTCCAACCATCGAGCTCTATGGGCATGTCTTGCATACTCATACACTATGCTGTCACAAAATATAGGCATAAACTGATACACTAGAATCTTTTCAATAACCAATTCACACATCTTTGCTTCTTTACCATCTTTTGTATTGTATGCCGCTATTTTATACTTGCCAAACTCTACTAGTTCATTTCCAACTGCATGTGTTCTTTCCATATGTTCACATATTGGCAAATATTGCAAGCCACCGCAACGATGACATGTGCCATCCAAGCATAATTTCTTGTAGAATATTTGACCTTCCTCTCTTTCACATAAAATTCTTGATATGAAGTCTCTTGAAGATGTTGGTGGGGCACATATGGCACAACCCTACAAATCATTGTTAGTATGCATATCTAAACATATAGACCTGTAAGTATCAAAATGGTTAGAAAATTCAATATGTAATCTACAACAACAAGTAGTGCATGTGTGATTTATCTTAACATAGAAAGGTTTTAGTACTTCAAAATATCTTTGACAAATTTTAATTTGAGGATACTTCTCTAGAAATTTACCATAAAACTGTGTTTGAGTCTCATCCAAAAAATGCTTTAGATGTGGCTCGCGGTTCTGACTACCAATTCTCCTTCTTACCACATCCCTTTGATTCGGAGATACCCTTGTTTAATTCTTCCAAAAGTCTTCAATTAGTGATCTCAATGCTTCAACAATTGGTTTATCTTTTTGTGGTAGTCTCCCTGAGAACGCCCATAATTCATTGGCATTAGTGTCCTCAATTCTTTGGCATCTTCCAATGGCTCTTGATAAAGTTTTCCTATTAATTCTTAATTCTTGACTCGTCTTTCTAATGAGATGAGCTTTCCTCATTTGACTACTTACTATAGTTGATGTAATCACATGCCATGTTGCATTACTATCTTTTGTACGTGAGGTGTTACCCACACTCTCATATGCACTCATTAGATTCTTGACAAGAGATTTTTCACTTGAAGCCTCTGACGTTCTCAACCCAAGAATCTTCATGATAGACCTATACTTTATACTTTGCATCATTTAAACGAATAGTTGACATCTTACAATCTCATTTAACTTTTCAAAGAACAATCTCCAAATCTTATTAGCATATCTTCTACAAGTGTGTTTTGGAATCTTACCTTCCATTGGCTACAAAATATTCTCATCAATATCAATCAAATACTTTGGCTTTCTATGCAAAATTCTAGGTGGTGTTAAGTTAGGTAAATTCATCTCAACATTAGGAATTTCATCAATATTTAAATGAGATGGGTTAGATGGCATACCTTCGATTGAAGATGGAATAGATGACATACCTTGAGGTTGAGGTGGGAATGATGCCGTACCTCCTTTATCACATGTGAGTGATGATGTACTCTCAACTTGAGATGTGATAGATGGTGTCCCTACATGTTGACTTACGATAGAGGACGTGTCTCCAACTATGGTATTCAAATCTCTCATATCACAAAGTTTTTACATTCGTTCTCTTTGTGCCGCCAACACCATATCTCTTTGTGATGGTTGTGGTTCCTCTTCAATTGGTATGTCTTCATTTATCGTTTCCAATTTCCTCTTCTCATGAAGTTCCCTCATAGCCACTGTTTTCTTTGTATTCTTAGCTTCTATCTCTTCCTGTGTTGGTTTAATTCGTGATCATTTCCTTGGCATGATGAAGAATTTGTCTATAGCATGATAAAGAGACCAATATTAGTTCCTAAGAAATGAATACAAGATAATAGTGGGATTGTATTTTTATTATGTTTTAAGGATTTATTCTTGTATAGTTTGACATCATGGTATATTAAGGTCTATTTATTACACATAATTATTAAAGACCCCAAGTGTAGAAAATATACATGGAATCATGTGAGATTGTAGGCTACTTTCTTGATTGGGAATGTGTCTATTTTAAACATGTATGATAAAGCATGATAAAGTAATTCAATCTGAAATAAGGAAAATGTAAAGAACATGCATGTAAAGATTTGACATACCTAAAAAATGAAGACTCGAATGGAGAGAGTACCCAATTATGTAGTGTTTTTTTCTTCTTGCATCAAACTCCTCAACAATTTGAGTTTTCACCACTTGCTTCCTTTTCAATGTTAAATTGAATAACACTCAAATATAATTACTAACAACAATACTATTAACCAATCTATGATGTTAAATTCCTAAAATTGAATCACAATTAAGATTGCAACATGACAAAAATTGAAACTTGTATAGATATATATCAAACTTGGTGTGAAAACTATGTTATTTCCTCCTTCTCAAGTTGGCAAAGTAGAAAAGGTGGTGGAAAGATCATGCAAAGGTGGTACAATGTGTCAAATGTGCATGTGAACTTCCCAACAGCATGAAAGAACTTCTTTTTTGTCAGAGCACGCACAGAATTAGTATGAAAACAGAGCATGTGGGCCTGGATCACAAGGGTCAACACTTTTTTACCATTTCTATAGCAGGACAAAATGCAAGCACATTATAACATGCTCGCATTTTGTCTTGCTATAGATTGATCACATCCTTTGCATTCATCATATCTCTTTCCAAACCCTCCCCTTCAGACCTGAATGACCACAAGGTTTTTGAGGGAGAACTTTTCCTATTTCCTACAAGAGCTTGCCAGATGCTCCGCCATATGATAGGCATAACAATGAAGGGGAAATCCCTCATAATAAAGTTCTTGATAGAAAATGCCCTCATAATCAACCCTAAACCCTATCCCTAAACCCTCAACACTATACCTTAAACCCTAATCCCTCAGCCCTCAACCCTAAACCTTATCCCTAAACCCTAATCCCTCAACCCTCAACCCTAATCCATCATCCCTCAACTCTAATCCCACATCCCTAAACCCTAAATACTATCCCTATTCCTAAACCCTCAACAAACTTGATACTATACCTTAAACCCTAATCCCTTATCCCTAAACCCTCCAACCCTATCCCTAATCCTTATACTCTCCACACTCTACTTTAACCCTAATCCCTCGACCCTCAACCCTATCCCTAAACCCTTGACCCTTGAACCTCAACCCTCAACCCTCAACATCAAACCCTAATGCCTCAACCTTTAACTCTGATCCCTCAACCCTCAACCCTATCCCTAAACCCTAAACCCTAAACCCTCAACCCTCAACGTCAAATCCTAATCCCTCAACCCTTCACTCTAATCCCTCAACCCTAAACCCTATCCCTAAACCCTCAACACCATACCTTAAACCCTAATCCCTTAGCCCTCAACCCTAAACCTTATCCCTACACACTAATCCCTCAACCCTCAACCCTAATCCATCATCCCTCAACTCTAATCCCTCATCCCTAAACCCTAAATGCTATCCTTATTTCTAAACCCTCAATAGACTCGATACTATACCTTAAACCCTAATCCCTTATCCCTAAACCTTCCAACCCTATCCCTAATCCTTATACCCTCCACACTCTACTTTAACCCTAATCCCTCAACCCTCAACCCTATCCCTAAACCCTTGACCCTCGAACCTCAACCCTCAACCCTTAATGTCAAACCCTAATCCCTCAACCCTTAACTCTAATCCCTCGACCCTCAACCCTCAATGTTAAATCCTAATCCCTCAACCCTTCACTCTAATCCCTCAACCCTAAATGCTATCCCTAAACCATCAACACTATACCTTAAACCCTAATCTCTCAACCCTAACCCTAAACCTTATCCCTAAACCCTAATCCCTCAACCCTCAACCCTAATCCGTCATCTGTCATCCCTCAACTCTAATGCCTCATCCCTAAACGCTAAACACTATCCCTATTCCTAGACCCTCAACAGGCTCAATACTATACCTTAAACCCTAATCCCTCTACCCTCGACACTCTTATTTAACCCTAATCCCTTGACCATTAACCCTATCCCTCAACCTCAACCCTCAACCCTCAACCCTCAACATTAAACCCTTAACTCTGATCTCTCGACCCTCAACCCTATCCCTAAACCCTAAACCCTAAACCCTCAACCCTCAACATCAAATCCTAATCCCTCAACCCTTCACTCTAATCCCTCAACCCTAAACCCTATCCCTAAACCCTCAACACCATACCTTAAACCCTAATCCCTAAGCCCTCAACCCTAAACCTTATCCCTAGACCCTAATCCCTCAACCCTCAACCCTAATCCACAATCCCTCAACTCTAATCCCTCATCTCTAAACCCTAAATGCTATCCCTATTCCTAAACCCTCAATAGACTTGATACTATACCTTAAACCCTAATCCCTTATCCCTAAACCCTCCAACCCTATCCCTAATCCTTATACCCTCCACATTCTACTTTAACCCTAATCCCTTGACCCTAAACCCTTGACCCTTGAACCTCAACCCTCAACCCTCAACGTCAAACCCTAATCCCTCAACCCTTAACTCTAATCCCTTGATCCTCAACCCTATCCCTAAACCCTAAACCCTAAACCCTCAACCCTCAACATCAAATCCTAATCGCTCAACCCTTCACTCTAATCTCTCAACCCTAAACCCTATCCCTAAATCCTCAACACTATACCTTAAACCCTAATCCCTCAACCCTAACCCTAAACCTTATCCCTAAACCCTAATCCCTCAACCCTCAACTCTAATCCGTCATCTGTCATACCTCAACTCTAATCCCTCATCCCTAAACCCTAAACACTATCCCTATTCCTAGACTCTCAATAGGCTCGATACTATACCTTAAACCCTAATCCCTCTACCCTCGACACTCTTATTTAACCCTAATCCCTTGACCATTAACCCTATCCCTCAACCTCAACCCTCAACCCTCAACCCTCAACTCTCAACATTAAACCCTAATTCATCAACCCTAAACCCTAATCCTTCAAACCTAAACCTTATCCCTAAACCAGCAACCCTCAACACTATACCTTAAACCCTAATCCCTATCCCTCAACCCTTAACCCTTAAAACTTAAACCCTATCCCTACACCCTCAACACTTGACACTATATCTTAAGCCTTAAACCCTCATCCCTAAAGCCTCAACCCTCAATCCTTAAACCTTCAACCCTAAACCCTATCCCTAATCCCTCTACCCTCGACACTCTAACCCTAACCTCAACATTAAACCCTAATCTATCAACCCTAAACCCTAATTTGTCAACCCTAAACCCTTAACCCTCAACACTATACCTTAAACCCTAATCCATCAACCCTAACCCTAAACCTTATCCCTAAACCCTAATCCGTCATTCGTCATTCCTCAACTCTAATCCCTCATCCCTAAACCCTAAACACTATCCCTCTTCCTAGACCCTCAACAGGCTCGATACTATACCTTAAACCCTAATCCCTCTACCCTTGACACTCTTATTTAACCCTAATCCCTTGACCATTAACCCTATCCCTCAACCCTCAACCCTCAACCCTCAACTCTCAACATTAAACCCTAATTCATCAACCCTAAACCCTAATCCCTCAAACCTAAACCCTATCCCTAAACCATCAACCCTCAACACTATACCTTAAACCCTAATCCCTATCCCTCAACCCTTAACCCTTAAAACTTAAACCCTATCCCTACACCCTCAACACTTGACACTATATCTTAAGCCTTAATTCCTCATCCCTAAAGCCTCAACCCTTAATCCTTAAACCTTCAACCCTAAACCCTATCCCTAATCCCTCTACCCTCGACACTCTAACCCTAACCTCGACATTAAACCCTAATCCGTCAACCCTAAACCCTAATCCATCAACCCTAAACTCTATCCCTAAACCCTCAACACTATACCTTAAACCCTAATCCCTCAACCCTAACCCTAAACCCTAATCCATCATCTGTCATCCCTCAACTCTAATCCCTCATCCCTAAACCCTAAATGCTATCCCTATTCCTAGACCCTCAATAGGCATGATGTTATACCTTAAACCCTAATCCCTTATCCCTAAACCCTCCAACCCTATCCCTTATCCCTTAACCCTCATGATTAATAGCCTTGAACATAAAAAAAATTAAGGGGAACATAACGCGAGCGTGTTATAACACACTCGTGTTATGTCAAACATGACAAACAACAAACTTGCGGGAAAGGAAAAATGCAAAGCAAAACATAATGCGAGCACGTTATAATGCACTCACGTTATGTCTTGCTTTGGGAATCCCAAGCCTTTGGATTTCCAACCCAAAGGCTTGGAGTGCCTTATGAACAGTCACAAATGTGCTTTTCCATATTCTTCAAGATTTCACATAATTTTGTTCGTGCTAACCCTCAGATTTGCACGTGTTTCAAGGTTGAACAAATCAAACACCTAGGTAATGTTAGGATTTCTCTTAGCTATTTGACGATGTGATTTTTTTCACATTTTAACAATTTTAAGCCTTTCATCTTTAATTTCTTTTGTTTGCGTGTCTGGTTTTGGGAAAAAAACATTGTTTGAATTTTTTTTCATTGTAAATTAACTGTTCATTCAAATTTCAAAAAAATTACATATTTAGAAACTAGACTTCATTCTACAAATATTAAAAAAATAAAAAAATGATTTTCAATTAGTTTTGAAAATTTATAGGGGTAGCATGGCCAAAATTTTGTATTTTAGGATGTGTCCACTTTGAAAATTAGTAAAAAATCAAATATTCATAAAAAAATTATCAGAAAAAACTTGCATAAACTACATGCTATTATCTAATTTCTCAATAAAGTGATTTTAAAAATACCAAAAAAAGTTTGACCTTTTGAGGGAGCCACAAAACATGCTATGTTATATTTTTTTGACATAAACAACACCAATTTTGTGGCTCCCTCTTTTGAACCCCTTAATCTACGCCATTTTTAAAAAAATAGTAATTTAGAAAGTAGACTCGGAGCACTATGAACATTGTTTTGGTTGCATCTCCAAATTTTGAGAGTAACTATGCTCAATTTCTCATCCAAGGCCAGTATTTCTTGATTTCAGAAAAACAGTGGCCACTTAAGACCCCTTTTTGGCCCCCCATCTTCTTGCACTTACCCACATGTAAACATGAAATAATGTTCTCTAAGCAACAAACCTCTTGATGACATATCTTTTTTCTTGTCTTTTGTTGTTTCTTCTTTGTCAATTTCTCTCTCTCTCTCTGTTTGCGACGCTTTTCGACACTTTTTGCGACACTTGTCGATTTGCATTTTCTGAGCTTTCAATCTTGCTCCTAAGCCTTGTAAGAATCTTGTAGGTGAGTTTTCACCTTTCCCCTATGTTTTTCATCCTCTGCACCCCCTAGAAGCCTTCTAGAGGTGCCCCCTATCCATCTCCCACTTTTAGTTTTCAGTTCCACTCAACCAAACCAAATCTTCCCCTATTATTTTCAGATCTCCCCCAGGAGATCCTACAGGTGCAAGTGGAGATTTGGATTCTTGCACATGACCGACCTATTTCCATAGGCAGAATCCCTCCTTTCCTTCTCTTCTTTCATCTCCCCTTGTTGTTATTTAGAAAACCCTGTCTAGCCTAGATCTCCCCCGAGCGACCTTGTCGTGTTTACAACTGCAGAAAAACTTGAGTTTCTCACTCGTTTTAACTCTATTTTTGCTCTTTTTTTCCAGTTTGCATGATTTTTGATGCCTAATATGGAGTTGACTATTTCATACACCCACACATGCATAATTAACTCCATTTGATCTATAATTAACTTCTCAATCAATCTCATGCATTCTCTAATCTCTAATTCCTCTTCAATGATAAGCTATAATTGATTTATCACTCCATAGTTAGCTGAGTTCACTGGGTAATCAACCTTGTTAACTCCCCAATCAATACTTGCTAACTCATCAATCAAATGAGTTAACTTCTCAATCAATCCCATTCCTCAAACCTACAAATAGCCCCTCCCTCAAGCACAAAGGGAGGCAAATTCATTGTGTACATAGCTCTTGTCAGTTTTTACTCTAAAACTTAGCATTTAAATGCTCTCACAAGATGAAGGTGACTTTTGCTTTATTTGTTCAAGCAAGCATCCTTACGCTACTTCATTCTATACCATTGTACTCAACCAAATCTCTCATTGAGCTCATTCAAGCTTTATCAAAGCCTCTTTTTGCTTCTTTGTGTCATTTTGTCATCAAGAGGTCTTCTCGTTGCTACAAAAGGACTCAAGGTTGCTGATATCAAGGATTTCTAAGGGCAGTGGAGTCACACAAATCTACATTTCTCTTAGGTTCCTTCATTGTTTTGTTCAATTTATAGTAATTTAAAAACTAAATTTGCTCTTGGGAATAGTAAAACATTGCTTTTTCCTTGATAATTAGATCATGCATGTTAGAATAGTTGTTTTCATGTTTCTAGATCTAGATTATTAGAAGAAGCAATTTCCTCTTTTTAGATTAGATTACTTGAAAACTATTAAAAACCCAAAAAGATGGATTAAGATTGCATTAGGAAAAATCATATTAGTTTGCATACATATTTCCCTTTCATAGATTTAAAAGCACTTTTCATTTCCAAAATACTAAAAATGCACAAAAAAACATTTTGCATATCATTTAACTTTGCATGCATATAAAAACCCTAGAATAGACAAGCTTGCAAACCCTCGATACCATCACAAGGTAATCATGGTTAAACAATCTAATCAAACCCTCGATACCATCATGAGGTAAAAACAAGTCAAAACGTAGTCAAACCCTAGGTCAACTAAACCCTAGGTTGAAACCCTAAATCTTGTTAAGGTTAGCAATCACACAAACTACCTCTACCTTGGCTCATGAATGTGCCTAGAAGTGAGAGGAGAGTGGGTGAGGGCTATCCGTGATGAGATCTAAGAGATCAATCCAAGACCACAACAAGAAATATTTGTTCTACCACAAGGAGACCCATTTGTCCTCTTATTGTTAGAAGAAGCTAGACAACTCCAAATACAACAAGAACTCGTTCAATGCATAGAAAGACAAGAGGACATAAACGAACGAAATTGTTTACCCACACATAGGTGGAATCTAAGAAACCCCAACATAAAAAGAGAAGCTAGTGACCCTTTGGGTCATAGGGTTATCTCAACTACCACTTCAATCAAATGAAACATTCAACTTAACACACAACAACAAAGGCCATAGTACTTGCCAACCCCTCTCCATGAAGTCCAGCTCTCTAATGAGCCAGACCCCAGTCGTGTCTCACCTCCACTCAACTGGCTACTTCCACATGAGGGAGAGTGATGTGGCAGATCACCCCATGGCAAGGAGGGAAGGGTCCATGTGTGTGCTAAAATCTGACTCGACAGCCCCAAGCAATCGGAATCATAATTTTGAGCATATATATTTTGGTGAACCCAATGTGAAGTATAAAATATTTTGGTTTTGTAGTTTACATTCCCATCTCAAAAATTTCAAAACATTTGGCAAAAACTTTGAAACATTCTTTCACTGCTCTACATAGTCGCTTCAGCTTCTATCACCTATGTTGTTATCCATTCCATTTGTTTTGTGGTTTCTATGGCACCCCCGAATATGACAGAACCTAACTTAAACTAGGGGAATATTCCCTCAAGATAACCAAAAACTCCTTCCTTTGATAGTTATGTGGTACCGCATCCTGATGCACCAATTACCAACTATTATGACTACGAAGATTCTTATTATGAACAAGATCAAAGAGAATCTAGGTGTTCTCTATCTTTCAACAACCCAGCTTGGGGAAACATCTCGGCCATAC
Organism: Cunninghamia lanceolata; assembly: GCA_027924645.1. Lineage (NCBI taxonomy): Eukaryota > Viridiplantae > Streptophyta > Pinopsida > Cupressales > Cupressaceae > Cunninghamia > Cunninghamia lanceolata. The sequence goes on from BSBN01000202.1 coordinate 11,153,767, forward strand.
CAAATGCACCATATAAATCTAGAAGAATAAGGTCAGAAATATATCGACCTGATTAACCTTCCAAAAGCACATCAAGTACTCATCCTGATGAGGAAGTTAAGAAATTAGAAAAACACTTGCAAGAAGCCAAAGACGCTCAAGAGGCATTGATGATTGCCTTGTGAGAAGTGTGAGGCCTACTCTTTTCATTCCCGTAGATTCGACTACTTTATTTTTACTATAGGCGATACATATTAGACTTATGGGACTAATGATCCTAATTTGTAAAACTATTAGACTTTATGTTGTATGTGGATTTATTATGTTTAGCATGATTACAATGTGATTAGAACTTGATATGGATTTACTGATGATGTTAGACATATGAATTACATTATGATGTTATTTGGATACTATGCATGTGATTTTAGTTAGAAATTTATTATGTGATTCTATCTTGGGATGGATGTTTGAAATGCAGAATTTAGAATTTAACTATAATGTGATTTCCTTGATGCTTATATGAACATGTGATGTTGTATGTGTTTGTTTCCCTTTACTTCAGCTATCATATACATGTCAGATTAACATTTCAATTGAGTGCACAGGTGTTTCTAATGAAGCCACAAAAATTCAGAGATCAACCCACACACTGTGTTGTTTTCCCTTGTGAAGCCGATCTAGTTCCAAGAGGAACCAAGATCAACTATGTATTGCATGATGAATTTTTGTAATTTTTGTGTATGGTGTCCTTTGGTCTAGGTCTACCCTTTTTCAGTTGATTGTATTATGGTGTTGTAAATGTGTAATGTTTATTTGACTCAATTTTTTTTTGTGACCCCTTTTCATGTGATTTTCTACATCCTAAGGTGCTAAATTTGGGTTAAACTTGACCTTGGGTTGTACCCCTAGGTTCTAGGGGTCATTTGGGCTTGTGTAACCCTAGGTAAGCTTCCATTTGGTCACTTTAACTTCACCCTAAAGTAAAGTGACGAAAATGGAAGCTTGGGAGGGAGAGGATGAGTGGGATAAACACTCAACCTCTTCCTTTCCTCTTCCCTAGGTTGGGGGAGTCTCCAAGACCCCTTAATTGTAGAGGACTTTACTCCAAGTCTCTCCCACAATTGGTGAGGGTACCTTGGGGTTGTGTGGTCCCTCTTAGGAGGAGAGGATTGGGGCACATGTGGCACCCACTCCCTCTTAAGCTCCACTTTTCTCTCCCACATGTTTTAGAGAGGACAAGTGGAGGGGAGAGAGACTTGGTGGATGGGTGAATGACATGTGTCACCACCCTTTCCAAGGGTCTTGATTGTAGTTGGGAGGAGTGAGGAGGTGACATGTGTCACCTCCCCATTCCTCAAGGCTCATAAGAAGAGCCTATTTTAATCCCTCTTGGAGAGAGGGATGTGGTTGTTGAATTTTTGGCAATTTTATTGATTTTAATTATTTTGGGGAAAAAGTTGGAGGAAATTTGGTGGTTCAACTTGGAGGAGTTAGAGGAGCTCTTTTCAACCATTTCCCAATTGGGCTCTATAAGGTAGGAATTCAAGGCTAATGCATTCCCTTATGTTTTTATTTACTTGTGTGATGCTATGTGCGAGTTTCCATTTTGAGTTTTTACTTGTTGTTGTGGGGAAAAATTGTAAGGGAGTTGTAAGAGCCTCTCCTACTTGGGAGAAGATGCTCAATATGTGTGGGGTGGGGGAGGAGTGAACCTCTTCGGGGTCACATCCTAGATTTTGTGGAGTTGTAGCCTTGAGGGCAATATGTGTATTTGTGTAATACGTGAAATGGCTTGAGAGCCAAATGAAAGCTTGTGAAACTATGTTTAAAAGTGTTGACTTAAGGCCTTGAGAGGTATTTGTATTGGGAAGTTTTGGAGTGGCACTCTTGAGTTGAGTAATGTCCACTTCCGTACCCCATTGAACTCACCTTGATCGAGTTTTGTGTTGTGTTATCCATGGGAGTAAATTGTTTTAGGGTGTTGAATACAATATTGTATTGTGGTGTGAGTTTTCCTAGTGTGTGGATGACCTTCAAGCTCGGGGGTGACTCCCAAGAGAGTCAATGGTAGGGAGGAGAGAAAGTTGTGTCTTCTTTCCCCTTTTTGTGTTATTACAGGTTCTTGAGCTATGAAGTGTAGGAGAAAATGAAGCTTCCTTCTTGTGTTGTCATTTTGAACTCATGAGAAGATATGGCCAAGTTGGCCTTATGTAAATGTTTTAGTTAGAGGAGAGAAGAAATTTTCCTCTCTTGGAATGTAAAGTCCTATATTGTAGTTTTGAGTTGTATTTAAACTTATTGCACTTGGAAATAAAAGTTTTATTGCTGATTTTAATTGATTTGTGAAGGAAGAAAAAAATATATAGAGAGTAATGAAAGAATGATATGGTCTCATTGCCCTTTGATATGTATGTTTACTTTTAAAATAAATAAATTTAGTTGATGCTATGTATTAGAAGTATTTAATTAAATGCATTTGCTTTGTAAAAATAATATAATGGATAAATTCTTTGAAGGAATGATTATGTGGAAATATGTTTTTACAAAAAAAAATATCCCCTTGCTTTATATAAATTTGATATGAAAAAAATATATATATATCTTTTGCTATTTATTTTTTAAAAAAGGAAATTCAGTGAGTTTTTAGAATGGCAAACAAAAATTGAAATTTTAGTTAGTTCAATTGTGTGTCTGTGTATATATATATTTGTGTGTTTATATCTAATATATTTAAATTTAGATTCTTTTAATAAACTATTAAAAAAAAGAGACTATTGTATATACAACAGTATATATATATGTATGTATGTATGTATGTATGTATGTACATATATATATTATAAATAAAACTTATTAAATAATAATAATAATAAACACTATGTTAATAAAATGAACATAGACTGAGATTACATCTCATGTAGATCACATCTCATGTAGATCACAGTGTTTTTTTGGGGCTAAAAACAAATATGTGGTTGGGGGGTTCGAACCCCTCATCGTGGCTTGTTTTATATGGGTGTGGGGAGGGGGAGGAGCCCCCACCCACACCCCACTGTGTGGGATGTGGGTGGGGGCTTCGTCCCCTCCCCACACTCCCCACACTAGCTTCCCCCATAGCCAAACCCTACACAGACCGTAGCGCAGTCCCTTCCGTCCACCAGCCAGCGCACTTCACAACAGTCCCCATACCCTGTGGCCTCCCTACTACCAACACCTCCACCGGTTGTCACCACTCCACAGTCCACACAACGCCTCTATTATCGCCTACCACAGTGCTGCTCCTCCTACCTGCCATGAAACCCTTGGGGTTTTAGTAGATAAAAAATATATATATTTTTATATTAATAAATCCACAGCATAAATAATACACACACACACACACATATATATAAATTTAATATGAAAAAAATATATATAGAGTATTTGTATTGGGAAGTTTTAGAGTGACACTCTTGAGTTGAGTGATGTCCACTCCCCTACCCCATTGAACTCACCTTGAGTGATTTTTGTGTTGTGTTATCCATGGGAGTAAATTGTTTTTGGGTGTTGAATACAATGTTGTGGTGTGGTGTGAGTTTTCCTAGTGTGTGGATGACCTTCTAGCTCGGGGGTGACACCCAAGGGAGTCAATGGTAGAGAGGAGAGCAAGTTGTTGTGGCTTCTTTCCCCTTTTTATGTTATTGCAGGTTCTTGAGCTATGAAGTGTAGGAGAAAATGAAGCTTCCTTCTTGTGTTGTCATTTTGAACTCATGAGAGGATATGGCCAAGTTGGCCTTATGTAAATGTTTTAGTTAGAGGAGAGAAGAAATTTTCCTCTCTTGGAATGTAAAGTCCTATATTGTAGTTTTGAGTTGTATTTAAATTTATTGCACTTGGAAATAAAAGTTTTATTGTTGATTTTAGTTGATTTGTGAATGAAAAAAAAATATAGAGTAATGAAAGAATGATATGGTCTCATTGCCCTTTGATTTGTACGTTTACTTTTAAAATAAAGAAATTTAGTTGATGCTATGTATTAGAAGTATTTAATTAAATGCATTTGATTTTTAAAAATAATATAATGGATAAATTCTTTGAAGGAAAGATTATGTGGAAATATGTTATTACAAAAAAAATTTCCCCTTGCTTTATATAAATTTGATATGAAAAAATATATATATCTTTTGCTATTTGTTTTTAAAAAAAGGAAATCTATTGAGTTTTTAGAATGACAAACAAAAATTGAAATTTCATTTATTTCAAATGTGTGTATATATATATATATATATATATATCTGTGTGTGTATATATATATTTCTTTTGTTATATCTTATTATAAAATAAATTGTGTTTTGTTGTGTATGTATAAATTTATATATATATATATATATATATATATTATTATAAATAAAACTTATTGAAAAATAATAATAATAAATGCTGTGTTAAAAAAATGAACATAGACTAAGATTACATCTCATGCACATCGCAGTGTTTTTTTTGGGCTAAAAAAAATGTAGTGGGGGTGTTCGAACCCCCCACCGTGGCTTGTTTTATATGGGTGTGGGGAGGGGTCGGATTCCCCACCCACACCCCACTGTGTACGATGTGGGTGGGGGCTCCACCCCCTCCCACACTAGCTTCCCCCGCGGCCAAACCCTGGGCAGACTGTAGCGTAGTCCCTTCCATCCACTGGCCACCACACTTCACAGTAGTCCCCATACCCTATGGCCTCCCTACTGCCAACACCTTCGCCGATCATCGTCGCTCCATAGTCCACACAACACCTCTGTCGTCGCCTACCACAGCGGCGCTCCTCCTACCTATGACGAAACCCTTAGGGTTTAGTAGATAAAATATATATATTTATATTAATAAATCCACAACATAAATAATATACACATTATATATATATATCATATGCATTTCATTGAAGGGCCCCTCCCTTAAACCTGCAAACACAATCCAAAACAAAATAAGAGAAGAAAAAAAATAGAGGAGAAAAACAAACAAGGAGAAAAGAAGATTGGATTGGAGAAAATAGGGTTAGGGCTTTTGCCCTTAAGGAAATTGTTTTTTTATTGAGGGAATTTTATGGCTTACATTTAAAAGTGCCCTTATTTTTTTTATTTCCACTCTTTTATCATTTCTCTTTCTTTTGTTTTAAAATTTATTTTTAGAATGGGATTTTTGTGATAAATATAAAATGAGAATGTTTATTTCTTTAGGTATGTTGTATTTATTTGATAGTGGTATGGTAATATTTATAGTATAATTTTGACTAGAGGAAAATTATAGTTGTTAATTTTAATTTGATTATTGCATGAGGATTTTTATTATTTTATTTAATATTTACACCAATTGAATTATTTGAGATGTATTTATTTTAATAATTGGGTCTGTAGATTAGAGAAAAGCAATAAGGTAAAAGCAAAACCAAATGTAAACAAAACATAAGATTATACCTCATGCAAAACCTAATCCCATCAAGGGAAAGAGGAGCCCTTGCACCCAAGAGAGGCTCCCAAGACCAAGATTTATCCCTAGACTATTGATTCAAATGTGAAATGCCTTCTCAAATGTGCAACTCACTATAAGCTCAAGTGTGATTTTGGCATGGTAACTTTGCATGAAAATGGATGATGAAAATGACTTGTGAGAGGTTGTATTTATAGACTTTTTGAGAGGATTTTGATCCAAGGGTGGAGATTGATTGGAGAGATCAATGGTGGAGGATGAAAGTGAGGTGGAGGGCCTAGATTTGATCTTGGAAGATGGATGGTTAGGAATAAAAGCAAATCTTTTATTCATTTTTGGGAAAGGGGTGAATAAATGAGGTTTGGTGAGATGGATTATTTGTGAATTAAAAATTCACAAAGGGAGGGGTAAAATGAATTAAAAATTCATTTGGGGAAGAGAGTTATGACATGTGTAAGAGGAGTAAATGTGATGTGTGATTTATTTGAATTTTAAATTTGAGAAATGTGGAGAGAAGTGCTAATGGGGATTTGACTTTCTTAATTAGGGTGATTAACCTAATTAATATGGCTGGAATAAATTAGTAGAGGGATTAGAGGGGGGTTAAGATTAATTAATTATTGATTTAATTAATTAATCCTAAGGCTAGGATGGGATAGGCTAGAGTAGGCAATTAAATAATAGCTATTTAATTGTCTAGGGTAGGGATAGGCTAATTAGTAGGTTGGATTAATTAGTTAACATGGTTTTAACTAATTAATTGGATTTAGGGAAAATGGGAAATTGATTTAATAAATTTTGCATATTTATTAAATCACTTTGGCTAAGGTTTGGACTATTGAATTAATAAAATTAATTCAATTTTGGGATAAAATAGTGTGGATTTGGAAAATGAACGGGGTGATTAATTAAATAAAAATTTAATTAATTAGTTGGAAAGGGAATTGGTAAGTTTAGGGATGTCTAGAGTCAGTTTGGTGGTCGAGACATTTTTAGGTGTCTACATTTGCCCCTCTTTGACGTGGCGTCAGGACCTAGGAGGGAAGTGGCGTCAGGTCGAAGAAGAAAAAAAATGCCCCAGCTGCCGGGAAGGAGTGAGATGGATAAGGGATGCCCCCTCGAGAGGTTGGTGGGAAAAATGTCGATTTTACAGGTAAACTCTTGAAAGGACGTGACGAAAGCGAAGGTGATGGAAAAAGAAGATGGTGGGAAGAAAAACGGAGGAAAAAGGCTGGGATCTGCACCCTGGAGGGAGAAGAAAGGGATGGAGAGAGGACATGGCCCACTATATTAGGAAAAGTGGGCCCAAAGAGTGCCACATTTGCACACTTTGACCTTCTAGAAGAAAAAGACAAAGGAGAGATGGGCGAGCGCAACCCACAGTTCCCGCGACTTCATCACATCTCAGAGCGATTCCGAGAGGTCGGGCGGTCTCCCGAGGCTGGACCCCAGGTAGGGCCTAACCCGTTCTTTGTGATTTTTATTTTACGCACTTATTTTTGGGTTTCGAGAAATGGGTTAGGAGCACGTGGCGCCATAGACAAGGCGGATTAGCGCAATCCTGCGGATTAGCGCTATTCGCCAGGGTAGGTTAAGGCGATTTTGTCGCCATTTTGGACGAATGTTGGTGCTATCCTGTGGATTGGCGCCAAAACTAAGGGTGAAGCAAATATGGCATTTTGACGCCATATTATGGGTAGAATGGTGCTATCGTCTGGAATAGCGCCATGATGTGAAATAGCGCTAAGATTAGTTTTAGCGCTAAAAGTTTGATTGACGCGAAAATGGGGAACTGCGCCATCGTCTGGATTGGCACGATATATGCCTCGCAGTGGCGCCAATGTCTTGATTGGCGCTATACAGGGAGTGCAGTGGCGCCATTTATGTATTGGCGCTATGGGTAGGGTGAAGTAGCGCTATTTTTAAAATAGCACTAGGGACTGTCTATGCGGGGCCACATGATTGAGGCCTGTGAGACATTCAGAAGAAGGAAGGGTGTGGGGGAAAATGAGTTAGTATCTAATCGAAGAAGTTGTGGTTGCAGGAGACACAGCGGTTTATACTGCAGTCGCGGGAGCGACGAGTGCGATCTATGGTGGCACTCTTTGATGAGGCTTGGCGGCCTCGACTGGCGAGGTTGGGGCTGTGGACGGTGGCAACGATGCCAGTGCTGCGAGCTCATAGAGCTCTTATGACGACCGCAGTGGAGTGATACCGCAGCGAGACCTCCAGCTTTTTGCTGCCGACAGGAGAGATGACCATCACACTTGAGGATGTTTATTGCATCCTCAAGCTGTCGATTCATGGTCGACGTGTGAGGTATGACACGAGGAGGGGGCGGACTGCATTGATCAGAGTGTTCGGAGCAGAGCACATGGTGCTTTCCGCAGACGGGAGGGAGATGGATTACGACAGGACATTGGCGGCGGGTGTAGATCCCTTTTCCTTGTTTCTATGTGCATTGATTGGAGGTGTGGTGCTGCCGGATAGGCGAGGCAGAGGTTTTCCTGTGGGGTGGGGAGGGGTGATTGAGGGGATGGTGAGGCATGATGTTGTCTACGCATGGGGGCCAGTGATGCTAGCACAGCTGCTACATGAGATGCACACGGTCGTTTATCTGTATGATAGGGCCTTATCTGCTGGGGTTGCGCTACTACACGTATGGCTTTGGGAGCACATCCCTGTGACTCGACCGACCTGCGGCTATTATCAGCAGCCGTTTGAGGCATTTGTGTTCTTATATCGGGATGCCGTTTATACTTATACTGGACAGGTCTGCCACTGGCGGAGGATACTGGATGATGTGATCAGCGTGGTCTATCGTCCATATATTGGTTGTGAGGAGTGGCCTGATGATGTGACCCATCTCCCATACGCATTTCAGCAGAGATTTCTTATGGGTCGTGGCGACCATACCATAGAGATGTACCTACCCTCACGGGTTATGTGCCAGTTTGGACTGGTTCAGGATATTCCTTGCCAGATGGCGATATATGCGCGGACGCCGCGAGATACAGCTTATTGGCCCACAGCATTACAACCATAGGTTGCGCTGAATGATTGGGCAGCACTTCGGCCAGTTTAGTGGGATTGGAGGAGTACAGTGGTAGATGCAGGTACTACGCCTGCCTATGATGCATGGTGGCAGACGCATCGGCCCACTCGATTCACAGATCCGGCAGCAGAGGTGTCAGAGGATGAGGGAGATGGGGACGATCCAGATGGGGGTGGTGATGAGGTTATTGTAGATTTTATTGTAGAGGTGATGGATGATGGATCGGAGAGGGTGATCGCCAGAGATGGTCAGCTGGTGGATGAGGGGGAGGCAGCGGTAGCGGGACAGGGGCCAGTGGGGCAGGATATTCCAGGACAGCAGGTTCCCGCGCAGCAGGTTCCAGCGTAGCAGGTTCCAGCAGAGCAGGTTCCAGCAGAGCACGTTTCAGGACAGCAGGTCCAGGCTAGGGGTGGACGGCTGGGTAGAGCACCATGATGACGCGGTGGTCAGCCGAGGACAGAGCAGGGTGATCTATCCCCGTCACGGGTGGAGCAGCTGCGGGTCGGTAGGCATGACGTCGAGGCAGGGAGCTCGGGGGTAGCGATGGAGGCAGAGGTTGAGAGGCTGACGCCTCGACGACGGCCACGGGATGAGATGGAGGAGATGGAGACACTACGTGCTTAGGTGGCCAGTCTAGAGGAGGCGTTGGGGCGTTGAGAGGCTGAGTTGGGACAGCTGCAGGGAGTAGATGGGCGGCTGGCAGTTGCAGAGGCTCAGCTGGCTCAGGCCAGAGAGGATATGGAGGACTTGAGGATAGAGCGGGATGCAGCGCTGGTGAGAGCACAGCAGGCAGAGACTGCATTGAGCAGTGCACAGGCTATGGGTGGGGGCCTTGCCCCGATATTGGCAGGGATGCAAACTCAGCTGGCCCAGGCTCAGACACATGCACATCAGATACAGGGGCAGTTGAGCCAGGCACAGGGACAGGTAGTTTAGATACAGGGAGAGCTAGCAGAGGCCAGAGCACGTACGGAGTACTATCGGGGATTATACTATGCAGTCGTTCCTGCAGCACAGCGAGCACCGAGTTATAGCCAGGTCAGCAGGTCGGGGGCATCGAGGTCACATAGATCGAGATCTGTGCAGTCAGTACAGCAGATGATGCCTCCGCCCTCACATGTGCCCCAGCAGGGTCCCCAGGTACCAGTAGCGCCACAGCCACAGCCGCCATTAGGATCATAGGCTCGACCCGGGTCATCATCTCCTACCCCCTCAGAGAGAGGATCTCGATGTGAGTTATATCATGATAGCCCTTGGAGGCATTGTATCAGGACACTTTATTTTTTTGATGATGTGAGAGATGTACATTTTTTTACGGTGATTATATATGATGCGAAACTTCTGATGGCTTATGATATTCTATTGTGATGATGCTTATGTGATGGATGCATATGTTATATTTTATATGTTGTGGATGTATGATGTGTGTGCTTTGATGGATGTAATTATGTTTTTATGATGTATGCATGGTGTTAGTGATTTTTATGGACTATATGATGTGACTGAATATGTGGACTAACAAACATTTATTATGGATAATGGTGTATGGGATTATGTATATGTTGCTAGATGATATGCTGTTTCAATGATGATGATGCTGTAATGAAACTTAATTGTTTATTTATATGTATGGAATGCAATGTGATGATGTTTCTAATTTTTATGATGTGCCTATGTGATAAATGAGTGTGATATGATGTTAATGATATGCTGCTAAAATGAATCTATTTATGTTCTATGCGATTTTTAAATGGATGAAAAATGAACCTCAAATGATATGCAAATGGATTAAAATTAACCTAAAATGATATGCAAATGGATTAAAATGAACCTAAAATGATATGCAAATGGATTAAAATGAACCGAAAATGATATGCAAACTAGGTGATAGGTGATATGTCCTAATCCTGATATACATGATGTTCCTTGTGAAGACCCTGAGGGGCGAGACTGTGGAGGATCGTGTTAGGTGATGGGGGATGATAGGGGTGGGCGTGTCTAGGGGATGGCGGTGGGGAAATTGGGGGATTGCTAGATCATAGAACACCACGTCATTGAGGGGTGGAGGGCGGGTTTGGGTTGGTTCAAGATGTGTTAAGTGAAGAGATGGCGAGAAGGTGGGGTTAGTTAGATTGGGTGGTGGGGTGGCAAAATGTTGATCAAATCTAGGCCCATATGGGATGGTTGACTGAGTGATGATGATGTTGAGCTAGTATCAATAGTTGCACAAAATTAATTGAGAGCATTTCTTAGTTTAATGTAGCAATGTAGGATACAATTCACAAAGGTATAAAATGACCTGGGTGATGATGTATATCCTACGATTGCATGGACTAGACCCACAAACAATAGGTTGGTTTCATGCATGCCCAAGGTAGTATAATCTTGTCGAGTGGAGGAAGGGGACTCATAGCAGTGAGTGTGTATAGTGCATATAAGGTGTTTTGTACCTATATATGCAAATAGAACACATCATGCTAGAACCGACCTGAACTTCAAGATATGAATACTATTCTTGGAGTAATGAAGCCAACCCACAAGCACAGCATACTGAAACAATGACTATGTCCACTCCAAGGGCTATCCGCTACGTACCATGATATAATGAGATCAAGGTAGCTTTGGAGTTCTCTTGGAGTGAGACAAAAAGATAAAAATCAATAAGCAAAAAGACCAACGAAAGATACAAATAGCCTTTTGTGTGCTCTTGCCAAGAGACGTGATGATAGAATGATAGATTTTTGTCCATTGTAGGAAAGACATATCCTAGGACGCAGATCTGTTTTTGATTGGAGAGTTGTTTTGTGGAAGATGGGCAAAAGAACAATCGGGCCAAATGGAAGATTATAGTTGGTAGGTTGCTTGATGATTTCTGCGCGAGGGACCCTGTTTCAATGGTATGTGTAGCATGCATATCGTTTCGTAGATCTAGAAAGCTCAGTGAGTGGGAACCATCCCAATGGGTGGGATGGGTGCATCTTAGATACCTGAGTACTGGAAACATCCTTCGTATTCTAGACTGCCTACATACCCTGTGTCCACGGGATCAAGGTACTTTTAAGATGCGGGTGAAATGAATATGTAGTTCTGGCAAGACTTGATGATGTGGAAATGGTTGGCGATGTGATGTGATGAGGGTTGAGACGTGTTTAGATGATTGTGGTGGGATGTGAGATTGATGCCTGTGGTGATTATTTTGGGATTTTCTAATTTTCTGCTGTTTTTTGGATTTTCTGATTTTATGATGTTTTTGGATTTTCTGATTTTTTTATGTTTTTTGGATTTTCTGATTTTATGAACTGTACAAAGGAGAGCTTACAAGGATCCTCGTTCCCCAGGTGGGGTTCTGGGTGGGTGAGTGAGTGCGGAATGGGCGAAGAAACTTAATGTATCAGTATTTCAAGCCATGGGATGTGTGGGTATGGAGTGTTATGCTGGAAAGAGGACTTATTAGATGGTAGGACCGGCCATTACGCATGGCGCCTGAAACAGGTTTTCACCATGGTACTTATCCAAGGCGTCACCGAGGTGATTTTCACCATTGGAAGTTTTTATTGCACTCTGATTTTTTTTCTTGATTTTTTTTTTTTTTGATTTTTTGACATTTTTTGCTTTGGTTTTTGATTTTTTTTGACTTGTGGTATCAGATGGGTTATGCATAGAATCGCTTGAGATGCAAGATATTCATTGGCTCGTCTAGAGGCTGCCCCTTGGGTGTTGCAAGCTGATAAGCGCCTAACCCATAGTCGGCGGTGATGACATAAGGTCCTAGCCAATTAGGTTTGAATTTTCCTTGCTTCGGACGCTCTTGCAGGTTCTTTTGATTTTCCATTAGGACCAGGTCACCTACCTCAAACTTTCTGGTTCTGATCTTTTTGTTGTAGCTTCTTCTGAGGCAGTTTTGGTATGCCTGTAAGTGATTTAATGCATTCAGGCGTTTCTCATCCAACAATTCAAGTTGATGCAACCTTGCGACACGATAGTCTTCATCAGATATAATATTTTGCAATGATACTCGGAGGGACAGGAGCTCGACCTCTATAGGTAAAATGGCTTCTGATCCGAATACTAGTGAGTATGGAGTGGCTCCCGTAGGAGTGCGGATGCTAGTGCGGTAAGCCCATAGGGCGGGGTTAAGTTGGAGGTGCCAGTCGCGGCCAGCTTCATTGACTGTCTTCTTTAAGATGCGGAGGATGGTTTTGTTAGAAGCCTCTGTTTGACCGTTTCCTTGGGGGTAATATGGCGTGGAGAAGCGGTGTTTGATGTCAAACTTTTTGCACAAAGTGCGAACTTCTTGGTTCTTAAATGGTTTCCCATTATCAGTGACAATGGAATGGGGGATACCGTAGCGGCAGATGATGTAGTGGAGAATGAATTTGGAGATTTGGATGCCTGTGGTGAAGGTGAGTGGTATTGCTTCCACCCACTTTGTGAAGTATTCGGTAGCAGTTATTATAAATTTATGGCCGTTGGAAGATGGAGGGTGTATTTTACCTACGAGGTTGAGGCCCCACTGTGAAAAAGGCCATGGTGTTGTGATTGGTTGCAGCTCCTGTGCTGGTGCGTGGATGAGATCACCATGCTGTTGGCATGGGAGGCATTTTCTGATAAACTGATGTGCATCCTTGTCCATAGTGGGCCAATAATAACCAGTCCTTAGGATCTTCTTAGAAAGAGCTGGTCCACTTGAATGTGCTCCGCAAATTCTTGCGTGTACCTCTTCCAAAGCTGCTTCGGCTTCCCTAGAGTCTAAACATCGTAGAAGCGTACCATCAAGACTCCTTTTGTAGAGGGTGTCACCTACAAGGATGAAACGGGAGGCTCGACGGATGAAGGATTTTTTCTGTGATGGGGATAGGTTGTTGGGGAGGATGTTATCGTGCAGATAGAGGTAAGTTTCCTGATACCACGGGGATAAGGGACCAACGATTTCGCACACTAATTCAGACTGGGGAACGTCATATGCTGGAATGGGGAGCTCTTCAATCAGGAACTCGCATTTCTTGCTGCCTTGCTGCATATCAACCAGAGATCCAATGGTGGCCATGGCATCTGCCGCTTTATTGTTTAACCTTGGGATCTACTCAAAGTGGATGTCACTAAAATAATCTTTAAAGTCATCGACCATCTTCTTATAGGGAAGAAGCTTATCGTCCTTGGTTTTATATTCATTGTTGACTTGTCTGATGACTAGTTGAGAGTCGCCATACACAGTTAGTTTGTCTATTTTCCATTAGATGGCCATTCGGAGGCCTGTGATTAGGGCCTCATATTCTGCTACATTATTGGTGCATGGAAATGTGATTTTGAATGATTTAGGGATCGTGTCACCTTGAGGGGTAACAAATAGGACGCCTGCCCCCGAGCCTCTGTGAGTGTAGGATCCATCGAAATACATCTTCCATGTATCTGTGGCTGGTGTGATTGTCAAGATGGCCTCGTCTGGAAATTCCGCTATTGTAGGATGCTCTGCTTGAATAGGTGCCTCAGCCAGTTGATCTGCTATGACTTGTCCTTTGATTGCCTTCCTTTCTGTGTATTCTATGTCAAATTCGGTGAGAATCATGACCCATTTTGCCATCCTTCCTGTGAGAGCTGCTCTGTTTAGCAAATATTTGAGTGGGTCGATCTTAGCAATGAGCTTAGTCTTATGATTGAGCATATAATGTCTTAACTTTTGTGATGTGAAGACGAGGGCTAGGCATGCTCGTTCAATTTGTGTGTAGTTAAGCTCATAGGAAATCAAGGTGCGGCTGATGTAGTAGATGGCTCTTTCCTTTCCCTGTTCATCGTGTTGTGCTAACAAAGCCCCAATTGCTGTGTCGGTTGCAGAAATATACAAGAGGAGGGGCTCTCCTGGTCTTGGTGGAGATAGAATAGGGGGGTTAGCTAGATATGCTTTTAGCTGGTCGAAGGCATCTTGACACTGAGTAGTCCAGGTAAAAGCTGTATCCTTTCGGAGGAGATGCTGGAATGGTTGGCATTTGTCGGCAAGTTGAGCAATGAACCGGCGAATAGACTGTAGTTTACCCTGTAGGCTTCTCAATTGTTTCAAGCTTTTTAGAGGTGGCATTTCAGTAATAGCTTTAACCTTTGCCGGGTCCACCTCGATCCCTCGTCTAGAGACTATGTATCCCAATAATTTGCCTGAAGTGACGCCAAAGACACATTTTTTTGGATTTAAACGAACATTATATTGCTCTAACCTGTCAAAGATTTTGGCTAGCACGTCCAAGTGCTCTTCTCGGGTCTTTGATTTGCCAAGTAAGTCATCAACGTAGTCCTCCATGATGTGGTGAAAGAGGTCGTGGAAGATGACAGTCATCGCTCGTTGATAAGTAGCTCCTGCATTCTTTAAGCCGAACGGCATTACTACCCAACAGTATGTCCCCCATGGGCAGATAAAGGAGGTTTTGTGCTGATCTTCTTCGGCAATTTTGATTTGATTGTATCCTGAAAAGCCATCCATGAGGGATAGCATCTCATGTCCTGCGATGAGATCCACGATCATGTCAATGTTGGGAAGAGGGAAGTCATCTTTTGGGCAGGCCTTGTTGAGGTCTCTGAAGTCAGTGCAACAGCGGATTCTGCCATCTGGTTTAGCAACAGGTACTAGATTCGAGACCCATTCGGGATAATCAATTGGACGTATGAACCCCACATCTAGTAACTTTTTAAGCTCTGCTTTGACAAGAAGGGCCACCTGAGGATTCATCTTTCGGAGCTTCTGTTTGACTGGTTTGGCATCAGGATGCACTACAAGGTGATGTACAACCAAGGCGGGATCTAGCCCTGGCATGTCTGCGTAGGTCCATGCAAAGTTGCGATTTCTGCGTGTGAAGAATGCCAAGAAGTCCTCCTGTTCGAACAGGCTGAGAGATTCTGCTCGATATGTGATTTTCGGCTCTTCCTCTGTCCCTAGATTCATTTCCTGCGCTGGCTCAACCAAGATAGGTGATCTGTCAGGATATACCTTATCTATTTCAGGGAGGCCCATGCTTCCATCTCCTGGCGCCTCATGGAGGTTTTCACCAGGAGATACGTCCTTTATTTTTACTTTTTTAGGATCTGATACTGCCGTGGAACGGTTTTCACCATTAGACCCATTTTTTATTTTTGTACTTTTGCGACTAGAAGCAGGGGTTGTCTCCCCAAAATAGGCAGCCGGATTGAGTTCCATGATGTATCCAGCTCTGTGGTCTCCCAAGGGGAAGTTGTCTCTTACTCCCATCATTTCAGCAATGGCTTCGTCATTAGGTGCAATATCCAAAATAGGAGGCCCTCGTTGGTCCCAGTCGATGAGGTCAGGGTATACTAATGGTAGGTCATTAGGTGATGAGGCGAGAGTAGTGACCGAGTAGATGGTGCAAATGGAGGAGGCAAAGAAATCGGCAAAGTCACTAAAGGAGTCTTGTAGGTCTGTCTCATTAATGTGGTCGACGTCTAGAGAAACTGGAGCAAACTCGGCTAAGATACATTCGCCGGTATTAAGGATGCGTTGTGGTTGGCCATATCCTAACCCTTGAGTATAGGGGTTCCTTGTTGCTTGCAGTGGTTCCACAATGCCCTGTTCATGAAGGCCAATGCCGCCTTGTCCTTTGTAACCCATGCTTTTGACTATCTCAGAACCTTTGCTGTAACTGTTTGCTGGGATGGTGGGGATGTCTTGTTCTGTTTCCTCGTCCTTGTAAAGCCAGGATGAAATATCTTCAAGTATGTCATGATCCAGAAGGTGTTTTTTCTCAAAGACGGGCGAGGGTTTGCATTTGATGATTACTGTGTCAGCTACCTCTGTGTGCGGAGTGCCAAATGTCTTGGGAGTGGGTAATAAGCCCACTCAAAAGGTGCCATGAAGGTTGTATTCTCCGCAGCCTTGGTCGCTGAGCTTGATCTTGACCTCAGGTGGTGAAGGTGTTTGTGATGAAGTGGTGGCGATGTTGGCAGGGTCAATGTATGAAGTGGAAGCTGTTGGGGTGATTTGGTTGGTGGCTTTATTGTACGGACAGAAGGTTTGGTTGTGTCCTTCCAGAAAACTACAGTATTGGAAAGGACGAGGATCGGCATAGATAGTGACTTCAGTGCCATTGTGGGGGAATTTGAGACATTGATGGAAAGTGGAGGGGACGGCTTGCATGGCATGAATCCATGGGCGGCCGAGAAGAATGTTATAAGGGAGGTCAAGATCCAGAACCTGACATTTGGTTTCAAGGATTTTCTGTCCCACTTGAATAGGAAGCTTTATGGTACCTTCTGATAGCCTCTCGGTGTCATCATATCCTTTGATTGTTATGCACTCGCTAGCATCCACAACCACATCTGAATACCCCAAGTGTTTTAGCAATTTTAGAGTGCATATATTTAGGCCGGAACCACCATCTATTAGGACCCTTTTAATGGTGTGTTTGTGAATGCGGACCTCGATGTGTAGTGCGTCATTATGTAGGTACTCGGAGGCAGGAAGGTCTTTTTCAGAAAATGTGATATGGTGTGGTGTGGCAATATGGCCGACCATGGCTTGAAATTGATTGACATCCAAGTTTGCGGGAACTTGTGTTTCCAACAAGGCCTTGTCGAGAATGTCCTTGTGGCGGGGTGATGTACGAAGGAGCTCAAGGATGGAGATTTGCGCGGGTGTCTTTCCTAGATGGTCTAGGAGGTTGTATCGAGCAGTGAGTGATGGACGAGCATTTGGACGAGGAGGGAGGGGATCAGATGTGGATGGGGGTGTTGGTTCAGTGGGGGGGGCAGTGCGGATTGAGACACGGCCTCGACGGGTTGTGACAGCGCAATCGGGTGCTTTTGCCCGAATGGTGATTGTGTTGACAGAATGGGATGAGGGTTCAATGCGGCCAACAATAGAGTCGTAGTGTGTGGGCGGTGGAGTGACGTTGTACGCTTGATTGGATGATGAAGCTTTGTTATGGTTGGGTAAGGGATCCTTGTAAGCTCCAAGATTGGCATTTGGTGATGGCTGTGTACTGTGCTCAAGGTTGACAAGATTTTGATCTATTAGGTCTTGGATACAATGTTTTAATTGCATGCAGTCTGTTGTTTTATGACCTGCCACGCGGTGGTATTCGCAATAATCATTTTCATTGTACCATGCTGCCTTGAGGTCATTGTCTTGGCGTGGTCTGACAGGTGGGAGTGTGATTTCTCCTTGTTTGAGACATCGATCGAGAATGTCCTCAATAGGTTCGGCTAACGGCGTGAAATTTCAGCGAGGTTTGCGAAGTTTGTTTGGTCCTCGTTGGTTATTGGTGTTCGCTGCATATGTGTGTGCCGGTGTGTGATTTTGGATATGTTGGACGGCCTTTATATCAGTGACGCCATTGTTCAAATTATTCTTGTTTTTCCCCCAATAACGTGATTTATCATTAGATTGCGTGTTGGTATTGTTGTTGTTGGTGGTGGTGTTAGGATTGGATTTGTGGTTATTATTGTTGTTGTTATTGTTGGACTTGGGATCGTAAAGTTTGATAGAACCTTTGGCAATGAGGGCTCGTTCCACAGTGGTGCCTTTGTCGATAACCTCTTCAAAGGTAGATGCGCACAGAATCTGTAAGTGAAAGCCTAATTCCTGATTAAGATTGGCCACGAACATGGTGACGAGTTGTTTTTCAGGAATAGGCCATGGGAGCTTGCTTGCTAGAGCCCTCCACCTTTGTAGGAAAGAAGCGAAAGCTTCACCGTTCTTTTGTTTGGTGTTACAAAGGTCGGTCATTGACACCTCATGTTCAAAGTTGTAGGAAAAGTGATTGACAAACTTCTCCGCAAGCTCGGGAAATGTTCGAATTCCTGGTGGCAGATGGGCAAACCATTCAGCGGCTTGGCCGCCAAGACTTCTTGGGAATAGTCTCATAAGATACGTGTCATTGTGAGAGACTTCGAGGCAAGCAATATAGAATTCCCTTAGGTGGTCCCTAGGGTCTCCCTTTCCCTTGTATTTGTCAAATTTTGGCGTTTCAAAGTTTTTAGGGAAAGGGGGCATGTGCAAGGTGCGATCAAACGGGTAGGGACAAATATCCTCAAAAGAATAGTATTTGTGTTTGCCCCCAGTTTGTAAGTCATCCACCTTTTGGATTAGGCTTTGCAGCGCGGTGTTGAAATCCTGTGGTTGTTGTGGTTGAAACGCGTAGGGTTGTTGATTGGTGAGATATTGGAGGTGGGGTGGGAGTTGGTGTTGGGGATTGGTTTGGATGAGATGTTGATGTTGCGGGTTGGAGTTTGGATTGAGATGGTGGTGTTGGGGATTGGTTTGGATGAGATGTTGATATTGGGGATTGGTTTGGATGAGATGTTGATATTGCGGGTTGGGGTTTGGATTGATTGGTGTCTGTTGTTGTTGGTATGCGTATAGCTGTGGGAGAACATGTGGTGGTATTTGGGGGTTGGGATTGTGTTGACTTGTGAGATTGACGTTGGGTATGTGGACATTGGATGGGTTGGTCATGTTGTGGGTTTGTTGTGCGAACAGTTGTCGTAGGTATGCAAGGGTGTGAGGGTTTGGTGGGGGCACACTTGTGGAGGTATTAGCTTGTGTGATGTTGCCTTGTATAGCCGTTGTGTTTGAAGCGGAGGGGTTGACGGTAGTCGTGGTGGTGGAGGTGATGACAGGTTGGGAGTGTTGGCAAGAGACACTATATGGATTCATGGTTGTTGTCATTGATGGCAACAAAGGTCATTCCACATATCCGCAAGTCATGATATATCTCTACCGGAAGTCAGATTGAAGATTGTTGTGGTCCGGTGAACAAGAACAGAGCATGTGGCAAGGTCCGACAGATTGGTCCGGATCTCTCAGAGGAAGTGTCTTGGCACAGTGCGGATCTGGGGAAGTCAAGAGGACTATCTTGAGTAGTATATTCCAAGGATTTAGCCTCCGGAGATGGACAAGGAAAAAGATATGAATAGTTGAGTACCGGATTCCTGAGAGACAGTGAAAACAGAGGAAGAACTGACTGACTGAGTATCAAACTACTTTCCGGATGTGTTACAGATGATGATAAAGGTTGCGGAGGCATGAATCATGTTTGGCCGACATAATTGATGATATCTACAAGTATATGCTTGATCCGCATTGCTTGGTGAGCAAGGATTCAGCCGACAGAACTAAGTTTGTAAGAAACTAGACTGTTCCGGATGCCGACTAGAAAGATGATGAAATTACTTGTGCGGATATATATAGAGGATGGATTTAGTTGTAAAGTGTGTGATGTGTAGGAGAGGATATGCGAACAAGTCCAGAATAGAGCAGAAGAAACAAGAAAGATCCGGTATGTGAAAGGACAGCAGACTAAAGAACAGAGGAAAGATGAAGTGCAGCAGATCAGTATACTGAACCTAACCGGAACTGAACTCCAGCATATGCAGATGCTTCCAATCAGTTCAAGACTGTGATTCTTATCACTTTGTAAGACAGTGTGTCTTCTTGTAGGCAGTGAGCCTCTTGTGAGCAGTGTGCTCGGGCAGTGAGCCCTAATTGGCAAGTGCCATTTTTGTAATTTCCTATTCTTCTAACAGAGAATAATTCTTGGGTTAATCACCCCGTGGTTTTCTCCCTTAACAGGGTTTCCACGTCAAAAATACTGTGTCATGTGTTTCTTATTTCATGGTTAATGTTTTGTGTTTGATTTTATGCTGCTTCAATTAAAAGGAAAGTTTAATAAGGGAAATAATTAGGATAACTGATTCACCCCCCCCCTCTCAGTTATCAACAATTGGTATCAGAGCTAAGTTCCTCCTAATAGAGCCTAACAGCTTGAGGAAGATCTGGGATTTCAAATGGATGCATATGGTTTAAGGGAGCAACTCAAGACTGCCCTTGAGGATCTTGAACAGTCAAATTCTGAAGTCAGTGAATTAAAGGAAAGACTCAAACAGGCTGATGAATTCATGAGAGAATTAAAAGACAAATTAAGTCTCTCTATGAAAAAGAGAAAGGAGCTGCTTCAACAGTTGGCAAGACAAAGTGAAGAAAGCAATACAAGTGAGGAATTGACTGAGCAAACCAAGTTATGTGAAAAGTTATCAAAAGAAGTCATTATGTTAAGACATGAAATGGAATCAGGAACTATAAAGTTTACTCAAGAGATTGAAGAAAAAAAGAAAGGCTGAAGACAATCTAAGACAATCTCTTAAAGAAAAATCAGAAGAATGCCACCAGATGGACAGGATTATCAGACACCTTGAATCTGATCTTGAAGATTCCAAAGATAATGAAGGAAAACTTGAGGATCAAATTGCCTCTCTCAAAAGAGACCTTCAAACAGCAAATGAATATAAAGAGAAATTCAAGATAAGTTCTGCTCAACTTGAAGTTCTTCTTGGAAGTCAAAAGAGGACAGATGACAAGTATGGCTTGGGATATGAGAAAGGAGAAAGCTCCGGATCCGGTCAGAAGAATCTTGGATCAGAAAATCCAAGGAGCAGGCCTAGAAGACCTCCGGTAAGACAGCCAAATGCTCAAAGATATCCATCCTTCAATGGATACTGCCACAGCTGCAACCACTTTGGTCACAAAGCTAATCAGTGCAGAATGAGAATGAATCAGATTAATTCATCCTTCTCCGGACAGTGCTTCAACTGCAAAAGGTATGGACACAAATCCCATGAATGCAGAATTATGCAAGTAAACAAATCATTCAAAGGTAGATGCTCTACATGCAATAGAATAGGTCATATGGCTAATCAATGCAGATCAAGGGGATATCAGTTAAATATGCAAAGAAATGTTATTTGCCAAATCTGCAATAGGTCCGGTCATAATGCTAAAGTCTGCAGAAACAAGAATCAGGACAAAAGAGGTCCGGTGTATAATCAGAATCAAGACAAGGGTAAACAAAAGATGAATGCGGATGAAGTTAGGAATCAGATGAGCAAGATTTGGGTGAAGAAAAGCTCAGAGAATGTAGAGGTTGGATCCGCACCAGATTCTGGTGCTGATATTTCTTCCAGAAATTAAAAAGTGAGCTCAGGCTCAGGGGGAGACTCAAAGAAGATTCTGTTCCCCCAGCCAAACAAGTTGTGCCGGATGTGGCACAAGATGCGGATTAAAGGGTTTGTAGATATAAGTCCTGAGATGCTTCAGTCAAGTTTTCAGAGGTCCGCATGGAGTTATGAAGAAGCTGTGTTCGATTAAGTTAGACCTGTTCAGGGAGGTGCTCCGGTATGATAAAGGATTACAAAAAGGTCCGGAGAGATCCGGAAGTGCACGATCTTGTCTTGCGGATTGGACAGAGTGTTTGGGATGTTCTTGTAATATGTTACCTAGATTTATTCATGATTTAAAGATCCGGATGATATTCAGTGATCAGGACTAATCCGGGATACTCCAAGCTGTCCAGACATGGTAAACCGGAATAATGCAGGTGAAGCATTTATTGCAGACAGATATTAGGGTTTGCGGAGCAATATAAGGGATTTCTCAAAAGTTATCTGCTCATTCTACACTTGAGAAGAAGCGAATAGTGGAGCTCTGCAACAAGGTTCATCAAGCACACCAAGGATCTCCTGCCGAAGCTATTGCATAAAGAAATCAATCCAACCACTCCGTGCAAACCGAAGGCGCATAAGGTATTCTTCGTTTTTCATTGCCTCACTGCAAATCTTTGAAGAATGGCTACTCCAAACATAGTTAAGATCTCTGATAGACCTCGCCCCTCATTCAAGAAACATCCCTACAAATCATTGGAGGTAGATTCACTAGGAGCCTTCTCTAGTGTTCCCCACGGAGTCTTACATACTGAAGATATTAGGGTTTACATACACGCAAACATTGAGGAATTTGGGGAATTCAAATTAAGAGACCTCTATCACAAGCAACTGATAGACAATGCTTTTGAGCTCAAACCAGAGTATAAGGGTATCCAGAAGAAACAATTTGAGCAATTCATTCATTTCCCTAGCTTTGAAGAAGATGAATGGGTCCGGTATGTACTAAGCAGGATGCATGACAACTTCCTTTGGCTAGATAGACCCTGTAAGATCACAAAAGAAGCAATTAGAGCAGTAACTGGTCTATACTCTTCCGGGGGGGTACCTATCCTCAAATCTGTCAAGAACAACGTTGTAACTGAGGCCACCGGATCAAAATATGATAAGAGGGCAATGACCATTGAAGATATTTCGGATCCGGATATCAAATATGCATCAATGATAATAGGATACAAGATCTATCACTCCAGCAGGGAGAATTCTGTATCCGGAACTGCAATATACACAGCATATGAAATGCTAAGAAAGAATGCAGATTATGATCTTTGTGAACTACTACTAAGCCAATTGATGGAAAATGTACAGAAAATCAAGAAAGACAAGAAGAACTCCTTTAAGTTTGGTACTCTCATTGTATGTCTATTCTTTTACTTCATGAATGAGCTACCCGGAACAAGTGGATGGGTATGGCAGAATGACAAACCTGTTGCAGTCCAGATAAGAGACTATTTGCATGGACTTGGGGATGCAAAAGCGAGAAATACAGCTCTATGGGGATACTTCAAAAACTTTCAGAGCATGATGCAAGCAAGAGAGAGAATTCCCCAGTCTCTCATTGAGAAATACAAGGACTCAGTATGTTTTATGGTTGACACTGATCAGTGCCTAATGGAGGCAGTGGAGCCAAGGACTGTCTGGATCATGCCCATGGGGTATGAAGTTGATGAACAGATAGTAGAACTGCATGTTCAACACATGCTAAGTCAGCCCAAAGATCCTAAGGCAGAAAGGTTTGGAACCTTTGAGGAGCTGAGCGTGAAATTACATGTAGAACTCAGGGAACCTGAGATTAAGAGAAAAGTAAGAAAAGAAGTAGAGCACATTGCTCAAGGCCTAGGCATCTCAAAAGAGGCACTTGATGCCAGCCGGGAAAAGAGGAGAAAGGCTGAGGAAGAAGAGAAAAGCAAAGAAAGTGCTCCGGTTGGAGCTCCCACCCGGACCAGATCAACAAAGAGATCTGCACCTCCCTCAACCAAAAGTTCAAAACCGGAAGTCCAGGCATCCGGAAAGAGATCAAAGGCAAAAGCCACAAGGGCTTATGGAAGCCAAAAGGATGAAGAGGAGACAGAATCAGATGAAGGAGTAAGAGAAGTAAAGAAACAGAAAAAGAAAGGATCCGGTAAGCCCTCCACAGGCCAAGACAAGGAGGAAATGGCAGAGGTAACTGTTGAAAAGCCCACTCTGTCACTAGAGAGCATAATCAAGTCGGTCACGGTGGATGGAAACCTTCAACCAATGACTGAATCCTATGATGACTTCAGTGAGGCAGACCAAAAGACTCTGCAGGAAGCCACAGTTAAATATCTGAACACATACAATAAGGCTTTCATTGAGATCATATCTCTCATTCCTAAAAGCCTAGAGAAGGAAATGGAAGTAAGAAAGAATAATGCTCATGCCAAAGATCTTGAGATCCGGGAGCAGATAGCTATTCAGCTATATCCTCAAATTGATCCCAAGACAATGAACATGATCTTCAAGGACTGCAGAGATGAGTTCAGAAGTAAAGCCAGGATGAATCAGCTCATGCTTGGTGAGACTGACAAAGTGGCACAAGAGACAGAAGAGATCCTCCGGAAGGCCTTCAAAAGGTTCAATCTTCCTGTTGTAGAGGACTTAGGTGCAGAAACAGCTGCTAATTTGGAATCTTCTGTTCCGGAAGAAGTGAGCCATGAACAGACAAGTGAGGACTTGGGACCCTCTGCTCCAGAAGAAGTGACCCATGAACAAGCAAGCATCTCTCCTCCGGTTTCCCCTACAGTCTCTGGATCCAAAGAAGAAGAGCAATTGCAGGAGAAGGAAGCAGTGGTGACAGACAAAGAGGTTGACAGTTCTAAGACTGCAGAAGAAAAGAAACATCTGTCTCCGGCAAGAGACACTGCACAAACTGTTCAACAATTTTTGAGCAAAGAAACTCTAGAGATTGATGAACCGGAGCTTCTAAAAGGTCCATTTGATTTTGACTCTCTCTCTCCGGTACAAACAATGAAGATAGCTTCATTTGCAAATGCCAAGGCAAATGAAAAGCTCCTGAAGTCTCATATGGAAGACTGTGAGTTGATAGAGGCTGCTTCCGGAGTACTTGTAAAGATCATGCCATCAATCCAGATAGATCCGACAGCCTCCACTTCCGGTAATCTAAAAACCTTAGTCAGCAGTATTGATACACATTTTAATTCTCTAGAAAAATCAGCTGAAGAAAAGGTCCGGAAGGAATTTTTGGATAAGAGATTTTCTGAAATATTAGAATTAATCTCTAAGGATAGGAAGATTGTAAGCATTGGAATAAAGAGCTTAGAAAATGCTCTTAAGGATGGCGGTGACATATACAAATTTTGTATATCTTGGTCAAAGGCAACAGCAGCAATTGACAAGAAAATAAAAGAGGAACAGGACAAGCTTCAAAGCTTATCTCAAAGTTTTGATCCTCTCTCTTCCTCTATAATAAATCAAGAATGTCAGACTATTGCAGTCTTGAATGAAATAAAGAATCTTGAGAAGGAGAGGAAGAACATTACCAACCGGATGGGAGAACTTAGAAGGATTATAGTCCCTAAGTTGGAAACTATGCATGAGGCCATCAGTGATGCCCAGACCACCGCCCATACAAAAGATCCGACAGATCTCAGGCGGGCAGAAGCTTTTGCATTTTTGTTGAGTGGTCACATTTCAATCTTGGACAGAATGAAGCTAAGTTGGGCTACTGAAATGGTTCAACTACAGACATCCTTTGCAGACATTCTGCAGTATATGTGAGTATGTAAATATGCGGCTATATATAGAAAATTTTTGAAAATTTTGGTGTGCGGACCCTACCCTTTGCCATTGATGTCAAAGGGGGAGTGAGGAGCAGTGAAAAATGAGGAATCCAACTCAGGGGGAGTTCCGGAAATTGTATATAAAGACAGAGCATCAGCAAAGGGGGAGCATAGTGTAAACACTTAGTCATTTTTCACTAAGTGTTGCCATCAATGCCAAAGGGGGAGATTGTTGGCAAGAGACACTATATGGATTCATGGTTGTTGTCATTGATGGCAACAAAGGTCATTCCACATATCCGCAAGTCATGATATATCTCTACCGGAAGTCAGATTGAAGATTGTTGTGGTCCGGTGAACAAGAACAGAGCATGTGGCAAGGTCCGACAGATTGGTCCGGATCTCTCAGAGGAAGTGTCTTGGCACAGTGCGGATCTGGGGAAGTCAAGAGGACTATCTTGAGTAGTATATTCCAAGGATTTAGCCTCCGGAGATGGACAAGGAAAAAGATATGAATAGTTGAGTACCGGATTCCTGAGAGACAGTGAAAACAGAGGAAGAACTGACTGACTGAGTATCAAACTACTTTCCGGATGTGTTACAGATGATGATAAAGGTTGCGGAGGCATGAATCATGTTTGGCCGACATAATTGATGATATCTACAAGTATATGCTTGATCCGCATTGCTTGGTGAGCAAGGATTCAGCCGACAGAACTAAGTTTGTAAGAAACTAGACTGTTCCGGATGCCGACTAGAAAGATGATGAAATTACTTGTGCGGATATATATAGAGGATGGATTTAGTTGTAAAGTGTGTGATGTGTAGGAGAGGATATGCGAACAAGTCCAGAATAGAGCAGAAGAAACAAGAAAGATCCGGTATGTGAAAGGACAGCAGACTAAAGAACAGAGGAAATATGAAGTGCAGCAGATCAGTATACTGAACCTAACCGGAACTGAACTCCAGCATATGCAGATGCTTCCAATCAGTTCAAGACTGTGATTCTTATCACTTTGTAAGACAGTGTGTCTTCTTGTAGGCAGTGAGCCTCTTGTGAGCAGTGTGCTCGGGCAGTGAGCCCTAATTGGCAAGTGCCATTTTTGTAATTTCCTATTCTTCTAACAGAGAATAATTCTTGGGTTAATCACCCCGTGGTTTTCTCCCTTAACAGGGTTTCCACGTCAAAAATACTGTGTCATGTGTTTCTTATTTCATGGTTAATGTTTTGTGTTTGATTTTATGCTGCTTCAATTAAAAGGAAAGTTTAATAAGGGAAATAATTAGGATAACTGATTCACCCCCCCCCTCTCAGTTATCAACAGGGAGATGTTAGCAGTGGATGTGGAAGTAGTAGATGTGGTAGCGGTTGAGGTTGTGGATGTGGTAGATACGTTAGGTGTTGACGTTTGAGAGATGGTGGGTTGGGTATGTGACGTAGATGCTTGGGTATTTGATGGGGTTGGGACAACTGTAGAAGTGGATGGTTGTGATGATGTTGTGACGGGGGGAAGTTGAGCGCCAAGTTTGAGAAGATGGTCAAGATATCTCTTTGGATCCGATCTTAGGACTTTATCAAGTAGGTCCATATTATCGGCATCTTGCGTGAAAGTCAAGACATCTAGATCATCTTGGGGTATGATGGGGACATTTTGTGGTGGGGGTGGGGTTGGTGTTGGTGCTTGTGGTAGGAAGTGAAAAGGGTCATTGGTGCCAAATGGGGGGATGAAGGAATATGTAGGTGGATTGTATGTCTGATAAATGGGTATGTTGGTAGTGTCGGTGTTAGGCATGCCAAAGGGCCATCGTTCCGCCATTTCTTGATTTCTTTTGTGTTGTGATCTTGTGGTGGGCATACACGTATGGATTTGATTTCTAGATGTGGGATGAGGTGGAGACCTTAGAGAATCGAATTGATTGTGTTGGACCCAAAGATGGATGTGGTTGTGAGATGTAGTAGAGGGATATGATGAAGATTGATATGTTTTCCAAAGGTTTTACCCTAAGGGTGATATGAATGGGTGATATTGATTTTTGCACAAATTTTGGACCAAAGATGTATGATAAGAAAGGGATTTGGGATTGTGATGTTTTTGATTAGGTTGGTGAGGATGATGTTGTTGATGTTTTTGAGCTTTGGGACAAGATCTAGATATTGTTTTGGCACAAAAGGATGATGATTTTCTTTGTTTGGGGTAGACTAATGACCTTACACAAAGAGAGGTGATTTATTTTTCTTGAAAGGTAGACTAGTGACTTTTCAAGGAAAATGTGATGTTAATGATAAGATCTAGATCTAACTTTGGCTCAAAAGGGGTGACAAGCTTTGATTGATGGTAAGGTCTTGATTTGGATTTGTTTTGAAATGATTTGTCTTGGACCAAGGAGATATGCAAAAGGACTGAATGGGGATGGATAGATATGTATTTGGGCTGACTATGATGTATCAAAGGGGTCCAACAATGGTGATGATTGATCCTCTAAGGTCAAAATAGAAGGTGTAATTTTGGAAGACTTTTGAAGAAAGTGACTGGACTGCTGGCGTATTTCTGTGAAATGGATATGGATTATGGCAGAGCAGAAGGTGTAGATCACAACAAAATAGGTCTCTGTCTTAGGCACATCAATCTAAAAATAGCGTCAATCCACAGGTGTAAAGGCGCTACAATCAAACAGATATGGCGCTAAAATAGGGAAACGATTTTCAGATGGCAAGTTTTTGGATTCCTGATGGGAAAATTCTTGGTTTTGTCTGCTGGAATCTGATCAACTGGACTGGTCTATCTCAGGCACGTGAATCTAAAAATAGCACCAATCCACGGGTGAAATGGCGCTATAGTCAGACAGATATGGCGCTGAAACAGGGAAAACAGAATTCTGAAGGTAAATTTTGGATTTCTAATGGGAGAATTTTGGATTTGTCTGCTGGAAATTTGATCAACTGGACTGGTCTGTCTCAGGCACGTCAATCTAAAAATAGCACCAATCCACGTATGAAATGGCGCTATAGTCAGACTGATATGGCGCTGAAACAGGGGAAACAGAATTCTGACGGCAAATTTTTTGGATCTGTGTGTTTGGGATATGATAAACTGATGTTATTATGTCTCAGGCACGTCAATCTCAAAATAGCGCCAATCGACGGGTGAAAAGGCGCTATAGTAAGACTGATATGGCGCTGAAACAGGGTTTTGACAAATTTCTGAAGGCAAATTGTTGGATTTCTTGGACTGTGATCAACTGATTTGTTTTGTCTTTTGGCAATTTGTTTGTGAAAAAATCAGAGCACTTTAACACACATTTGAACGCATAACAAGCAATGATTTTTGTTTGTGAAATGATATGACTTTGTTTAGATCAAACACATTTTTTACAACCTATGGTGAGATTGGGACAGTATTTGTTGAATCCCCTAGCTGCACCTATTCAAAGCGGGTAGCTCCAGGATCTTGGTAGCACCGGCTCCTCCTTACATTTGCACACACTTCTCACGCATACCAAGATCTGGGTTTCTTATAAGGCTTGACCCTCTCCAAACCTTTAGATTATCCCTGCTACCTCGGCTAAGAACCACATGAATCGGGGCCGCTTCAAGGGTTTTGCCCTCTGCGTCAACAAATAGAAGGATTTTGGCTTTCTAAACAATGGCTCTTAGTAAGGGCATCCGTTCAGGTGGTTATACGTGTGGCAGCACTACTCTCCATTATGGAGTCTCCCAGCCTCCAAGGGTTGCGCCTTGGAGGGTTTATGGGGAGGTTGGCTGTCGGTATAACAAAACAACACCTGTCGCTTGAGACTTTCGTCCCAAACGCCTTATTTTATATAGCGGCTCGGAAGAGCTTGGCTTTAGCTCGTTGCCGCTTGGGTCGTTCCCACCTTTCGAAGCGGGGTGGCAGGCCCTCTAGGGATCACAAAAGCGATACAATCATGAAAACACTTTTGATCCCCAAGTTCATACAAAGATGCCAGGGGAGAGCATACGTGTTCCCTATGATTATACCACACTCAACATGGTTCAATTTTAGATCTTTGGATTAGATGGGGGGTGATTAATGCAAAGTGTTGTGAGAAGTTTTTGATTCCCAAGATCACCAAAAGGTGCGAGGGAAGAGCATACACCTCTCACGCTACTGGACACAATCACAAAAACACTTCACACAAGTATTTAAATGGTCTTGATTAGATGCGTGAAAATGCAATTTTGTTGTTCTTTTTATCCAATGAAGTATGCAATTTGTTGTTCTTTTTATAGCCCAAATTGAAGTGTTTTGATTGTTTGTTTGTTTGCACAGAAAAAGAAGTATGTTTTAGAGCACCAAAGATAAATGTTATCACACACACTTCAATCAAAAGAGTTGTGGTTAATTTTAGAACACCAAATTGAAATGACAAAGTAAACAAGGGTTCTTTTTTAGTTTCCAAATTGAAGTGTTTTGCTAACTAATTAACAAACCATCCTGCAAAAGATTTCGTTAGTACCCGCAGCACCTGCAACAAACAGAAAAATAGCGCTAAAACAGATATGTACAGGCGCCACTGCGGGCAGAACAACCCGACTTACGTGAAAATAGTGCCAAACTGGAAGATGGCGCTAATTAATACCTAAGATAGCGCTAATAAAATAGAAGGCGCAATTACAAAGGATAGCGTCAATAAACGCTAGTTTAGGCGCTAATTCCTATGATGGCGATAATACTGAGAATTTAAGGCGCCATTGCGTAATGTTTTCTGAATCTGAGAAGACCAACGATAGCGCTAATCTGAAAGATGGCGCCAAAACGCGGCTCCGAATTAGTTTGGTTGATTCTCTCAAAATTTCGCCATAACCCCCCCTTGTAATTCCTATTTTTCCTGCAAAACAGAGGACAGGCAACACAGAAAACAACAGGAAAAGCAGAAAACAGACGTGAGTATGGTTAGTATGCAAGATAAGCTCGCGCAGAAATAGCGCCAATACATAGATAGCACTGAAATCCGTCAGTTATGGCGTCGCTACGACGGATGGATGGCGCTGATCCTGCAAAAAGTTGAATACTAACACAACAACTCACAAACAAAGATTAGATTGGACCTTGCGGGTCCCACCGGGCGTGCGAATGTAGATTAGAGAAAAGCAATAAGGTAAAAACAAAACCAAATGTAAACAAAACATAAGATTATACCTCATGCAAAACCTAATCCCATCAAGGGAAAGAGGAGCCCTTGCACCCAAGAGAGGCTCCCAAGACCAAGATTTATCCCTAGACTATTGATTCAAATGTGAAATGCCTTCTCAAATGTGCAACTCACTATAAGCTCAAGTGTGATTTTGGCATGGTAACTTTGCATGAAAATGGATGATGAAAATGACTTGTGAGAGGTTGTATTTATAGACTTTTTGAGAGGATTTTGATCCAAGGGTGGAGATTGATTGGAGAGATTAATGGTGGAGGATGAAAGTGAGGTGGAGGGCCTAGATTTGATCTTGGAAGATGGATGGTTAGGAAAAAAAGTAAATCTTTTATTCATTTTTGGGAAAGGGGTGAATAAATGAGGTTTGGTGAGATGGATTATTTGTAAATTAAAAATTCACAAAGGGAGGGGTAAAATGAATTAAAAATTCATTTGGGGAAGAGAGTTATGACATGTGTAAGAGGAGTAAATGTGATGTGTGATTTATTTGAATTTTAAATTTGAGGAATGTGGAGAGAAGTGCTAATGGGGATTTGACTTTCTTAATTAGGGTGATTAACCTAATTAATATGGCTGGAATAAATTAGTAGAGGGATTAGAGGGGGGTTAAGATTAATTAATTATTGATTTAATTAATTAATCCTAAGGCTAGGATGGGATAGGCTAGAGTAGGCAATTAAATAATAGCTATTTAATTGTCTAGGGTAGGGATAGGCTAATTAGTAGGTTGGATTAATTAGTTAACATGGTTTTAACTAATTAATTGGATTTAGGGAAAATGGGAAATTAATTTAATAAATTTTGCATATTTATTAAATCACTTTGGCTAAGGTTTGGACTATTGAATTAATAAAATTAATTCAATTTTGGGATAAAATAGTGTGGATTTGGAAAATGAACGGGGTGATTAATTAAATAAAAATTTAATTAATTAGTTGGAAAGGGAATTGGTAAGTTTAGGGATGTCTGGAGTCAGTTTGGTGGTCGAGACATTTTTAGGTGTCTACAGGGTCAATCCTTGCTTTCGAACCTAATTCAACAAGGACAATATAAATTACATCGTTATTAATTTAATTAACCTAGAGCAATTTTATCAGTTTAATGAAGACGTCATTTTAGTCCAACTTGGAAACCTAGTAAACTATCCAAATGAAGTTAGTATAACATGTTTCCGTAATCTAGTCTACAAAGAAATTAGGAATAATGTAAAGGATGCAGTGATAACTCTGATTGATAGAAAATGTGAAGAAGAACAAATTGATCGAGCTTTGTGGAAAAAAATATTTTAAATTATAGAAAACATGAAGAAGAACAAATTGATCGAGCTTTGTTGAATTTTTTTTAAAATTATAGAAAACGTGAAGAAGAACAAATTGATCAAACTTTGTTGAAAAATGTTTTAAATTATAGAAAACATGAAGAAGAACAAATTGATCGATCTTTGTTGAAAAATGTATAGTTAATCTATTTGACTGATCTACCAATTTAACTGATGTTACATAGGTAATTTAACACCAACCCAGTAAAGTTTTGATCAAAATTAGTTTTAGTATAATAAACGCTAATCACGCCCATGAGGCGTTATGCTGCCAAATTTTTCTAGAATTTAGGGTTTAGCTAGGTTAGTGAAATTTAACCTTGCGTAGGATTAAATTATTATTTTTTCTGGTTAACGACATTAGGTTTTGATAATAAATTGTATTTTTCTCATGCACTAGAGTTTGGCTTTTTGACTTACGTCAAAATCCTATCATTCACATAGCTTAACTTAGGGTTTCAATTGTTGATCCTAACCCTATTGGCGATATTATCCATGTCGCATCAACCCCTTAGTTGTCCATTGCGAAACGGTATGCACAAGTGAATGCATTACCCCACATTCAACTGTCATGTTTATGCCTTATGTGTAACACCACTGAGCACGCTTATGCATGCGAGGGTGTTTCTAGGGAAGCACAGTAAAATTTTTGATATTTTGTGCCATGACCACATGACAAATGTGGACATGACATGTGTGATGCGTGTCGTGACCGCATGGGAAATATGGGCATAACAAGAAGAGAAAAAAGAGAACACTGCACGCGAGGAAACATATCACCATGAAAACACTTGAAGAGAACATACTAGAAATGAGGAAACACCTAGATCTGAAACTCCTGCAGACTTGATCGCAATGTTAGTACAAAGAATTAAAATCTTGGAAGTAGAGCAAGCCACTCCTGAAAGAAGGTAGAAATCTCATGAACAAGACTAGGGGGGATCTCAAAATCCCCCCAATCTCAATTATTATTCATGAAATGCTAGCAACAACACATGTCTAAATGGGAATCCTCCTATTCAGAACAATCAAACAAATCTGACAATGGGTTATCAAAACCCACCTACAGGGTTATTACTATCAACCCCACAATCTCAAAGTGTCTTTCTAGGAACATATCTCAAATATTTGAAAGAACCTTTAGACCAAACATAAGAATCTTGCAAACCCTTGATACCATCACGAGGTAATCATGGTTAAATGATCCAATCAAACCCTCAATACCATCACAAGGTAAAAACAAGTCAAAATGTAGTCAAACCCTAGGTCAAAACCCTAAATCTAGTTAAGTTTAGCAATCACGCAAACTACCTCTACCTTGGCTCACGAATGTGCCTAGGAGTGAGAGGAGAGTGGGTGAGGACTATCTATGACGAGATTGAAGAGATCAATCCAAGAACACAACAAGAAAAAAATTTTCTACCACAAGGAGACCCATTCATCCTCTTATTGTTAGAAGAAGCTAGACAACTCCAAATATAATAAGAGCTCGTTCAACTCATAGAAAGATAAGAGGACATAAATGAACAAAACCACTTACCCACACAGAGGTGGAATATAAGAAACCCCAACAGGAGAAGAGAAACTAGTGACCCTTTAGGTCATAGGGTTATCTCAACTACCACTTCAATCAAATGAAATATTCAACTTAGCACACAACAACAAAGACCACAATACTTGTCGACCCCTCTCCACAAAGTCCAGCTCTCCAACAAGCCAGACCCCCATTGTGTCTCACCTGTGCTCAACTGGCTACTTCCATGTGAGCAAGAATGACATGGTGGATTGCCCTATGGCAAGGAGGGAAGGGTCTGTGTGCGTGCCAAAATCTGACTTGACAGCCCCAAGTAACTGAAGTCACGATTTTGAGTGTACAGAACCAAGTCCTTTGAATTGTGTAAACCTACAAAAAATAAAGATAATGACCAAAAAATGAAAATTAACAAATTTGTAGGGTGCCAAAGTGCCCTCTACAAAAAAAATTAGAAAAATCTGTGCAAGTATGGAATTGGAGGCCATTCGGCCATACAAACCTTATGTGAGGGGTAATTTTTTTAAAAAAATTCACTTTACTAAAAATGCCAAACAAAAGGGCTATTCTTACTATCTTAGGCCTTCTAGACTCAACAACATGGTTTGCTTGGCTCCATGATGAACTATTGGCATAGCTAGGCGAAAAAATTGCTCAAAACAGGAAGGGTTTTGCTAGCATGGCTCTAATACCATGTTGGAGCAGCCAAGATCATCTAGCAATAACTAGAATCACTTCCACAAAGCTATAAGCACATAATAAGACAAAATAATATATTCAAGAGCTAATTAGAATGTACATAGATGCCTTGCATAAATAGGCATGAGAGAGAAGGTAGGATGGTTGAACACAACAACTGACTAACCTTCCTAAGATGTGACACTTATGAGCTCAAATGACAAATGCTCATGCAAGTGGAAAGTAAACATGCAAGAGGTGTCTCAAAAGCATGAGGACACATGTCTTCACCACATGAGGTGAGAAAAACTCCTTAAAAAGTCCCTATGTGGACTTGAGAAGTGTGAATAAGACGTTCAACTAGGTAGACTAAAAGTTAACTAGTTAGATAAAGTCATTATTTACACTAATACCCTATACATTGGATCTAATGATCTAATTCCAAGAAATTGTTGAAATGTTTTTATTTGTAGTGAAATTTATGTAATATGGAAAATGTCACTCCATAAAAATAATAGAAAAATAAATTAATTGTTTAAAAATAAAATAAATAATAGCCAATGATGGCATGGTTCGGTGGTTAAGTCGTTCGGTTGTAGTGGCGGCCACCAGAGTTCAAACCCCCGCTGGGCCAACGAGCTCGCAAGGCTTTACGCCTTCGCTGGGCCAATGCGCTCGCGGGTTTGAAGTGTTCTTCCTAGGGGATGAGGTCCCCCAGTTGTGGCCTCACCGGTTCATTGCTCCAGGCAAAAGCATTCACGTGGACCCGGAGGGCGTGTCGCACCAGCGTCGCCGGTCACGTTAAAAAGTTTACCAGGCGCATTTTTAAAAAAAAATAATAAATAATAAATAATTCTTTAAAATTACAACTTGAGTCTACATAGAAAATGACGTGCAACTCATTAATTTAAATCATCCTTAAATTCTTCACCATTTGTTCCATATAATTGATACAAATTGAAAATACTAAAAAATATTACTTTTGAGTGTATCACTTAGGCTAAAATGTGGGACGCACTATTGTATTGTCACCCAAAGTCATTCCACATATCACCTCATAGGGAGTGGTTTTTTATTCCATATGAAAACTATAGTTGTGGAAAAGTCTTCAAGTGGGTGATAATAAATTTCACAAAATTATTGGTCATGGGAGAATTAAGCTTAAATTCAAAGATGGAAGAGTCAAGACTCTCTTTGGTGTGTTTCACATGCCAGGTTTTGCGAGGAACTTATTACCTATAAACAAGATGAATGATGGAGTCCATGTTGTTTTCTCTATAGAAGGTTGCAAATTGGTGATAGGAAATTTGGTGTTGGCAAAGGGGGTCCCAACCTATTATCTATAAGCAAGTTGAATGATGGAGTGCATGTTGTTTTCTCTAAAGAAGGTTACAAAATGTTGAGAGGAAATTTGGTGCTAGAAAAGGTGGTCCAATATGGGACCCTATTCAAACTTTATGCTAGTACCATATGTGGTGGATGTGTTTCCCCCATGATTATGGATGCCTCAAGCTATTATTATGGCAATATATTGGACAACAAGGAGACTATAAGTTATCCTTGGAAGGACTTAAGTTATTGTGCTTACAATGCTTTAGGTAAGGAGAAAAAATGTTGCTCTAGAAGGATATCTCAAGTCATCACCCTCATGATACATTGGAGGGTGGAGAGTCAAGTTGGTGCTAAATTCTTTCCTCAAGTTATTGCTATAGCAACACCTTGGATTGCATGAACTCAAAGTACTATGGACAAAGGAGAGGATTTTTTGTGAAAGTGAGACTGTTTGGATAATTTTGGATTGTAGATTTGTATTCATCTAATTTTTTAATGTAATTTTAATAAAATGACACCTAATTTTGAGTGTGTATGATAAAGTTACATATAGTTCTTGGGAGTTTCAATGTTTAGGTACCTAAGTTAGGTGTTTCCCAAGTGACATCTTTACGAATGGGGAGATCCCTAGGTGTCACCATAGCAACACTTAGATTTTTAAGGAGACATAAAAACATCACCATAGTGATAGCTTATGGTTCTAGGAAGAAGAGATAGGAAGGTGTCACCTTGTCAGTAAACAAATTTATCACTATGCTAAATATCTTTGAAAGTTAACTATATGTGCCTAAAAGGCAATGAAATTCATACCAATAGTTGGAAAATTTGTTATTATCTAATAACTCTCTTTTGTATTGAAAGGGACAGCTGCCTCATATGATAGAAAATTCATATTTTGAGGTATTTTTAATCCAAAAATACCAAAAGGATTAAAGAAAAAGAAATGAATGAAAGATTCAAGAGAAACCTAGACAACAAACATACGAGTATTAACTTAGGTTTATTGCAAGCATGAAAATTGGTAATAACTAACACAACTATAGAAGAAAAGGCACTACTTTTATTGTAGTTACCTAAACAATAATGAGTGTAACAATATTGAATGAAATGAATCATGCAAATATTATCCAACAAAAGACAAGATAGTTAACAATAGTACAAATTTTAGGTTACCAAAAAAGAACTATATATATCTTGAAAAATTTGCACATTTTATAGAATATGTAATGAAAGACTAATTGTTTCCATATGGGATACTTAGGATTGCAAAGATTGTCATTAACATAACATATGAGATATTAACATCAAAAAGAAGACACAATAATCACATTATCAAAACACTTATTATTGTTTTGCTAGGTTGTGCCACTCCAAAATCCCTTGTACAAAGTATGAGAGTCGAAAAGTCCTTTCAAGTACCACTAAATCTCATATATATAAGATTTGCCCAATAACCTATTTGTAACTAACTTTTATTTATAGCTTATAATAATAAAATTAAAAGAGCATTTATTTTCCATCATAAAGTCATAAATAAAATAGGTCATTATTAAGTCACATAAAATGACTTAATTTACAATTTTGGAAATAAAACATTTTCTTAAAACAAAGAAATGTCTTCATTATCATTTGGTTGGGGTGTCTTCTTTAGAAGTTTTTAATTTCTCTAAAGATGAAGATAAACCTTTGTAAATCCTATATTGTTTCACCATTGGTTCCAAATTATCTTTGTTTCTGGGATTGTAGCGTTGAGAAGGTGATGTTTCCAAATCATCAATATTTCTTCTATTTCTTGTCTTCCCAACTAGTGCAAACAAATATTGATGGAAGATACTTGTTGCATTGGATATGATGGATAGCTTCTTCATTATATTAGCAGTGACAATTTCTTGGAAATCACATCTTTGAAATTCTACTTAACGGTCTAGACATCCTCCAAAATAGAGTCATTTTCCTTCAATATATTGACCTCCAGAGCCATGCATCCTACAATAATTTCATACTTAATATATTCATCCTCTTTCAAAAGTTTATTTAGTTCAATTGTGTCTTGTTTAATAACCATAATCTTCCATTCATTACTCCTCACCCATACCACAACATTATATTCCTCGGATTTTATCACAATCTTCTCAAAAATTAACATTTTGATATCAATCTTGGGCATTTCTTCAATATCTCTAGCTGCAAGTTGCCATACATGTTTCTTCTTTCCTAATTACCTAAATTTCATCTTTTAACTCTTTTGTTTTATCTTTATCCTATTGATATAATTTAATTGATTCTTCAACACACATAAGCTCATCTATCATGAGTTGTTCAACCCATGCTTCAAAAGGTCTCCCATATGCCTAATATTTACTTATCTTCTCCATCGTATATGTATCAACAAGCTTTATATTCATTCCATCTGAGGTTGATGGTCCACTGAATCACTAAGTTGATGTATCCAAAATTAATTTTATATATGATGTTAGCACTAGTACATGTTCTTCAAGCTACTCTCTGGTAGCCTTTTCTTTCTCTATTTTGTGCACAAGTGCAATTGAGACCCATAAGTTGTCAATATCTCCTTCATGTGTTAAAGCACCAAGATAAACCTTGGAGATTTGATTACCATTTTCAGTCACTTCTTCTTCTCCTTTGTCACTAGTATGTTTAGTTAGCTCTACATACTGATTTCTAGATGAGTCAATCATTAGTCTGAAAGCAATTTGAGCCTTTTTAGATTTAGGGGTGGCTCCATGTAGTAACTTAGTTACTATATCAAAGTTTGGTTCAATCACTTCCCTATATTTTCTCTTTTTACACACTAAATCCTTTAGCCATTAGGAGGAAGAGGGAATTTTTGAAGGACTGAAATTAGAGGTAGAGGTGATAGGAGGTAGGGTAGCTTTTGGAGATGAAGGTACAGAAGTGTCATCTTGGTTAGAAGATGGAGGAGGAGACATATGAATAATATTTTCTAGACATGGAGAGGGTGGAGGTGTCAAAGGAGTAATTATTTGGGATGAAGATGGGTTTATCTCAGGTGGAGTGGTAGTATCTTCTTGTTGTGTCTCTTTTTCAGTATCCTGAGAATCTTGGGGCCTTTTTATTTGTAAGTTAGCTCAAGTCCCAAAAACATCTTGGGCACATGAGATTTTTAAATATGCTCCCTTTTTAAAATCTTCCCCATCTCCTCCACTAGTTGTAATTGACCTTGTTCTATATACATTGACGTTAGTTATATATGGAGGTACCCCAACTAATTTTTCTACTTGTTTTTTGCCTTTAGATGAAGCACCTTGAGGCTTAGTAGCAATATGTTAAGCTTTCTTAGTGTCTATCTATTTCTTGGATTTGCTTAAAACAAAGAAAGAACTCTCCCTTATATTTTTTATCTCTCTATCACTCCAATTGATAGGTGTAAAAGGCTAGAATTGAAGAGTGTCTGAATACAACTTTTTCAACCATTTTAGAACCAACATCTTCTAACCCTTCTATATCCCATGCCAACTCGTAATATTTCATTTATTGCACTATGATCCTCAACCAATCTCTTCTTCTCACTTCAAATTCATTTTCGCAATCTTCCCAATAATCCTCTAGATAAGGATGATGGAAGTATTTTGCCCCTAGGTACAAATCATCTTTTGCATAATTTTTACTAGAAAATGAGTACTCAGACTATGATGATGCATAGTAAATTTTACCAATAATATCTCCACATTCTAGGCCTCTACTAAGGATGGGCATGTATAATAAGATAGGCTTATAGGAAATGGTTGATGGTGGTAGATTCATGATATAGAAATTCAACATAGTTAATGTTGTAGATTCTCTTACTACGCTAGTGAGCATGGCGAATTATGTTGGTGCAAAGAGGCTCAAGCCACAGGCCTAGCCTCTTCTAGCACTTGATTTATTTTTTTATTTTATCTTTATGTCTTTTCAATATAAATGTCAAGTGGGAGAATGTTAAGATCAAGTATGATATTCACATTGCAAATTCCAAGTCTTATAACTTGTATTTAATTATGTACAGTAAATAATGCCCAAACATCATAGAGTGGGAAAAAATGGTATTCCCATTTGAGGGCGGGGACATTTATTTATTTATTATTTACTCTCTAGGATATTTGAGATATTGTGTAAGAAGGCATTGAATATGGAGGTTACATTGAAAAGGTCAAAATTAAGAGTTGTAGAGCATCTTCCCAAATTAGATTTATGATAAAGCATTGAATACCCTCATGGAGAACCTAGATTTAGAAAATTGGCTAGTTTGACCATTATGATGGATTATATGATGTGTAAGAGAGGTGTAAGAGGGGTTACTTTATATCCTAATGTGCTTGACCATGACTATGGGGGTATTAGATTTTTCTATGGCTAATGGTTTTGACTCATAGTTTTGGGATACCACTTATTGGTTTCCCATTTTTGATATTTCTATATAATGGAGGAATGGGATAGAGGTTTGTAAGATTATTTTATAAGTTATCTTATGCTACAAGATTATTGTTAGAGTGATAAGTTGATTGTATTAGTTTACACATTTATTTTAATTAATACAAGCTTGGATCTCATTGGTGGTGGAGTTTTTCCTGCAAGGGTTTCTTCACATATATATGGTGTTCATATGCTTTGCATATTTTAAGTTTGATTCTCCATTGTCACATTAATATTATATGGTTAATCACATGCTTAATTGACTAAAATATTTAATTGTTAATGTTCTCATTATGTTTTTCACCCTATAATCAACAAGGGCTTGGTGAGGAAAATATTCCTCTTACAAAATGGAATTTGGTGAGCTATTCTAAAGAGAATGCCAATGCAAGCCTTAAATATATTCTTCAAAACCTAGCCCTTGGGGCTAAAATTGTTTAAAAGTTTTTCAATAAGGTGGATCTACTATGGAGTAGTTTGTTACATAGAAAACTTATTTGAATGAGGATTCTCTACTCTCCTTTTTGACAAAGGAGAAAATAAAGGTAGGCTCAAAGAGATGGAAATTAATGGTAATGACTCAAGACATCATTTCTAGAAAACTATCTTGAATTATTAGTGATGAAGTCGTAGATTTTTGGGAGGAATCTTGAGTAGGTAAGGCCCATTTGGTAAGTTAGTTAAATATAGATGAAATTCATGTACCTATATATTGTAGAACTTGGTCTTTAAAGTCCAAGACTATTGGGATGATTTGGTCTATGATAGAATAAAAGTGTGGAAAGAGGAAATATTTTAAGGATTATTGTATAGTAGTTCATTAGTGGAATGTGTAGGTTGAATAATTAAATCTTATACACCCCCAATTTTAGATAGGGAGAATTTAGTTTACTAGACTAGAAACTCAAAAGTTGTGTATGATGTTAAATATGGTTACAAAATGCTAAAATCTTTGTCATCCCCTTTGGTATTTGATTTTATAATAGATGTGATATAGAGTAATGTGGTTCCTCCTGAGTGCAATTCATTTACGTGGCTGGTAATTAAAAACAAAATCCTTTTTTATAATTTAATGAAAATAAATTTATATGGCCCATCAAGGTGTCCTCTTTGTGAAGAGGAGTTAATAATGGATCACTTCCTAATTCATTACAATTATTCTTCTACTATGTGGCCATGGCTCATCTCTAAGCTTAATGTGCAATGGGTTTCTCTAGCAATTGTTAAACAACTTATATGTAGTTGACCTAGACATAACCCTAACTTGAAAAGGTTGTGGCAAGAAATAGTGCTATCTACTCTATGTGGGATATTGTTCAAAAGGAATAGGTAGATTTTTATAAATCAAGTACTTAACGAGGAATGTTGCTAACTTAAGATAACGTCTATTATAAAAGAGTTTCCTTGAGAATTGAATGTGAAGAATTTGAATAAGCTATCCAACTTTTAAATAAGCATTATCGAGAATTAGAGATTCAAATGTTCCTCACCCATTGATGGGCTAATAGCAAACAATAAAATTAATCAAAGAGAGAAATGGAAGGTGATGAGTGAAGGGGCTAAGTTAAATTTTGATTGAATAGTGAAAGAAAATCTGGGAGTGGTTAGTGTTGGGTTTGTAATCATGGATTCATTAGGTGATTAACTATTGGGTAGTTCTTTGCATCTAGGAACTAAAACTAATAATGAGGTAGAGTGGGAGGCTCTACTAGAAGGCCTCAAAGTGGCTTTTGTGGCTAGGCAATGTAGGCTTGATGTTGAAAGTGATTTAAAAATAGTGATAGATGCAATTAAGAAAAAAGATGGTCCTAATTGACACCTATGGTTATCCTTAGAGGAAGTATTATCTAGGGTGTTGCTGCCCAACCCATTAAAATCTAGAAGAATGTGAGTTCTTGCCCAAATTCATTAATATCTCTTTTTTGTGCCTCTATTTCCTTTGGTTTAATTTTCCCAGTGATTATATCCGATTTGAGATAGTTCAAAATTGTCCCCATCCAAGAATCATCTAAGTATGAAAATCTGCCAAAAACCCTTGAAAATCCTAAGGATCCCTTCATTTCACCTTGTGATGCCTTTGAAAATCTTTAAATATTTTTAAATGTGGCTAAGTGTTGCCTTTGTAGAAGGTTCACCAATTCATGAACTCACCAAAAGGTTGATTTATTTCCTTTTCCATAGGTTCGCAAACTCATAAACCTACCAAATGTGTTCCTAGGTTCTTCTTTTGGTTGAAAGGCCAAAAGTATGAAGGGAATAAGGAAAGTACTAAAAGGAAACAAAAGAAATAAGTTGTGTTTTGATGTTTCGGTAGGTTCACAAACCTTGAACTTGCTAAAATAATTGTCAGATTCAATGTTCATCAAAGCATCGACAAGCGAAAGGTAAGTAAACAAAAAAAAGGAAAGGAATACAAGACAAATTTTTAACGATTTGGTAGGTTCACAAACCTGTGAACCTGTCAAAAGGTTACCAAAGTTATAAAGTGCCAAATGTCAAATTTTAAAAAAAGGTTTTGAAGTGTTGCAAAAGGCTTTTAAGGCTTATTTTCACACCTATTCACTACAGAAGACGTTCTCACTTGCTAGAGAATGCCATTAATGCCTAAAGAAGACAAGTTGGTGAGAGATGGAAATAAATGAGGATGGTGTGTAGGTTGATAGATGGTAGTTCTTGTGCCCTAGAATGCCTGCAGGTCCTTTTGCAATCGATTTAACATACTTTGACATGGGTGCAATTCCACGTGGGTTTCTAACAAGGTAGTGTGGTCACCCAGGTCCTTTTTTTGGGTATGATTTCTTCTCTTCCAAGGCGGCTAGTAGGGTCAACAAATATATAATGCATTTTTGCATTCATTTCAATGGATGGAAAAAGATTTGGTTGCAAAGTAAAACTAAAAGTGTTGTAAATATTGTACAAAATCTAGGGTTTTGCCTAGTTACGGGCTTTAGAGCTATTATTTTGTAAATCTTCTAGATTTTCCTTTCAAGGGCTATGAAAAGATGCTATAATCTTCAAAGAATGAACTGAACATGCAGATTTAACCTATTTTCATATGTCTCCATGAATTTTGTGTAATTTTTTGGTATTCTAGCAAAATACACAAATCACATTTGTTGATTTGAATACTACTCAACTTTGTTTCATGATGTTCTCAATATTTAAGAGTAATTAGTGATCTTAAATAGATTATGGAGTGTTAATTTTTTAATCTCTTATAATTGTTTATTATATTATAACATTACCTATAATAATAGTACCAGATTAACTTATTGTTGGTAAGCATCTTATAAGAGTACTATTTACAATAAGTAATTATTTTTTAAACAATAATATGGTAAAATGATAAAATCTAGAAAAAATATTTATAGTAATTAATTTCATATGATTAAATAACACTTTAAAAAATATTACTTAATTTTTTTACCTATTATAATTATTTTTTATATTATAATATTAATTATAATAATATTATTTTTGGATTGACTAGATAATTGAAACACTCTAAATTAACTCCAATGTTTTTGTCTTCTTAATTAATTATCTTTAAATTGTTAGTTAATTATGTTTTTTTCTTTTTCTTCAAGCATAGTATATATATATATATATATATATATATATATATATATTAGAAAAGGCAGGAATGATGTTTATGATTTGATATTTGTCTAAAATCTAATTTTATGTTTAAAAAATTAAAAAATAATAATTATGCAATTTATGTGACTAAATATTTTTAAAATAATAAT
This sequence comes from Cunninghamia lanceolata, assembly GCA_027924645.1. Classification (NCBI taxonomy): domain Eukaryota; kingdom Viridiplantae; phylum Streptophyta; class Pinopsida; order Cupressales; family Cupressaceae; genus Cunninghamia; species Cunninghamia lanceolata. The sequence continues at coordinate 11,197,229 of BSBN01000202.1, forward strand.
AAAATATTAACAATAATTAATATGTAATTAAGAAGGAAAAACTAAAATAACTTTAGCACATTGTTAAATGTATAAATTATATATAATTGAACTTTTAAATATTGTATTATACTTAAATTATTTTAAAAAATAGAAATTAAGAAGGAAAAGCTTAAATAGCACAGTTGTTAAATGTTGTGTGAAAAAATTTAATGATATAAATTATATATAATTAAACTTTTAAATATTGTATTATACTTAAATTATTTTTAAAATAGATTAATTTTATTAAATATAATTGCATTAACCCTACAAGTTGACCCAGGACCTCGTTGGCCCATGTTGTGTGAAAGATTTTAATGATATAAACTATATATAATTAAACTTTTAAATATTGTATTATACTTAAATTATTTTTTAAAATAGATCTATATTATTAAATATAATTGCATTAATAGGACCACCTCATTGGCCCATGTTGTGCGAAAGATTTTAATGATATCAATTATATATAATTGAACTTTTAAATATTGTATTATACTTAAATTATTTTTAAAAATAGATCAATTTTATTAAATATAATTGCATTTAAATTATATATAATTGAACTTTAAAATATTGTATTATGCTTAAATTTTATTTTTAAAAAATAGTTGGCCCATGTTGTGTGAAAGATTTTAATGATAAATAAATGTTGATGAAAATTGCAGAAGAAAATGAAAAAAAATTGTAGAAAATAAGAATAGAAATTAAAAGATTTAAAAGACATAGAAGAACACAAGATTTACAGTGGTTTGCCCAATAATGGCTATGTCCACTTTCAAGGATTATCTCTTTTATTAATTATGAATACAATACAATACTCAAGCAGCAGCCAACTATTTATAAATCAGTCTCATCTCCAATAAATGGAAAAATCCAACAAAAAGGGAAACTTCTAATTTTGCGAATGCATGTGAAAAGAAGTCAGTTGCAAAATGCATCCTTTTTGAATATGTGAGAGAAACTTGCCAATTTGGGCTTCACCGAACCCAACAATGAAACTTGCTAATTTGGGCTTCACCAAACCCATCAATCTCCCACTTGAAGACCAAATAGCTGCTTAGAGATATCCCTTACATTTCCACTTGTATCGTCACTTCGAAAACAAGCCCATATTGCAGGGCTTTAACCTCTGTTCAAGGGCACTTTGTATAAATCATTTCCAAGCTTCCCAATCAATCACAACACCTTCCTTTGCATCCTTCTCAAACTTGACAGGCCTACCTCTCTTGGTAGCACCAACAAATTCTTTATCAATTAGTTCATCAGCCTTGTTGAATGTCTCAATGCATGCAATTGTAACTTCCCAAGTTGTGTAGTTTATAAATCCAAAATCTTTTCTCTTAGCAGACTGCATATTGCCTGCCAGAACAACCTTTTCTATCTCACCAAATTTGCTAAACCGTTCCTTAACTTGTTCTTCATTCCATGTTGAGGGCAAGCCATCTACAAAGACAGACTTCACCTATGACATCACATCTTTATCTGGCTCATTCAAATGTTGAGCCCAAGCAACCTTGATAGTTCTTTCCAACCCTAAAAAAATTCTTTTAGAGTGCTCTAAATACAATTTGAGCATCTTTGTAAGTCTCTAATATTAGAAATGTAAAGCCACGATGAAGCTTTGAGTTACAAGGGTCTTCAATAATAAATACATTTTTAATATTTTCTATTATAGCTTCCCTCAGCTGTTTAGAACATCATCTTTCTTCTAGTTTTTATCAATGTCATTGAGGAATATGGTGTCATTCTCCGCAAGAGGCACCACTCCACACTTCTTGCCTCGAATCTTGACTCTAGTCAGTTTCTTAATAGTTTGCTTTGCTTCAGCAGCAGTGGCATATCACACAAAAGCATAGTCCTTATTCTTCCCAGTCTGAAAGTTCTTCATCAGCCATATTTCAATAATCTCCCCAACTTTCTCAAAGGCCTTCCTAAGATCGTCCTTAGTAGCCTCCTTCTCCATCACACCAACAAACACCTCCAATTTCTTGGGAGGCCGCTTATCAGAAGCATGCATTGTCTCCTGCATTTCAGTGTCCTCTTCTCCTTCTCCTTCATCCTTATCTTCTTTCTTTACGTCCTCTGCTGCCTCGTCCTTCTACCCTGACTCCTTATCATTTACGCTTTGCATGTGCACATATTTATCCTTTTCTACCTCTTTATCCTTCTTCGCTTCATTTTTAGCTTCATTCAAATTAACTTCTAGCTTGGCCTCCGCCATGTGACAACATCTTCACTAACATTTTCATCCGATGCTTGAATCAGGATCTTCGTCTGAGTATGGCTTTTCCTAGAAGCTTCCAAAAAATCTTTACCTTCCTCTTCCAAAGTGCTCCTCTCTTGGGGGCACATGGATAGAATCTCATCATTCAAACCACCCACATCTTTGTTAAGCAAGCCCTTCTCATTCCCTAGTTCCTGCAAAACCTCTGCATTCAATAAGACCTCGATTTTAGGGTTCTCGAGGGCCCTCTTCTATATGATCTTGGAGGCTCTTTCCAAGAATAGGAACATAGATTTAAATCCCCCTTGGCTCCCAATTTCATCAACTATCCACAAATTTTACAACTCTATGGCCGCACTATGGCACACATTGACAAGGTCTAAAACCCCTCTATTCGCACAAACCGCCCAAGAAATCAACAAGTGCAACAAATGCATCGAGTAACCAATATCCTTTTCCTTGGTGGTGCTCATAACACTCTGCCCATCCTCTTCAAGGAAAGGCATGCCCAAGAGGTAAACATCCTTAGGCTCAGCCCGAGGGATGGATTCCTCCACCACCAGCTTAACTTCTTCCACTGCCTCAGCTAGCTTTACTTCTCTGGCCTCCACAGCCGGCACCATCGACGAGAAATGCTTTGCTAGCACATTGTGCATGTGATACTTCAAAATCACATCCTCATCACCCAAAGCATCCTGATTCTTAGCCTCTACCAAAACATGCAAATCATCTATTTCTATTTGCAAATCAAATCTAACCTTTTTCTTTACAGATAGACCATTCCTTAAACATGTTTTGTTTGAATCTACAACCTCCTGCTACAACTTGAAAAGAGAAACTTCATTATCACCAAAATAAAATATTTATTTTACCTCTTTCTCTTTTCCAGACTGAGCCACAACACTTTTCATTTCTTGCATCTACTCCATGTCACTGCCAAGTTCCAACATACGAAGAAACTCCTCAATAATAGAATCAACTTTATCATTTAATTCATCCAAAAACATCTGATGAATAGCTCTCCCACTTCATCATGACTCTCTTCATGGCCATGGCACATAGACATGAGAGTTCGAACCCAATCATCCTAGTTGGGACTCTCTTCCATATCTCTAAAAATTCTTCAATGATCTCTAAGGAACCGCTTCACCACTGAGCTTCTTAACTTAATCTGATACCAATTGTTGATGAAAATTGCAGAAGCAAATGAAAAGAAATTGTAGAAAATAAGAACAAAAATTAAAAAAAGACACAGAAGAACACAAGATTTATAGTCGTTCGCCCAATAATGACTACGTCCACTTTCAGAGATTCTCTCGTTTATTAATTTTGAATATAATACAATACTCAAGCAGCAGCCAACTATTTATAAATCAATCTCATCTCCAATAAATGGAAAAATCCATCAAAAAGGGCAACTTCTAATTTTGTGAATACATGTGAAAAGAAAAAGTCCATTGCAAAAGGCATCCTTTTCGAATATGTGAGAGAAACTTGCCTATTTGGGCTTCACCGAACCCAACAATAAATTATATATAATTGAACTTTTAAATATAGTATTATAATTAAATTATTTTTTAAACAATAGATCAATTTTATTAAATATAATTGCATTTAAATTATATATAATTGAACTTTTAAATATTGTATTATACTTAAATTTTATTTTTAAAAAATAGATCAATTTTATTAAATATAATTGTATTAACACTACAAGTGCACCCATAACCTAGTTGGCCCATGTTGTGTGAAAGATTTTATTGCCACGAGGGTTTGAACCTTAGGTGGCTGCCACAACAACCAAGCAACTTGACCATGGAACCACACCTTAACAACTTTTAAATACTATTGTATTACTCTTTATTCTAATATATCAAAATTTTATTTTAAAAATATATTTCTCCACTACAAGATCTTTATCCACACCTAGAAATTTCAATCATGAACTCTTTATTCTAATATATCAAAATTTAATTTAAAAAAATTATTTCTCCACTACAAGATCCTTATCCACACTTAGAAATTTCAGTCATGAATCATTTTGTGATATATTATAAGTATTAGTGCGTACCAATTTTTCAATAATAACTTTAAATACTATTGTATTACTCTTTATTCTAATATATCAAAAAATTATTTAAAAAAAATACTTCTCCACTGCAAGATCCTTATCCAGACTTAGCTTTCTATATTGATGATCTCTCTTTTGTCCATGCCCCTACAGAGATACCCACTATTAGTTTTATGATTAGAATTGAAATAAACAGAAAAACAGAAATGATAACACTTTAACACAGAGGTACCCTGGGAAAGCCCTCCTTCTTGAGGGAGAAAACCTAGACAAATATATCTCTTAATATTGAATAAAAAGAGCAGAAATCTGCTTACAACTTGACTCAAATACAAGACTAATTTGATGCATAAACTTGATACACAAATGAATGAACATTGTCTTTTGTATATACAAATCAATGCGATTCTTCATATGCATCGGTGACTCTTCATATGGTGTCTCTTCATATGATGTCTCTTCATATGGTGACTCTTCATATGGTGTCTCTTCATATCTCCCATCACTACAAGAATAGCAACACTCCCTCTTAGCTAGGGAGATATCTTTCTAGACATGTCAACATGACACCCACAATGGCTACATCCATTAGTGAGAAGAATTTATCACGGAGTCTCTCAATGTGATATCATCATGGAGTCACTCAACATGATGTCCACCATAGCTACTCCCATGAGTGAAAGAAAACTAGTGTACAAGTGCCCATCACGGAGTCACTCAACGTGATGTCATCATGGAGTCACTCAACATGACGTCCACCATGGCTACTCCCAGAGGGTGGATAAACACAAGTACAAGAGAATCATCACAGAGTCTCTCAACGTGATGTCCACAATGGCTACTCCCATTAGTGGAAAAGAAACATTGTCATGGAGTCACTCAACATGACATCCACCATGGCTACTCCCAGAGGGTGGAAAGAACCATATCTCCTATCTCAGAGATGGAATGCATTATATCAAATAACACAAATCACTAATGCTAAGACTCCCTATCAGAAAGGGCTTCATTCTCCACAACTCCAAGCTTGTCTCGAAACTGCACAAACTTCATTCTGGAGAGAGGCTTGGTCAGAATATCAATTGTCTGATCTTCAGTGCAAATGTATCTCAGTTGAATAGCTTTCCTTAATACCATATCTCTAATGTAATCATATTTGATTTCCACATGTTTTGTTTTGTCATGGAACACTGGATTGATAGATAGCTTCACACAGCTTTGCTTGTCACAATGAATAACAGTAGGCTCCAATGATTTTCCAAACAAATCTGCAAGGATTTTTCGAAGCCACACTACTTATTGAGCTGCTACACATGCTGCAATATATTCAGCCTCTATAATGCTTAGTGCCATTGAAGACTGCTTCCTGCTACACTAAGAAATCATTGTAGACCCCAAGCTAAAGCAACATCCAGAGGTGCTCTTTATGTCAGCTACACTCCCGGTCCAATCAGAGTCAGAGTACCCTTGTAGTTTAGATCTACACTAGAAGTATATCTCAAGCCATATCCAACTGTACCACTCAAGTATCTCAAGATACGCTTGGCTGCAACTAGGTGAATTTGCCTTGGTTCACACATGAACTGACTAAGGGCACTCATTGCATAGCAAATATCTTGTCTAGTATTGACTAGATACATCAATGATCCAATCAACTCCCTAAACATGGTGGGATCTACCAAATCTGAACTAGCTGCAAACTCACTCAATTTCTTCAAATTTGTTTCCATCGGTGTAGACATAGATTTGCAATCCATCATCCCAAATCTCTTCAAGATATCTATGGTGTATTTCCCTTGACTTAGAATAATCTCATTGGGTCTTTGCCATACCTCCAACCCTAGAAAGTAATGCATAAGACCTAAATCCTTCATTTCAAATTTAGAAGTTAACTCTTTCTTGCATTTGACAATGAGATGTTCTTCTCCAGTAAGGAATAAGTCATCAACATAAAGAACTAAAATTAGAGCCTCACCATCGATTACCTTGAAGAAAAGATTTGAATCTACATCATTTTTTAAGAAGCCTAGGCTCACCAAGTATCTATCAATCCTCTCATACCAAGCACGAGGAGCCTGCTTAAGGCCATACAAAGCCTTCTTTAGTCTACAAACATGATATTCCTTCCCATGAATCACAAATCCATCATGTTGCTCAATGTATACTTCTTCAATTATACCATTAAGAAATGTTGTCTTCACATCCATCTGATGTAGTTTCCATCCCTTAGCTGCTGCAATAGCAATAATAGTCCTGATGGATGTATAATGAGCAACTGGAGCAAATGTCTCCTCATAATCTATTCCCTCTTTCTGAGAGAATCCTCTAGCCACAAATCTTGCTTTGTATTTCTCAATGATCCCATCAGCTGCATGCTTGATCTTGAAAATCCACTTGGAAGATACAACTGATTTTCCTTCAGGTCTAGGTATAATATCCCAAACATCATTCTTGATGATAGACTGAAATTCTTCTGTCATTGCATCTTTCCATACCTGCTGATTGGATGCTTCCTCAAAACTGGAAGGTTCATAATCAATGATGTGACTCATCAATAACACATAATCTGAGAACTTATGAGGTCTCTTGCTTTCTCTAAAAGATCTTCGAGGAGCTGCATATTTTTCCTCCTCTTGCATGGTTTGTCAAGGCCTTTTCTATACTACTACAATATCTCTAGGTCCATCAGTTGGTTCTATAGAATCAACTAGATCACTAGCCTCTTCTAATTTAGTAGACTCCCTCTGAATCTCAGAAGTCAAATTAGGAGAAATGTCCATATCCTGAGGTGTCTCCTGTTCTTCACTGTCTATCTTCATGTATAGCCCTTTAGATCTTTTGAATGCAACTTCTTCTTCGAAAGTGACATCCCTGCTGATTTCAATCTGTCTCTGCCCTAGAATGTAGATCCTATAGGCCTTGGAAGTCTCACTATATCCCACAAACATTCCTTTCTTGCCTGATGGTTCTAACTTAGATCTTTTATCTTTAGGCACATGAATATAAATTGGACAACCAAAGATTCTCAAATAATTAACTTCAAGTGTCATACCTGTAAATGCTTCTTTAGGAGTCATATTTTCTAATATTCGATGAGAGCTCTGATTCTGAACATACACTACAGTTTTGGATGCTTTTGCCCAAAGAAAGGTTTGTAAGCCTTGGTCATGGATCATAGCTTTGGCTGCCTCAACTATGGATCTATTCTTCCTTTCTATAACTCCGTTTTGCTAAGGATTGTAAGGAACACAAAACTCCCTCTTGATTCCTGCCTCAATACAAAAGTTGTGGAAGCCTCCAGAGGTGTATTCTCCTCCGTTATCAGATCTCAAAACTTTGATACTTTTCCCAGACAAATTTTCTACTTGAGCCTTAAATTCTTTGAATTTTTCAAGCACTTCTTCAGATTCCTTAGACTTCAAAAAATAGATCCAAGTCTTTCTGGAGTAGTCATCAATGAAAATGACATAATACAAAAAACCACTCAAGGATGCCATAGACATTGGACCACACAAATCAGAATGAACAAGATCTAGAATGCATTTTGATCTACTTTCACTATTATGAAAAAGACCCTTAGTATTCCTACCCATTGCACATCCTCTACAAGTACCATCATGCTCTTGACTGAGTTTTGGAAGGCCAGTAACCATCTTCTCCATAAATAGAAGAGCTCTGAAGTGAAGATGAGCAAGTCTCCTATGCCATAACTCACTTGAACTGGTGGAGTCATGAATCAATGCTTGAATTAAACGAGTGGAAAGTCTATATAGACTCTCTTGATGAACATCAATTACTTGGGCTCAATTGACACTGGAGTTCTTTGGCCAAGAAAGAACTTTTCCATCAGAAAATGCAACTTGATATCCTTTGTCTTCCAATGCTGAAATTGATACAAGGTTCCTCTTGATACCTGGAACAAACAAGACATCACTCAAATGGAGAGAGATGTCAGAATCTAAGTGAAGAGAGGTGGCTCCAGCATCCTTTACTGAATAGCATGCATCATCTCTGATTATAACTTGAAGATGGTTTTCTCTTTCTATTAAGTCTGAAAGATGTTTTCTATAGCCTGTAATGTGACAAGAAGCACCACTATCAATCAACCATGTGCTACTATCAGTTGGAACATTGCTTGATAGGGCAGAGATGAATAGGAATCCACTTGAGTTATCTCTTGATTCCTTCTAAGGATAGACATCATACACATTTGCAGTAGAGGCATGTGGTTTTGGTCTTGTTGGACAATCACTAGCATAGTGACCATACTTGTCACATCTAAAGCACTAAATATGGGAGAGATCCTTCTTCCTCTTTGATTTAGGGGTAGCATCTAATTTTCTATCTCTATTTCTCTTGAAGTTTCCTCTTCTCCATTCTTTTCCTTTCCTTCTAGAAGTTTGAGCAGCAAGAACTTGATTGTCTTCATTGAGAGAGCTTTGATCATTACCTCTTGCTGCCAATCTTGATTCTTCTTGAATGCATTCAGCTCTAAGACGATCAAACTTTGGTAACTTAGATCTTCCACTCATACCTTGGATGAAAGGCTCCCAAGATTGAGGAAGACCATTGAGTGCCAACATGACTAAGTCTCTATCTTCAACTATATCTCCAATGGCATATAGTTGATCCTTTAATTCACTAATCTTCATGAAGAAAGAGATGATTGAATCTCCTTTAGCCATCTTGATGTGATGTAGTTGTTGCCTCAAGGTAAGAGCTCTGCTGGTGTTATTGATTTCATATAATCCCTTCAAAGTCTTGAACATATCTCTAGCTGTCTTCAACTTGGAGATGATAGGCACAAGGTGATCCTTCATGGAATCAATCAAGATCTTCTTGGCCTTCGTGTCATTCTTCCTCCATTGAATTTTCTTAGACTCATCGGAAGTTTCAGGTACTTCACTCTCTACAAACTCGAGAATATCATTCTCTTCCAATGTAATAAGAACTCTGAACTTCCAAGAGGTGAAGTTAGATGCACCATCAAGTCTATCTTCAACCTTGAGTCCGTTCACCATTTTCAATGCTTGAATAGATGCTCTAAGATGAGAAGAAGACTTCTCTACTTAAACAAATCTGATCTGATCTTTTCTTAGACCTGCTCTAATACCATGTTAGTTTTATGATCAGAATTGAAATAAACAGAAAAATAGAAATGACAACACTTTAACACAGAGGTACCCTGGGAAAACCCTCCTTGAGGGAGAAAAACCTAGACAAATATATCTCTTAGTATTGAATAAAAAGAACAGAAATCTGCTTACAGCTTGACTTAAATACAAGACTAATTTGATGCATAAAACTAATACACAAATGAATGAACATTGTCTTCTGTATATACGAATCAATGCAATTCTTCATATGCATCGGTGACTCTTCATATGGTGTCTCTTCATATGGTGACTCTTTGTTGAACACGTGAAATAAATGAAGGCACTGGAAATCACCTACGTCAAACAGCATTTAATGTAGAAGTTTCTCCCATCTGTAGCATTTAAAATAGAAGCTTCTCACCGGCAATTTTCTTCCACCGACCCAGTCTAATCTCACCTTCATCTGTCACATTTTATGCATGGTTTTTGACTGCAAAATATTTCTAGTAAGACCTCTATTTATAGAGGCATGTGTAATCTATCTATGTAAGCAAGAAGAAAACATAAAGGTTCTATTTATTGTCCAGTAGCGATTAGTATTTGGGCTCTTATATATTGCTGTGTGTTCATAGTTCTCTGGTTTTGTTCATTGGTTACATGAGCACGTTTTATGTACTCTATTTAGCTCTGTTTCTTTGTTTCCCTTTTTTTTCTGTGATTATTTCCACTGCTGTATTGTTTATTATTACTGTCATCACACACATCCTCTGATCGAAAGGCCTAACAACTAGTATCAGAGCTTGGCTGTTGGAAGATTTGGTGTGTGTAGGGCTTTGTTGAGCAAGCATGGAGGCAGCAGCAGTGAGTGATATGGAAAAGTTAAACGGGGCTAATTTTGCACTATGGAAATCCCAAATGGAAGATATACTGATTCTTAAAGATCAGTATTTGCCAATTGAGGGAATATCAAAGAAACCCACAATGATGGCGGATGAAGATTGGAATAAGCTGGATAGAAAGGCAATTGCAACCATCCGTCAATATCTGGCTAAAAATTTGTATTTTAATGTTGCTGGAGAAACGACAGTAGCAAAACTATGGCAAAAGCTTCATGATCTATATGAGAAGAACACGGCATCAAATAAGGTGTTCTTAATGAAGAGGCTATATAATCTTAAGATGGAGGGTGCTTCGGTTGCAGAACATTTGAATGAATTTAATATTATTACTAGTCAGCTTGCCTCTGTTAAAATTGTTTTGGATGATGAAATTAGAGCTATTTTACTAATGTGTTCTATGCTAGACAGCTGGGAAAATTTGATCGTTGCTATGAGCACTTCAGCGCTTGCAGGAACCCTAAAGTTTGATGATGTTAGCATCAACATAATGAACGAGGAGCTGCGACGAAAGTCAATTTTGGAAAACCAGGGAGGAGAAGCTCTAGCCCTAGTTGATCGTGGTAGGAGGATTGATCGAGGCCATCTAGGACACTCAAGATCGAGAGGCCAATCCAAATCAAAAAGGGGTAGGATCACTTGTTATCATTGTGGAAAGCCGGGGCACGTGAAGAGAGAGTGTCGAGTCTAGAAGCGAAGCCAGAAAGATCAAAATCAGAAGCCAACTAGCACAAATGAAGGTGAGACCACTGCTGTAGCTACGGATGGAGATGTTTTACTTACTGTTTTAGTAGAAGATGTATGCTTGTATACCTCTAGTAGTAGTTTTGATTGGATCCTTGATTCTGGGGCATCTCACCATGTAACTCCATGCAAAGAGAATTTTGTTGCATATAATCCTGGTGATTATGGTAGAGTGCATTTGGGAAATAATCATTTTTGCAGCATTGTTGGAGTGGGAGATGTCAAGATCAAGATGAAGGAAGGACAAGATATCCTACTGAAAGAGGTTAGGCATGTACCAGAAATGCGCATGAGCCTAATCTCTGTGGGACGATTGGATGATGAAGGCTATTTTGTAAGCTTTGAAAAAGGTGGATGGAAAATCAGCAAAGGAGCATTGGTTGTGGCTAAAGGACCCAAGACCAGGACTTTGTATACATTGACAACAATGATAGAAAGATCAGATACAGCTGCTGTTGCAAAAGAGGGAAACTCAGTAGATTTATGGCATAGGCGCTTGGGTCATATGAGTGAGAAGGGCCTAAAACTCCTCATGGGCAAAAATTTGCTACCAGGTTTGAAATCTTATAATCTTGACCTTTGTGAGCATTGTATTTATGGTAGGCAACGAAGAGTTTCATTTCTTAGAGGTGGTCATGAGCGGAAGGAAAATTTGTTAGAATTGATACACTCATATGTATTTGGGCCTATTAACATTAAATCATTAGGAGGAGCATCATACTTTGTAACATTTATAGATGATGCATCTAGAAAGGTTCGGGTTTACACCATGAAAAGGAAAGATGATGTATTTGAGATATTTCAAAAGTTTCATGTTGCTGTTGAAAGAGAAACTAACAAATTGCTCAAGTGTTTGAGGATAGATAATGGTGGAGAATACTGCTCAAATGCTTTCAAGGAATATTGTAACAGGTTTGGAATTAAACATGAGAAGACTGTCCCTAGTACTCCTCAATAGAATGGTATTGCAGAAAGGATGAATCGCACTATCATGGAGAAGGTGAGGAGTATGTTGTCAAATTCTAGTTTAGAAAAGCATTTTTGTGCAGAAGCGGTGAGAACAGCATGTTATCTCATAAATCGATCTCCTACTACAGCCTTGGATGGCTACTTTCCTGAAGAAGTTTGGACTGGTAAGAAGGTGAATTATTCTCACTTGAAAATCTTTGGATGTGAAGCATTTGTGCATATTCCGAAAGAGAATAGAACTAAGCTAGATGATAAATCTATGAAATGCATTTTCTTGGGATATGCGGATGGTGAATTTGGTTATCGTTTATGGGATCCAGTTAAACATAAGATTATTAGAAGTAGGGATGTTATATTTAATGAGTTAGAGATGTTTAAGAGGACTACATGTAATTTGGAGGTTAAGAAAGTTGTTGATAGGTTTGAAGAACAACAAGAAAATATCCCACCAATGCAAGAACATGGGCAGCAAGATCAAGAGTATGATGAACAACAAGAGGAGAATGTGGAACAACAACAAGAAGAAATGTTGCATGAGCCTTTACAAGAGATTCAACCTGAAAACACAACACCACAGTTGGTTCGCAGATCCACCAGGCCTCATAATCCTTCACAAAGGTATACATCCTCAGACTATATTTTGTTAACTGATGAAGGTGAACCTAATGATTTTCAAGAAGCTTGTAAAGATGAGCATAGCAAAGAATGGAAGAAAGCGATGGAGGAAGAAATGAACTCCTTGCTGGAAAATAGAAGTTGGGAGTTGGTAAAGCTTCCAAAAGGAAGGAAAGCTCTACAAAATAAATGGGTGTACAAGATCAAGCATGTGGCTGACGAGAAGAAGGAAAGATACAAAGCAAGGCTAGTAGTGAAGGGATTTGCTCAGAAAGAAGGTATTGACTTCACTGAAATATTTTCACCTGTTGTTAAAATGACATCCATTAGAGTTATTCTTGGTCTTACTGCTACTTTAGACTTGGAATATGAACAATTAGATGTAAAGACAGCCTTCCTTCATGGGGATTTGGAAGAGGAGATTTACATGGAGCAGCCAGAAAGATTCAAAATAAAAGGTAAAGAGAACTTAGTTTGCAGATTGAAGAAGAGTCTCTATGGGTTGAAACAGGCACCTCGCTAATGGTATAAGAAATTTGATTCATTTATGTTGAAGCATGGTTTTAATAGACTAGAGGCTAATCATTGTGTCTACATCAAGAGATATGATCAGGAAAATTTCATTATATTATTGTTATATGTGGATGATATGTTAGTTGTTGGACAAGATAAGAATATGATTAATAAGTTAAAGAAGGATTTGGTCAGTCAGTTTGCAATGAAGGATTTGGGTCCAACACAACAAATATTAGGCATGAAGATCATTCGTGACAGAAAGGAGAAAAAATTATGGCTGTCACAAGAAAAATATATTGAAAAGGTGCTAGACAGATTTAATATGAAGGATTCAAAGCCAGTTGGTACACCTCTTGCTTCTCATTTCAAATTGAGTGCCAATTTATGCCCTTGTGATGACAAGGAGAAGGAGGAAATGAAAAAGATTCCTTATGCTTCAGCGATTGCTAGCTTGATGTATGCCATGGTATGCACTTGTCCGGATATTGCACATTCAGTGGGAGTAGTGAGCAGGTTCCTTGCAAATCTGGGCAAACAACATTGGCAAGCAGTAAAGTGGATTTTCAGGTATCTCAAGGGTACTAGTCATTATTGTTTATGTTTTGGCAATACTGATATGGTGCTTGAAGGATTTACAGATGTAGATATGGCTGGAGACCTGGACACTAGAAAGTCCACCACTGGTTATTTGTATACATTTGCAGGTGCTGCGGTATCTTGGGTATCCAGATTACAATGAATTGTAGCTCTCTCCACAACAGAGGCAGAGTATATAGCTGCGACAGAAGCTTGCAAAGAGATGTTGTGGATGCAGCGATTCCTAGGAGAGCTAGGAATAAAACAAGACAAGTATGTGCTATATTGTGACAGTTAGAGTGCCATGCACTTGGCGAAAAACTCAGCTTTTCACTCAAGAACCAAACATATTGACTTGAGGTATCACTGGATTTGGCATGTGTTGGAGGAAGGATAGTTATCCTTGGAAAAGATCCATACAGATAAGAACCCTGCTGATATGCTCACTAAAATTCTACCAAGAGAAAAGCATGAGCTATGTAGAGGCATGGTAGGCCTGGGGGTGACTTGATGATTACCACTTATTCAAAACCCTTCATTTGCTTCAAGTGGGAGAATGTTGAACATGTGAAACAAATGAAGGCACTGGAAATCACCTACGTCAAACAGCATTTAATGTAGAAGTTTCTCCCATCTGCAGCATTTAAAATAGAAGCTTCTCACCGGCAATTTTCTTCCACTGACCCAGTCTAATCTCACCTTCATCTGTCACATTTTATGCATGGTTTTTGACTGCAAAATATTTCTAGAGAAATCTAAGACCTCTATTTATAGAGGCATGTGTAATCTATCTCTGTAAGCAAGAAGAAAACAGAAAGGTTCTGTTTATTGTGCAGTAGTGATCAGTATTTGGGCTCTTATATATTGCTGTGTGTTCATAGTTCTCTGGTTTTGTTCATGGGTTGCATGAGCACGTTTTATGTACTCTATTTAGCTCTGTTTCTTTGTTTCCTTTTTTTTTTTTCTGTGATTATTTCCACTGCTGTATTGTTTATTATTACTGTCATCACACACATCCTCTGATCGAAAGGCCTAACACTCTTCATATGGTGTCTCTTCATATCTCCCGTCGCTACAAGAACAGCAACACCCAAAATCAAACACCCTTTTCACAACTTGCCATGGAGCGCACTAATCTGTAAGAAATACAGCTCATATGGCACTCGATTGATTATTTTACCAGGCACACACAGTGATAATCATAACCATAAAAGGCAGCCATTCAACCATAAACTTCACCCAATTCTCAATCACATTATACAGATCATAGCCTTGCTAAAGGATCAATATAATGGGGAAAATCTCTGTAAGTAGAGCTGCTATTGTGGTGCTGGTAGTATTCATTACATTTGCAAATCCTTGCTCACCCAACTCTGAGCTAAAGAGCGGCCAAACACTGTTAGCTGGACAGTCTCTGCAATACGCGCAATATATATTCGTAATGCAAAAAGACTGCAACCTGGTTTTGTATAGAAACAATGTCAAAGTGTTGTGAGCGTCGGGAACAAGCGGAAAAGGAGGCCCCACGTTGTGCGCGTTAAATTTGCAGGAAGACTGCAATTTGGTGATCTATGCGGGAACAACTCCCGTGTGGTCTCGCAAAACCTCCAGAGCGTTTACTTCCTACTTTTTAGATGTTCAGGGAGACGGTAATGTTGTTATTATGGGCAGTCTGGAGCCATTTGGGCAACTAATACTGCTCAGAAAAAACTGCTTTAAGCTTTCTGTGCTGCCTTGTTTTGTTTTATTTTATTTCTATAATAATGCCAGTATCAATGTTGCCTATCGCTACCCAGATCTTTTTGTTAAATTTTAGCTAAATCTGTGAAAACCAGGAATACTGCTAGAGCAGCAAATTACATGATTGCACAAATTAATTGAGATCAAAGATAAACTGTGAATAATTATTAAAGTAACTTAAGAATTTACACATATATAGCCTCCGTAGGAGAGGAATCCGAGGAGGAATTGTGGTGAGATCTCCTTGGTTAGCTTAAGTTAGAAGCATGCAACTTCATTCGTTATCTGCAGATCAAGGACAAGTTTAGCTGATCTAAACTGCCGTTATTAACAGAAAACAACCCGTCATTAACGGAGAGAAAATTAATGCTAACACCCCCCCTTAAGTCTAACTAAGGAGACAAAATCCTAAAGAAAGATATGGGCCTGGCAACAAAGTCTGATGAGGCACCCAATTACAAAAATGAAAGAAGAAAAACTCCTAACCATTTATTCAAACTAAAGAAGAAAGCTGCAACTCTGATGAAGAACTGCAAATAAATCCACACTGCAACAGGAATATATCAGAGTCATAGAAACTACTGCACTTCTGCATTGCTCAAATGGATGAACATATAGGTACATGGTCTCTGAATACAGAAACTGATCGTCTGAAGACAAGAAGATATGATTATGCAAAGATGTGCTCCAAAGAACTGCATAGATTCCCTCCAGTTGGAATGATGCCATTGTTTATCCAATGCTCAGTATTGTCCTGCTAGAAAGAAACTCTAGAAGCACTTGAGGATGCGACTTTGGAATCTCATGTAGATCGGAACTTAGAACAAAAGAACACTTTTGGCTGCCATAGGAGGAAAAGTTACAAAGCTCTGGAAGTTTATTGGCAACTTTTATCCTAAGTATGTTTATCTAGAAGCAAAATAAAAAAAACCTATACTAGGTGCTTTAAGCAAAATCCCCATATGGAACTTTATATAAGTTTGATTTTTACAAAACTCCAAATTTTCCTAGATCTTTATCATGTGATACTCGCAAAGCACGTACAATTTTTAAAGAATCAATAAGGAAGAAATTAAGGAGCATGCAAAGAAAAATTAGGGGAAGAAACATGCATGCATCTAGAAACAAAGGTTTACATCTACCTCCATTGTGGTGAAAATCTTCATAGAAATCTACCTACAAGAAGAACTCACTTTGCAAAAGACAGATCAATCACTCCATTTGCAGATCACTCCTAAACATGCAATAAATTCGCACAATATACAAACAAATTTGCACTCGTACCAGACTCAGCTCTGATACCATGTTAAATTTTAGCTAAACCTGTGAAAACCAGGAATACTGGTAGAGCAGCAAATTACATGATTGCACAAATTAATTGAGATCAAAGATAAACTGTGAATAATTATTAAAGTAACTTAAGAATTTACACATATATAGCCTCCGTCGTAGATGAATCCGAGGAGGAATTGTGGTGAGATCTCCTTGGTTAGCTTAAGTTAGAAGCATGCAACTTCATTCGTTATCTGTAGATCACGGACAAGTTTAGCTGATCTAAACTGCCATTATTAACAGAAAACAACCCATCATTAACGGAGAGAAAATTAATGCTAACACTTTTCTGGGCTTAATAGAAATATAAACTGACCAAATACTTCTCTAGTGGGCTGTGGCGCAAGGAAGGAAAACAATTGTTATTTCCCTGCGCATATAAATTGTATTTCATATGTTCACTGGATAAAATCCATGGCTGCCCTCACCCTTTTAAGTATTTTGTATAGATTGTTTAACATTGCCTAAAATAGGGGTTTACTTATATTATATAACATATTTCATTTTACTATAAAGAATTCTTAAACCAAAGTCATTAATTCTTTGAAGCCTATAAATTTATTTATAGTTTTTTAGTTTTTTTTGGGGGGGTGTTTTTGGATTTTTGAAGTTTTTATAGCTTTTACAATTGTCCAAGATGTTTTAGGTTATTAATTTGCAATGGTTATTTTATTATTTCTCGAATATTATAATAATAACAATTTATTTATCAAGTCAATCTGTAGCATGGTTTATTGTAGGAAAATAAATGCAATTCATAGTAAAAGATCTAAAGTTCAATTTTCCTACATTTAATGGAGATGAGTCTAAAATAAATAGAGATTTGAGACAATGAAAATGTAATAGTTGAGATGAGATAAATTACTTATTAGATTCTAGTTTTGAGTGTACTATCTAACTTTAATCTATTTGACTAAGATGTTGTGACACAAGTCTAGAAATATAAGTGCTTTGACCTAACAATCAATGATCAAAATAACCAAAGATGATGCACTTAAATATAAGTCCTAGACACACAAATGAAGAACTTTGGCACACAAGCCAATGAGTCATATACAAAAATTCAACCTAGGAACATGGGAGATTTGGAATTCAAACTAGGGAGACTAGACTATGGAAGTGGGGGTAAAGAGGGAGTGGGAACTATTCTAGGGAGATAGAACCCTACAAATGTAAACTAGTCATATTCTAGGCTTGGTGCCACTTTTGTATAAGTTTTTATTTTAGATCAATTTTAACTAATTTGTAACTAGACGTGTTAAAAATGGATTAAAACAGATAATTTACAATATAATTTCTATAAGGTTGATATTTTGAGAAATGTATAAAAATTAGATTGTCTAGGATAAGTTTGTAGCTAGCTTAAATAGAGGAAGCAATAGAATTATGGATCTATGAACTCATGCATGAATTCTAGGCATAAAATAAAATGAAGCTAGATTTGAATTAATCCAATTATAATTGAGTGAGTGCAGGGGAGAAAAATCTATATAAAACCCTCATGTATTATGCTTATATAGCAGTTGAATGATATAGCAAAGTTTTGTTGGTTTTTAGTATGCCTTTGCTTTGAGTTTTCTTTAATTGTCTTTTGTGTGCATGTGGATATGCATGTTTTGTTAAGATTTTATTAATAGTACTCAATTATATCTAAGGATATTGAGACTCTCACATGCCTCAGGTGAACAATCTTATGAGTGATATGCTAGTGCATAGGAGTAATTAAGTCCTAGCCATTAGGTAATCAACACACATGGGGATTTTGGCTCTATTTTCAAGACTCTATTATGAACTATTTGTATTATTTTTTAGCTATGCCTTGGCAGGTCACACATGTGGAAGTCTATAAATAGTTTACAAGTAAGAATGAAGAGTTTGTGTGTAAGGAGGCTCGTGCTAGCACATCATATCAATGGTAGCATGGTAATATTGTTTGATCCCTTATACCATACCTACACTATTTTTAGAGTTCCCAGAGCACCTATTTGATTGGTTGTTGGCATGGGTGAAAAATCATAGGACTAAGTATCCAAGTGTATTAAATTGGACACCTGAAACAATTACACAATTGTAGTAGTTGGATACCATGTGGACACACATTTTTAACACCTTTGTAAAGGCAATATAGACATTTATATCTTGGAGTTCACAATTTCTACCTATAGTTCCTTCAATGAAGTGCCACATAACTTTCTCGCCTCATACTAGTACAGTCTTATGAAATAATTAGAAGTTTAAGTCAAGATGTTACTTATTGAAAAGTGTGTCGAGATCATCAATATGGATTAGTCTTCTACCATACATAAGTACATGCCTGTGGGTTTAAATATTTTGTATATATTACATATTAAAAATTTAATATTTTTAAAAGTATTGGGATACATCACACTTTGGGTAGACCAATATTTTTGTGGGAAGTTGTATGTAATATTGGAAAATATATTTAATTTATATGGGGTCACATAAAGACATGTAATATTGAACACAAGAATTAATTAAGGCTCATATAGATTTTGCCGTGGAGGTTGTAATGACTTG
The DNA here is from genome assembly GCA_027924645.1 of Cunninghamia lanceolata. NCBI lineage: Eukaryota > Viridiplantae > Streptophyta > Pinopsida > Cupressales > Cupressaceae > Cunninghamia > Cunninghamia lanceolata. The sequence goes on from BSBN01000202.1 coordinate 11,216,570, forward strand.
GATCTAGAGTCAAACTTGGGCATTGACCTTAGAAAAGTCACTTAGGTGCATTGACTAGAAAACTTAGTAATATGATCTTTGTCTTTATAGAGAGTGCTTGAGATGGGATATTGGGGTTCACTTCAAGATAGGTTCATCCTAATGAAATAACTCTTGGTTGTGAGATGAAGATCTTCTTGATAATATCGGTAAATTTTCTCATCATATTGTAATCCTTTTGTTACTATGAACACATAAAGAGTGGTGCTATTAGCTGCTGGGATTTTTTCTAAAAGGCTTTCCTAGGTTGTATATTGTGTTATGTGTTTATTTCTTTATTGGAATGCTTTGGTTCCATTTTATCTTGCTATTTATTCTTCTATTAGATTAATATAATTTCTTACAATTAATATCAATGTTAAGTTGTTGAAGGTTTGATACTTGTGTTAGATTTCTTAGATTTGGTATTAGAGTTGATTTTAGCTTGGTTGATTAATGGGAGGAAGGGCACTTTCATCCCTAATTATTTTTTCTCTTAATGGGAGTATCTTGTACAAGGTTGAATCTTTTTTAGGATTAGAAAAAATGGTGAACACTTTTTGAAAATGGAGATTGAAAATTTTAATGACATGAATTTTAAGCTTTGGAAGCACAAAATGGAAGACCTATTGGTGGAGTGAAACCAACAGATTTTAGCTATAGTGAAACCATGTTTTATTAATCAAGGTATGGATTAAGATGATTGGGATAAATTATATAGAAATGCTTTAACTAGATCTATAATTCATTTTTGTCTTTCAAATTTAGTGCTTTATAATGGTTTTGGAAAGAATAAAGCAAAAGAATTATGGGATAAGATAGGAATTTTGTATCAAACTAAGTCTCTATTAAATGAACTTTTCTTCTAGAAAAATTTGTATTCCTTGAAAATAGCTATGAACATTAAGTGGTAGAGCACTTGAATGGGTTTAACAACATTATTAGCTAGTTGACATTAGTTGATGTTGTTGGCAGAAGACATGGCTACTAGTAGATCCTACCACAGGTCACCATAAAGGCTATGTGAAGGATAGAGCTGACATACATAGAGGCATTTTGGGTGAAGACACATCCCTATATAATATATAGATAGGATATAGGATGTACATGTATGTAAAAGATAAGAAGAGCAAGTAAGAGAGAAGAAGAGTATGAAAGAGAGTATATAAGTGTAAAATTGTAAAAGGCAAAGACTTAGACCTACTAGATGTAAATGATTACATGATGATGAATATAATGAAGATATAAGGATTAATCTATGTCTATGTATATATCATGAATGCTTATATTTGATCTAATTGTACCGCATGTTGCAATTCCTTACTGTTTCATTAGGATTCTCTCACTGTATGACTAGGGTATAAACTTACTTTAGAGATATAATTGAGGGCCAGATCTCTTGACTGGTTCCTCCCATTTCTTGCCAACATTTGGTTCCATTTCTAAGACCTTGGAAAAGGATAGTGAAGAATAGAAAGGATGAAACAATAGAAGGAGAAAGTGCAGGGTATTGGAAAAGAGGATAAATGAAAGTGACAAAAACATTTTTATGATCTGCGAAGCATTCTCTTAGGTTCATACCCTTGTGAGAGGGGGGCAGGCACTTAAGGGGATGACACATGGGAAAGGGGGGATCTGAAAAGATCCTTGAAAAGATGTAGCTCTTCAATTTAAGCCAACCATGGGATACATAAGGATTAATGTAATTATACCAAATCTAAAACACAATGGCAAAAGTGGATAACAAAATATTAAGGGAAATCAGTGATATTATATTAATCAGAATGGAAATAAGAAAGGAAGAAAGACAAAAATAATTTCAAGAATGACAAGAAATATATCACAGAAGGATTGAAAAGGTAGGAGAATCAAGTAGAAAGCAAACAAGGAAAAGTGCAAAGGGAAAAGAACAATAGGATGAGCGCACCAATGTGGGTGTTGTTAAGTGTGCCAATGTGGGTGCTACCAGAGAGAAGAATATAGTAGAGGAGAATACAATGGAGGAGCACACTAATGTGGGTGTTGCTAGAGAAAAGAATATAGCATATAGGAGAAGAGAATGAAGGAGTGCACCAATGTGGGTACTGCAGCATAATTGATGACAAATGAGAGAAATAAACTAGGATCAATCACAATATATATTGACAGGGCTGACAAAATCCTTAAGAGTTTCAAAGGAAGTTTTAATTCTTATGATTAGGAAGGAAAAACATGGGAAGAACAATTTAAACAAACCCTAGTTCTACCACATATAGGAAGAACCCTAAATGTTCAACCTGACTTGACTAATATTCAGATCAGGGTAGATGAACAATGGGAACATTTACTAAATCCTATAAGACACCTCCAACCCTTGAATTTAGATGCAAAATACCTAGATAATATGGTTAGTCAAAGTGTGATGAAGATTAGAGAAAAGGAAAAAGATGTGGTATATGATGAGATTAGTTCCCTTTAAGTGAAATGTCACCTACAAATGACATGATATTGCTAACAAATGGAAAGGGATCCTATAAAACAAAAAGGATTTTTAAGAGGCACAACCCTTGGACCAGGAGTCACCCCAGGTGCCCTATAAAACAAAAATAATTTTAGTAGAAAATCAAGTTGACAAGAAGGAAGATAAAGAAGAAGAAATTAAGATAGATTTTGAAGTAATATTGGGAAAGGATTACTTTGATATCAAATTACAAAGAGATAAGGGAAGGGAAAACAAAACCTTAGTACAAAGGAGAAAACTTCAGAAGAAAGATAAGAAATAAATACACCATAGGTTACTAGAACTACCAACAAAACAAAAGAAGTTCTACCAATGGATTCACCAATTAAGCTACCAATGTTTGAAAAAGACACCACTGAAGTAGCAAAGCATATTTTTGTCCTAGAATCCATTTGGAGTAGAAATGACATAACAAGGGACCAAACCAAGTTGTTTGATTTTATAGGAACATTATGGAATGATGCTATGAAATTGTATAAAAAAAGCATGTCCTAAGCATGATAAAATTTGGGGCGAAGTCAAGAAAGAATTTTTGGAAAATTTTGAATCTCTGGAGATCTATACAAAAGTGATCAAAATAAGGGAGTTAGTATAGAAAGAAGAATTAACAATAAAATAATTTGATAAGAGGTTTAAAGAAACAACTAGTATGTTAGAAGAGACACTAACTGAGAAACAAAAGATTGAATGGTTCATATCCCGAATAAACTCTGACATCAAAACATCTTTGGATGGTAGGGTATTTGAAACCTATGCAGAGGTGGTTATTTTGGCTTGCCACCTAGAGTCACAAATGTGGTGGAAGTAAGATAAGAACAAAGAAAACCTAGAAATAGAGAAAATAAGGATTGAACTAGAACAACTAAAGCTAAAGCAGGAAATCTTAGCAAAACAAGAGGAGAATTCACAAAAAGAAAGATCTAATATATGGTGCTCATATTGTACAAAAGGAGGACACATAAAAATGAATGTCTGAGGATAAAAGGTGAAACACAAGTTGCCACCATGAAGGTAGACATAAAAGCAATACCTAGAAGAACTAATACAATATATTGTAGATTATGGGGTGAGTGGGACGATCATGAGACACCAGATTGCCCTTCACAATTCTTCAGAGTAAGAGAAGAAGATGATGATGATCACATGAGTCATGGTACAACGTAGAACATAAGAATAAGGAAAATAACAATACTATGGCATATGTGAAAGGACGGCTCGAAAGACTCTTATACATTTAGGACCATGGGTATGTAAACATCCTAGCTAGAAAAATCAAAGGAATATGAACATTGTGTAGAATTCAAACTCTAATAGTGCACCATATGAGAACAGTTATAATAACTATGAAAGATAACAATTTGGCAGATACAGAGGTGGAATAGGTAGTGGTAGAGGAAGAAGAAGGAGAGATGATGGAACATGCAACAAGTATGGTAAACCAAGACATTTGCTAATGAATGTTGGGGAGAGAAGAAAATGGTGCACATTCTGTAGTACCATAGAACACATGACAAGTATTTTCATGCGATAAAGCCCAACAATACTTCTGCAATGCACCACAACAATCAAAGAGTGATGAATTACAAAATTTTAATTCACAAAAAGGTGCCTGCATAATCAACAGAGTCCCCAAAGAACAAGGTCGGGTAGCAAGAACTTGTCGGAGAAATGATGAGTATGAAACTAATACAATTTCTACTGAATCTTGAGAAGAAGAGGATTATTCTAAGAAAATAAATCACAAAAAACCCAAATAGAAGAAAAATAAAGGAGAAGAAAATGCTATGGTAGTAACAAGGCAAGGCACAAATACTGCAAGACATCATACTAGTGAAATTGAAGAAGAAGAAAGTGAGGAGGTAGAGACATTCTTACCTAATAAAAAATAGAATGAGGAGATTGTACAAAAAATAAAGAAAATTATAACTCAAGAAAAAAATAACCAAAAACAATATAATCAATTAATTACAGAAGGAGAGGTTGCAATACTTAAATAGTTAACAAAGCTAATGCAACAACACAATCTCATTGAGAAATTAAAGTAGTTTTGCAAATACTAGAATAAGGAGCAAGCACATAAAAACCAAATCCAGTAGATAGGAAAAATAGACAGACATTGGTAAACAAAACAACCACTAGTAGATGTCCATATAAACCATAAAAAGGTTAGATATGTTATGATAGATCTAGATGCGGATGTGAACATGATCACCAAGAGACTATGGGAACAACTAGGGAAACCTAGGTTGAGAAAAACTCCTTATAATATAACTTTGGTAGATAGATCTAGTATGGGAACACTTGGAAATTGGAAATAGGTTGAAGTGAACCTAATGGGTGTTTAAAAAGTCATACACTTTGTAGTACTCGCAATGAAAGAACAAGGTAATGCATTCAATACATTACTAGGATTGAGATGGTTTGTTGATGCAAATGGTATTGTTGACTCCCACAAAGAGAAATTATCTTTTGCAAACAACTATAAAATTGTATATATACCTTTGGGAGAAACCATGGAAGAAGCATACATTGAAGAATCTAACTATGAGGAAGGCACTAACGATTATCCTAAGAATATATATATTCAATATCCAAGTTAGATACGGAGGAGACAGTGGAAGAACTTACTTTAGAGGGGGAGATAGAAGTAGAAGATGATAATTATAGTACTGATAGTGAGGAAGTACTAGAGGCTTGAATAAGAAATTAACCAAAGTTAAAAACCTAGAGGATGATTGAATTCTAGAGGATATTTATGCTTCGAGCCAATGAGCAAAACCTACCACAAACTACTGCATTGATACAAAATATACCGCAGAATGCATGTGGAAACTCAGAAGAGAAGAATAAAAAAACATCCCTGAGATCTCAAAAAATAAATCACATTATCCGAGGAATTTCACACATCAAACTGCCTAAATTTTTAGAAGTGAGAAACCTAAAAATATATACTTAATAGATATGGAGAATTTTTTTACAAATGAAGACATGAGACTAGAAGTAGTACAACATACATTAGTATGTAATTTGGAAAATTGGTGGACCACACATAACTTAGATACAATTGAACACTAGATGGTATTTAAAATTCTTATCAAGACAAGATATTTACTGGAGGAAGGAGAATAAAAAATCATACCTAAATATGAGGGTTAGATTCCACCGCATGAGCACTTAACTATCTGTAGAATGTTATGGAGAAGTAGTAATGAGTACAACAATATACTACACCCCCATCTATTCTACTGGACACTATTACCAATAGCACAAACTTGGTACATAAACTAAGAAAGGAGAAGAGAAATCAGAGATTGGGATGATATACAGGATGACTTTGTGTACACATTTTCCCTTTACATCCTAGATAAATATATACATACAAAACTCCTGAAAATGAAGGAGATAATATTCCAACAAACTATAGAGGAAGAGAAAGAAACACCAGTACAAAGTTTACCACCACCAGAATTGATGGTATATGAAAATTCATAGATTTGATAGAAAAAGAATCAAAACACACTAGTCATAAATGCTATAAGACTACACAAATAGATGATGAAGGTGCAAATGACATAGAAATAAATGTTCAAGAAGGAGAGAGGGAACTGGAACTACCAACTAAACCTAAGGAGAAATACTACAACAAACCTATCAAACTTACAGAAGAAAACATTGCAAAAGAAGGAGACCCTAAATTAGTAAAGATGGGAGATTATTGGGATGATAAAGTAGTGGCGCAAGTAACTAAAATGCTAGCTGAATTTGAGGATCTATTTCCTACTTAACGTTCACCAAGATGAAATGAATCAAGGAGGAAGTAGGTGTGATGAAAATCCAATTGAAAGAAGGAATCAAACCAATAAAGAAAAGGCCATACAGATTAAATCCAAATATGAGGAAGAGGATTAAGGTGGAGATTGATAAAATGTTGGTAGCATGAATTTTAAAACCAGTGGAAGAAGCAGATTGGATCAGTCCCATGGTGCTATAGATTAAGAATTCAGGAGAAATAAGGATATGCAGAGATTACAAGGAACTAAATAAAGCTTGTATTCATGATCCCTTTCTGACACCATTTACAAAAGAGATCCTAGAATCAGTAGCCGAGAGGGAAATTTATTAATTCACTGATGGGTTCTCTAGTTACCATCAAGTGAAAATCAGAGAGGAAGATCAACTTAAAACAACATTTGCCTCAGAACTTTGATCATATATGTACATAGTGATGCCACTTGGATTAAAAAATGCACCATTTGTATTTGGCAGAATCATGGTGAATGCATTCAAAGAATTTATACATGATTTCTTGGAGGTTTATCTAGATGATTGGATGGTATATGGATTGGTTAAGGGCCATACACAAACCCAAACAATGATGTTGAATAAGTGTAGAACCTTACAAATATCATTGAACTTAAAGAACTATATGTTTACAGTACCATTTGGAACTTTGCTAGGCCATATCATTTGCAAAGAAGGTTTTATGGTAGACCTTTTAAAGGTAACCTTGATCCTTACATTACTAGCACCAAAAACAGCTGCAAAGGTGAAAACTATTTTGGGATATACTGGATATCACCGAAAGTTTATCAGAGGATATGCAGAAATAGAAACACCTCTTGAGGAACTGTTAAAGAAGAAAAATGTTAAAAATATTGAGTGGACTAATCAATGTCAGGATTCCTTTGACACATTAAAATAAAAAATTGCCGAGGTCCCTATATTGATTTTCCCTGATTGGAACATTTCATTTCATGTTCATGTGGATGTGTCAAGAATAATAGTAGGTGCGGTATTAGCCCAGCCTGAGGGAACAAAAGATCATCCTATAGAATTTGCTAGTAAGAAACTATCCAAGGCAAAAAAGAATTATACTACTATAGAAAGGGAAGCCTTGGCAATAGTGTATGCATTGCAGAAGTTTAGACATTACCTACCATCTGCACCTTTCATTTACTACATAGATCATAAGCTGTTGAAATATCTATTGAATAAACCATTTATCCAAGGAAGAATCTGTTGTTGGTTGTTATTATTCCAAGAATTTGACTTCACAATAATGGTAAAACTGGGTAACCATAATCAGGGACTTGACTACTTGTCTAGAATTGAAATAGGGGATGAACTGGAAAGTCAAAAAGAAGAACTCCCTGGTGCAGAATTGTTTAGGGGTATAGTGGTACCAGAAGAATTAAAAGACATAGCCTACCTACTGTCTACATGAGAATTTATGGGAGATATGTCTTCACAAGATAAGAAAATACCAATGTGAAAGGCCTTTCCATACACACTAATAGAAGGGGAACTACATATTATAAGAAAAAATGATATAATAAGAATAGTTGTTTATGAGCATGAAAGGGGAGTAATACTAAGCGAAGCACATGAAGGAGTGGAAGGAGGCCATAATTCCAGAGAACTTACTGCAAGAAAGATAAAGTTAGGAGGACTATGGTGGCCCACATTGTTTAAAGACTCAAAATGGTATGCTAAATACTGTGATATATGTCAACACATAGGAAGACCCATTGCAAAAGATGAAATTCCACTTACACCTATGTCAACACAACTCCCATTTGAAAAATGGGCAATTGATTTCATTGGGCCTATAGATCCCCGACTAAACATTCAAAAGCAAGATTTATCATAACTAGAGGGGAATATCTAACAAAGTGGATAGAGGCTCAACCGACTAAAGATTGTAGCACCAAAATAGTAGCAAAATCCCTCTATGAAAACATAATAACTAGATTTGATTGTCCATTGAGCATAGTAAGTGACCAAGGAAAATACTTTGTTAATAAGATGATTGTGGAGCTATTATAGAGCTTCATGATAGTACATAATAAGAGTTCACCCTATCAGCCTCAAGAAAATGAAGCAAGTGAAGCTCTGAATAAGATAACTGGAAAAGCATTAACAAAGATGAGCAATGAGAACAGAACAGACTCAGACCTTAAAGTACCTGTGGTAGTTTGGGCCTGCCACACAACCTATAAAAGGACTACAAAGTTCACCCCTTATGAGCTAGTATATGGAATGGACACTACAATACCAATTCACTTCATACTACCAAATTTTCATATCACGCTGACTTTGAGGTTGAATGAGGAAGAATCCCTAGTGTAAAGGATAGAGGAATTAGAAAAAATGGATGTTTTGGAGACATATATTACACAAATAGCAATTGCATATGATCCTTTAAAAGATACAAATGGAGCAATAAGGGTACAAGTGGAAACGCTACACACTCAGTTGCAGTTGTTATGGAGTAAAAAGTGGACACATGCCCTTTTACCTCCTAGTTTAGCTCCTAGGTCCCCGTGTTTACACTTTACAAGAAAATTATTAATCTTGATGAGAAATCTCCTGAAACCCATGTCAAATGGGAACTAGGGGCCCATTTAATGCTTAGGTCTTGACCAAAAAGGCACCTTGGGACTTGGGCACTCACACCCATGTCCACCCTAATTGGTCAAGGTGAAATTTACTGTATGTCAGCCTAGGACTCTTAAATGGGTCCCTATTTATCGGCCCTTTCATTTAATTTATGAATGTTTAATGAGAAAGAATATATAAGTGAGTGTTTGAATTTATTTGTAACCTAGATGGATATAGAGAACTTATGATATTAGAGCAAAGAGCATTTGAGGTATTAATTGTGTTATTGTTGTAGATTTGTGTGTGTATTTGTGTGTTTGTTGTAGATTTAGAATCATCATCCATCTCCTTATGAGTTGAAGAAGCTTCATCCTAAGGACTTCACCTTTGAGGTGACATCATCATTGTGTTTAAGAATAATTTCATTATCATTTGGATTATATTTAGCCTCTATCTGACAAGGACACACACTCTCTCTCTAACAATGGTGTTGGGAAGCTTGAATGCTATCCCAGGATTTAACTGAGGCAAGTCCCTAAACACTACAACTCCCAAACTCCTTTTCTTCCTAGTGTGCAAGTTATAGGTGTGGGAATTACAAAAGTTAAGGTACAAGGAGGTTGTGCAAGGGATAACATTCAAGATCTAGAAATAGAGTTTAGAAATTCACATGTGGAAAACCTGGGTGCTAGCCCCAGTGTCCAATAGCTAAAACAAACCCTAAATTCAGCATTAGAGCATCATTTATGACATTTTTTTAGTTTTGAGCTTTCATATATCGAGACTTTCTAGATTCAAGTGCTAGCCCCAAAGTCTACCAACATTTTAGCTTCTAAGGGATAGGTTTGGACATCTCACTAATCACCCTGGTACTTTCAGATCTTGATTTGATGTTGTTGTTTCTCTAGTATGAGTTGATTATCCAAATTCTAAGGTTTAGTGCATTGATAGAAAAGGCTTGACTAAAATTGCATCTTTCCATAGCACTCTTGAGAACAAAATCGATAGCTAAGTCCTCCTACATCTTGAAGTGACTTAGCTTGGTTTTGTCCTTGAATACTATAGAAAAAGAGGGTTTGATCTTGTGTACTTACATACATGCATTCATCTCTTTGTTTTCTCTATAATAGTAGCAACTCCAAGACTAGAGGGATCATATAAAGACACAAATAAAAAAGCTAAGAGAGGCAGTGAGCTTAAGATTAGCATCCTTGACTGGCATTTTGACAGAGGCTAAGCAGACAGCTTGGAAGATCTAGATCCCTACCACAATAGGGGAGGCAGAAGATACATATAACTTTCAAGTTGAATAGAGCATGTCTTGAGGACAAGACATATTTTTAAAAGGGAGAATGATGTTAGCGGAAGACAGGGCTACCAACAGATCCTACCATAGATCACCACAAAGGCTATGTGGAGGATAGAGATAACTACATAGAGGCATATTGAGATAAGACACATCCTTATGTAATATATATATATATATATATATATATATATATATATATATATATATATATATATATATATATATATATATATATATATATATATATATATATAGGATGTAGGATGTGCATGTATGTAAGAGATAAGAAGAGCAAGTAAGAGAGAAGAAGAGTATGAAATAGAGTGTATAAGTGTAAAATGCAGAGAATTAGACTTGTAAGATGTATATGATTACATGATGATGAATATATATATAATGGAGATATAAGGATTAATTTGTGTCTATGTGTATATCTTAAATGCTTATATTTGATGTAATTGTACCACATGTTATAATTGCTTATTGTTTCATTAGGGTTCTCTCACTGTATGACCGAGGTACAAACTAATTTTAGATATCTGATTAAGGACTAGATCTCTAGATTAGTTCCTCCCATTTCTTGCCAAGAGATGTCAAGATCAATAAGGAAGAACAATGCATTACTTTTGTTTGTTCACTATCAAATTCATACGATAACCTTGCAATGTCAATCAATAGCATCACTTCTCAATTGAAAGCTGAGGATGTGGTTGCAGCCTTATTATCTAAAGAAATGAGGAAAAACTCCATGGAGTCTATTAAAGATGTTGTGCCTATCAAAGATTGTGTGAAGAAGAAGGGTAATAATAAGAAGGGAGAAAGGAGATATAAGTCCAAGAGTAGATTTAAGTATCCAAGCAAGTAAAAAGTAAAATGTTGGAACTATGATAAAATTGGCCATATAAATAAAAAATATATTGAGAAGAAGGCTAAGAATAAACTTAATGGTAGTCCTGATTCAAGGACATTAGATGAGAGATTTATAGATTTGTTTCTTGCATCTTCTATTATGCATGCAAGTGATGATTCATGGTTGGTTGATTTTGGAGTGGGGTTAAAGCATAAAGATCTATGCCACTTGTGGGACATCATATTTTTTCTTAAAATCATGTGTTTTTAAAAAAAATACATGATTTAAGCCTAGGGATGTTTTATCTAAGGAGTGCAATTGAAGCAAGTTATAGTAATATTAATCTTATATAATTAAATAACACTTTAAAAAATATTACTAAATTTTTTATCTATTATAATTATTGATGTAGGAGCACTCGGGGATGTTGGCAATCTTGTGTCACTAAAAAGATTTTTATTTATGTTTTGTTTAACTTTTGTTTTGGCAGTTCACCTTGGAACTCAATCTCATCATTTTGATTGAGGTAGGGCAAATTTGTCAGGGAAACGACATGGTAATAAAAACCTACTTTGTGGGCACACACAACATGCATATTGTATGTGTTATGTTGACCCAGAAGTAGCTGTTGGATGTGGGGATGGAATAGTTTGCATTTTGACATGTATAGAAGTCAATGCTCTCATATATTCAGGCAACATGGTGGTGCAGTGACTTGCCTATCCATCTTTGATGAACAATTCCTTATTAGTGGTTCTTCTTTTTCGAAGCCTATATGTTTCTAATGTGGCCTCTGGGAAAAAATAGCTTCTCTTAGACAGTCCACTACACCAACAATGGTGAGATCCATTCCAGCTATGTGTCGGCTGCCAAAATGGTCAATGTTTTTGGTGGGTTAATTGCCAAGTGTGTTGTTAGTAAAGTTAGTTCCCCAATTGATAGATACCAAAGAGTATATGTCATCCTATTACATGTGCTGCCATGGGTTTGAATAAGACAGTGACCACGCATGATGATAAGAATATCATGCAACTTTCATCAAAAGTATTAGGATTTCATTAAATACATGTAAAAGAATAGTAATTGGTCTCTCATTCCTTACTAGGCAAAACCTCTATGTGCCACGATAAGGAGACAACAAGAAACTTAAATGCTATTTAAAAGATAGAGGAGACACCACAGCATAATAAGAGACCTATCAATAGGTGTCATTGATCATAGAAATATAGTTGATTGAATTGATTACAATATTCCGAATGTTGCAGCCTTAGTTGATAAGGGTGTTAAAAGACTACCATATTTTATGCCGCTAGTATTTTTTATCCCAATACAAAGGCATCTACAGAGATACGAGTACGCTATGAAGAGAACTACATTAGAAGTTAAATCTTTTGCTTTATTTAGCTGAATTGAAACTTCAGTTATAAACTTTGTATTAGAGGTGAAGCAAGTAAAAGGAAACGTCATCATCTGAAGGGCCTATTCTATAGAAGACTTCCTTCTAAAATATAATTGTAATACCCAATGTGAAACCACATGTTATTTAAGAAAAGCCAGCGTGGAAATAACTTGGACTCCTTATGAGGCAAATGAAGCATCAGAATGAATAAAAGGAATAGACTTATGACTATTCAACTTCTTGACACATTCACTGTTGAGCACATAGCATGTGAAGCCCAATGTAACGGTTGTTTTTCTTTTTTGTTAAGATAGCTCTCTTCTTGTTTATAACCATCATTTGTGTAACTGCCATTTTCTTGGCATATATTATTTTTTCTGGTCGACCATTCTTCTTCCTAGTCAGGTGGTTGGTAGTGGTAATAAGTGTGAGAATTTTGCTCTTTTGGATGATGGCTTTAAGAGTTGTTGCTACTCAAGATTGTAAGATGGATGAAGTGATAAATAAAGTGGAGAATCCCCTGTTTGTTGTGGACATAGCCATTAGACATGGTGAACCACGTTTAAAATTCTAAGTTCCTCTTTTGTGTGAATGGTTTATTTATTCTATTGTTTTCTTTTAATCTTCTTTCATTTGTTCTATGTATGCTGCTATCAACAATTGGTATTAGAGCTTGGTGAAGAAGTTCGGTGGTGAAGTGGTTCCTTGGAAATCGCTGAATAATTTTCAGAGCTATGGACGAAGCAGATATGGAAGAGAGTCCCAACTGGGATGATTGGGCTTGAGCTCTCATGTCTTGGTCGTGTGGCCATGAAGAGAGTCATGATGAAGTGGGAGCTATTCATCAGGTGTTTTTGGATGAATTAATTGATGAAGCAGATTATGTTATTGAGGAGTTTCTTGGTATGTTGGAACCTGATAGTGACATGGAGTAGATGCCAGAAATAAAAAGTGTCGTGTCTCAATCTGGAGAAGAGGAAGAGGTAAAATAAATATTTTATTTTGCTGATAGTTTTTTGAATTTGCAGCAAGAGGTTGTAGATTCAAACACAACATGTTTAAGGAATGATTTGTCTATAAAGAAAAAAGTTAGATTTAATTTGCCAATGGAAATAGATTATTTAGTTGTTGTAGATGATTTGCATGCTCTGGTAGAAGCTGAGAATAGTGATACCGAGGATGGTGGAGCTGTGGACATGGAGTCTGTTGGTTTAGAGGAGGAGAAATTCCAGGCCAATAGCATAGAAGTAGAAGAAATTACTAATGCTATCTCTCACGTAGAGGTATCATTTGCTAATTCTATCAAGAAAGAATGATTGGCAGCTTCCAGTATATCATAGGCAGTGGAACATTTTGAGAGTGCGGCAGGAAGCCTATTGGGTCTTTTGCTAATAATAAGAACCTTACTGATTTTGTGAACAATGAGGGCGAATCGTTGGCTAAGGTAAGGAAAGTTTCTCGCTCTCCTTCTTCTGATTTTCTTTTTTTTTCTTCTTCTTCTTCTTCTTCTTCTAGGTCGAGGTGACCTTTTGTGAGGCCTATAGCCAAAGTTAGTGGTGAAGATGATGAACAATAACCTAGTGGGGATGACTTAGTTCATGAGTTGGAGGAAGAGGAGGATTTTAGTATTGCCAAGCTCCCCCCTTTTGTTGCCTCTAGTGGTGCACCATTTGGTTTTGGGCATCAGAGCCTGGGACTGTCTACAAACCCTTCAGAGGGCTCTGCAAAGGTGTTTGTGATGGGGACTGGGTCGTCTAATTTATCTGAATCAGGGGTTGGTGATAACCCTACGGAATTACAGCAGGGTTTGGCTTCGGTAGAATTGGGAGTTGCCGATGTTGCTAATGGCGGTACCTTGGAGGTTGTTGATATGGGCAATGGAAGTGTTTTGGATAAGATTGGTGTTGGGCTTGAAGTTAGTACTAGCCAAAAGGTAGGAGATGCAAAACTTGCAAAAGACTTCCAAGCCGTCTTAAAGGAGTTTCAGAAGGCCCAACAACTTGCAGCTAAACATGAAGATGTTTTGGGCATCAGAGCCTGGGACTACCTGCAAACCCTTCAGAGGGCTCTGCAAAGGTGTTTGTGATGGGGACTGGGTCGTCTAATTTACCTGAATTAGGGGTCAGTGATAACCCTACAGAATTGCAGCAAGGTTTGGCTTCAGCAGAATTGGGAGTTGCCGAGGTTGCTAATGGTGGTACCTTGGAGGCTATTGATATGGGCACTGGAAGTGTTTTGTATAAGATTGGTGTTGGGCTTGAAGTTAGTGCTAGCTAGAAGGTAGGAGATGCAAAACTTGCAAAAGACTTCCAAGCCATCTTAAAGGAGTTTCAGAAGGCCTAACAGCTTCCAGCTGAACATGAGGCAGCTTACACACCTTTTGTTCTATAGGCAGTTCTTCCATCAAGCCATGTTGTGAGTGAGATAAATTTGAGCCCAGACAAATCTCAGAAAACAACAAGCTCTCATTGTAGAATTGAGGAGATAGGAAATACTTCTGTTAGAGAATGAAGTTGTGTTTAACGAGGCCATTATTGAAGAACGGGAGCAAGGGATAATAGAGATTCGGCAGAAAATTGGAGAAGTCAATGAACTTTTCAAGGATCTTGCAGTTTGAGTTCATGAACAAGGAGTGATGATAGATGATATTGACTTTAACATTGATGGCTCTTACGCTGCAACCTCCTATGCCACTCCTCTAAAATTGGAGAGTGCGCCCAAGGTAAAACCCAAGAATGTCGTCTCAATTCTATCTCTACTGCTAAGACTTAATGAAATTTAGGGAGTGGTTCCTTCTGTGCGGGATGCAAGAAAGGCTATGATTTGTGATCTGGTTAACTTGCAAGAGACTATAGATGACATAATTGCTGCCAAATCTGTGCAAGATGGTGCTACAGAAGCTTCAGTAACTTCTAAAGCAGCAGTAGAGGAGTGCTCTACTATTGAGGAAAGTGATTCTGTGGGGTGCTTGCAAGAGAATCCCAACAAGGAATTCAAGAGAAAGGAGTTGTTGGAGAGTGCATTGGAGGTCCCTGTGAGTAATAAAAAAGCAGAGGAGTCTCTGCCTTCTCAAATGCAAGATTTTCTTGATCGATTGAAGACTCCTGTGGAGAATTCGTTGAGAGATGCAAAATTGTCCTACAAACACCTAGATGAAATTATTCTGGTTGGGGGATCCACCAGGATGCTCATTGTTCAGGAGCTTGTCAAGAGAATGATTAGCAAGGAACCTAATGTAACCGCTCTTTGTCTCATTCTGTAAACTATGTTCTATTCTTGTTGTAATCGCTCTTCAAGACTTCATGTAACAGCCAATTCTTGGCAAGTAGTCGATGATTCCAGAAAGGTCTAGCAGTGGATGCTTAGTGTGTGAAGTATGTGATTGTCTTTAAAAAGGATGAGACTGGTTAAGTGCTGCTGTAATAAGAAGAGAAGAAGAATAATAGAGAATCCCCTGTTTTGTGGACGTAGCCATTAAAATGGTGAACCACGTTAATTTTTTGGTGTCCTCTCTTTTTATTTTCTAAGTGTGTGTTCTATTTTTAAATCTCTGCACTCTTTTTTTTGTGTGTTTTTTTAAATTTACACCGCCAAGAGTTTCCAACCCAATGTCACTATGAATCCAGATGAAGTTGTTATAGCGGCAGCTGTATAGGCCGGAGTGTTGGCTGGTGATGTCAATGTTATTATGCTTCTAGATGTTACCCCACTATCAATTGGGTTGGAAACTCTTGGCGGTGTAATGACAAAAATCATTCCTCGAAATACCACTCTACCTACCTCCAAATCTGAGGTGTTTTCTACAGCAACTTATGGTCAGACAAGTGTTGAAATTAATGTTTTGCAAGGTGAACGAGAGTTTGTCAGAGGACAACAAGTCTCTTGGGAGTTTTCGGTTATATGGGATACCTCCCGCTCCTCGAGGTGTACCTCAAATAGAGGTTAAGTTTGACATTGATGCAAATGGTATCCTCTTAGTCACTACTGTAGACAAAGGCACTAGAAAGAAGAAGGATATAACCATAACGGGTGCAAGTACCCTACCTACTGACGAGGTTGAAAGAATGGTGAAAGAGGCTGAAAAAGTTGCTAAAGAAGACAATAATAATTATGGGCAAGTAGAAAATTTTGAACAAGACTCTTCTGAGGTGATTAAAGCCTATGTGCTTTGGAGAAGATTAATCTGAAGTGTTTTTGAACAGCATTTGGAGGTACTACAGTCTTCAGTCTTGATTAAAGTTTGACATTAAGGTTATACATGTGGGGATATCTCTGAACAATACTTTTGCCGATCCCATTGGTCTTCAAGTGAGAGATTGTTGGGCATATAGCATGTGAAGCCCAATGTAACAACTATTTTTCCTTTCTGTTAAGACAGCTCTCTTCTTGTTTATAACCATCATTTGGGTAACTACCATTTTCTTGGCATATATTTTTTTTTTGGTTGACCATTCTTCTTCCTGGTCAGGTGGTTGGTAGTGGTAATAAGTGTGAGAATTTTGCTCTTTTGGATGACGGCTTTAAGAGTTATTGCTACTCAGATTGTAAGATGGATGAAGTGATAAATAAAGTGGAGAATCCCCTGTTTGTTGTGGATGTAGCCATTAGACATGGTGAACCGCATTAAAATTCTAAGTTCCTCTTTTGTGTGAATAGTTTATTTATTCTGTTGTTTTCTTTTAATCTTCTTTCATTTGCTCTGTGTATTCTGCTATCAACATTCACATCTATTTACTCCTAAACATAGACTTGGAGGGGCACTACCAAGAAGGAGGAGGCACCTGAAGAAGAGAAGGAGAAACTGCAACGTGAGGAAAAAAAGCATCAGACTGGGAGGTTTAGCTACTCCATACACTGGGCATATAGCATATAAGTAAAGAGGTTACAAATGGGCAGCCAGAGGAGTGAATGTCTAGGTATAAGAAATGAAAGAATGTATTGAAGGAGGCAATTGAGGGCCTTGAATGTACATAATATGTTGTAGATTTTGAATTGAATGAAATTGAAATTAATTTCTTGTTGCAATATATATGTAAAATTATTGTGTTTTGAAATCCGAATGTGATTAGGCGGATTGCACAAGTGTTGTGAGTTGTGTTTGAGTAATTGTGAGCAAATGAGGAATTTCCTCTGCATCAATTATTTTTTATATTATAATATTACTTATAATAATATTATTTTCAGATTAACTAGATAATTGAAACACTCTAAATTAACTTCAATGTTTTTGTCTTCTTAATTAATTATCTTTAAATTTTTAGTTAATTATCTTTTTTTTTTATCTTTTTCTTCAAGCATAGTCTATCTATTAAAAAAGGCACCAATGATATTTATGATTTGATATTTGTCTAAAATCCAATTTTATGTTTAAAAAATAAATAAATAAATAATTATTAATTAAATAAATAAAAATAATAATTATGTAACTAAATATCTTTAAAATAATAATAAAATATTAACAATAATTAATACATAATTAAGAAGGGAAAACTAAAATAACTTTAGCATAGTTGTTAAATGTTGTGTGAAAGATTTTAATGATATAAATTATATATAATTAAACTTTTAAATATTGTAATATATTTAAATTATTTTTAAAAATAGATCAACTTTTATTAAATATGATTAAAAATTTCAATCATGAATCATTTTGTCATAGATTATAAGTATTTGTGTGTACCAATTTTTCAATAATATCTTAAAATACTATTGTATTACTTTTTATTTTAATATATCAAAATTTTATTTTAAAACAATACTTCTCCATTACAAGATCCACTTAGAAATTTCAATCATGAATTATGAATCATTTTGTGATAGATTATTAGTATTAGTGCGCACCAATTTTTCAATAATAGCTTTAAATACTATTGTATTTCTTTCTATTCTACTATATCAATATTTTATTTTAAAAAAATACTTCTCCACTGCAAGATCCTTATCCACACTTAGAAATTTCAATCATGAATCATTTTGTGATAGATTTTAAATATTTGTGCATACCAATTTTTCAATAATATCTTTAAATACTATTATATTACTCTTTATTCTATTTAAAAAAAAAAAACTTTCTCCGCTGCAAGATCCTTATTCACACTTAGCTTTCTGTACTGATGTCCATTCCAATACAGTGATATCTACCGTGTCAATATTTCACAAAATCAAACACCCTTTTCATAACTTACCAAGGACAGCACTAATTTGTCTTGAAATACAGCTCATATGGCACTCGTTTGATTGTCTTATCAGACACATACACTGATAACCATAACCATAAATAGCAGCCATTCAACCATGAACTTCCCCCAATTCTGAATCACATTATACAGATCATAGCCTTGCTAAAGGATCAAAATAATGGGTAAAATCTCTGTAAGAAGAGCTGCTATTGTGGGGCTGGTAGTATTGATTACATTTGCAAATCCTTGCTCAGCCAAGTCTAAGCTAAAGAGCGGCCAATCACTGTCAGCTGGACAGTCTCTGCAATACGCGCAATATATATTCGTAATGCAACGAGACTGCAACCTGGTATTGTATGAAAACACTGTTAAACTGTTGTGGGAGTCGGGAACAACTGGAAAAGGAGGCGCTTCGTCGTGCTCGTTAAGTATGCAGAAAGACGGCAATTTGGTGATGTATGCGCGAACAACTCCCGTGTGGTCTAGCCAAACTTCCAGAGCGTTTGCTTCCTACTTTTTGAATCTTCAGGGCGACGGTAATGTTGTTATTTATGGGCCGTCTGGAGCCATTTGGTCAACTGATACTGCTCAGAACAAGAAAAAACTGCCTTAAGCTTTCTGTGCTGTCTTGTTTTCTTTTATTTTATTTATATAATACTGTCAGTGTCAGTATCCATGTTACCTATCGTTACCCAGATCTTTTCTGGGTTTAATAACAGTATAAACTGATCAAATAGTTCTCTAGTAGGTTGTGGTGCAAGGAAGAAAACAATTGTTATTCCCCTACGCATATAAATTGTATTTCACATTTTGTTCACTGGATAAAATCTATGGCTGCCCTCTATAGTCTAGATTGTTAAACATTTCCTACAGATTTAGCATTGCTTGCTTACCTCTAAAAATAGGGGTTTACTTATATTCTATAACATATTTCAGTTTACTATAAAGAATTCTTAAATGAAGGTCATTAATTCTTTGAAGCCTATAAGTTTATTTATAGTTTTTGGATTCTTATAGTTATTATAGTTTTTATAATTGTCTAGTGTTTGAGGTTAAATTGTTATTTTATTATTTCTCCAATATTATTATAATAATAATAAATTCATCAAGTTAATGTTTAGTATGGTTTATTTTAGGGAAACAAATGCAATTCACAAATTAAATTTACATTTAATAGATGAGTATGAAATAAATAGAGATGAGAGTTAAACTTTAATCTACTTGACTAACTAAGATGTTGTGACATAAGTCTAGAAATTGGGTTATGGTACTGAAATATGAAACTTCTAATGCTTGGGACAAGGCCACACCCACATCTACAAGTGCTTCGACCTTACAATCAATCATCAAACTAACCAAAGATGATGCACATAAATAGAAGTCCTAGACATACAACTCAAGAACTTTGGCACACAAGCCATTGAGTCATATATAAAAATTCAACCTAGCAAAGTGGGAAATTTGGAATTCAAACGAGGGAGACTAGACTATGGAAGTGGGGGAAGGAGGGAGTGGGAACTATTTTGGGGAGACAAAACCCTACAAATGTCTACTAGTCATATTCTAGTCTTGGTGCCACTTTTGTGTAAGTTTGTAATTTAGACCAAGTGTAACTAATTTATAATTAGATGTGCTAGAAATGGATTAAAACACATACTTTATCATATAATTTCTATAAGGTTGATATTTTGAGAAATGCATAAAAATTAAATTGTCTAGGATAATTTGTAGTTAGTTTATACATGAAGCAATATAATTATGGGTCTATGAACTCATGCATGAATTCTAGGCATTGAAGAAAACAAAGTTAGATTTAAATAAATCCAATTATAATTGAGTGAGTGCAGGGGAGTAAATCTATATCAAACTCTCATGTATTGTGATTATATAAAAATTGAATGATATAGCAAAGTTTTGTTGGTTTTTGTATGTCTTTGCTTTGAGTTTTCTTTAATTGTCTTTTGTGTGCATGTGGCTATGCATGTTTTGTTAGGATTTTATTAATATTACTTAATTGTATCTGAGGGTATTGAGACTCTCGCATGCCTCAGGTGAACAATCTTATCAGTGATATGCTAGTGCATAGAAGTAATTAAGTCCTAGCCATTAGGTCATCAACACACATGGAGATTTTGGCTCTATTGTCAAGAATCTATTATGAACTATTTGTATTATTCATTAGTTATGTCTTGGCAGGTCACACATGTGGAAGTCTATAAATGTTTTACAAGTAAAGCTCAAGAGTTTTTGTAAGGAGGCTTGTGCTAGCACATCAATCAATGGTAGCATGGCAATATTGTTTGATTCCTTATACAAGACCTACACCATTTAAAGAGTTTCCAGAGCACCTATTTGATTAGTTGTTTGCATGGGTGAGAAATTGTAGGACTAAGTATCCAACTATATTATGAAACCCTTACATAGTTTTAGTAGTTGGGTTCCATGTGGAAACAGATTTTTGACATCTTTGTAAAGGCAATATAGACATGTATATCTTGGAGTTCAAAAATTCTACTTTTAGTTCCTTCAATTAAGTGCCACATAACTTTCTGACTCATACTAGCATATTTTTATGAAATAACTAGAAGTTTGGGTCAAGTTGTTACTTGTTGAAAAGTGTCTTGAGATCATTAATATGAATTCTAGTCTTCTACCATACATAAGTACATGCATGTGAGTTTAAATATTTTGTACACCTTACATAAACTTAATATTTTTTAAAGTATTGGGATGCCACACTTTGGGTAGACCAAAATTTTGTAGGAAGTTGTACTGTAATATTAGCAAAATACATTTAATACATATATGGGGATCCCATGAAGACATGTCATCTTTAGCACAAGAATTGTATTAAGACTCATTTGGATTCTGTCTTGGAGGTTGTAATAGAGTCAAACTTGGGTATTGATCTTGGAAATGTCACTTGGATGCATTGAATAGAAAACTTAGTAAGTTGATCTTTGTATATATATAGAGTGCTTGAGATGGGAGATTGGGATTCACTTTAAGATAGGTACATGCTAATGAAAAAACTCTTAGTTGTTAGATGAAGATCTCCTTGATAATATAGGTGAATTTTCTCATTGTATTGTAATCCTTTTGTTACTATAAATACATAAAGAGTGGTGCTGTTAGTTGCTGGGTTTTTTTTTCCAAAAGGATTTCCCATGTTATATCTTGTGTTATGTGTTTATTTCTCTATTGGAATTATTTGGTTCCATTTTATCTTGCAAGTATTCTTTTGTTAAATTAATATGATTTCTTACAATTAGTATCAATGTTAAGTTATTGAAGGGGCATGTACCAAAAAGATGGGGGACCAATAAGTGGCCAAAACCACTTTTTTGGTCCAAACAAGATATAACATAAGCATGTTATTTAATGCACTCACATTATGGCTTAATAGTTATCAATCCTAGGCTAAATCACTACCAAAATATAACACAAGTGTGTTATAACACACTCACGTTTTAGAGAAGTTAAAATGCTTTGTATGATAAGTATAGAAAATCCTCCAACTTCTTTCACTCTAGAGTAGGCTCATGTCTAAGTTAGGTTAGGGCTATATACATGAAATAAACATTTAAGTATAAGTGATATTTACATATAGACATTTACTTCCTTATACTTTAAGTTATATGTCATGTATATGGTTTCAAGATGTTTGAGAACAGTTTCAGATCTCTAGGAGTTATAAAGTAGATTCTAGGTTTGGAAGGATCCTATAATTTTTCACTTAGTCAAATTTTAGTAATCAATAGGCTCCTATCATCTTGCTATTGTCCAGTGGTAGTTGTAACTATTCAAAAGCATCATCAAGTATCTCCTTAGAAATAGGAGGACCTATTCTTATGCAAGAGACCTAGCAAAGAATCCAAGCAAAATACTAAGTCAAGTTCAAGAAAGTGGCAGTCCTCTAAGCATTTTTTGAAGAGATTTTTCAATCTTGAAGACCAAGTCACCTTCTTCAGAGAAAATCATTAAGAGAAATAACCTATGATTGTTGCTACTATGCCCAAACATAGTGCCTAGTCAAGAAGAAGTTAAGTGTTGCATTCAAGAGGCATTTAGGAGGATTTTCCCCCTTGACCCCCACATGGGGCATTGCCCCTTGACTCCATGAGGGAGAAATACCCCATTGAACCTTGTAAGAAGAACTACCCCTTAAACTTATTGATCATTTCCGCCCCTCACTATCTCTCTCCCTTCCATCCATTTCTTTCTATCTCTCTCACTATCTCTTTATATATCTCCCTCTCTCTCCCTCTCTATCTACCCCACTTTCTATATTTTTTCCTCTCTCTCTCTCTCTCTCTCTCCTCTCTCTCTCTCTCTCTCTCTCTCTCTCTCTCTCTCTCTCTCTCTCTCTCTCTCTCTCTCTCTCTCTCTCTCTCTCTCTCTCTCTCTCACTCTCTCTCTCTCTCTCTCTCTCTCTCTCTCTCATCTCTCTCTCTCTCTCTCTCTCTCTCTCTCTCTCTCTCTCCTCTCTCTCTCTCTCTCTCTCTCTCTCTATGTTATATCTCCCTCCCACTCTCTCCCTCTCTCTAACTCTATCTTTATATCTATCCTCCCTCTCTATCTCTCTCTCTCTTATTCTCTATCTCTCTATCTCCCCCTCTTCCTCTATCTCTCTCTTTCTCTATCTCTCCCTCTCCCTCTATATCTTTATATTTCTCTCTCACTATCTCCATATGTTTCTCTCCCTGCCCCTCCATCTCTTTCTATCTTTGTTGCTATCTCTTTATATATCTCCCTCTGCCTCTTTGTCTCTCTCTCCCCCTACCTTTCTCTCTTTATCTCTCCCTTTCTATCTCCCTCCCTTTCTATCTCCATCCCTCTCCCTCCCTTTCTATCCCTCTCTACCTCTTTCTATCACTCTCTACCTCTCTCTCTATATCTCTATATCTTTCCCTCTCTATCTCGCTCTCACTCTCTTTCTCGCTATCTCTCTCCTCTCTCTATCTCTATCTCCCTCTATCTGTTCCTTTACCTATCTTAGCCCCCCTCTCTCTTTGTCTCCCTATCTCTCTCTCTCTTTCTCTCTCTCTATCTCCCTCTCCCTATCTCTATCTCTATCTATCCCTTTGTCTAGAGATAAATAGAAAGGGAGAGACAAATAGAGAGACACATAGAGAGATAGAGAGAGGGAGAGATATATAGAGAGAGGTATGATAGAGAGGTAAAGAAATAGAGGGGGAAATAGATAGAAATATATATAGAGAGAGAGATCATTAGAAAGAGGATAGAGAAGGAGAGAGAGCTCATAGATATATAGAGTTAGAGAGAGGGAGACATAGAAAGAGGGAGGGCAAGAGGGAGAAATAGAGAGAGAGAGAGAGAGAGAGAGAGAGAGAGAGAGATAGAGTTAGGGAGAGTGACAAATATAAAAGAGGGGTAGATAGAAAGATAGAGAAGGATATATGGAGATAAAGACAAGGAGTGGGAGAGAGAGGAGGGATGAGATATACATTTAAGGGATAGATAGAGGGAGAAAGATAAATAAAGAGGGAGATAGAGATAGAGATAGAAATAGAGAGGGGAGAGATAGGGAGATAGAGAGTAAGAGAGATAGAGAGGGAAAGATATAGAGATAGAAAGGAGAGGGAGGGAGGGAGATAGAATGGGAGAGAGAAAGAGAGAAATGGAGGGGGAGAGTGAGGCAGAGAGGCATAGGGAGATATATAAAGAGAGAAAGAGAGATAGAAAGAGATGGATGGAGACGGAGGGAGACATATAGATATAGTGAGAGAGAAATATAAAGATATAGAGGGAGAGGGAGTGATAGAGAACAAGAGAGAGATAGAGATAGAGATAGAGATAGAAAGAGGGGAGAGAGATAGAGAGGGAGGGAGAGATATAAAGATAGAGTTAGAGAGAGAGGGAGATGGAGAGATATATGTTAGGGTTAACCAGTAGAAGATATCAATTAAATGCAAATAAAGATTAAACAGAGGAATGGAAATACATAGAAATAATAATAGTGAGAGACAAGTTTTAACATGGTTCACCCAAACTCAGGCTACATCCACCAAATAGAGAGTCCAATAATTATTATCTAGTAAATCAAACCGATTACAACCAGCAATCCCTACAACTCAATACTGTTGCAAATGCTACAATACAATATCAACAAAAACCCTAATCCTTAGCCATTTTTATCATGACTTTTGTCAGTTACAAAATAGGGTTTTTTATGTTGACCAATGAAAAAATAACTCCCGACACCTTAATAAAATAATAAAAAACACCATGTGGACCCACAAGGGGAGGTACCCCTTGACACCATCTTGGGGGCGCTGCCCCCAAGCCCCCGTAAGGGGCACTGCCCCTTGACCCCATAGGAATTTGGGGGGAAACTACACTGATAAAAGTGAGGTAAATTTAACCTCTGATTCTGATTAGGCTCCATATAAAAATAATATAGATATAAGGGGATATAGATAGAAAGAGATAGAGAGAGGGAGGGAGACAAAGATAGAGAGATAGCATTAGAGAGAGGGAAAGATAACGAGAGATATAGATATAGAGTTAGAGAGAGGGAGACATAGAAAGAGGTAGGGGAGAGGGAGAAATAGAGATAGATGGAGAGATGTCCATAGAGAGATAAAAAGGAAGAGGGAGAGGGAGAGGGAGAGAGGGGGGAGATAGAAAGAGATAGAGGGAGAGATGGAAAGATGGAGTTAGAGAGAGGGAAAATACAGAAAGTAGGGAAGATAGAGAGGGACAAAGAGAGAGGGTAAGTGCACAAAGATGAGGGACCAAAAGGGGGTCTTAAGATGCCACTTTTTTTCTAAAATAAAGAAACATTGATGTTGGATGAGAAATTGAAGATAGTTACACTCAAAATTTGAAGATACAACAAAAACAAGGGTTGTAATGCTCCGAATCTAATTTCTAAACTACCATTTTTTTCAAAAATGGTTGAGATTAAGGGGTTCAAAAAGAGGGAGCACACAAATTGGTCCTGTTTTTCTCAAAAAAACATAACATAGCATTTGGTGTGCTCCCCCTAAAATGTTAACTTTTTTTTAGTATTTCAAAAATTGCTTTGGTGAGAAATTAGCTAACACCATGTAGTTTATCCTTGATTTTTTTGATAATTTTTTCATGAATAATTGATTTTTTAGTAATTTTCAAATTGGACACATCCTAAAAAATAGAAAATTGAGCATTCTCCCCCTTAAAATTTTTGAAAACTAATCAAAAATCAAATTTTTTTAATACGTGTAGAATGGAGTCTAGTTTCTAAAAATGTAACTTATTTGAAATTTTGATAAACGGTTAAAAAAAGGTAAAAAATACTAGACACTAGTTTTTGACAAAAAATGGATACACTAACAAAAGAAATTAAAGATGAAAACCTTAACGTACTCAAAATGTGAAAAAAGTTATATGGTTAGATAGCTAACAAAGATATTAAGACTATGGTGGTATTTTTTTTACTTTTCATTGAGAAAAGTGCAATCCTGATGGGGAGCATGCTCCAGATTATCTAAATTTTGTTAGAAATTGGAAAAACACATCCTTGGATGATCTAAACATAGTCCAATCCTTTGGGTTGGATGCCCAAGGCAAATCCAAGCCTTAGGCTCGGTAATTACCAAGCCTAAGAATAATGCGAGTGCATTATAATGTGCTCGCGTCATGCTGAGCTAATTTAGCTTTACACATGCCAATTGCATTTGCTTGAAAGTTTCTAAATCCTTTTCAACAAATCCATTTTTTACATATCTTGCAATCATTGCATTCCATGATAGAACATCTATTTGAGGTGTTAGGTTAAACAATTGACATGCCTTGCCTATGCTTCCACACTTTACATACATGTCTACAAGGGCAACTACACTTCCTACCTTCTCTCTCACTCTCTACTTCCCTCCCCTCTCTACGTCCTACCCTCTTTCTGAGTCTCTACTTCCCTCCCCTCTCTACCTCCTACCTTCTCTCTCACTCTCTTCTTCCCTCCCCTCTCTACCTCCTACCCTCTCTCTCACTCTCTACATGCCTCCCCTCTCTACCTCCTACCCTCTTTTTAAGTCTCTGCTTCCCTCGCCTCTCTACCTCCTACCTTCTCTCTCACTCTACTTCCCTCCCTTCTCTACCTCCTACTCTCTCTGAGTCTCTGATTCCCTCCCCCCTCTACCTCCTACCTTCTCTCTCACTCTGTTCTTCCCTCACCTCTCTACCACCTACCCTCTCTCCCACTCTCTACTTCACTCCCCTCTCTACCTCCTACCCTCTTTCTAAGTCTCTACTTCCCTCGCCTCTCTACCTCCTACCTTCTCTCTCAGTCTCTTCTCCCCCCTCTCCACTTCTTACCCTCTCTCACTCTATACTTCCCTCCCCTCTCTACCTCCTACCCTCTCTCACTCTCTACATCCCTCCCCTCTCTACCTCCTACCCTCTCTCACTCTCTACATCCCTCCCCTCTCTACCTCCTACCCTCTCACTTTCTTCTTACCTCCCCTCTCTACCTCCTACCATCTCTCTCACTCTCTTCTTCCCTCCCATCTCTACCTCCTACCATCTCTCCCACTCTCTACTTCCCTCCCCTCGCTACCTCATATCCTTTCTCACTCTCTACTTCCCTTCCCTCTCTACCTCCTACCCTATCTCGCTTCTTCCTTCCCCTATCTACCTCCTACCCTCTCTCACTCTCTACTTCCCTCCTATCTCTACCTCCTACCCTCTCTCTCTCACTCACTCTATACTTCCCTCCCCTCTCTACATCTTCTCATCATTCTTCACATCGATTGAAATTTCATAAATTATCTTGTTTCCATTTCATCATCCCAATTTATATCCTCATCCCTCTTTGCATGTCCTAATTTTCTTGTTTCCATGTTCTTTGTCGATAAGGGAGAGGGAGAGGGAGGAAAAGGGAGAGAGGATGGAGATAGAGGGGAGAGAGGGGAGAGATAGGCTGATAGGGAGAGAGAGAGAGAGAGAGAGAGAGGGAGGGAGGGAGAGTCCTAGTTTTCTTGTTTTGGAGAGAGAGAGGGTTGGTCAGGTTTATGAGTTTAGGGTTGCTTAAGTTTAGGGTTTAGGGGAAATATTTAGGGTTTAGGGGTTTAGGGTTACTTGGATTTATGGTTTATGGTTTAGGGGTTAGGATTTAGGGGCATTATTTAGGGTTTTAGGGTCTAGAGAGAGAGAGGTTAAGGTTTGCTCAAGTTTAGGGGCATTATTTAGGATTTATGAGTTTAGGGTTGCTCAGACCTTTAGGTAGTGAGAGCCTATTGCATATTTTGCATATCTGACCTTAATAGTGATCTAGAGTTTCATGATAGTCTTCTATGTTTATGATGTGATAGTTTATGTGGTTGTTTGTAATAGTTATAGCATAATTTGATTGTATTTTCCCTCATCATCACCTCCATAAGCAATTTGTCTATCATTGTATATGATAATGTTCACATATGGGATATACTCAAAATATAGTTTAGGACAACTTGTTTTACATAAAATGATGATCTTTAGTCAAGTATATCATGATAATCCTAAATACCTCCAATAATTTTTATGATAGTGGAAGCTATATTTCCATCGTGTGACAATACCTTTGCATCTTAGGGTGATGGTTATGTATTAATTGTGATAATTTATCTTAGAAACCTTGTACTAATGATCTACTCACCTTATTGATACTTATAGAAAAATATCCAAGATATTTGGATAAGGCATTATAAACAATTTCATGACAGTCATGGTTGATAGGATAGTGCTAAACTCACAAAAGATCCTCCTTTACAAGTAAGTCATCATGAAACAAAACTCTGCCCTAAATTTCTACACCTTGTTATTATGTCCTAACCCTAACTCTACTGAAAATTAGACTTGTAGAACCATACCAAGACAATTGATAAAGGATAGGCTCTGCTATTATGAATCTGTTGTTATGAATCAACTATTACGAATCTGCTGTTATGAATCAAGGATCTAATGTTATGAACCAAATTACATATATACGGATCTGTTGTTATGAATCAGCACATGTGTACATACCAAATTATGCAAGCATAGGTTCCAATAACAGTTGACAAAGGAAGAATAAGTCTGCTATTACAATCTACCCAAACTCCTCTATTTTAAAAGAATTGTCTACCATTTTAATTATTGGGAATTGTCAAGACTTGTTGCTTCCTTCTCCAATTTTGTTTTTTGTTACAAAAGCCCCCTCAAAGTTCTAATTATCATTGTCTTATTCATCATGCTTATATAAATCATCATCATCCCAAAGAAATGAGCAAATACTAACACAAGAAGAGTGTGAAGCTGAGAATAAGAGGAAAAGAGAAAGAATGAGGCGAATTCATGAAAGTGGGAAATTATCAACCATACAAGAAGATATTCCACCATTACCAATTGAAGAGGAACATGACACATCTAATGAATCTAAGAGAGATGGAATTGGCAGTACAAAGGGAATGAATGCAAAACCTTCATTTAATGAGGAAACTAAATCTCCAAGTTGGAGGCACTCCATCATCCATAGGTCAAGTTGAAGGTACACCATCTTCTCCATCTCAACTTCAAGCCTTTTTATCTTTTTCATCTCCAATTGAAGGTACGTCATCTATCCCATCTCAAGTAAATATTGAAGAAATTCCAAATGTTGAGTCAACTTTACCAATGAAAATGCCTCCTAGAATGTTGCATAGGAAGCCTAAGTTTCTAATTGATATCAATGAGAATGTGTTGCAGCCCATGCAGGATAAGATTTCAAGTGCAATTTCTAAAGATATGTGAATAAGATATGTTCTTTGAGAATTTAAATGAAACCAGAAGATGTCAACTATTTGTTGAATTGATGAGAAATCTAAAATTTAGGCCCAATATGAAGATTCTTGGCCTAAGAACATCAAATGCCTTGAGTGAAAATTTAATTGTCAAGAATCTAATGAGTGCATATGAGAGTGTGGGTTCCACCTCATGCACCCTGATGCATTGGCAAAGTTCGTTTGGCCCCACGAGCTATGGAATGCAAAATGTCACCCCTAGCACCTTTCCACTACATGAAACTGAAGCATTTTACAAGAATGCATTTGATTTCAACACAGTCAAACAGACTGGAGTTGACCAAAGCTAAGAGAGGTTATTGTGGAAAGACCCCACATGCACCTGTAGGTCCAAATAGAACATTCCCAGCTACCATGAATTCTAAGAACTACTTTGTCAAGGTTTGACAATTTTTGCTCTTATGATCTTAAGTGACTTCAATGCTGGTAGCTTACTGCCCTGAATGATTGGGAATGTTGACACATAAAATGAGACCTCAGACCTTGGCATTTACCCACCATCTTGACGTGTTGGCAAAGTCCGTTCGGCCCCATGAGCTGTGGAATGCAAAATGTCACTCCTAGAGGGTAAATGCAAGGAGATGGGAGGCCAAAAAGTTGCCACCATCTCCAAAATTAAAGCAAAACACTTTGCTTTTAATAAAAGCAAAAAAAACCATTTTCTACACATTCACCTATGGATTTTCTCTTGACAGCAGCAAAGAAACCAAGCAAAATGTGACCGCATTGAAAAAATGGAGATTCAATCAAGTGCATGTGAGAAAACAAGAATTTCACAATGCCACCTCGCCACCAAAGACATCCTCATGCAAATTTGGAGGCTCAGCATAGGAAGAAGGTAGGGTTTGTCTAATTTTGTTAGTTTTAGAATAATTTTTTAGTTTTTCAATGTTTGATTTATGTTTATATTGCATTTACAGTTATTGGAGAAGCAAAAAATGTAAATCTAGTTGAGGGGGGTGAAAACAACCCCCAAAACGCTCTAAACCCTCCAAACCCTCAAAACCCACCTTCACCTCTTTTTCATGTAAGGGATAATCAAGAACACTACTTAGGGATAATAGAAGAAAACAAGAAACATATTGAAACTATTATTAAAACCCTAAACAATTAAAGTGGAACCATTGAGCATAGGAGGGCACTTGCAAAATCACTATAGGAGATTGTTTCCCACACAGATTTGGTGACAAAACAAATCACCGAATTCCAAGACTATAGGGAGAGGAGTCGACAATATTATGCTGACAAGTTGTCATATGAACAAGTGAAGAAAGAAAAAATTACAAAATCTCAATTATGTGCAGAATTTATTAATCCCAAAACTGGCCAAACATTATAGGAAACTTGCAAATGGTTTCCTATACATTGGTGTAGGAATGAAGACATATCCCAAAACTTTTGGGATAAATGGTACATGGTCTTCGATGAGCAACCATGCAACAATGATAAGGTACCACAATATTTTTTGAGGAAACTCTATTGCGAGTTCATCCTCAACAAGATTCTGAATTATTTTGACATTTATGAGTTCCAGGGTAGAGGTGGTGGCTCTGTCCAAGATAGACCCGGGGCTCAGCAAGATGAACATCATGTGCCTATACCCCAAGTGAGGCCATAATGTAGGTCACTCCCTTTGGCTTTGAAGGAGAGTGTTGAGATGGAGACTTTACATTCACTGACTACTCTCACCCAAACTTTATCACAGCATGTAGATGATTTTACCAAAGGCAATGAGGGTGAGAGTAGCAGGCATCTTGTATCTCCACATTTGTGCAGTACATGTGGGAACCTATGTGATTATGGGACGTAGGAGGCACGGTAGGACTCTGCGACACAAGGGCAGCATGCTACGACACAGGGGCAGCATGATGCAACACAGGGGCATGACATATTGGATGGTCTTATTCTCAGTGATGATCTCTTCTAGCATACATTTGGTATTGACTCTCAAGTAATTTGTTACAAGTTTCATCTTGATTTAATATATTGTTATTTAAAATTTGTAATTAATTTTATATGATTATCTATATATAAGTATGTAATTGTTTGTACAATGAAATTCTAAGGTCAGAGTCTTCATCCTACCTCTATTAGCCATCCATTGGCAGCTTATGAGCAGAGGTCAAGTTAGCAGGTATGTAATTTATTGCATATTCGTAATTATTGTAGATATGTCAATGGTAATATTATATTGTGACTTGATTTGATGATTTCAACAGTCACTAGCACCTCCACAGTTTCCTTGGTCCCCTGGAAGTCAAACCACCACTTTTACGGAGGTAAATTTAACCATTTCTAATCATTATGCATTTTTAAAATAATGTTATGTAAATTTATTTTGTTTTAATAATCTTGAACTTGATTTTCAGATGTTGAATATAGTAGAGACTCCTCCTCATCTTCATGAGTCAGCGCAGATAGGCATTGATGCAGCCATGATGTTTGCAAATCCTTTGACTGAGATATGAGCCAATAACATGAAAATATCATAATTTTGTATTTCTTTTTTTATCTCACGTCATTTGATGTACATAAATGATATTTATGTTTAGTCAATTTTGCTTCTTGATTCTTCTCATAGGAGGTCACAACTCCAGTCCATCCAACTATAGATGAAGAGAGAGTTAAGATGATAGAGAGCGATCATCAGTTGGCAGTAAGTGATCAATTACATATGTGATGTTATATATTTCATAAATTTTCTATATTAATGTGCATATTGTTTGTTTGTATTAAAAGGTGCAGTTGGAAGAACTTTATTCGAAGAGGTCTACACGATGGCAGAGATAGGATGTGTCACTTACTGGCTCTCCATCTTCACAGTCAAAGAAGGGTTGCCAATTATTTCCTAAAAGTCCATAGGAAACTAGTTTTTGGAAAAAAAAATTGTATGCCTAGATGGCTTTATATACATACTTTTGTATGTTAATCCGATGTATATTTTTGTATCTTTTCCTATATGGCTTTGTTTGGACACGCCTATATGGATTTTTATATAAAAGTAGATGTTATGTTCATGACATTATGTATATGATAGTTTATATTAAATATTTAATATGATAATCAATTATTGTTACAGGAATTTGGTTTTACAAGTGCCAATTGCATTTTCTTGAAAGTTTATGAATCATTTTCAAATAATCCATTTTGTGCATATCTTGCAATCATTGAATTCTATCAAACTATACATTTCTTTGAGGCATCATTTTAAATAGTTTATGTGCCTTGTCTATGCTTCCATAATTTCCATACATGTCTACAAGGGCAACTTTGCAAATACAATACATGTGAGAAAATTCCTATATCATTTATGCTTTGATGGTTGTCCACACCATGTTCTCTAGATCCCATTATAGCATAGGCAAGGAGGAAGTTGGTTAAGGTTGTAAATTTTAGTTTTAGATGTGCCAAAATTTGCGTAAATGGTTGAAATTTATTTTTGTGCATTTGCTTGAGAGTTTTTAAAGCCTTATAAAAAATCCATTTTG
Organism: Cunninghamia lanceolata; assembly: GCA_027924645.1. Taxonomy (NCBI): domain Eukaryota; kingdom Viridiplantae; phylum Streptophyta; class Pinopsida; order Cupressales; family Cupressaceae; genus Cunninghamia; species Cunninghamia lanceolata. The sequence goes on from BSBN01000202.1 coordinate 11,249,493, forward strand.
TGCATATCTTGCAAACATTGCATTCCATGAGACAACATTTCTTTGAGGCATCGCATCTAACAATTCATGTTCGTTATATATGCTTCCACACAAGTTGCATACATGTCTTGTAGGGTACTTACAACTATGACATTTGACAAAATTCCTATATCATTTATGCTTTGATGGATGTCTACAAGGTGCTCGAAACATACCATTTCTAAGGTTTTAGAATTTGGCTTTACACTTGCTAATTACATTTTCTTGGAACTTTCTAAAGGCTTATCAGTAAATCCATTTTGTTCATATCTTGCAATCATTGTATTCCATGAGGCAACATTTCTTTGAGGCATCATGCCAAACAATTCACGTGCCTTGTCTATGCTTCCACACTTTGCATACATGTCTCTGAGGGCAGTTGCAACTACAACATCTAACAAAATTCCCATATGTTTTATCCTTTTGATGGATGTCCATTTTGGCATACACAAGGAGGATACTAGCTAAGGTTGTGGAATTTTGCTTTACACCTGCCAATCGCATTTGCTTGAAAGTTTCTAATGCCTTATCAAAAAATCCATTTTGTTCATATCTTGCAATCATTGCATTCAATGAGGTGACATTCTTTGGGTCATCATGCCAATCAATTCACGTGCCTTGTCTATGCTTCCACACTTTGTATACATGTCTACAAGAGTGATGTAGTAGGTAAGGAGGATGACTCAACACCATGGAAACATATTTCATGGTGCAGGAGCACCTTAGCCATAGCCAATCTTGGCTAGGAACATGTCATAACAAGGTCCTAGGACATCATAGGACAATTTGATGGTCTCGTGTCATCATTTTGCATGTAATAAGGTCAAATGACCAATGTCATTTGTGTTTGGAGTCATGTTTTATGTTGTTGTCAAACAAAAATTCTAATAATGCAAGTAGTGGTAAGAAGTTTCTTTGTCAACTTAACAAATCATGTAATAAGGAGATTACCCAACAATCAAACAGATTGAAAGTCAGTTATGATCAACTGGAACTATTGTAAACATGTATAAAAACCTTCACACACACCGAGGAGGGGTTGGTGAAGAAGGTTTTGAAGGGCAAATTTTTGAAAAAGGTTTTGAAGAGCAAAGTTTAATCACTCTAGATTGGTGGAATGGTATGGAATAAGGTAGGATCACTATTTGCAATAATCCATAGGTTAGGAAACAAGAATATAGCAAAGTATGAGGATGCAATGGCCTAATATGACCATGTATTAGGTAAAAAGAGGGTGCAGTCCATACAATAGTGCCTTAACAAGTGTTTCAAAGGCCAAAACCAGTGAATTTGGTTCCTTTTCCATGCATGCTAGGGTTCCCAAGTGGTTTTGTGTGGTGGGTTTGCATTGGCATAGTAGTTGCCTTGTAATGGAGGCTTAATTAGGCCTAGTCTCAAACTGAACTGTCATGAATTTGGAGCCTCCTATCCAAAACAATCCATTTCGTGCATATCTTGCAATCATTGCATTCCATGAGACAACATTTCTTTGAGGCATCATGTTAAACAGTTCATGTTAATCAAGTATATGCTTCCACACTTTGCATACTTTGCATATATGTTTAGTGGAATGGTTTGGTTTGGATGTGTTTTAGATGCCCATGAAGTTAGGGTAACAAGAAATGGAGTTTAACCAAACTATGGTGTTGTCCTAGGCAAGTTTTGCCTTGTTTCCAAGCAAGAAAAGGTGGTTTTAGGCTAGGGTTTGTTAAAATAAGGTTGGAAAGTACTGGGAGATAGTTCCTAAAGCATATGTAGACCATTTTTTAAGTCTGATAGTGTGTGGAAGGTAGAGTTTCAATAAACCCTCCTCAAATTGGCCTAGATTGAGAATTTTTGGGGTTTGGTATTTTAGTGAGGGTTTCTCCTGAAACTAATTGTGGTTTTGAGAGTTTGGACACATGGGAGATGCTTCCCCATCAAGTCTAGGGGGTTGTTGGATGTTTAGAGATATTTTTCTTCACAAACTAGGCCTAATTAGCCTATTTTAGACAACAAAAAAATGCCATTTTTTAGGTACATGGTCCAAAGGAATCACATTGGTTTTGAGATATGTTATTTAACTTGGAAATGAGTATCTAAACCTGTATTTATTTTGGGAGGTCTTTTGGAAATTTTGAAAGAAAAACCCCAAAAATAGGTTCTACTGTCCTACTAGATTAGGCCTGATTGAAACATGAAAAGTATGAAGATTGAGACTAGGTACTTTGAAGGTTGTTTGATTCAGATGTAATTGAGTTTTTTTGGTCTAATAAGGTCATAGTAGACCATGTGCAAGGTCAATAGAGTTATTTTGAGTTCATTTTACAAAAGTTGTGAACATGTATACAGTGGAAAGGTGCTAGGAGTGACATTTTGCATTCCATAGCTTGTGGGGCCGAACAGACTCTGCCAATGCATCAAGGTGGGTGGGTAAATGCCAGGGGAGGTCTCGTTTCATGTACCAAGCATCAAAGTCATTTGAGCTAGTAGGATACTGGCAAAGTCCCTTAAGATCCCTAAGACAAAAAAATTGCCAAACTTTGATGGAGCAGTTCTTAAAATTTGTGGCAGTTGGGAACATTCCATTTTGACCTACAGGTGCACGTGGGGTCTGTCTACAATAACTTCTCTTGGTTTCCTTCAACTCCTATCTGTTTGATTGTGCCAGAATCAAATGTATTCTTGCAAAATGTTTTAGTTTCATGCAGTGGAAAGGTGCTAGGAGTGACATTTTGTATTTCATAGCTTATGGGGCCGAATGGACTTCATCAATGCATCAGAGTTTTTAGGTAAATGCTAGGGGAGGTCTCATTTCATGTGCCAAGCATCGCAGTCGTTCGGGGCAGTAACCTATCGGTAAAGTCCCTTAAGATCCCTAAGATGAAAAAATTACCAAACTTTGATGGAGTAGTTCTCAGAATTTGTGGTAGATGGGAACATTCTATTTGGACCTACAGGTGCATGTGGGTCTCTCTACAATAACCTCTCTCAGTTTTGTTCAACTCCTATTCATTTGACCTTGCTAGAATCAAACGCATTCTTCCAAAATGCTTTAGTTTCATGCAGTAGAAAGGTGCTAGGAGTGACATTTTGAATTCCATAGCTCATGGGTCTGAACAGACTTCGCCAACATGTTGGGGTGGGTAGGTAAATTCTAGGGGAGGTCTCGTATCATGTGCCAATCATTGTAGTTGTTTAGGGCAGCAGGCTACCGACAAAGTCCCTTAAGATCCCTAAGACAAAAAAATGCCAAACTTTGATGGAGAAGTTCTTAGAATTCATGGTAGATGGGAACATTCTATTTGGACCTACAGGTGCACGTGGGATCCGTCTACAATATCCTCTCTCGATTTTGGCAACTCCAATCCATTTAACTGTGCCAAAATCAAACGCATTCTTGCAAAATGCTTTAGTTTCATGTAGTGGAAAGGTGCTAGGAAATCTTTTGATATGTTGTTCTAATCCATAATGGGTGTCTAAATACTTTTTGGTTTGTGGATTGGCTGAGTTTACACAAAGTTATGCACATTTTTTAGGTTTGGAAGGCTACTAGGCCTTAAGGAGTGATTTGTGGATCAGACATTGGTTGATGTTTCCAGGCACTAAAAGTGACAAAATTGGTTTGAATACATTATATTGACATGGTGTATGCTTGTGTTAGGATTGGGGAATATCTTGGAGCCCTTATGCCTTATGATGCCCTTAAGCACCTAGTTGGGCCATTGCAAGATTTTGGTTTATGGTTGAGTTGATTTATGAAATATGGTATCAATGCTTTGAATTCCTTCTTGTGTCTGCATCATAAATGATCATGCCACTTGAATGTGAGTGTGGATTTGGGAGTTTGGCAACCTGAATAAGGACTTTTTACTAAGTTTAGGGGTCTATGGAAAGTTTGAAGGCAAGTTCCTTTGTAATATAGGCCTAATTAACCCTTTTAGGACAGCGAATAAGGTTAGTTTTGAGTCATATTGTCCAAAGGAGTCTATACTGATTTCAAGATATGTTATGTAACTTGGTAATGGGTATTCTAAACATTCATTGAAGTTTGGGCTTGAAACCTTATGGTGAAAATAAGTCAGAAAAAACCCCTTAAGTAGGGCTACTAGGATTTGAGGGCTTGGGCAGATTGGTTGCTAAGAGGGGATCCTTGTGACTTGAAGAGTGGTTTAGATGGTTCTAGTTGGTGAACATAATCTTGTTAGATGCCTCATCTAGTTCATAGGTACAAAGCTAACAACTATTGGTCTTATTTCAAGGTTGGTGGATATTGTTATGACAAGTCTTGGAAGCTTCATCTATAGATTCACCCAAATGACAAACGCAAAAGTAAGCAACCACAAAGGAAAAAAAAGCACACTAAAACATCAAATTCAAAGAGAACATCTCTCACATGAGTCTACATCAACATTGAATGACGTTAGTATGTAATGATACTTGGATAGAGTATTTACTTGATTTGCAAAGGAGATAAGTGTGAGTTGCTTTCATTTGTAGGGGCATTTGATTAGCACTCCAAGTTTTTCCTATGGATTGAGTTGTGTTCAAGTTTTTCACTTGTAGAGAAAGCAAGTAGTATGTTTCACTCACTATGGGTATGAGAAGTATGGCCACTTGGAGGTCAAGAAAGGACAGGGAAAATATAGAATGTAAGAGCTAGCACAATGATATGTTTTGGGTATTGTAAGCATGCACATTTGTGTTCCATAGTAACATAAATGTTGTAGCATGTAACATAGATGACTTGTAGCATGTTGTAGCATAACAATGATGGTTTTCATTATTGTATTGTGCACAAACTCTTATCTTAGTTGTAGCATGTGCATAGTTGTAGGAGGAGAACTCTTTACACATTCATTGTAAACAGTGTATAAATGTGTGAATTTCATTGTACATAGATGCAATAATAAGGACCACTTTGTAATAAATTATAACTTTCATAGCATTGTAAAATGACCTTCAAATGCAAGGATGATCATACATGGCAGCAGGGTTATATAGACTATGATAGTGGACTGTTATATAGACATACATGACTATCCTACACATGAAAACCTCCTTTTTAGTGTTTTATCTCCTTGTAACTCCCTTTGTATCATCTTATGTGGTATCAAAGTGAGCTGTAACAATTTGTCAAATAGTTTGTGGTGCTCATTTCCTCCATTTTTGTAAGAAAACTATCATTTCATGCATGGTTCTAGTAAATGAATTAAATTATGCATGTATTAAGGAATAAATCCTTCTATATCATCCTAGGGCAAAAATTAAGAGTTCCAAAATCAATTTTGGCTCCATGTATACACTCGAATATGAGTATGACAAACAATTTTTCACTAAAATTATTTTATGAAGTATTTGACAATGCTTTTCTCTTATATAGCTGAAAATAGGTGAAATAAAGGCATGAAGGGCCAAAACAAGGTGGAAACATGAGGAATTTGGAGTCTCTTTGACTAAATTAACTAATATACCTAAACACATATATGTCTTAGAACATAAAGAACATAAAAAACATAAATACATAAAGATATTTAAAGACATAAAGAACATAAGAACATATATATATGAATTAAAATTGAACATACCTTAGAATTCTATATTGCAGTTGACCAATTCTCCAAAAGATGGCTTCAAAATCCTCAAATTTTTATTTTTCCCAAGTTTGATTATGAATTTTATATAATTCTAGAATATGATTAGTAAAATTTATGTAAAAAACAAACATATATCATCAAATTCAATCTATATATCAATGGTAATTAGCTTTGAAACAAAATCACACATGAAACATGAAACTTTCAATTTAAATAATCAAATTTTCTATAAAAACATGAAAAATCACTTCTTCTACATTGAAAAAACAAAAAAAGGTGGTGGATTCATATAAAAATGATTCTCAATTAGTCAACCAACATGAAAAGCATTTTCTTGTCTGATATACTCTTGAAAAGTAGGAATAATAGGCATGTGGGGTCTGAAACACATATCCCACATGCTTTTTTACCATTTTCCATGCTTCCAAGAATGTGAGCGTGTTCTAGGAAGCATGATAATATATTTAGGTAAGATTGTATCTACATGAGAGTCTCTCTCTCTCTCTCTCTCTCTCTCTCTCTCTCTCTCTCTCTCTCTTCATTTCTCTATCCTATATATAAAGAAGGATCGAGAGACATGGAGAGATAGAGAGGGACATGGAGATAGAGAGGATAGGTGGAGATAGAGATGGGGAAAGGGAGCGATGGGGATTGAGATAGAGAAAGGGGTCTAAGAGGGAGAAAGATAGAGATACATATATAGAGAGAGGGGAGATATAGGGAGATAGATCTAGCAAGGGAGAGATAGATAGGGAAATACAGAGAGAGAGGTAGAGAGGGGTATATTAAGAGATGGGGTTATGAGGATAGATAGCTCAATAGGGAAAGAGATCACGAGATGTCTAGAGACATAGGGAGACAGATTTCAAGAGGTAGAAGGATGGGGAGAGAGATTCAGAGGAGGAGAGAGAGGTAGCAAGGGATAGATTAAGAGATAGGGATCCATATGTCCAGAGAGATAGAGATAGGGATTCCTATTCTCCCCTCTACCTAAACCATAAACCTAAACCTATAAATCATAAACCCTAAACCCTAAATAATGCCCCTATCCCCTAACCCTAAACCCTAAAATCTAGCAACCCTAAACCCCTGAGGTCCCTAAACCATAAAACTTGGAAGCAAAGGTAGGTATAGTTAGAGAGAGGGATAGAGGAGACAGAGATATCTCTCACAGGCTCAGTCTCCTCTATATCTCTCTATTCACCTCTCTATCTAAACCATAAACCTAAACCTCTAAACCTTAACCCCTAACCCCTAAACCATAAACTCTAAACCCTAACCCCTAACCCCTAAACCCAAAAAATGAGCAACCCTAAACCCCTAAACCCCTAAGATCCCTAAACCATAAAACCTGGAAGCAACCCTAAACCTCTATCTCCCTATCTCTCCCAATCTCTATTGGTCCCCTCGCTCTATCTCTCTCTAAACCCTAAACCCTAACTCCTAAACTCAAGCAACCCTAAACTCCTAACCTGTAAACCCTAAACCCTAACCCCTAGACCTTAAACCCTAACCTCAAGCATCCCTAAACCCCTAAATCTTAAATAATTCCCCTAAACCCTTACCCTTAAACCTAAACCATATTTACTTGAGAAACCCTAAACTCATGTAAACCTCAAATAGTGAGGGAGAGAGAGATAGAAAGGTAGAGTTAGAGAGAGGGGATCGAAAGAGATCTAGCAAGATAGAGAGATAGGGAGAGAGAGATATATATATAGAGAGAGAGAGGTAGGTATAGTTAGAGAGAGGGATAGAGGAGACATAGATATCTCTCCCAGGCTCGGTCTCCTCTATATCTCCCTATTCGCCTCTCTACCTAAACCATAAACCTAAACCTACAAACCTTAAACCCTAACCCCTAAACCATAAATAATGCCCCTAAACTCTAACCCATAGTTCCCCTAAAACCTTAAAATGAGCAACCCTAAACACCTAAACCCCTAACCCCTAAACCATAAAACTTGGACATAACCCTAAACCTCTATCTCCCTATCTCTCCCAATCTCTATAACGTGAAAACATGAAAACATTAAGCTTTCATTCCAACCAAATTCATTCCTAATCAATCCCAAATAATCCCTAATCTATTCAATTCCATCTCTAACCATCCCTAAACCACTTCTAATCAGCCCTAAACCACTTCTAATCAGCCCTAAACCACTTCACACCATCCCAAATCACATCCAAATCAATTTAACTTCATCCTTAATCATTTTCCAATCAACCTAGATTTCATCTCAAATACCATCCCTAAACTATTCCTAAATCATTCTATTCATTCCCTAATTAGCACTAAACCACTTCAGACCATCCCTAAAACCATTCTAATCATTCCCAAATCATTCCTAATTTAGTCCTTTTCGCCTCTCATCGTCCCTAAACCAATCCATTTCATTCCAACTCCATCCCAAATTAATCTAAGCTCCATCTCAAACGATCCTAAAAATAATCAAAATCAAGCAAATACCTCACCAGGAGCCATTACAAGATCATAGTGCTAATTTGTTAGTCATTTGCACCATTTTGTATATCATATGTGCCAATATGCTCCTTAGTAGCACCTACCTATCAATCACAAACATCATTCTACACCTAGCCAGTCACAGGTGTCATTCTCTGCCAACCACAAGAGGCATCAGAACATCACAAGCGCCAATATGTTAGTCATTTACACCATTCTATACATCATATATACCAACCATAAACCCTAAACCTGATCAACCCTAAACCCTTATCTCCTTGTCTCTATCATCCCTCTACCACTCAATCTCTCTGCCTATGTCTTTGGCCATGTCCATCACTCTATATCTCCCTATCTCTCTCTCTCTCTAAACTCTTAACCCCTAAACTCTAAACCCGATCAACCCTAAACCCCTATCTCCTTGTCTCTATCATCTCTCTACCTCTCAATCTTTTTGTCTATGTCTCTAGCCATGTCCCTCACCCTCTATCTCCATATCTCTCCCTCTCTAAACTCCTAACCCCTAAACCTTAAACCTGATCAACCCTAAATCTGATCAACCCTAAACCCTATCTCCTTGTAGATCTATCATCCCTCTACCTCTCAATCTCTCTGCCTATGTCTCTAGCCATGTCCCTCACCCTCTACCTCCCTATGTCTCCCCTTGATCTCCTCTATATCTCCCTATTGGTCCTCTCTCTTTAAACCCTAACCTAAACATCTAAACGTTAACCCCTAACCCCTAAAACATAAACCTTAAGTTACCCTAAATAATGCCCTTAATCCCTAACCCTTAACCCCTAAACCCTAAAACTGAGCAACCCTAAACCCCAAACCTCTAAACCATAAACCCTAGAAGCAACTCTAAACCTCTATCTCCCTAGATCTCTCCTAATATCTATCGATCCCCTCACTCTCTTTCTCTCTAAATCCTAATCCCTAAACCCTAAACATGAGAAACCCTAAATCCCCAACACCTAAACCCTAATGCCTAAACCCTAAACCATAAACCTAATCAACCGTAAACCCTACATCCTAAATAATTCCCCTAAACCCTGACCCTAAACATGAGCAGCCCTAAACCCCTAAACCCTAAATGATTACCCTAAACGCTAAACTTAAGCAACCCTAAACTCATAAACCTAACCCACACTCTCTCTCTCTCTAAAAAAAGAAAACTAGGACTCTCTATCTCTCTCTCTCCCTATCACTAGTGTTACATCCCCAATTTTGGATTTGCTTTACTTTTACTTTTTACTTGGACATAAGTAAATTCATTATGATATTTAGATTAATCACAAGGAAAAATATGGATTATATTGAATGTCATTTATTGAAATTATAGAAATGATTATGATAATATCAATTCAATAATTGTTTTATGAGATTTGATTTATTAGTTGAATTAATTGAATAATGATGTATTGATCACATGTTTTGTTTGATGATGAGCGAAATAGGATTATAGGCAATTAAATGACTCTCAGAGAAGAGAGAGAGTATCTTTCCAGGAGAGAGATATAGACCTTGGGATATGAATGGTTTATTTGCCAAACCAAGTTAAAAGTGTTTAACAAAAAAGTGAACCAATGTGTCATTGGAGATAAGCTTAGTTTGTCAGTTTACTTTTGGAAACTATTCGATAAGTAGTCGATATTGTTTTACAATAATTCTTAGTCATATTAAGTCGTTTAGGTTGTTAAATACGTTAACGACATCATTTAATGTAAATATTACGACGTTATTTTCGTAAAAAGGTGGTCATATTATTACTAAGTCTTTTGAAGTGTTTTAACCCTTTTTTTTTAACGTTAAAACTTTATCATCAAGTTAAGATGACTTGTTTTGTCAACAAATCATGATGAAGAGACTAGCTCAACTCAATCATGTTATCCGTAACTTTCATTTTAAGTATTATTCTCTTATTGATTAAATCATGAAATCAAATAGAGTTAATGTTATCTAAATAATATTTGATTTGATCAAATTATATATATAAATGAATGAGTCAAATTATGAAATACCTCATGATATAATAGTATGGTTTAAGTTGAGCAACCGAAGGCATCCTTTGAGGAATGCTTTAAATGACAAAAGCATGATGGATCGAACATACTCATTATGAGTAACTGTTTCCTTTAGTTAGTTTTGAGAAGTTGGCAGCCTCATATAGGAGGAGTGGCAAATGATTCCACCACTATCGCTGATCTCCTTAAATGATGTATTCATCATTAACATTTGTAAATGTTTACACTTTTTTAGCTAAGTGGAAGTCAAACTAATGGTCTTTACCATTGGATTTGTTATGAGTTTTGATAATTGTTTTGGGAGTGGGAGCAAATAGATAGAATGACTCTTTATGAGTCTGTTTTAAGCTCTTAAAAGCCTCGACTTAGCGAGTCGATGGGAGCTATTGGGTAAGTTTTAAGTTTTTGTAGAGAGAGAGAGAGAGGTCTAGAAAAAGGTAGAAGAGAGTCGCAGTGGGCAGTGAGGAAGCTGGTTAATCTAAGCAACAGTGTGATCATCGGAGACGAACACCGGTGTTTATTCTCATTAAACCAACGTTGTCAGGTAGACATTCCTGTATGTTGTTTTATTAGACAGAGATAAACATATTGAATATTTGTTATGAGTAATCGTTATCTAAGTTTGGTTATTCTGTCAGTGTTAAATGTAAGCTATGATATAAACTGTTTGTGTCAACTTTATTACTATCATTTTGACTATTTGTCTAAGCTGATGGTAAAGGTGAGTCTTAGTATATCTGAGTAGCATCGTTTAGTCTGTATGGGCTGATGCTAACTCAAGCATTGTATTCAATTTTGAATAACCACAGTGAGTCGGTAATACAACTATCTTTAACCGATAGAAAGACTCTTCAATTGTTTAGTTTAGTATAAACAAAGTTTCTTAGAAATAGTTTTGGTTATCTATCAACTAGAAAACCAGTCACATAGTGAGAAGAGTAATCTTCTGGATTAAGTTGACTATTCTTATCATAGGTGAAATATGTATTGAATTCTTATGAGAATAATGTAGAGGGATTTCATTAGTAAAACTCTTCATTCAAGAGTAATACGGATTAGAGTTTTAGTGAAGTCAATGGTATTGAAACCATTCATGTTTTCTTTTCTGTGTTTTGTCTAAATGGTATCTTATCTGAGAAACTAGATTCATGGAGAACAATGGTGACTAAGGCATATCCTTTGAAACAATAGAATAACTATTGATAATTAGTTGAACCAGATATCGATTCAAAGTTCTTTTCTTATCTAAACTAGAACCATGATGAGTTTGGTCAATAGTAAACCAATTTGCAGAAATAGACCAAGTCTATATGGAATAAACTTGTATAAAGCATATAAGGGTATAAGTATGTAGTAATGAGCATTGGCTTCATGTATAGTTGAATTGAAAAGGTACTCATATTCTTATTAAGTAGAGGATAATACCGTAGTAATATGTATTGTAAACCTAGTTATGGTTTGGCTAAACCAAAGGTCTTTTTTAAAATCTTTTATGGTGAAGGATATAGTAGAAATGATATAAGTACTCAATGGTTGTTTAAATACCCTAGAGTCGATTTGGACCAAATGAGGGTAAATGTCATTTAGACTTGACTATGTCTAAGTAGACTATTATCAGGTCATGATAATTAAACCAATTATGTATAGATAGTCAAAGTGAATAAACTGCATGAATATGACATTATCCAAGTCGAGTAGGGGTGGGTGAACACAATGACTACGTTCATATCAATGTTATTTATAGTAAAAACTTTGGCCAAAGTAATGCATTTGTTTTCTACATGCATTATTGGTTCACTGTATTCGGATTACTCAACATATCAGAATTCATACTTAGCTAGAGGGTATCTAGGGTTGTATGAATGATAGAGTTGAGTAGAATGCAACACTATGTACTTAGAAAAAGGCAAATAACCACTGGTCACCTATGGTCTATATCCCTTGTGAAGGGTAGGGCCACTTCCTATGTGGAAGATGTGTGTGAGACAGTCAGTTTGTGGATAGAGGTAAATCACTGGAAATATGCTCTCTCTCCAAGAACAAAACATTCCAGGACTTGTGATAAAGATGTCAAATATTCAGAGGTAGTAAATATTCCAAAGATTTTATATTGTAATTGATTTACTTTTGTAAACAATTGTATTTATGATGAACAATATAGTTTATTGTATTTGTATGAGAAATCTTGTAATTGAATTACTTGATTTTATGTTGAATAAAAGGAAAATTTTCTCTATCTCATTTTGTTTTACCTTGTAAAATTTATTTCATGGTAAATGTATCGATTTTTACTATGTCTATAGAAACTGGATGTTACATATGGTATCAGAGCTACTAGGTTCAGCACTAGGGCTTATGAGACCACTATGATTGCCTGTAGTCAACATTAAGTGGTTAGCTAATGTTTGGAAAAATTTTGTGCTAGGATGGTACACTTTAAGAAGACAACAAGAAAGTCTGTCAATTCAAGCCAATTTTTCCTTAAAGCTAAAAGAGAATGTGAGGACATTATTAAAACCTTTGAGGGAACTAATGATGAGAGTGATATTTGGCTAAGTGACACTGAAACTCTGGCAACTATCTTAACTTGAATTAAGTGAGTGAGAAGGGAAGATAAATAAAGAGTTAAGATCAATGCCAAAATCATAGAGTATATGTTAGATGAGGAAACAACTATGGTTAGGTGAGATCCTCACATTCCGTCAACTGTTGAGATCATAGAAGTTAGGTCCGATAGTGAATCATGATAACAAGAGAAAAGATAAAGGACCTCAGAAGAATAAAGGTGGATCAGGCTATGAGAAGAAATATGGCAATTATAAAAGAAATGAGGATAACAATAGGAAGACTTCAGATAAGAAAGGACCCATTGGAGGATGATTTACCTATGGGGGCGACCACTATACAAATAATTGCCCTAACAAGAATCTAAATGGTCAACAAAGAGGTACTGCACTACCTACTCAACAAGAAGAATTCTAGAAAAGCATTCATGCATCTCTTGACAATTATCAAGTCGAGTACCAGATCACACCCATTGAGATGACAGGTACTTTGTTTGAAGTCCCTATATCTATTTTGATTGATACAGGAGCCACTAAACACTTTGTTTCTCCTAGAATTTTGGATAAATTTTCTAGAAAAGTTGGTTATATGTCTAAACCTTGGTCAGTAGAATATGCTAACCAATCTAAGGCTCAAGTAGGGTAATGTTTGTTTGAAGCCAAAATTGACCTTCCTAGTTTCTCAACGGAAGTAAATCTATATGTAGCTCTCTTAGGTTCTTATGATGTGATCCTTGGGATGAATTGGTTATGGAAACATAGACCTAAGGTTGACTATTTTTTCTAAAAAAGTTGAATGCTTAGATGACTTGGGAAATATGACCCAATTCCAAGGGATTCAGAGAGATATTAAAATCAGGACTATCTCTGTTAAGCAATTAAAAAGGGCTAGAAGGAAAGGTTGTCAATTTTTTGTAGTTAAGATGGAACAAGTGGAAGAAGGGGTAGGAAACCCTAGTTTATCTTTTGGGGAAAAGTATCCTTTTCTTCAAGAATTTTAGGATATGTTTCCAAAAGAACTTTCAGGATTACCTCCCAAGAGGGTGTTTGACTTTGCTATTGATATTAAACTAGGATCCGAGCCTATATCAAAAGCACCCTATCATATGATGACAACTGAGTTAATGGAATTGAAAGCACAATTACAAGAATTGTTGACTAAAGGTTTGATTAGAGTCAGTGTTTCACCTTGGGTTGCCCTCGTTATTTTTGTTAAGAAGAAGGATGGAACTGTTCATTTGTGTATAGATTATCATATGCTTAACAAAGCAACAGTAAAGAATAAATACCCTTTGCCACATAGTGATGATCTTTTTGATCAGATGAGCAAAGCTGTCATGTTTTCAAGGATTGATTTCTGATCAGGATATCATCAGTTAAGACTGAAGGATGAAGATATTCATAAGACAACTTTTAGAACTAGATATGAACACTATGAGTTCACAGGGTTGCCATTTGGTTTGACAAATGCACCTACTGCATATATGAATCTCATCAATAGTATATTTAGGAATTGTTTGGATAAGTTTGTTCTAGTCTTTCTGGCTGATATACTCATTTATTCTAGGAATGAGGAAGAACATCATCGGCACTTGCAAATAATTTTGCAAAGGTTAAGAGAACATAAGTTATTTGGGAAGCTATCTAAATGCACATTCTTCTAGAAGGAGATTCGATATTTAGGATATATCATATCAGCTAAGGGAATATATGTTGGTCTTGCAAAAATCATAGCTATTCTGGATTGGCCTATACCAACAAATGTACATAAGGTGCGTAGTTTCATGGGCCTGGTAGGCTATTATAAAAAGTTTGTTCTAAATTTCTCCAATATTTCTAGTCCAATCACTTCCCTGCAGAGGAAAGGAAAGAGATTCAAATGGACAGACAAATGTCAGGAAGTATTTGTTCTCATAAAAGAAACGTTAACTTCAGCTCCAATTTTAAAAGTTCTTGACCCTGAAGGACAATTTGAGGTAATCACAGATGCCTCGGGGGAAGGATTAGGATGAGTGATTATGCAAGAGGGAAGAGTCATAGCATATGAATCAAGGAAATTGAAATCTTATGAGAAAAATTATGCACCGTATGATCTTGAATTAGCAATAGTAATTCATGCCTTGCAAATGTGGAGACATTATTTGTTGGGAAAGACTTTTATACTAAATTTAGACCATCAAAGTCTTAAGTATATTTTATCTCAACCTCATCTAAATGCACGACAAACGATGTGGTTAGAATTGATATCTAACTATGACTTTGAGATAAACTACATCAAAGGAAAACAGAATAGAGCAGCTGATGCTTTGAGTCGTCGAAGACATATAGCTTCTATTATTTCTATTCATCTAAATTTTAAGGATTTGGTATTGCAAAACTTGTTAGGTGATGAGTTTTATAAACAGGTTATGCAAGCTCTGAAAGATAATCCTAAAGATCCAAGATATGATGGTTTTCTGTTTGAGTCAGATGGATTAATGAGGTATAAAGATAGAATTTATGTGCCTGATTCAGTAGGATTAAGGGACTTGGTATGGAAAGAAGTTCATACAGCCCTGTATTTTGGAGATCCAAGAGTAACTAAACTTCTAGCAGATGTTAAACCTCTTTATTTCTGGAAAGGAATGAAGAATGATGCTACAAGATTTGTAGCAAGTTGTTTAGAATGCCAAAGGGTAAAAGTAGAGAATCATCACCCCGTAGGATTGTTATATTCGCATGATGTACTAGAGTGGAAATGGCAAGTTATTAGCATGGATTTTGTTCAAGGACTTCCTATGTCTAGGAATCGACATGATGCCATTTTGGTGGTCGTTGATAAACTCACAAAGGTAGCACATTTTATACTAGGGAATTTGGCTGATGGTAAACCTATTTTAGCTAGTAAATTTGTGCAAGAGGTATTTAGATTGCATGGATTCCTTGAAAATATTATCTTTCAAATAGAGATGCCCATGTAACATCAAGGTTTTGGTAAACTTTGTTTTTTGCGCTAGGGGCAAAACTCAATGTGAGTACAGCTTACCATCCTGAAACTGATGGGAAAACTGAGAGAGTTAACCAAGTCTTGGAAGATTTGTTGTGTATGTATTGTAAACTTCACATTCATAACGCCAAGGTATAAGTATCCTCTAGGAAGACAATAATGCCTTGGATACATGATAGTCAACCTAGGGTTGTCTTTGATCTTTGTATGACAAACACCTAATTAATTCTAGCTACTTGTAGTACCTCTATGCATCTCCTATAATATAACCATGTTCATGGTCATTACCATGTGTCCCCCAACAACATTACAAGTGTACCTACACTATAATAAATACTTAGAATGACATACCTACAATTATGTAGTTGTCAGTTCTCCTTTGAAATGGATTGAGGTTGGAAAATAGCAGCATTATATTTATGTAAGTTTTCATGCTAAAATGCAACACCTAAAACTCATTGTTGCCTTCTATAGCTCACTACAATTGTTTTCTATTCTACCAAATAACCATCAACATAAACCTAGAACAAAGTGCTTCAACTTCCTTCTTGAGAAACCTTACTAGGAACTTTGTGTAGGTGAATAATGCACCAAAGTTCCAATACTAAATTAAAAGTTTTAAAATACTGAATTTCTTAGAATTAGAAGATGAAGTTTTCTAGGAATTTAGAAGGTCATGTAAGTTAATTTGTTTGATTTTGGACAAAGGGGCAGCCTAGTCCTTATCTATGTTCACCTATTCTAGTAGCCTAGTCCACTAGGGAGCAACCTAGTATAGAGAGTTTCTATAGGTATAAAAAAATTATAAGAGGTCAAGAATAGTATTTACAAGATTCTATTAGATGTAAAATTGTCAACATGTACTGGAAGATGTGAAACCAACTAAAAACTAGAAGCAAGTCATAAAAGCCTTTATAAGAAATAATGAAAAAGAAAGTAAATGGACAGTCATAGGAGGCTAGTCAAGGATTGCCATAGTTTTAGAGGTGGTTATGGAGTCATTTCTTGTTCGAAACCCTCATCAATATGGTATTATATGTAGATATAAGATATCTTTAGTTATGCATACCTAAAAGAAGGACATGTTGTAGTGCCAAAAATATCACCATGATGCAAGAGTTAGTTTTGATGTCATCCATCTTAAGGCTTAAACTATTGATCAAAACTCCTAGCATGAACTGGGGAACATGGTGTGGAGAACCATCAAAGCATAAAGGATATAGGCATTTTATCACATATTGTATTTGCAGCTACCCTCTTAGACATGTATGGAAAGTGTGGAAGCATAGACAAGATGCCTGAACTATTTGACATGATGCGTCAAAGAAATTCACAATGTCATAGAATGCAATGATTGCAAGATATGTACAAAATGGATTATTTGAAACTGATTTATAAACTTTCAAGCAAATGCAATTGGCATGTGTAAAACCAAATTCTTGTAATGATAATTGATCATCATATTAAATATTTAATATAAACTATCATATACATAATGTCATGAACATAACATTTAGTCTATATACAAAGCCATATAGGCATGTCCCAACAAAGCCATATAGGCATATACAAAAATATACATTGGTAACATACAAAAGTATGTATACAAAACCATCTAAGCATACAAAAAATGTCCCAAAAACTAGTTTCCTATGGAGTTCCATCAAATAATCGATAGCCCTTGCTTGACCATGAAGATGGAGAGCTAATTAGTGACTCATCCTCTCTCTTCCACCGAGTAGACCTCCTCAACAGATGTTCATGCAACTCCACCTATTAATACAATCAAATAATACTTACATTAATATAGAAAACATGAAATATATAACATCACATATGTAATCGATCACTTACCACTATCTGATGATCACTCTTGATCATCTTTTATCTCTCTTTCTCCATAGTTAGATGGGTTGGAGTTGTGACCTCCTATGAGAAGCATCAAGAAGCAAAATTGATGAAACATAACTATCATTTATGTACATCAAATGACATGAGATAAAACAAGAAATACAAAATTATGACATTTTCATGTTATTGGCTCATACCTCAGTCAAAGGATTTGAAGACACCATCGCTGCAGGAATGCCTACCTGGGTTGACTCACGAAGATGAGGAGGAGTCTCCATACTCAGCATCTGAAAATAGAGTTCAAGATTATTCAACCAAATTAAATACATAACATTATTTAAATGCATAATGACTAGAAATGGTTAAATTTACCTCCATATAAGTGGGTTTACGTCTAGGGGACCAAGGAAACCATGGAGGAGTCAGTGAAGCTCCCTATTCAAATCATCAAATTGTCAAAAAATAATATTACCATTGATATATGTACAATAATTATGATCATGTGATAAATTACACACGTTCTGACTTGACCTCCTCTCATAACCCATCAATGGATGACTAACGAAGGTATGATGAAGACTCTAACCCTAGAATTTCATTGCACATATAATTACATACATTATTTTTGACTTATAATATAGATAGTCATATAAAATTAATTACAAATTTCAAATAAGAATATATTATATCAAGATGAAACTTGTAAAAATTACCTAAGAGTCAATACCAAATGTACATTGTAAGAGATCATCAATGAGAACAATCTCATCCAATATGGATGTGTCCATCATTGGATTGTTGCAAGTATGGGCCTAACCGGTGTTGTCATTGATGTCAACATACTCATGTTGCATTGATGATAAGGATTGGATGAGTTGTATGCTGAGGATATTGAGAAAATTAGTCCTATCAGGAACAGAGAAGAACAGTGAAGATAGTGAGGTAAAGATCCCAGCTAAGATGAAGATCAGAGGATGTGCATCAAAGGGTTTGTAGATATGTGTCTTAAGATGATCCAATAAATATTTTAGAGGTCCGCATGAAGATCTGAAGAAGTTATGGCCACTTAAGTAAAACTAGTTCTGGCAGATGTTGAGAGGTGACAAAATGACACAGATAGGTCCGGTGAGATCCGAAAATGCAATATCTTGTTCTAAGGATTTGGTGGAGTGTTTAGGAAGTCAATGTGAATTGACAACTCAATTGGTTTGTGGTCTGGAGGTCCGCAAGCATCTATTCCAATATGACAATGATGATAGACTCTGTTCTTAAGGTTCCAGATGAAGGAAAGAATGATTTTAGTAAGCAAAAGTAGTGTGGATGTTCTTGGTGATTCAGGCAAGCTTGTGGAGGTCTTTAGATTGTGTGTCATTTGTGTTGGTGGTCCACATTGAAGTTTGAGCTCATAATTGAAGAATTACTTTCGTGATGATGATGTTCTACCTAAGTTTGGCCGACTGGATGAGTTACACATCCTGTGGATGACCTTGAAGTGTTCTATTAAGATTGGTGTGTTCCCAAAGGAAGATTGAAGTCTCAAATCTATGTGGTCGACAGCGTGTTGATCCACGTGAAGTCCTTTTGTAATTAGTCATATTGTATTTATGTATTTGCTCTGTAATGTATGCTGACTTGGATGATTATTCTAAAGTCAAATGTCTTGTATAAATAAGAGGTTGTGAAGTAATCTCAAAGAATGGTGTGGATATGAGTATGTGGTAGAGAGGAGCAGAACGAAAGGTAGAGTAGAAGTAGCAGGCTTAAATGTAACCGAATCAAGCATGGTGAAGATGTTATTCTTCAGTTCAAGTATGTAATATCTATTATTTTGTAGACAGTCTGTCTCCTATAGGTAGTGGACCTCTTGTGAGCAGTGTGCTCAGGTAGTGAGCCCTAATTGGCATGTGCCATTTTGCTCTTTCTATTCTTTTAACAAAGAATACAATCTTGGGTTAGTCAGCCCATGGTTTTTCACTTAACCAGGTTTTCCACATTAAAAATCTTGGTGTCATATATGTTAATGTGTTTTTACTCTTGAATTGTTGCATTATGTTTCCATGATTGGTTTATTATTATGTTGTTGAATTAAGAAAAGGATGTAAGTGATTAATTGAAAGAAAGTTTTGGACAACTGATTCACCCCCCTCTTAGTTGTCTTTCCTAAATCTAAAAATTGGTATCAGAGCTAAGTTCCTCTAAAAAGAGCTTAACCACTTGAGGAGATCTAGGATGTTGTCCTCCAAGAAGGATAGTCTGAGGTTTGATGGAAACAATTTTACTCTTTGGAAAAGTCACAGGAATGCCACTTGCAATGTATGGGAATGCAGTATTGGATCATGGCTTCAAACAAGTATGTTCCTCCACATAATGGTTTGAGTACCATAGATGAAATCAGAGATGCTGAAAACAATCTACAGATTAAAGAAGCTCTTCTAAGTGCCTTATCTGATTCAGAGCTGACAAATGTTATTGATCTAAAACTGCATATGAGATTTGGCAAAAATTGGAACTTCTACATGAAGGATACAAGTATGTTAAATATGCCAAGCTACAGAGTCTGAAATGAAAATTCAAAAACCTAAAGATGAGAGAAGATGAAATTATCACTACATTTATGCCAAGAGTAAATGAGCTTGTTTGTGGCATTAGATGTGCTGGTGGAATCTTGGATGAAGATGGGATTGTTGGCAAAGTTCTCAGATCTCTTCTTGATTCGTACAAATACAAGGTTGTTGCTATTGAAGAATTCAGATCCTATTCAGGTATCACAAGAGATCAATTGGTTGGTAAATTGGCTACGTTTGAATTGACTAAGTTTGGAGATGCACCCCCTGAGACTGAATTTGCATTCAAAGCTAGTGCCTCTGTAAAGGAAAACAAAAGTTTGATCCAGGAGAGAACTCTTCAAAGAAACTATCATGGTATGAAAAAGCAAGAAAAGACCTAGAAGAAGATGAAGCAAAAGTTGCTCAACTTGAAGCCCTTATTGCAAAAAGACTACCAAGAGGATCCGGTAAGTATGAGGGGAAATTGCCTTTTAAATGTTTTAACTGCAATAAGATTGGTCATTTTGGCTCAAGGTGTCTGGAAGGATTTTCAAGTCCAAATCCTACCAGATCAAGGTTCCAAAAGAAATGTTACTATGTTCATGAAGATGATGATGATGAAGGAGTAACAGATGATGAATCAGAGATAGGAAACAAATCTAGAAGTGACTGGGTGTTTACTGCCATCAAGGAAGAAGATACAATGCCCTCTGAATCTGTCAATCATAAAATTGTAGAAAGAGCTCTGGCTGCCCAAGTTGAAGAAAAGGATGATTAGGTCATTGACAGTGGATGCTCCCACCATATGATAGGTGACAAAAATAAGTTCATAGATTTGGAAAGGTATGAAGGAGGAGTGGTAAAATTTGGTGATAATTCTGCTGGCAGAATCAGAGGTAGAGGAACCATTTCTTTTGATGGAAAGAACAAAACCAGTAATGTACTGTATGTTGAAGGTCTGAAGCACAATCTTCTCAGTTTTGGATAGTTGACGAACAAAGGCTATGATCTCCGATTCAAAAATGGAAAATGCAAGATCTTTGAAAGTTTCGGAATGGAGATTACATCCGGTACTCAAACAAAAGGTCATATCTTCCACTTGGTTCATACTGGTAAAAGTTGTTTATTTATTCAAATTGATCAGAGTTGGTTGTGGCATAGAAGAATGTGTCATGTGAATTTTGATAATATCATCAAGATAAGCAACACCCAGGATGTGAGAGATCTTCCAAGACTGGTGAAACCTACTAATAATTTGTACAAAGAATGTCAGTTGGGTAAGCAGAGTAGAGTCACATTCAAAAGTAAGGAATAGTCTTCTACCAGATTATTGGACTTAGTTCATACTAATCTATGTGGTCTGACAAAAACTAGGAGTGTGCAAGGTGATAGATACTTCATGCTATTAATTGATCACTACTCCCGGATGATATGGGTGACTTTTCTGAAAGAGAAATCAGAGGCTCTTAAGAAATTCAAAATATTCAAGGCTATGGTAGAGAATGAAACTGGATTGAACATAAAATGTCTAAGGTCTAATAGGGGTAGAGAATTCACATCCAGTGAGTTCATAGAATTCTGTGAGAAACATGGAATAAAAAGACAATTGTCTACTCCAAGGACTCCATATCAATGGAGTAGTGGAGAGAAAGAACTGAACCATCCAAGAAGCATCTAGAACCATGATGATGGAAGCAAATGTTCCTCAGATCTACTGGAGGGAAGTTGTAAGCACTGCAGTCTATACTCTTAATTAAGTACAAATCAAAAGCAATACTGGTAAGACTCCTTATGAACTCTGGTTTGGCATCATTCCCACTGTGAAGTATTTCAAATTCTTTGGTAGCAAATGTTACATTAAAAGAGATGAAGATCTAAGAAAACTTGATGCTAGAAGTGATGAAGGAACATTCTTGGGTTATTCTACTCAAAGCAAAGCATATCGGTGTTATAACAAGAGATTGAGAAAGATTATAGAAAGTACAAATGTGAAGGTTGATGAAAGTATTGAAAAACCCTCAAGGTTTTATGAATATGATGAAGATGATCAAAATGATGTTTTGATCCAAGGAGTCTAGGTCTCTTCTAAAATTTAGATTCAGACTGATCTAGTGAATCAGGAAGAAGAGATGAGTTTGAATGAACCTGCTCAAGAAATAGAAGTGCAAGAAAGTCCCAAAATTCCTAGGTATGTAACACTAAATCACTCTGAAGATTAGATCATAGGTGATAAAAGCAAAGGTGTTAAAACAAGAAGAAAGATTGCTCAAGACTCAAAATACTATTGTGTAATTTTAAAGATTGAACTAAAGTCAGTAAATGAAGCATGCAATGATGATAGCTGGACTAAAGCAATGGAGGAAGAGCTGATGCAAATTGAGAAAAATCACACTTGGGATCTTGTTCCTAGACCTAGAAACAAGAATGTGATTGGAACCAAATGGGTATTCCATAATAAACTGAATGAAGATGGTGAAGTAGTCAAAAACAAAGCCAGATTGGTCTGCAAGGGTTACTCTCAAGTAGGAGTTGATTTTGAAGAAGCTTTTGCTCCGGTGGCAAGAATTGAAGCAGTTAGGTTATTTCTTGCCTTTGCTGCCTTCAAGGACTTCAAAGTATATCAGATGAATGTCAAGTCTGCCTTCTTGAATGGTGACTTGGAAGAAGAAGTTTACATTGAGCAACCGGATGGATTTCAATTGTTTGATCATGGTGATATGGTCTGCAAGTTGAAGAAAGCATTGTATGGACTTAAACAAGCCCCAAGAGCCTGGTATGAAAGACTGGATAAGCATCTTTTAAAGATTGGTTTCAACAAAGGTACTGCTAATAGTAACTTGTACTTCAAAATTGATCATGAAAATATCTTGATTGTTGAAGTGTTTGTTGATGATATCATTTTTGGAGGAAGAGATAGTATGTACAAAACTTTTGCAAATCAAATGAAAAGTGAATTTGAGATGTCCATGTTTGGGGAAATGAATTTCTTCTTGGGTCTGGAAATCATTCGAACAAAGAAAGGAATCTTCATTTCTTAGACCAAATATGTGAAAGAATTATTGAAGAAATTTGGGATGGAAGACTCAAAACCAATGAGTACTCCCATGGCAACTGGATGTAAATTGAGCAAAGATGATGACTCTCCTAAGGTTGGTCAGAAAAAGTACAGGTCAATGATTGGAGGATTATTGTATCTCACTCAAACTAGACCTGACGTTATGAATGTTGTTGGTCTTGTTGCTAGATTCCAAGTTGATCCTAGAGAATCTCATGTCATGGCAATCAAGAGGATTTTTAGATATCTAAAAGGGACAGTTGAGTATAGTTTGTGGTATCCAAGAGATCATGATTTCTCTCTTCATGCATATATAGATGTGGATTGGGTAGGAGATGTGGATGATCAGAAGATTACCAGTGGTGGAGCATTCTTTTTGGGGAAGAGATTGGTTTCTTGGCTGAGCAAGAAACAAGAGGCAATATCTCTGTCCACTATAGAAGTAGAATACATTGTAGCAGTAGGTAGTTGCACTAAAGTATTGTGGATGAAGAAAATGCTAAGAGATATCAGAGTGGAGTATGAAGAACCCATCACAATCTTCTGTGATAATTCAAGTGCAATTAACATATCAAAAAATCTAGTGTTGCATTCAAAGACTAAACATATATCCACCAAGTTCCACTTTTTGAGAGAGCAAGTGAACAAGAATGAAGTCAGATTGGAGTTTGTGCCTTCCAAGGATTAGATTGCAGATAGTTTTACTAAACCTCTACCTAAGGACTCTTTTGAGTATCTCAAGGAGAAGTTAGGGGTTATTACCCCTCCGGTTCTGAATTGAGGTGCACTAATGTGCATCAATCCAGTGGATCTCACAGTCATATCTTGTGGTCTGGATTGATGATGGGAAACTGCTACTCAGGGGGAGAAGCTGGTATGATTCTGAAGTCATGCAAGTATGTTCCCTTTACCATTGATGTCAAAGGGGGAGAGAAGACATGTGAAAAATAAGTAGTTTCTGATCAAAGGGGAAGCAGTAAAGGAAGAGAAGACATGTGAATGGTTGTTGATAGGGGGAGTTATGTCAGTGAGGAGAAGTTCTTGTCTTGATGGTTAAAATAGTTTTTCACATCATATGTTTCCATCAATGACAAAGGGGGAGATTGTTGCAAGTATGGGCCTAACCAGTGTTGTCATTGATGTCAACATACTCCTATTGCATTGATGATAAGGATTGGATGAGCTGTATGCTGAGGATATTGAGAAAATTAGTCCTATTAGGAACAGAGAAGAATAGTGAAGACAGTGAGGTAAAGATCCCGGTTAAGATGAAGATTAGAGGATATGCATCAAAGGGTTTGTAGATATGTGTCTTAAGATGATCTAGTAAAGATTTCAGAGGTCCGTATGAAGATCTGAAGAAGTTATGGCCACTTAAGTAAAATTGGTTCTGACAGATGTTCAGAGGTGACAGAGTGACACAGATAGGTCTGGTGAGATCCGAAAATACAATATCTTGTTCTTTGGATTTGGTGGAGTGTTTAGGAAGTCAATGTGAATTGACAACTCAATTAGTTCATGGTCTGGAGGTCCGCAAGCATCTATTCCAATATGACAGTGATGACAAACTGTGTTCTTAAGGTTTCAGATGAAGGAGAGAATGATTTCAGTAAGCAAAAATAGTGTGGATGTTCCTGGTGATTCAGGCAAGCTTGTGGAGGTTTTTGGATTGTGTCTAGTTCATGTTGGTGGCCTACATTGAATTTTGAGCTTGTAATTGAAGAATTACTTCCAGATGATGATGTTCTTCCTAAGTTTGGCCGACTGGATGAGTTACACATCCTGCAGATGACCTTGAAGATGTTCTGTTAAGATTGATGTGTTCCCAAAGGAAGATTGAAGTCTCAAATCTGTGTGGCCGACAATGTGTTGATCCACATGAAGTCCTTTTGTAATTAGTCATATTGTATTTATGTATTTTCTCTGTAATGTATACCGACTTGGATGATTATTCTAAAGTCAAATGTCTTGTATAAATAAGAGGTTGTGAAGTCATCTCAAAAAATGGTGTGGATATGAGTATGTGGTAGAGAGGAGTAGAGCGAAAGGCAGAGCAGAAGTATTGGTCTTAAATAGAACTGACTCAAGCATGGTGAAGATGCTATTCTTCAGTTCAAGTATGTAATATCTATTATTCTGTAGACAGTCTGTCTCCTATAGGCAGTGGGCCTCTTATGAGCAGTGTGTTTGGGCAGTGAGCCCTAATTGGCATGTGCCATTTTGCTCTTTCTATTCTTTTAATAGAGAATACAATCTTGGGTTAGTCACCTCATGGTTTTTCCCTTAACCAGGTTTTCCATGTTAAAATCTTGGTGTCATATGTGTTAATGTGTTTCTACTCTTGAATTGTTGCATTATGTTTCCATGATTGATTTATTATTATGCTGCTGAATTAAGAAAAGGATTTAAGTGATTAATTGAAAGAAAGTTTTGGACAATTGATTCACCCCTCCCCCTCTCAGTTGTCTATCCTAAATCTAACATGGATGCTACCCCTGGCTTGTAGCATCTTGCTGAGAGTCCTACCACGAGTCCTGTGTCCCATAATCACATAGGTTCCCACATGAAATGCACAAATGTGGGAACAAATGATGCCTACTTCTCTCACCCTCATCGGCCTGGGTAAGATCATCAACGTACTATGCTAGAGATTGAGTGAGAGTAGTCAATGAATGTAATGTCTCCACCTCAACACTCTCCTTCAGAGTTGAAGGGAGTGACACACATTCTGGCCTCAACAGGGGTCTAGATACACTGTTTTCATCTCACTGAGCCCCCTCTCTATCTTGGGCAGAGCCACCACCTCTGCCTTGGAACTCTCAAATGTCAAAATAATTGGGAATCTTCTTGAGGATGAACTTGTAATGGAGTTTCCTCAAGAAATATTATGGCACCTCATTGTTGTTGCATGGGCACTCATCAAAGACCATGTACCATCTATCCAAAAAGTTTTCTCATTTATCTTGATTCCTACACCAATGAATAGGGAACCATTTGCAAGTTTTTCCTAATCTTTAGCTAGTTTTAGGATTAATAAATTGTACACATAATTGAGATTTTGTAATTTTTTCATTCTTCACTTGTTCATAAGACAATTTGTCAGCATAGTATTGCTAACACCTCTCCCTATAGTCTTAAAATTCTGTTATTTGTTTTGTCACTGATTCAGTGTGGGAAACAATATCCTCTAATGACTTCACAAGCACTCTCCTATGATCAGTGCTTGCACTTGGATTGTTTAGCATTTCAATAAGAGTTTGAAGATGTCTTTTATTTTCTTCTATTTTCCCTGGGTAGTTTTCTTGAGAATCCCTTACATTGTGAGGATGTGAAGGTGGGTTTTGAGGGTTTGTAGGGTTTTAGGGGTTGTTTTGACCCTCTTCAACTGGATTTGTGTTTTCTCTTTCCTCATTAACTGTAAATGCAACATAAAAATCTAATCAAACATTTCAAATGTCAAAAATTCTTTTCAAACTAACAAAAATAATCAAACCCTACCTTCTTCAACTACTAGACCCTCGACATTTGCTTCTTGATGTCTTCCAGAGCAGGTTTGGCGAGGTGGCATCATGAACAGGTCAATTTCTCTCTTGCACTTGTTTTGTTAAACCTTCCTTTAACAGACTCGTGCTATTTTGTTTCTTTTTTCTACAAACAAACTCTTTTGGCCATGGGTAATGGGAGAAATGGTAGGTTTTTGCACTTTTTAAGCAAAAAATAATGTGAGTGCATTATAACGTGCTTGCATTTTGATTTCTATGGGATGAAAACGTTGCTCAAAAAGGAGAGTGGTGACTTTTGGTCCCTCATCTTGGTGCATATACCTGAGAGAGAGAGAGAGAGAGAGAGAGAGAGAGAGAGAATCCCAACCAAATCTAACCTAAATGTTTTGATTTCAATGGTTTGACATTTTGACAAACACTTGTCATGCAATGGGACTAATTTTTAGTTTCTAAGTTCCAGGAGGATGACCCCCCCGATGAGGGCCCAGGAGCAAGCCCATGGTGGGGGTCTGAGGGCAATGCCCCTAGTTGAGGGTTCGGTGATAGTTCCCCCAAAGAAAAAAATGACCTATATTTAATAAAGGCGTTGATAGTTAGTTTGTTATTGGTTGACATGTAAAAACCCACTTTGTATAAATGCCATTAGTCTTGATAAAAAGTAACTGGAGAAGGCGAAAGGCCAAGAGTCACAGTTGATATTGTGATGCAGCATATCACGGTGGTATTGAGTTGTAAGATGTTGATTGTAATCGGTTATCCTAACAATCCCCAAATCGAGCATGTATACTAATGGCACATTGAATATCATTAAATACCATGACATAGTAACATGTCGACTAGATGTGTGTCAAGTTGGCTCATAACAGCTAGTAGAAAGGGGAGGGACCATTGAAATTTTGAATTTGAATATCTAAACTTTGAGTCCATTCATACACATTGTATGATTGATCTTGAGTAGTGTGGAAATGAACATGGACAAGGAAGTTGCAATCTCAAGGTTAGGTTTGAATGTATTGAAGTAAGTGTGAATGTGGATGTGGACGCAATAATAAAAAGTAAATGAGAAAATGTATGTGAATATGTGTAGACAAAAGAAAATAGAGATAGATAAGGATAGTGACATTAGTCAAACCTAACAAAAAAGTCATGTATCAATATGTTATTACATTTGAGACATTCCACCAAAATAAACACAAAACCAAATAAAAGTATACAAATTTGACCATTATACAAAAATTACACAATAAATCTAAATCATCGTCATGATGATTTCTAAAAGATATGTCAACATCATGAACACTCAAAAACTTTCTTGATGTTGTTCTAAGATTGAACACTTTTCCAACAAATCCATCATTTCACCTAACTTCCACCTACATGCTATCTCCCTTAATTAGCTGATAGGCTTTTATATGTGAGCATTATAGTGCTCAGAATTGTCTCACGCTAGAAAATTTTCTAAACTCGTTGGTTTTCCTATCGGCATATTCCTTGAACCTCCTATGGGTGCAAGTGCTAGGAAAATTATCTCACGCCATATTTTTTGAAGTGGTCAGGTACTCTAGGAAAACCATTGAAAGAAAATAACTCAGGTGATTCTTTTATTTTTTGTTCACGCTACCCTTCAGCTCACCTCAAATCTTGTAAGACCAGGAAACACAACCTTCAACCATTATTTAGTTGCCTGAAAACAATTCTCAATTCAACATAAACTATTTATAGCTGACGAGATTTGTGGATTACAAAAGATTTTCAAGTGACAAGATTTTAGTGGTTGTATTTATTACCTCACGAAAATCTTATTGTTCATAAATGTAGATCTAGGTCAAATCTTATTTTAGATTTGTAGAGGTGGATAACACTACACTTCCACCACCCAAATTTCCATTGCACATTTTGTCTTTAAATACAAAGCAACACAGGCATCTCAAAGAATCGAGGCAACAACAAAGCTTAAAATTGAAAGTGTAGTTGTATTTTTTAGCATTTTATTTGATCATTGCAATAGTCAGATCAACAATGTAGTTGTATTTCTGAGCATTTTATTTGATGATTGCAATAGTGGGATCAACTATTTTGATGTTGCCTTACGCCTTTCGTGGTATGGGATGGGCATTAGGGCTCTTTTCCCTCTCCACCGCTGTAGCAGTCACTTTCTATAGCTATATCCTCATGTTCAAAGTATTTTATAACTATGATAAGCAAGGTTGTGCACATATTCACTTCAGAGATCTCATAAAATTGCGTTGATCTTTTGTTTTGGTCATTATGGTCATTTTCTGCTGAATCATTAGCCTTGTAGAAATTGTTGTCTTTCAGTTAAAGAATGTTATGGCACTAAAATACCTTACATGTACATTGATATGTGTTGTCTGTGCATTGAAATTTGGTCACAAATATTTTAATTAAGAAAATTTGTCACGCAACACAAGGATCTAACAGAACTACTAGAGGAAGGAAAATTAAGATCTCTATTTTGTAAGTCCTTTTATTTTTTGTTATGTAAAATATGGAAGACAATATGCAAAATTCAAGTCATGAAAAGACTTGCAATGCCATCTACCACGCTTTGTCTTATGATATCCATGTGTTCCATGGTGAAGTGTGACCAAATTGGGGCCGCTAGAGCTATTACACAACTAACCTAATTGGCAAAGGGTTGTTTTACAATAAAATTACACTGTGATCAAAAGCTTTTGTCTTGTAGACAATTTTTGTATTTAATATTTATAAATATTCTATGGTTTTGCTGAGTTACATGCAGTGTCTTTGGTACATGTCCCCTACCCTATGTGGTTGTCCCAAATATTTGATATAAATATAAACTAAAATGAAACTATAGCAAATATATTTGTGCTTAAAAAATAAAGAACTGAAACCCATTACTGCCTTTTTAAATGTTCTGGTGGGTAAGTGCAAAAAGATGGGGGGCCAAAAAGTGGCCAAAAAATTTTGAAAAAAAATTTAGGCATAACGCGAGCGCGTTATAACGCGCTCGCGTTATGGCTTGGCAATGACAAGCCTAAGGCTCGTCATTGCCGAGCCATAACGCGAGCGCGTTATAACGCGAGCGCGTTATAACGCGCTCGCGTTATAAAGCGCTTCATATATAAAAAAAAAACGCTGTCATTTCATTTTAGTTCATTTCATTGTGAGTTTTTCCTCCGCCCGCGGCTTAAAACCCTTCAAAAACGCGCTCGCGTTCTACAAAACACCGTTCAACACAAAAGATTTGTCGATTCATCGCCGAAATGCCGCCGCGACGTCGAGCACGCCAAAGGGGTGAGTTATCTTTGTTTTTTTGTTTGAATTTCTTCCTAAATAGGTAGGTTTTGTGTTGATTTTTGATGCATATTTTATTAATTGTAGGAAATGTTAATGCACCTCCTCCTCCTCCTCAAAATCCTCAAAATCCACAAAATCTTGAGGAAGAAATACCTGCAGAACAACAACCTCCTCCATTCATTCCTCGACATGCCCCTGGAACACAAGATAATATAATGGGGGAAATTGAAAACAACAAAAAACAAATTGAAGATATAATTGCAAGGTTGAAAGATCCTTCCACTTCAACCTTGCATAGGTCCACGCTTGCCGAATCTCTTGAGTCTATGTTATCAAATGTAAATTCAATTAGCAAGCAAATAACTAGTTGGACCGATAAAAAGAGAGAGTTTAGAGATTACTATGCAGATAAATTGTCATATCAAGATGTCAAAAAATTACAAATTACAAAAGTAGACTTGTGTTCAATTTTCACAAACCCACAAACAAATCAACCTCCACCCATTACATGCAAGAGGTTCCCTATCCATTGGTGCAACAACCAAGCGATAAGGGACAATTTCGGGCAGAGGTGGTGGATGGTTTTTGACCATCCTCCATGCAATAACAATGAGGTCCCGCAATACTTTTTGAGGAAACTCTACTCCGAGTTTGTCCTCAATAAAGTGCCAAACTATTTTGATATGCGGGACTTCCAGGGTAGAGGTGGGGGCTCAGCACAGGATAGACCAGGGGCACGTCTTGACCCACAGCGGGTAGTGAGATGAGTAATCAGCAGACCAGCCCACGAGCATGTTTCTATTCCTTCCATTGTGAAGGAGAGTGTTGAGGTCGATACACTGAGGTCGATTAGTGCCTTGACCCAGAGCATCATAGAGCATGCCGATCCTGCAACACAGAGTGGGTTGGGAGATAGTGCGAGGAGTAGGGTCCCACCGCATACTTGCCAGGCTTGCGGGTCAGCCTGTGGTTATGACCCCATGGACAGTCAGGACGCAGGTGCACAGGCTACATCTGCAGCTGAGCAGATGGCGATGACAGATACCCTCCTGAGTGAGACTTTCGGCCTTGATACTCAGGTAAATATTAGCAAGTTTATTGAATTTAATTTATTAAATTTTATTTTTGAAATACAAGATTAACTAATTTAAATTGATGATTTTAATGAAATTTCAGGGTCATAGCGTCGATGCAGTTTTCAGTGGTTCTCCACCTACATTTTTCACTAGATCATCTATTGTCGAGGTATGTAACTAATAAACAATTATAAATATTACATGTGAATAGCATCGTTATATGAATGGTATTCTAATTTCTGATTTTGGATGTTGAATAGGTTAACACTGTAGATTTCATGGCAACACCTGCCAGCGGTGGTGGACTTCAAAGCTTTACGGAGGTAATAAAATAAATAGTTTAATGAATGAATTGTACTTACTAAATTTTTGTATGTGATTTGTGTGT
Organism: Cunninghamia lanceolata; assembly: GCA_027924645.1. Taxonomy (NCBI): domain Eukaryota; kingdom Viridiplantae; phylum Streptophyta; class Pinopsida; order Cupressales; family Cupressaceae; genus Cunninghamia; species Cunninghamia lanceolata. The sequence goes on from BSBN01000202.1 coordinate 11,280,829, forward strand.
TTTATTGTGTGTACTTCCATGTTTAGATGAGTGTGTGTGTATGTTAGGAGCCATGATTTGCATCACTATTATAGTTTTCGTAATTGAATAATGTTGTTTTATTTCCAGATGATGCAGGCTGTGGATACACCTCCCCATGTTCATAGGGCAATGGAGCAGGGTGTGGCCTCTGCAATTCATAGCTCTATGGCATTGACAGGGGTATGAGGCAGATTAGTAAATTTCAATTTACATTCATTGTTATAGTTGTCTATTTTTGAAAAATCAAAAGATTATTGATTTGAAGTTTAATTTCTATCTGGATGGTTTCTATAGGACATGACATCACCAGGGCCTTTTCCTTCTACTGAGGCAAGCGAGCAGACAGATTATATGTTAGCGGTAAGTGATTATTTTGTTAAATGTTTCATTTTTTTATAACATGTAATTTCTATATATTAATATCTATACTTTTTTTTGTAACAGGTAAAGGTGCAGGAAGAACTAAATAGGAGAAGTAGCCCTCGGGTTCGTAGTAGACCACCCACATGCATGTCTCCATCCCCTAGAAGATCAAAGGCTGCTCGTGATTTATTCTCTTCACCAGCTAGAGGGGAATGACTTTTTATTGTGTTCCTCTGTTGTATGCCTATATGGCATTTGTGGACATATATTTTGTATTGTACATAGTTGACATTGTATGCCTATATGGCATTCTTGTAAGCCTATATGGCTATTTTGTATATATGTTATACTTATATCGACAGATATTGATGTATGCGTATATGGATATTTGGTTAATACAAATCTTTTTTATTGATGGCGTCCATACTTGCATTATAAATCCACTTTTGAATGGATATTTGTAGATGGCTACTTCAAATATTTAAAGTCTGATTGTATTACATAGGATGTTTGCATTTTCTTTGATAGGCTTGATAGGCCATGGATTACATGATGGTGTTTGATGGAAAAGTATGGTACTAGAAGACTCTAGTTCATTCTTAATAGGCTTGTGATTGATAATATCTTTGCATGATTGCACTTGATCTTGGATCATGGGCATGTTGTTAGGATTTTGATTGCATTGTGATGTTTGATGGATAGGCATGGTGTAAGTGTAAGATACCCAACTAGTTCTACGAAAAATTTTCCTTACTTAAACACTTTTACTTGCTAACAATTCATCAACTACTTCAATAACATAAAGATATACATCAAGATAACTATTTGAATGAAACAACATTAGAGTTGGGTACTTGTCTTGTTACTTGATTCAATCAACTTGCAATGTCTTATTACATGGAAAATGCTTTCAATAGCATGAAGTACAACTCATTCAATGGAAATACAAGGACAGGCCTTGAAGCCTTGATGTTACAATGTCTTCCTTATTTGAGCAACATTTGAAGATTTAGAATGTTCAACTCATCACCTCACAAGGTAGGCGCATATTTGAAGGATTTACAGGTTTTTCTGACTTGGGCGCCAAGTTGAGGTGACCTCCTCCTGAAGTTGCGCCTTGTCAACATTAGGTGCCAATTAGAGTTTATGGATGCTCTGGATTGTTTCCAAGAGTAGGCGCCAAAACATCATCATTATGAAAGTGTTTTAAATGCTAGGCGCCCAAATCAGCCCTCTGGAGTCTAGGCGCTCCTTTCATGCATTCTGTGTTCTAGGCGCCAATTGAAAGGAGTGGAGAACAGGGCAAGCGCCTTCCAAACTAGGTGTTTCCTTGAGGTGACAAGGACTTAGAAAGTGCGCCTAAGGTGAGTGCCTTGAGTGAAAAGGTCTAACAAACATCTTTGAACCCCCTTTCAAGGTTAGGCGCATTCTGGAGGTGGAAACAAGTAGAAGGTGCGCCTTAGCTTCCTTTGTCAATTCTTGCAAGTCTTTGTTGATTAGGAAGGTGGAATGCTTCATTGTAGAATGAGCGCCTATCTTCTAATGTCCAAACTACTTCTTCTGGCTCACTCTGTGGCTAGGCGCCAGAGCTAAACTGTTCACACAAGGGAGTGCGCCTAGACTCACTTGATGTTTTCTTACTACTTCAACCCCTGGAAGATGTTCCAAGGTGTTCCCTTTTACAAGCACCTGACCTCCCAAGTTCCTTCATGTGCTATTCCTTGAAGGCGCCAAAATTGAGCTCCAGTGCCATGGGATTGTGCCTAACATCTTTGAAGAGTTTCTAAGCCTTTTGCAAGTTGATATCCCAAACTCATCTTCTAGGCGCAACAGGAGCTTTCCAAAGGAGTTTCCAAGTTTTAGACGCCAAGCGAGGTCATGGGTGAATGGAACTGCGCCTTAGGAGATGACTGGATCCTAAGCGTCAGTCTGGAGTTACAGTGGAATTGATATGCGCCTCAACTAGCTTAGGCGCCCATTTGAAGTGATTCCTTTAACACTTCTCTGTCAATCTCAACTGCAAGGATGATCTCCTAATCCAATTTTGATCCTCTGGAGATGCAAATAGCTTTACATTTCACTAGGTTCCATCAATGATGATCATCAACCAAAGCACATTTCAAAGGTGAGATAGGCAAGTGAGGCGCCAAACTAGTCCTTAAGACTTATCTCCTTCTATCAAGTCAATTTCAACTATGTGAGAGAGTTCTATTCTAGGCGCAAAATGGAAATGTTTCATCAATTGGTGCATCTTACAAAGCTCCCAATTCTAGGCGCCAGAGCCAAAGAGTTTTTCCCAACACATGCACCTGGGCTAGGAATTCACGTAAGAGACATCACTTAGCTTTAAAACTTTCAATCTATAGCCATCTGGGCTAGGCGCTCCAATGGAGGATCCTTGAACTCATGCATTGGCGCCTTCTAGTTCTAGGCACCCATTTTGGATGATTCATCCTGATACTAGCGCCCAAAATGACTAGACTCTCTTCATTATCCAATTCACTTAGAAGACTCAAGTTGGAGACTTAGTTGTCTATCCATGTTCTCCGGAAGATTCATTGTACCTCTATGCACTATCTCCTTCAAGGCGCACATTTAGCTCCAAAACACAAATTTCCATCATCAACCCATCAAGGTACATCATCTTCCCTTTGTATCCCCTTCAAGGCGCAGACATTCACTTCTTCACACTCAAACTCACTCTCTGGCGCCAGAATAGGTGTATAACTTCAAATAAGGCGCTAATCTTAGGTTTCTAAGTACTTAGTTTGATCTTAAGGCTATCCTTCCTCTAAGCACTCTCTTCAACTCCCTCACTGAAGGCCCTCTATAAGTTTGGGCGCATTTCATCCCAAGGCGCTTCAACATCATCCAAGGCGCAAATTCACTCTCCAAGACAAGGTGCAAAAAACCCTATCCTAAGGCGCTCAAATCTTGCTTCTAGACCTAGGCGCACAAATATGAGATTAAGGATCATTCTGGCCACCATCACTTCCCTAAAGGCGCAAAATTGGTGTAGATACATTCCATTTATTAAGGATCATTCTGGCGCCCAAATCTTGTCAAAGCAAAGGATCAATAGGTTCTCTCTAAGGCGCACTCCAGGGTTTGATCTTGCAAGACTTCTCACGTCAAAATTTTGACCAAGACACTCAAGGCACTAGTCTTTATCATCTAACCCTACAGTGCACTTACTCATTATGATATACTCCTCAACTTTGTATTCAACCTTGCCCAAGGCGCATATTCACTATAAGGCATTCTCACGTTGTCAAGGCTCAGAGGGCTTCAACTTGCTAAAGGGTAGAGGTCTAGGCGCATATCTGACTTGAAGCTCAAGGCGCTCCAACCCTCTTGCTCTGGAATTCCTTCTAGGCACTAAGTGACTTCTCCAATTCCTTGAAAACATTTGAAGTGTTTTACCTTCTCAAGGTGCTCCTTCGAACTTGACTCCAAGGTGTTATAATCTCAAAGGTGCTGACATCATCTCAACCAAAGGCGCTCAATGATTCATCCCATATCTAGGTGCTAAAACACTTAATCAACCAAGTCATTCAAGGCGCCATTCAGTAAACTCATCTTCCATGATATTCCTATCAAGGCGCATATCACTTCTCTCATGGGCTTTAGGCGCTCAGTTGAGTGTTTCAATACTATTTAGGTGCCAAATTCATTTTAATGCACCAAACACAAAGAGCTTTCAAACACTGGGCGCTCACAAAGAGTCTTCCAACCTTGGGCGCTAAATTAGGTCTTTGCAACTATCCAAGGCGCATATCTTCGTTTGAACAACTTATGGTGCCAAGACAACTTCTCATTAGGGCGCTCAAAACACTTGTGTTTACATTTGAAGTGCTTTACCTTCTTAAGGTGCTCCAGACTAACCTGACTCCAAAGCGCTCCATCATCATCCTTAAGGCGCTAAAAACATCATCCAACTCCTTAAGGCACTTCACTGTGAAAGTCTGAAGGCGCTCTACCTAGACCTTTCCCCTAGGCGCCAGAACTCCTAAGCACTCACCAGATAACTCTCTTCTTCAAGGCGCAAATCTTCCTATACTATGATTGCCTTTGAAATGCCGATTAACGTGATGTGAGGGTGCAAAGGCTACTCCAATCCTCAGTGAGCGCCTAGTTTAAACAAGGAGAAATAAAGCATTCAAAACTATCCAAACGATCATCCCCTTCCTAATGTCTTCACTGCTCCAGAAAACCTTGGCCAAAATGACACATAACAACTCCTATGAGCGCCCTTATGCCCTAGGATCATCTAGTTTGTGCGTCTTGTAATGAGTAGTTCATGTAAGTTTGGAATGAGCGCCTTGAATAAGTGTAAACTAGCCTAGAGAAGGGTATGTGCGCCTTGAGCATTCCAGAGATAATTGTGCGCCTAGAACAATATGAGTGCTCATGATGATGATTAACGCCCTGATGAGACTATGAGCGCCTTGTTCAGGAGATACCTTGTTTGATCATAAAATGCACCTTGAGTCTTGAAGGTTTTGAGCGCCTAGGTGATTTGGATGTTGGGATGTTGGTATGCGCCCAAGATTGAGGTAAGTGAGCGCTTGTAATGGAGGAGAGCAATGAGATGAGGTTTAGCGCCTCCAAGTAAGGTCAGAGGTGAGGTTAGAGGTGAAATGCGCCTTTGGACCATTCTGGCGCCTTGGATGAAGAACCTATATCTTGAGCCCAAGAGGTAAAATTTGCGCCTTAGTGGATTTGGAGAGTTACAGAGATTAGAGAAAAGCGCCTTGAAGACAGAGTTGTTCAAGGCGCATGTGTGATTTGGTCAAAAACAGGCGCCTAGAGTGAATAGGCTTTCATCCTGACTTAATACACTGCCTCCTTCTGACGATTTTTGGGGCAGCAGAAAACCTTTCACCACGGGCAAATGCCTCAGAGCTATAAAAAACCGAGAGAGGTTATTGTAGAGGCACTCTACGTGATCCCGTTGCCTCAGACGGAATGTTTCTAAGTGACACGGTTTTTGAGTAACATCTCGTCAAAGATTGCTGCCTTTTTGCACTTTGGACTCTTCAGGGATATCGTCGGTACAATGTAGCTCCGACTGTTTCGACATGTTTGGGTGAGAAATAGGACCATGCCTAGCATAAATGTACCCATTCAGACGCGTTGGAACAGTCAGTTTGGTCGCATCAGGAGCAGGATGAAAGTTACACCCCTTTGCAACTTTACACTGCCTCCTTCTGACGATTTTTAGGGCAACAGAAAACCTTTCACCACGGGCAAATGCCTCAGAGCTATAAAAAACCGAGAGAGGTTATTGTAGAGGCACTCTACGTGATCCCGTTGCCTCAGACGGAATGTTTCTAAGTGACACGATTTTTGAGTAACATCTCGTCAAAGATTGCTGCCTTTTTGCACTTTGGACTCTTCAGGGATATCGTCGGTACAATGTAGCTCCGACTGTTTCGACATGTTTGGGTGAGAAATAGGACCATGCCTAGCATAAATGTACCCATTCGGACGCGTTGGAACAGTCAGTTTGGTCGCATCAGGAGCAGGACGAAAGTTACACCCCTTTGCAACTTTACACTGCCTCCTTCTGACGATTTTTGGGGCAGCAGAAAACCTTTCACCACGGGCAAATGCCTCAGAGCTATAAAAAACCGAGAGAGGTTATTGTAGAGGCACTCTACGTGATCCCGTTGCCTTAGACGGAATGTTTCTAAGTGACACGGTTTTTGAGTAACATCTCGTCAAAGATTGCTGCCTTTTTGCACTTTGGACTCTTCAGGGATATCGTCGGTACAATGTAGCTCCGACTGTTTCGACATGTTTGGGTGAGAAATAGGACCATGCCTAGCATAAATGTACCCATTCGGACGCATTGGAACAGTCAGTTTGGTCGCATCAGGAGCAGGACGAAAGTTACACCCCTTTGCAACTTTACACTGCCTCCTTCTGACGATTTTTGGGGCAGCAGAAAACCTTTCACCACGGGCAAATGCCTCAGAGCTATAAAAAACCGAGAGAGGTTATTGTAGAGGCACTCTACGTGATCCCGTTGCCTAGACGGAATGTTTCTAAGTGACACGGTTTTTGAGTAACATCTCGTCAAAGATTGCTGCCTTTTTGCACTTTGGACTCTTCAGGGATATCGTCGGTACAATGTAGCTCCGACTGTTTCGACATGTTTGGGTGAGAAATAGGACCATGCCTAGCATAAATGTACCCATTCGGACGCGTTGGAATAGTCAGTTGGGTCGCATCAGGAGCAGGACGAAAGTTACACCCCTTTGCAACTTTACACTGCCTCCTTCTGACGATTTTTAGGGCAACAGAAAACCTTTCACCACGGGCAAATGCCTCAGAGCTATAAAAAACTGAGAGAGGTTATTGTAGAGGCACTCTACGTGATCCCGTTGCCTTAGACGGAATGTTTCTAAGTGACACGGTTTTTGAGTAACATCTCGTCAAAGATTGCTGCCTTTTTGCACTTTGGACTCTTTAGGGATATCGTCGGTACAATGTAGCTCCGACTGTTTCGACATGTTTGGGTGAGAAATAGGACCATGCCTAGCATAAATGTACCCATTCGGACGCGTTGGAACAGTCAGTTTGGTCGCATCAGGAGCAGGACGAAAGTTACACCCCTTTGCAACTTTACACTGCCTCCTTCTGATGATTTTTAGGGCAACAGAAAACCTTTCACCACGGGCAAATGCCTCAGAGCTATAAAAAACCGAGAGAGGTTATTGTAGAGGCACTCTACGTGATCCCGTTGCCTCAGACGAAATGTTTCTAAGTGACACAATTTTCGAGTAACATCTCGTCAAAGATTGCTGCCTTTTTGCACTTTGGACTCTTCAGGGATATCGTCGGTACAATGTAGCTCCGACTGTTTCGACATGTTTGGGTGAGAAATAGGACCATGCCTAGCATAAATGTACCCATTCGGACGCGTTGGAACAGTCAGTTTGGTCGCATCAGGAGCAGGACGAAAGTTACACCCCTTTGCAACTTTACACTGCCTCCTTCTGACGATTTTTAGGGCAACAGAAAACCTTTCACCACGGGCAAATGCCTCAGAGCTATAAAAAACCGAGAGAGGTTATTGTAGAGGCACTCTACGTGATCTCGTTGCCTCAGACGGAATGTTTCTAAGTGACACAGTTTTGGAGTAACATCTCGTCAAAGATTGCTGCCTTTTTGCACTTTGGACTCTTCAGGGATATCGTCGGTACAATGTAGCTCCGACTGTTTCGACATGTTTGGGTGAGAAATAGGACCATGCCTAGCATAAATGTACCCATTCGGACGCGTTGGAACAGTCAGTTTGGTCGCATCAGGAGCAGGACGAAAGTTACACCCCTTTGGAACTTTACACTGCCTCCTTCTGACGATTTTTAGGGCAACAGAAAACCTTTCACCACGGGCAAATGCCTCAGAGCTATAAAAAACTGAGAGAGGTTATTGTAGAGGCACTCTACGTGATCTCGTTGCCTCAGACGGAATGTTTCTAAGTGACACGGTTTTTGAGTAACATCTCGTCAAAGATTGCTGCCTTTTTGCACTTTGGACTCTTCAGGGATATCGTCGGTACAATGTAGCTCCGACTGTTTCGACATGTTTGGGTGAGAAATAGGACCATGCCTAGCATAAATGTACCCATTCGGACGCGTTGGAACAGTCAGTTTGGTCGCATCAGGAGCAGGACGAAAGTTACACCCCTTTGCAACTTTACACTGCCTCCTTCTGACGATTTTTGGGGCAGCAGAAAACCTTTCACCACGGGAAAATGCCTCAGAGCTATAAAAAACCGAGAGAGGTTATTATAGAGGCACTCTACATGATCCCGTTGCCTCAGACGGAATGTTTCTAAGTGACACGGTTTTTGAGTAACATCTCGTCAAAGATTGCTGCCTTTTTGCACTTTGGACTCTTCAGGGATATCGTCGGTACAATGTAGCTCCGACTGTTTCGACATGTTTGGGTGAGAAATAGGACCATGCCTAGCATAAATGTACCCATTCGGACGCGTTGGAACAGTCAGTTTGGTCGCATCAGGAGCAGGACGAAAGTTACACCCCTTTGGAACTTTACACTGCCTCCTTCTGACGATTTTTAGGGCAACAGAAAACCTTTCACCACGGGCAAATGCCTCAGAGCTATAAAAAACTGAGAGAGGTTATTGTAGAGGCACTCTACGTGATCCCGTTGCCTCAGACGGAATGTTTCTAAGTGACACGGTTTTTGAGTAACATCTCGTCAAAGGTTGCTGCCTTTTTGCACTTTGGACTCTTCAGGGATATCGTCGGTACAATGTAGCTCCGACTGTTTCGACATGTTTGGGTGAGAAATAGGACCATGCCTAGCATAAATGTACCCATTCGGACGCGTTGGAACAGTCAGTTTGGTCGCATCAGGAGCAGGACGAAAGTTACACCCCTTTGCAACTTTACACTGCCTCCTTCTGACGATTTTTGGGGCAGCAGAAAACCTTTCACCACGGGCAAATGCCTCAGAGCTATAAAAAACCGAGAGAGGTTATTGTAGAGGCACTCTACGTGATCCCGTTGCCTCAGACGGAATGTTTCTAAGTGACATGATTTTTGAGTAACATCTCGTCAAAGATTGCTGCCTTTTTGCACTTTGGACTCTTCAGGGATATCGTTGGTACAATGTAGCTCTGACTGTTTCGACATGTTTGGGTGAGAAATAGGACCATGCCTAGCATAAATGTACCCATTCGGACGCGTTGGAACAGTCAGTTTGGTCGCATCACGAGCAAGACACCAAAAATGCAAAGGTTGCTTTGTGCAACTTGACAACATTGACACTTTTTTGCAACATGACTCAAAGACTCAAACTGACCCCAAATGACTCAAAGTGACTTAAAATCACCTTGATTATAGAGGTCAAGGCGCTCCTTATCATTCATTCATTATGAGCGCCTTGGGAGAATGGTATATAGGTCATCATCATGATTGGGCGCCCTGGATCCAGAGTGTTGGAGAGATCATCAAATGGTGTCTAGTAGGGTGAGTTATGAGTTTGGTCGCATCAGGAGCAGGACACCAAAAATGCATAACATGATGATGGAAAAATGTGTACATATGTGTAAAAATGCAGGAGGAAATAAAAAAAGACAAACCTTACAAATTAATGTGCATACTTACAACTCAATGTAACATAACTTTACAAAATCAACGTGAATACTTACAAATTAATCCAATGAACCATCTGGATCTGCTCTACTCTTTATTGTGTCAAGTATTGCTTCATGGTCAGACTCACGCACCTTCCACAATATTTTGTTCAAAGGTCTACCCCGATACTTTATCAAATGAACATTGGATGCCACGACAAGGTTCGAGTAATGAAGAATCTTTCGATGCATGTCAAAGTCCTGAAATAGCCAAATATTAACACTCTTATGTGGGTACCTTCTAAGCCATGTTCCAGTAATAACCACTGATCTTGTAGGGTATTCGATGTTTTCTCCATCTGTAACAGGGGCCTCCAATTTCTTTTTGGCCTCAACACAACGGCATAAGTAATAATCTGTTCCCTCTTCATTATCTTCATCTGCAATAACTGCATATACGTGTCCTACATTGATATGTGTAGCAAATTAGATGAAATTAGTCAACATTACAAAAACACTACAAAGTAAGATGACATTACCTGGTTGAACTAGATGAAATTAGATGCATATATGTGCCCTATATTACCTGGTTGAACTAAATCTGATATGTGGTCAAAGTCAACTGACGATTCCATCTGTGTTAGTTCCAGTGCCGTCGGGGGTCGATACGTGTCAAGTGGGCTAAGATAACTTAACTGCCATTCGTCAACCCACTCCTTTGACTCGCACTCATCCCAGACTTGAATTGTACAGGAAGAACAAAAGCATGACATCTTTCGTGTATGGATACTCCATGAACCTGCAATTGAACTTCTGAAAGAGTGCATCTCATTTGATCCTGTCAGTGTACAACAATCCTCATATGGTGCAATGTTAGTATCATCTATCAACCAAAAAAATCTACGAACTAAAGACTTACCTTCATTACCTGGACCCATGGAAGCATTACACCACTCGACAATCGATTTTGCATCTGTCAACTTTGCATTGTCTTTATACTTTAACTCTTCTCGTGCTATGGCTCTTTTGATACATGCTCCTGCACCATCATGCTCCCCCTTTCCATGCCCGGCCTCACAAAAGTTCCACATATGTTGAATACCTGTAAAATTATGCCTCCTACTCAGCCAATAGAAATTCCGCGAGTTCTTGAATTGTGATGCACAATTATCCGACCATATGATATGCTGACTGAACGATATGCCCCTTCTAGCCAAATCATTATAGAACACCTGAAAGCAACCTTGCACGAACTCCGTAGAATGCGTGCGATCATCACTAATATAGAAATGATACTCCCTTATGATCTTTCTGTCATCCTCTGTACTATCATTCGCATGAATGAATGCGATGTGCACAAATATAGAAACCTGTGTGGAGTTGTAATATTGTGATTGCACCTCACGCTGTGGCTGTAGACTGTAGTTCTCTGCAAAGTCGACGACTGAAACAATGCTACCAACTGGAAATGTGTCCTTGCATAACTTGAATTGCAAGTCCAACCATCGAGCTCTATGGGCATGTCTTGCATACTCATACACTATGCTGTCACGAAATATAGGCATAAACTAATACACTGGAATCTTTTCAATAACTAATTCACACCTCTTTGCTTCTTTACCATCTTTTGTATTGTATGCCACTGTTTTATACTTGCCAAATTCTACTAGTTCATTTCCAACCGCATGTGTTATTTCCATATGTTCACATATTGGCAAATGTTGCAAGCCACCGCAACGATGACATGTGCCATCCAAGCATAATTTCTTGTAGAATATTTGACCTTCCTCTCTTTCACATAAAATTCTTGATATGAAATCTCTTGAAGATGTTGGTGGGGCACATATGGCACAACCCTGCAAATCATTGTTAGTATGCATATCTAAACATATAGACCTATAAGCATCAAAATGGTTAGAAAATTCAATATGTAATCTACAACAACAAGTAGTGCGTGTGTGATTTATCTTAACATAGAAAGGTTTTAGCATTTCAAAATATCTTTGACAAATTTTAATTTGAGGATACTTCTCTAGAAATTTACCATAAAACTGTGTTTGAGTCTCATCCAAAAAATGCTTTGGATGTGGCTCGCGGTTCTGACTACCAATTCTCCTTCTTACCACATCCCTTTGATTCGGAGATACCCTTGTGTAATTCTTCCAAAAGTCTTCAATTAGTGACCTCAATGCTTCAACAATTGGTTTATCTTTTCGTGGTAGTCTCCCCGAGAACGCCCATAATTCATTGGCATTAGTGTCCTCAATTCTTTGGCGTCTTCCAACGGCTCTTGATAAAGTTTTCCTATTAATTCTCAATTTTTGACTTGTCTTTCTAATAAGACGAGCTTTCCTCGTTTGACTACTTACTATAGTCGATGTAATCACACGCCGTGTTGCATTACTATCTTTTGTGCGTGAGGTGTTACCCACACTCTCATACGCACTCATTAGATTCTTGACAATAGATTTTTCACTTGAAGCCTCTGATGTTCTCAACCCAAGAATCTTCATGATAGACCTATACTTTATACTTCGCATCATTTCAACGAATAGTTGACATCTTGCAGTCTCATTTAACTTTTCAAAGAACAATCTCCAAATCTTATTAGCATATCTTCTACAAGTGCGTTTTGGAATCTTACCTTCCATTGGCTGCAAAATATTCTCATCAATATCAATCAAATACTTTGGCTTTCTATGCAAAATTCTAGGTGGTGTCAAGTTAGGTAAATTCATCTCAACATTAGGAATTTCATCAATATTTAAATGAGATGGGTTAGATGGCATACCTTCGATCGAAGATGGAATAGATGACATACCTTGAGGTTGAGGTGGGAACGATGGCGTACCTCCTTCATCACATGTGAGTGATGATGTACTCTCAACTTGAGATGTGGTAGATGGTGTCCCTACATGTTGTCTTGCGATAAAGGATGTGTCTCCAACTATGGTATTTAAATCTCTCGTACCACGAAGTTTTTGCATTCGTTCTCTTTGTGCCGCCAATACCATATCTCTTTGTGATGGTTGTGGTTCCTCTTCAATTGGTATGTCTTCATTTATCGTGTCCAATTTCCTCTTCTCACGAAGTTCCCTCATAGCCATTGCTTTCTTTGCATTCTTAGCTTCTATCTCTTCCTGTGTTGGTTTAATTCTTGATCGTTTCCTCGGCATGACGGAGAATTTGTCTGTAGCATGATAAAGAGACCAATATTAGTTCTTAAGAAATGAATACATGATAATAGTGGGATTGTATTTTTTTTATGTTGTAAGGATTTATTCTTGTATAGTTTGACATCATGGTATGAACTAAGGTTTGTTTATTACACATAATTATTAAAGAGCCCAAGTGTAGAAAATATACATGGCATCATGTGAGATTGTAGGTTGCTTTCTTGATTGGAAATGTGTCTATTTTAAACATGTATGATAATGCATGATAAAGTAATTCAATCCGAAATAAGGAAAATGTAAAGAACATGCATGTAAAGACTTGACATACCTAAAAAACGAAGATTTGAATGGAGAGAGTACCCAATTATGTAGTGTTTTTATCTTCTTGCATCAAACTCCTCAACAATTTGAGTTTTTCACCACTTGCTTCCATTTCAATGTTAAATTCTTAAAATTGAATCAAAATTAACATTGCAATACTACAAAAATTGAAACTTGTATAGATATATATCAAATTTGGTTTGAAAACTATGTTATTTCCTCCTTCTCAAGTTGGCAAAGCAGAAAAGGTGGTGGAAAGATCATGCAAAGGTGGTACAATGTGTCAAATGTGCATGTGAACTTCCCAATAGCATGAAAGCACTTCTTTTTTGTCGGAGCACGCGCAGAATCAGTAAGAAAACAGAGCATGTGGGCCTGGATCACGGGGGTAACCACTTTTTTACCATTTTAGTAGAATTACAAAACGCGCTCGCGTTATAACGCGCTCGCGCTATAACGCACTCGCGTTTTGTCCTCCTATAGATCTCTAAACCCTAAACCCTCAACTCTGATCCCTTGACCCTCAACCCTCAATGTCAAATCCTAATCCCTCAACCCTATCCCTAAACCCTCAACCCTCAATGTCAAATCCTAATCCCTCAACCTCAACCTTGTCCCTAAACCCTAATCCCTTCAACCTCAACCCTATCCCTAAACCCTTGACCCTCGAACCTCGGCCCTCAACGTCAAACCGTAATCCCTTGATGCAGAGCGAAACAAGTTGAACATTAACACAGGTGAAAAAATCCTTGAAAGTCCACAAAATAACCTTTACAGTGTATATCGGCAAGACAATTTAAATGTCACACCGAAATGTACCTCAACCCTCAACCCTCAACATCAAACCCTCGAACCTTAACCCTTAACATCAAACCCTAATCCCTCAACCCTTAACTCTAATCCCTCGACCTTCAACCCTGATCCTAAACCCTAAACCCTCAACGCCAAATTCTAATCCCTCAACCCTTCACTCTAATCCCTCAACCCTAAACCCTATCCCTAAACCCTCAACACTATACCTTAAACCCTAATCCCTCAACCCTAACCCTAAACCTTGTCCCTAAACCCTAATCCCTTCAACCTCAACCCTATCCCTAAACCCTTGACCCTCGAACCTCAGCCCTCGACGTCAAACCCTAATCCCTCAACCCTTAACTCTGATCCCTCATCTCTCAACCCTAACCCTAAACCCTCAACCCTCAACATCAAACCCTAATCCCTCAACCCTCAACCCTAATCTATCATCCGTCATCCCTCCACACTCTACTTTAACCCTAATTCCTCGACCCTCAACCCTCAACATCAAACCCTAATCCCTCAACCCTTAACTCTAATCCCTTGACCTTCAACCCTGATCCTAAACCCTAAACCCTCAACGCCAAATTCTAATCCCTCAACCCTTCACTCTAATCCCTCAACCCTAAACCCTATCCCTAAACCCTCAACACTATACCTTAAACCCTAATCCCTCAACCCTAACCCTAAACCTTGTCCCTAAACCCTAATCCCTTCAACCTCAACCCTATCCCTAAACCCTTGACCCTCGAACCTCAGCCCTCGACGTCAAACCCTAATCCCTCAACCCTTAACTCTGATCCCTCATCTCTCAACCCTAACCCTAAACCCTCAACCCTCAACATCAAACCCTAATCCCTCAACCCTCAACCCTAATCTATCATCCGTCATCCCTCCACACTCTACTTTAACCCTAATTCCTTGACCCTCAACCCTATCCCTAAACCCTTGACCCTCGAACCTCAACCCTCAACCCTCAACGTCAAACCCTAATCCCTCAACCCTAAACCCTATCCCTAAACCCTCAACACTATACCTTAAACCCTAAACCCTCAACGCCAAATTCTAATCCCTCAACCCTTCACTCTAATCCCTCAACCCTAAACCCTATCCCTAAACCCTCAACACTATACCTTAAACCCTAATCCCTCAACCCTAACCCTAAACCTTGTCCCTATACCCTAATCCCTTCAACCTCAACCCTATCCCTAAACCCTTGACCCTCGAACCTCAGCCCTCGACGTCAAACCCTAATCCCTCAACCCTTAACTCTGATCCCTCATCTCTCAACCCTAACCCTAAACCCTCAACCCTCAACATCAAACCCTAATCCCTCAACCCTCAACCCTAATCTATCATCCGTCATCCCTCCACACTCTACTTTAACCCTAATTCCTCGACCCTCAACCCTATCCCTAAACCCTTGACCCTCGAACCTCAACCCTCAACCCTCAACGTCAAACCCTAATCCCTCAACCCTAAACCCTATCCCTAAACCCTCAACACTATACCTTAAACCCTAAACCCTCAACGCCAAATTCTAATCCCTCAACCCTTCACTCTAATCCCTCAACCCTAAACCCTATCCCTAAACCCTCAACACTATACCTTAAACCCTAATCCCTCAACCCTAACCCTAAACCTTGTCCCTATACCCTAATCCCTTCAACCTCAACCCTATCCCTAAACCCTTGACCCTCGAACCTCAGCCCTCGACGTCAAACCCTAATCCCTCAACCCTTAACTCTGATCCCTCATCTCTCAACCCTAACCCTAAACCCTCAACCCTCAACATCAAACCCTAATCCCTCAACCCTCAACCCTAATCTATCATCCGTCATCCCTCCACACTCTACTTTAACCCTAATTCCTCGACCCTCAACCCTATCCCTAAACCCTTGACCCTCGAACCTCAACCCTCAACCCTCAACGTCAAACCCTAATCCCTCAACCCTAAACCCTATCCCTAAACCCTCAACACTATACCTTAAACCCTAAACCCTCAACGCCAAATTCTAATCCCTCAACCCTTCACTCTAATCCCTCAACCCTAAACCCTATCCCTAAACCCTCAACACTATACCTTAAACCCTAATCCCTCAACCCTAACCCTAAACCTTGTCCCTATACCCTAATCCCTTCAACCTCAACCCTATCCCTAAACCCTTGACCCTCGAACCTCAGCCCTCGACGTCAAACCCTAATCCCTCAACCCTTAACTCTGATCCCTCATCTCTCAACCCTAACCCTAAACCCTCAACCCTCAACATCAAACCCTAATCCCTCAACCCTCAACCCTAATCTATCATCCGTCATCCCTCCACACTCTACTTTAACCCTAATTCCTCGACCCTCAACCCTATCCCTAAACCCTTGACCCTCGAACCTCAACCCTCAACCCTCAACGTCAAACCCTAATCCCTCAACCCTAAACCCTATCCCTAAACCCTCAACACTATACCTTAAACCCTAAACCCTCAACGCCAAATTCTAATCCCTCAACCCTTCACTCTAATCCCTCAACCCTAAACCCTATCCCTAAACCCTCAACACTATACCTTAAACCCTAATCCCTCAACCCTAACCCTAAACCTTGTCCCTAAACCCTAATCCCTTCAACCTCAACCCTATCCCTAAACCCTTGACCCTCGAACCTCAGCCCTTGACGTCAAACCCTAATCCCTCAACCCTTAACTCTGATCCCTCATCTCTCAACCCTAACCCTAAACCCTCAACCCTCAACATCAAACCCTAATCCCTCAACCCTCAACCCTAATCTATCATCCGTCATCCCTCCACACTCTACTTTAACCCTAATTCCTCGACCCTCAACCCTATCCCTAAACCCTTGACCCTCGAACCTCAACCCTCAACCCTCAACGTCAAACCCTAATCCCTCAACCCTAAACCCTATCCCTAAACCCTCAACACTATACCTTAAACCCTAAACCCTCAACGCCAAATTCTAATCCCTCAACCCTTCACTCTAATCCCTCAACCCTAAACCCTATCCCTAAACCCTCAACACTATACCTTAAACCCTAATCCCTCAACCCTAACCCTAAACCTTGTCCCTAAACCCTAATCCCTTCAACCTCAACCCTATCCCTAAACCCTTGACCCTCGAACCTCAGCCCTCGACGTCAAACCCTAATCCCTCAACCCTTAACTCTGATCCCTCATCTCTCAACCCTAACCCTAAACCCTCAACCCTCAACATCAAACCCTAATCCCTCAACCCTCAACCCTAATCTATCATCCGTCATCCCTCCACACTCTACTTTAACCCTAATTCCTCGACCCTCAACCCTATCCCTAAACCCTTGACCCTCAAACCTCAACCCTCAACCCTCAACATCAAACCCTAATCCCTCAACCCTTAACTCTAATCCCTCGACCTTCAACCCTGATCCTAAACCCTAAACCCTCAACGCCAAATTCTAATCCCTCAACCCTTCACTCTAATCCCTCAACCCTAAACCCTATCCCTAAACCCTCAACACTATACCTTAAACCCTAATCCCTCAACCCTAACCCTAAACCTTGTCCCTAAACCCTAATCCCTTCAACCTCAACCCTATCCCTAAACCCTTGACCCTCGAACCTCAGCCCTCGACGTCAAACCCTAATCCCTCAACCCTTAACTCTGATCCCTCATCTCTCAACCCTAACCCTAAACCCTCAGCCCTCGACGTCAAACCCTAATCCCTCAACCCTCAACCCTAATCTATCATCCGTCATCCCTCCACACTCTACTTTAACCCTAATTCCTTGACCCTCAACCCTATCCCTAAACCCTTGACCCTCGAACCTCAACCCTCAACCCTCAACGTCAAATCCTAATCCCTCAACCCTAAACCCTATCCCTAAACCCTCAACACTATACCTTAAACCCTAATCCCTCATCCCTCAACCCTAAACCTTATCCCTAAACCCTAATCCCTCAACCCTCAACCCTAATCTGTCATCCCCCAACTCTAATCCTTCATCCCTAAACCCTAAATGCTATCCCTATTCCTACACCCTCAACAGAATCAATACTATACCTTAAACCCTAATCCCTTATCCATAAACCCTCCAACCCTATCCCTAATCCTTATACCATCCACACTCTACTTTAACCCTAATTCCTCGACCCTCAACCCTATCCCTAAACCCTTGACCCTCGAACCTCAACCCTCAACCCTCAACGTCAAACCCTAATCCCTCAACCCTTAACTCTGATCCCTCGACCCTCAACACTATACCTTAAACCCTAATCCATATCCCTCAACCCTTAACCCTTAAAACTTAAACCCTATCCCTACACCCTCAACACTTGACACTATATCTTAAGCCTTAAACCCTCATCCCTAAAGCCTCAACCCTCAATCCTTAAACCTTAAACCCTAAACCCTATCCCTAATCCCTCTACCCTCAACACTCTAACCCTAACCTCGACATTAAATGCTAATCCGTCAACCCTAAACCCTAATCCTAAACCCTCAACCCTAAACCTTATCCCTAAACCCTAATCCCTCAACCCTCAACCCTAATCCATCATCCCTCAACTATAATCCCTCATCCCTAATCCCTAAATGCTATCCCTATTCCTAAACTCTCAACAGACTTGATACTATACCTTAAACCCTAATCCCTTATCCCTAAACCCTCCAACCCTATCCCTAATCCTTACACCCTCCACACTCTACTTTAACCCTAATCCCTCGACCCTAAACCCTATCCCTAAACCCTTGACCCTTGAACCTCAACCCTCAACCCTTAATGTCAAACCCTAATCCCTCAACCCTTAACTTTGATCCCTCGACCCTCAATCGTAATCTGTCATCCCTCATCCCTAAACCTTAAACGCTATCCTTATTCCTAGACCCTCAACGGGCTCGATACTATACCTTAAACGCTAATCCCTTATCCGTAAACCTTTCAACTCTATCCTTTATGCCTTAACCCTATGATGAATAGCCTTGAGTGTAAAAAAATTTGAGTGGGACATAACGCGAGCGCGTTATAACGCGCTCGCGTTATGTCGAACATGGGAAAAGACAGGCTTGCGGGAAAAATGTAAGGCAATAAATAACGCGAGCGCGTTATAACGCGCTCGCGTTATTTCTTTCTTTGGGAATCCCAAGCCTTGGGCTTGGGATTTGCTTTGGATTTCCAACCCAAAGGCTTGGAGTGCCTTATGAACAGTCACAGACGTGTTTTTCTGTATTCTTCAAAATTTCACATAATTTCGTTCGTGCTAACCCTCAGATTTGCACGTGTTTCAAGGTTGAACAAATCAAACACATGGGTAATGTTAGGCTTTCTCTTAGCTATTTGACGATGTGATTTTTTTCACATTTTAACAATGTTAAGCCTTTCATCTTTAATTTCTTTTGTTTGTGTGTCCGTTTTTATGCAAAAACCACTGTTTGGTCTTTTTTTCATTGTAAAATAACTATTCATTCAAATTTCAAAAAAATTACATATTTAGAAACTAGACTCCATTCTACAAATATTAAAAAAATAAAAAAATGATTTTCAATTAGTTTTCAAAATTTATAGGGGTAGCACGGCCAAAATTCTATTTTTTAGGATGTGTCCACTTTAAAAATTAGTAAAAAATCAAATATTCATCAAAAAATTATCAGAAAAATCGGGCATAAACTACATGCTATTAGCTAATTTCTCACCGAAGTGATTTTAAAAATACCAAAAAAAAGTTGACCTTTTGAGGGAGCCACAAAACATGCTATGTTATGTTTTTTTGACAGAAACAACACCAATTTCTGTGGCTCCCTCTTTTGAACCCCTTAATCTATGCCATTTTCAAAACAAAATAGTAGTTTAGAAAGTAGACTCGGAGCACTACGAACATTGTTTTGGTTGCATCTCTAAATTTTGAGTGTAACTATGCTCAATTTCTCATCCAAGGCCAGTATTTCCTGATTTCAGAAAAAAAGTGGCCACTTAAGACCCCTTTTTGGCCCCCCATCTTCTTGCACTTACCCTGGTATATCATAGGGTTGGGAGCTGAAAAAAGAAGTCTTTTTTTTTGGGGGGGGGGAAAGAATAGAACTCTTTTAAGTTGATAATTCATTAACTTTAGAAGACTTTCCTATATTGTTGGCCTCAAATTTTAGATTTATGGCATCAAAAATTTACATCAAGAAAGAGAATAGAAATAGACAAAAGATTGAGCATTTCCAAATTACATAATACCATTAAACAATGCATGTTTACTAGAGAATCTGTCTACTAGCATTAAATAGTGGGAATTTAATAATAACCTAAAAATTGCAAAATCAATTTGTTTGAGTTGAAGGTCATGGAGGAGAAAATGTAATCGATTAGAATTTTTTGGACTGCTCTATGAACCTTTCTTCGCTTATAGTTCTTATCATGGAATATGGTAATATTGGTTTTATTACAAATAAGGGATGATATATATAGACACTCAAAGGAAATTCTACATAAATTCCTGTAAGACTTGGATGCCATAGATATTTATCATCAAAATTACAAGTCTTGTAATTTTCTTCACAAACATTAGTAGCGACAAGAACAACATGGCTCCATTAATTCACATCACAAGATAACAATACAATTTCAAATTGTAGCTAATTTTTCCTTAAAAAAGACTTACAAATAGTGTATGTTCAAACCTAGTCTAGTAACAAGTGTTTAACTGATAACTAATTGGCTATTATAAAAGACTTGCAAATAGTGTATGCTCACACATGGTCTTGTAACAAGTGTTTAACTGATAACAGACAAGTAAAACTTACAAGTCTCTATTGCAAATTCTTGAGCTTAAAAACCTTGTAGTGGAATTTAATTGTTTAAATGAAAGAGCATGATAGTAAACTTGAGCATTGTACTTATTCTAAGTGTTAGTGTCAAAAAGAGAAAAATGATTTTCAAATGCTTTTCAGGTAGTTTCCACTAACTACCATAAAAATTTATTACAAATAAGAATATCAGCCTTTCTTGAAGCCAAATCTTGCACGTTTCCAATGTAGAAAGGACTTGAGAGAATTAAAAATTTGCCACACAATCAAACTACCATGACCTAAAAAGTATATAAATGGAGATTTTGATGCATATAGATGAAAGAGAGCATGTCAGGCATTTATAATAGTTTAGATGCACATTTGGGACACCTCATATGATAATGAAATTTGAAAGAACTTTAGGAGTTTTCTGTTGAAACTACAAATAATAGCTTGTTTGGGGCATGCTTGCCAATTTTAAACCCTTAGAAGAAAAAATACTTGAGTAAAATATTTCTGAGCAAACATCTTGAAGGATTAGTCTATAAGTAACTTGCATAATATAAAATTATTATTGAAGTTAATAAAAGTGGAAAATATAAGTTAATTAAAGTTAGGAAGAGAGTGGACCAACTTTGATCTTCTTTATTCTAATTATTATTTTAAATTAAATTTATTTGAAAACTTTAAAAAATACTTTTAACACTTTTGTGCTATGATGTTTGGGAGAGTAAAAAATTCAAGTAATAATAATCTATAATAAACCTAGTCAAATTAATAATCCCTTTAAAAGTAGAGCCTTTGATAATATCATGTGAAACTAATAATATCGGACTACTACTTAAAAAAAGGAAAATATTCAATTGACATTGTAATTGAAACAAGTAGCATGCAATTGTTAATAGTCCATCTTTTAAGAGTTTGAGTGGGGAATTTGGGGATCTTAGTTCAACATTCATTTAGAGTTGGAGAGCATTGTGGCAGTTGGGGTGTTTTTAGAGGGAGGGACGATCTTGCCTTTTAGGTCTATGGGTTAGCTAATATGCTAAAGCCTAAATGGAAGGAGAAGCTTACTCCATCTGTGCAACTCATACATTTTCATCAAACAAATGTTCAGGTGGTGACCTTGGAACCAAAGAGTTGTAAAACTTATATATAGTTTCAATCAATAAGAAAAATGTGCCAAGCTTTATTTTAAGTATCTGGCTGCTGGAAGTGACCATAAATTACTTTTAGAAATTAGATTTTAGGGCAAGGAGAAGAATACTCTTACTCTTTGGTCATATTCAAGGAGAGGAGAATAGCCAGGATGTCAAAAATATTGTGGGGATGATGAGAATAACATGCTTTTGAGGAGATTGGTAAAAATAGGTCGATGTTCTGAATAGATTTTTGGGATGAATTTTAGTGTTTAAGCTAATACATGTCTTTCATTCAACATATAAAGAATCTAGACATGGTCATTGTTGTTGGGATTGTTATATGATTGGGTAGGAGAATGTTGGATGGTCAATCTGTCTATTGTAGTTCAATCTAATTGAAATCATAAACATTTAAATTTATATCTCTTAAACCTATGCTTATTATTAGGCATACCCAGATACGATTCTAAGTCACTTTTTATTTAAATTAGATGTTAGACCCTTAAGCTATGCAAATTGTAGTCTCAATGAGAAGTAAAGTGAAATGGTACATTTGGACTTCTTTGGTTGCCATCTCCATAACATAAGACCATAGCTATTGCTCAAGCCCACTTATTTGCAATGAGTCGAAATCTACAACTCTATAAATTAAATCTTCAGTAGATCTAAGCACATGTTAACACATGGATGAATCACCTCTACAATGGAATTGTCTTGTGAAAATATTTTGGGATTGTCTAGGGATGTGGGAAAATGGATCACCTTACTTGACACACAAGTCTTGGGAGGGTTGAGTAAATAGATGCCATTACTTATCAAAATACAAATTTGTAGTCAAAACATGTATTCATTAATTGCTATACAATTAATTATGTAATATTAAAACATTAATTTTAATATTTATAAACTGACTTAAAAAATATATTTAAATATTATTATTTAAATGTTACCTTCAATTTCCTATCAACGTATCCCTTGAACCTCCAATGGGTGCAAGTGTTAGGGGAGAGGACCCAGTAGTGGAGCACCCTAACTTCACACCTCTCAAAATCATACATGGCAATTTTGAATCACTCCAAAAATTTTACAGTAGCTTACTTGGCAAGGCCCCTGCTTATAACTAAGGTTTCAGGGCCACATCAACATGCTTTTTGTTGAGGTGTCAAATAGTTTCCCAAAAAAAAGGGTGGACCAATAGGTGTGCATTAAGTCATGTTTAGTTGGTGGGCTAATGTGGCATCACATGATTGGTTGCTTTTTAAATCTAAAGGGCACATTTCATTCAATTATTAGTACTTATAGTAACACTAACAACCTTAAAGTCACAACTAATAGTACTAAAGTTTTAAAAAAATTGGACCTTAAATACACATATACTATCTTAGTGATTGGAACCTATCTCACCTATTGGGTCATTTCCCCTAGTAACAGTGCAAAGCGAATGCAAGTTGGGGCATGACCAAGGAGCTTGTCAATCAATGAGCAACAGTAATTTCGAGTGGTCACCCATCTAATCCGTACGGTTAATGATGGTAGAGATCTATACATTATCTATGCATTGCATTGGTAGTAGTGACACTCTCACTGGTTAGCCAATTCAAGAAAAACTAAATTGTATAAGTAATCAATCACACGAGGATTCTTATTTCTTAATAATAACTAACACTTGCACCCATAGGAGGTTCAAGGAATACGCGAATAAGAACATACGACTCTAAAAAAATTTCAGGGATGAGACAATTCCAAGCACTATAATGCTCACATATAAAAGCCTATCGGCTAATAATCTTTAGTTGACTTAACTCATTTTCTTAACGTAGAGCGCTAAAAACTAAAACACCGATTGACTATGCCAAGTATATATATGTGGCTTTCAAACCGACCGATGCATTTTGCAATGAATTTTGACTACGGTCGGTGGAAAGAGATTTATCGTGAATTCCAAAAGTTACCAAAGCAAGAAAAGAGATGCTGGCAGCTTTTTATTAAAGTAGTTCAAATTAGTAAAGATGGTAGTATGTCTCTTGATTGCCTCATTTATTAAGATTTAAGTTTTTAAATTTCTTTAAAAAAATTCAAGATAATTTTAATAAATTGGATTTTTTTATTATCCACACTTATTTCAAATGCATTCTATTTAAATATCATCTATTTTAATAAATTAATAGTAATTTTATACTTCATTTATAACCAAAAAAAATGATAAATATTTGTCTAAT
Source organism: Cunninghamia lanceolata (assembly GCA_027924645.1). Classification (NCBI taxonomy): domain Eukaryota; kingdom Viridiplantae; phylum Streptophyta; class Pinopsida; order Cupressales; family Cupressaceae; genus Cunninghamia; species Cunninghamia lanceolata. The sequence continues at coordinate 11,304,736 of BSBN01000202.1, forward strand.
TTTTATCTGCATTTTTTACTATTAAAATGGAATATATTATTTTCTCATTAAAAATCTTCAAATTACCAAATTACCAGGCAGGCAAGGGGCAGATTCATTCAAGGGAGCTCGAAGTGCTTGTACAGCGTCTCGTACAAAATGCCTGACATAAAATTTGAGCCTCTTTCGGCACTTCTTAAAAAGTACAGTGTACATGGACCCCCATGAATGGTTTACTGCCTTGAAATGTTAAAGGCAACGACTTTCTGACGTAATCATTTATTAGGGAATGTCACGACAACATCAGTATCAGGCTACAGCCACCTATCCACACTTAGAAATTTCAATCATGATTCATTTTGTGATACATTATAAGTATTTGTGCATACCAATTTTTCAATAATATCTTTAAATAATATTATATTACTCTTTATTCCAATACAGAGATACCCACCGTGTCAGTATTTCACAAAATCAAACACCCTTTTCACAACTTGCCATGTACCGCACTAATTTGTAAGAAATACAGCTCATATGGAATCAAACGCCCTTTTCACAACCTGCCGTGTAACGCACTAATTTGTAAGAAATACAGCTCATATGGCACTCGATTGTCTGTCTTAACCATAACAATAAATGGCAGCCATTCAACTATAAACTTCACCAAATTCTCAATCACATTATACAGATCATAGCCTTGCTAAAAGATCAATATAATGGGTAAAATCTCTGTAAGTAGAGCTGCTATTGTGGGGCTGGTAGCATTGATTGCATTTGCAAATCCTTGCTCAGCCAAGTCTAAGCTAAAGAGCGGCGAATCACTGTCAGCTGGACAGTCTCTGGAATACGCGCAATATATATTCGTAATGCAACGAGACTGCAACCTGGTTTTGTATGAAAACACTGTTAAACTGTTGTGGGAGTCAGGAACAACTGGAAAAGGAGGCGCCGCGTCGTGCGCGTTAAGTATGCAGAAAGACGGCAATTTGGTGATCTATGCGCGAACAACTCCCGTGTGGTCAAGCCAAACATCCAGAGCGTTTGCTTCATACTTTTTGAATCTTCAGGGCGACGGTAATGTTGTTATTTATGGGCCGTCTGGAGCCATTTGGGCAACTAATACTGCTCAGAACAAGAAAAAACTGCCTTAAGCTTTCTGTGCTGCCTTGTTTTGTTTTATTTTATTTATATAATACTGTCAGTATCCATGTTGCCTATCTTTACCCAGATCTTTTCTGGGTTTAATAACAATATGAACTGACCAAATAGTTCTCTAGTGGGTTGTGGTGCAAAGAAGGAAAACAATTGTTATTTCCCTACGCATATAAATTGTATTTCACATTTTGTTCACTGGATAAAATCTATGGCTGCCCTCACCGTATTTTGTCTAGATTGTTTAACATTTCCTACAGATTTAGCATTGCTTGCTTGCTTATAAAAATAGGGGTTTACTTATATTCTATAACATATTTCATTTTACCATAAAGAAGGGTTTACTTATATTCTATAACGTATTTCATTTTACCATAAAGAATTCTTAAATCAAGGTCATTAATTCTTTGAAGCCTATACGTTTATTTATGGTTTTTGGATTCTTGAAGTTATTATAGTTTTTATAATTATCTAGTGTTTTAGATTAAATTGTTTTTTATTAAGTTTAGTTGGGAAAGGGTCCTAGACCCATACAAAAGAAGTACTAACAGTCCACTATTGCAGCCATTAGTTTTAGGTTAAATTGTTATTTTATTATTTCTCCAATATTATTATAACAATAAATTGATCAAGTCAAAGTGTAGTATGGTTTATTGTAGGGAAATAAATGCAATTCATAGTAAAATTTCAATTTTAATTGAATTAAATTTACAGTTAATAGATGAGTATGAAATAAATAGAGATGAGTGTTGAACTTTAATCTATTTGACTGACTAAGATGTTGTGACACAAGTCTAGAAATTGGTATGGTACTATAATATGAAACTTCTAATGCTTGGGACAAGGCCATACCCACATCTATAAGTGCTTCGACTTAACAATCAATGATCAAACTAACCAAAGAAAATGCACTTAAATATAAGTCCTAGACACACAACTCAAGAACTTTGGCACACAAGCCATTGAATCATATACAAAGATTCAACCTAGGAAAGTGGGAAATTTGGAATTCAAACTAGGGAGACTAGGCTATGGAAGAGGGGCGAAGAAGGGAGTGGGAACTATTTTGGGGAGACAAAACCCTACAAATGTGGACTAATCATATTCTAGTCTTGGTGCCACTTTTGTGTAAGTTTGTATTTTAGACCAAGTGTAACTAATTTGTAATTAGACATGCTAGAAATGGATTAAAAAACATACTTTATGATATAATTTCTATAAGGTTGATATTTTAAGAAATGCATAAAAATTAGATTGTCTAGGATAAGTTTGTACCTAGTTTATAGAGGAAGCAATAGAATTATGGGTCTATGAACTCATGCATGAATCCTAAGCATAGAACAAAATGAAGGTAGATTTAAATGAATTCAATTATAATTGAGTGAGTGTAGAGGAGAAAATCTATATAAAACCCTCATGTATTGTGCTTATATAACAACTGTATGATATAGCAAAGTTTTGTTGGTTTTTGTTATGTCTTCACTTTGAGTTTGCTTTAATTGTCCTTTTTGTGCATGTGGCTATGCATGTTTTGTTAGGATTTTATTAATAGTACTTAATTCTATTTGAGAGAATTAAGACTCTCGCATGCCTCAGGGGAACAATCTTATCGATGATATATGCTAATGCATAGGAGTAATTAAGTCCTAGCCATTAGGTCATCAACACACATGCGGATTTTGCCTCTATTGTCAAGAATCTATTATGAACTATTTGTATTATTCATTAGTTATGCCTTGGCAGGTCACACATGTGGAAGTCTATAAATGTTTTACAAGTAAAGCTCAAGAGCTTTTGTAAGGAGGCTTGTGCTAGCACATCATATCAACGGTAGCATGGCAATATTGTTTGATTCCTTATACAAGACCTACACCATTTTAAGAGTTTCCAGAGCACCTATTTGATTGGTTGTTGGCATGGGTGAAAAATTGTAGGACTAAGTATCCAATTGTATTATGAAACCCTTACATAGTTTTAGTAGTTGGATACAATGTGGAAACACATTTTTGACACCTTTATAAAGGCAATATAAGACACTTATATCTTGGAGTTCACAATCTCTACTTATAGTTCCTTCAATTAAGTGCCACATAACTTTCTCACTCATACTAGCATAGGTTTATGAAATAACTAGAAGTTTGGATCAAGATGTTACTTGTTGAAAAGTGTATTGAGATCATTAATATGGATTCTAGTCTTCTACCTTACATAAGTACATGCACATGTGAGTTTAAATCTTTTGTACACCTTACATAAAATTAATATTTTTAAATTATTGGGATGCCACACTTTGGGTAGACCAATATTTTTGTAGGAAGTTGTATGTAATATTGGAAAAATACATTTAATGTATATGAGGATCCCATGAAGACATGTCATGTTGACCACAAGAATTATATTAAGACTCATTTGGATTTTAACTTGGAGGTTGTAATGACTCATGGATCTATGTGAGTGTAGGATCATGATGGGCCAAACACTACCCCTAAGTGGCAATGTAAATGTGAAAAATAGACTCAAGTAACTTCATGTCAAAAATTGAATGAGTTATCTACACAATCTTGAAATAAGGTAGTAATAAAAATTGTAATAAATTGAATGTAGCTTATGGGCTACTACTTTTTTTAAAAAAAATTAAAAATAGTTTGGTGAAAATTGGATATTTCAATGAAGTACTACTAAAATTTTTAGAAAAACGTAAAAGTATGTGTCATTCTGGCCAACCTAAGTATGAGAAAAAGGTAATATTTTTCCTCCATGATTTGGATTTAAGTAAATGACACATGAGCGGATGTGGCACATATTTGTTTAAATTTTTTAAGTAAATAAATAATTATTTATGAATTTTTTACTGACTTTTTTAAAATATTAAAAAATAATTTTCCAACCAACCTAACTTGGTCAAAAATATATGTAAATCAAAAAATTTAAACTTTAATGTATACCCAATAAATCCTAGAATGTGATGCATCTTTTGGATTGAAAAAAGAATTAATATGTTCAAAGCTATGGATATTTTTCAATATGTATATCTATCAGGAAATCAGACATAGCATATGTAGAATATTAATAACAATTACCTATAAAATTATTCTGAGACATATATTATATTTTTAGAATCTTAATAGCTTCGTCTATAAACCCTTTTCATTTGATTAAATTTAGTTACAAAAAAGTCTATCAGCTTCAAGGATGAAATTGTGAAAAATTTCAGGATAACACTAAATGGGTGGTTTCGCAAGTTTCTTTGGCAAGTTTTGGGACTCCCACTTGCCCAAATATGAGGTAATCCCAAGGCATTTTTGGAGGGAATCCATTTTTGAGCTAGAAGTATTAACAGACCCTTCCTTCCAAATCTAAATATTAGTCTAAATGTTAGCACTTTTTCAGCCAATAAGTTTTTTCTCCATTGCCACTATTTGGCCCATCATGATCTTGCACTCACAGAGTCTAGTCAAACTTGGGTATTGACCTTGGAAATGTCACTTGGATGCATTGAATAGAAAACTTAGTAAGTTGATCTTAGTATATATATAGAGTGCTTGAGATGGGATATTGGGGTTCACTTCAAGATAGGTGCATGCTAATGAAATAAATCTTAGTTTTGAGATGAAGATCTCCTTGATAATACGGGTGAATTTTCTCATTGTATTGTAATCCTTTTGTTACTATAAATACATAAAGAGTGGTGCTATTAGTTTGTGGGTTTTTTTCAAAAGGATTTCCTAGGTTATATCTTGTGTTATGTGTTTATTTCTCTATTGCAATTCATTGGTTCCATTTTATCTTGTAAGTATTCTTCTCTTAGACTAATATGATTTCCTACAATTAGTTTCAATGTTAATTTATTGACTTAGGGGCATGTGCAAAAAGATGGGGGACCAAAAAGTGGCCAAAACCACTTTTTTGGTCCAAACAAGATATAACACGAGCACGCTATAATGGACTTGCATTATGGCTTGATAGTTATCAAGCCTAGGCTTTGGTGGTACTTGCCTAAGTCTATGGTTTTAAGTCATGTCTGAAAGCATTTATCCTTATTTTTCTTAAACCTCGAGTCGTTCGGTCACATTTTACTTTATGTTATAATCTGCCTTTGACCGCCTAGTATAGGTCACCGGTTACTTAAGTCACAACCTTGAGTCTTATAAGTCATCAACTAACGAGCCCTTCCTACCTAGTATTACCGTCTCGCCCCCATCGAGTCAAAAAGTCTAAGTCTTAAGTCTTGTAGGGCCAAAAATGCCACATAGCCAAATATCACAGGCCCGCACAACATTAAAGGTGATGTCATACTTCTTCTATGGGGCTACGAGATGGAGACACATGTCGAGTATGTTGGGGCTTACATCCATCTTATCAAAGATTCAGAATCAACGAAGGCAGCACTACTAGGTGTCAGGTTGAAAAGTGAACTGCAAAAGGCGAAAGTTCCAACGGTAGCGCATGGTCACACAAGACTCTTGTCAAGCAGGAAGATTCAAAGTGTAGTATGGTTTATTGTAGGGAAATAAATGCAATTCATAGTAAAATTTCAATTTTAATTGAATTAAATTTACATTTAAAAGATGAGTATGAAATAAATAGAGATGAGTGTTGAACTTTGATCTATTTGACTGACTAAGATGTTGTGACACAAGTCTAGAAATTGGTATGGTACTATAATATGAAACTTCCAATGCTTGGGACAAGGCCATACCCACATCTATAAGTGCTTTGACTTAACAATCAATGATCAAACTAACCAAAGAAAATGCACTTAAATATAAGTCCCAGACACACAACTCAAGAACTTTGGCACACAAGCGATTGAATCATATACAAAAATTCAACCTAGGAAAGTGGGAAATTTGGAATTCAAACTAGGAAGACTAGACTATGGAAGTGGGGCAAAGAAGGGAGTGGGAACTATTTTGGGGAGACAAAACCCTACAAATGTGGACTAATCATATTCTAGTCTTGGTGCCACTTTTGTTTAAGTTTGTATTTTAGACCAAGTGTAACTAATTTGTAATTAGACATGCTAGAAATGGATTAAAAAACATACTTTATGATATAATTTCTATAAGGTTGATATTTTGAGAAATGCATAAAAATTAGATTGTCTAGGATAAGTTTGTACCTAGTTTATAGAGGAAGCAATAGAATTATGGGTCTATGAACTCATGCATGAATCCTAAGCATAGAACAAAATGAAGGTAAATTTAAATGAATTCAATTATAATTGAGTGAGTGTAGAGGAGAAAATCTATGTAAAACCCTCATGTATTGTGCTTATATAACAACTGTATGATATAGCAAAGTTTTGTTGGTTTTTGTTATGTCTTCGCTTTGAGTTTTCTTTAATTGTCCTTTGTGTGCATGTGGCTATGCATGTTTTGTTAGGATTTTATTAATAGTACTTAATTCTATTTGAGAGAATTGAGACTCTCGCATGCCTCAGGTGAACAATCTTATCGATGATATATGCTAATGCATAGGAGTAATTAAGTCCTAGCCATTAGGTCATCAACACACATGGGGATTTTGCCTCTATTGTCAAGAATCTATTATGAACTATTTGTATTATTCGTTAGTTATGCCTTGGTAGGTCACACATGTGGAAGTCTATAAATGTTTTACAAGTAAAGCTCAAGAGTTTTTGTAAGGAGGCTTGTGCTAGCACATCATATCAACGGTAGGATGGCAATATTGTTTGATTCCTTATACAAGACCTACACCATTTTAAGAGTTTCCAGAGCACCTATTTGATTGCTTGTTGGCATGGGTGAAAAATTGTAGGACTAAGTATCCAATTGTATTATGAAATCCTTACATAGTTTTAGTAGTTGGATACCATGTGGAAACACATTTTTGACACATGTGTAAAGGTAATATAAGACACTTATATCTTGGAGTTCACAATCTCTACTTATAGTTCCTTCAGTTAAGTGCCACATAACTTTCTCACTCATACTAGCATAGGTTTATGAAATAACTAGAAGTTTGGATCAAGATGTTACTTGTTGAAAAGTGTGTTGAGATCATTAATATGGATTCTAGTCTTCTACCTTACATAAGTACATGCACATGTGAGTTTAAATCTTTTGTACACCTTACATAAATTTAATATTTTTAAAATATTGGGATGCCACACTTTGGGTAGACCAATATTTTTGTTGGATGTTGTATGTAATATTGGGAAAATACATTTAATGTATATGGGGATCCCATGAAGACATGTCACGTTGACCACAAGAATTATATTAAGACTCATTTGGATTTTAACTTGGAGGTTGTAATGACTCATGGATCTATGTGAGTGCAGGATCATGATGGGCCAAACACTACCCCTAAGTGGCAATGTAAATGTGAAAAATAGACTTAAGTAACTTCATGTCAAAAATTGAATGAGTTATCTACACAATCTTGAAATAAGGTAGTAATAAAAGTTGTAATAAATTGAATGTAGCTTATGGGCTACTACTTTTTAAAAAAAAATTTAAAAATAGTTTGGTGAAAATTGGATATTTCAATGAAGTACTACTAAATTTTTTAGAAAAACGTAAAAGTATGTGTCATTCTAGCCAACCTAAGTATGAGAAAAAGGTAATATTTTTCCTCCATGATTTGGATTTAAGTAAATGACACATGAGCGGATGTGGCACATATTTGTTTGAATTTTTTAAATAAAAAAATGATTATTTATGAATTTTTTACTGACTTTTTTAAAATATTAAAAAATAATTTTCCAGCCAACCTAACTTGGTCAAAAATATATGTAAATCAAAAAATTTTAACTTTAATGTATACCCAATAAATCCTAGAATGTGATGCATCTTTTGGATTGAAAAAAGAATTAATATGTTGAAAGCTATGGATGTTTTTCAATATGTATATCTATCAGGAAATCAGACATAGCATATGTAGAATATTAATAACAATTACCTATAAAATTATTATGAGACATATATTATATTTTTAGAATCTTAATAGCTTCATCTATAAACCCTTTTCATTTGATTAAATTTTGTTACAAAAAAGTCTATCAGCTTCAAGGATGAAGTTGTGGAAAATTTCAGGATAACACTAAATGGGTGGTTTCGCAAGTTTCTTTGGCAAGTTTTGGGACTCCCACTTGCCCAAATATGAGGTAATCCTGAGGCATTTTTGGAGGGAATCCATATTTGAGCTAGAAATATTAACAGACCCTTCCTTCCAAATCTAAATATTATTCTAAATGTTAGCACTTTTTCAGCCAATAAGTTTTTTCTCCATTGCCATTGTTTGGCCCATCATGATCTCGCACTCACAGAGTCTAGTCAAACTTGGGTATTGACCTTGGAAATGTCACTTGGATGCATTGAATAGAAAACTTAGTAAGTTGATCTCAGTATATATAAAGAGTGCTTAAGATGGGATATTGGGGTTCACTTCAAGATAGGTGCATGCTAATGAAATAAATCTTAGTTGTGAGATGAAGATCTCCATGATAATACGGGTGAATTTTCTCATCGTATTGTAATCCTTTTGTTACTATAAATACATAAAGAGTGGTGCTATTAGTTTGTGGGTTTTTTTCAAAAGGATTTCCCAGGTTATATCTTGTGTTATGTGTTTATTTCTCTATTGGAATACATTGGTTCCATTTTATCTTGCAAGTATTCTTCTCTTAGACTAATATGATTTCCTACAATTAGTATCAATGTTAATTTATTGACTTAGGGGCATGTGCAAAAAGATGGGGGACCAAAAAGTGGCCAAAACCACTTTTTGGTCCAAACAAGATATAACACGAGCACGTTATAATGGACTTGCATTATGGCTTGATAGTTATCAAGCCTAGGCTCTGGTGGTACTTGCCTAAGTCTATGGTTTTAAGTCAAGTCTTAAAGCATTTATCTTTATTTTTCTTAAACCTCAAGTCGTTCGGTCACATTTTACTTTATGTTATAATCTGCCTTTGACCACCTAGTATAGGTCACCAGTTACTTAAGTCACAACCTTGAGTCTTATAAGTCATCAAGTAACTAGCCCTTCCTACCTAGTATTACCATCTCTCCCCCATTGAGTCAAAAAGTCTAAGTCTTAAGTCTTGTAGGGCCAAAAATGCCACATAGCCAAATATCACAGGCCTGCACACCATTAAAGGTGATGTCATACTTCTTCTACGGGGCTGCGAGATGGAGACACATGTTGAGTATGTTGGGGCTTACATCCATCTTATCAAATATTTAGAATCAATGAAGGCTGTGCTACTAGGTGTCAGGTTGAAAAGTGAACTGCAAAAGGTGAAAGTTCCAATGGTAGCGCATGGTCGCACAAGAATCTTGTCAAGCAGGAAGATTCATTGCGAGGCCGCGAGATTGCCACACATGGCTATCCTTCAAAGTAAAAGTAAAGGCATGTGTAAGAATGTCTATGTGGGAGCATTATCACACTCGTGCAGAGCAAAAAGGTGACAGCCTGTTTGTCACCGCGTTACTACGAAATGGTGCCACATGTCCACATCAGACAAAAAAGTGAAGAAGTCAGCAGGGAAAGTGTGTCCTATTTGGAATAATTTCATTGGCTATTAATTTTTCAATGAAGGGGAATATATTTTCAAATCTGGTAGGCAATCTGTGACCATCGATTTCACAAAAGGAAGCATGAATCAATGGCCAAAATTTGAACTTCCTGTAGACAACATTACAAGGCACCCTGTGACACGAATTGCAGTAAAAGCCGAGCTGAAGTGCATTAATGTTACAAGCCCTAAATTGCAAACCTCTTAAGGAAGAAAAGAAAGGGTTTTTTTCTTACTATTTTCACAAACATGAAAGAGCTCTTGTGCGCAGTAAGCATCCAAGTGAAACGAATGAAGGATTTCAAGTCTCTGCATGTAAACTAGTAAGTTTATTCTGTGCCTACTATGTCCATTTGGATTTAGAATTGTTGTTGGTTTAAGTAGAGTATTATTGAAAGGAAAAACCCTAGTTTGGTGAAAAATCATCTGAAACAATGAGTCAAGAAAATCAACCTTCCACATCAAAACATAGCTTGGATGAGGACATTAATATGGTCCAACTCCCTAGGTCATCAAGGCAACCTGCAGATGTACATGGTCCTGACAGGCCAAATGATAAACTTTTGGACCTATGCTACAATTGTTGGGATGCTCAATTCACAGTACCCACATGGATTCTATTCAGACGCTGGTACGATACAAGGGAATATAAGGCCCCAGTCTGTAATGCCTAGAATTTAGACCTTGCAAAGTTAAGATGACCAAATATTTTTTTGAATCTAGATTTTGTGAGGGCAGTGGCACAGAGATATGACCCTGGGTCTAGGGTAGTTTATGTAGGAAATGGTACAGTTATGATAAAAACCACAAAGGCCTATATCTCGAGTGTGTTTGGTTTAAATCCTATAGCTAGCAAATAGATTGATCTTGCTGCTCTGAAGGAAGGATATAAGAAAGTCAAGCATAGATACAGAGCTTTCAACTTGCCCAAGCACGAACCAAAGGGCATGGATTGAAAATTAGTGAAAATTTCAGACATGGAGGAAGAACCATTTGATTGCTCCCAATTCATGCATTATTTTGTGAAAACTTATCATTCTCTGTGTCAAGTGCTAGGGAAAGATGCAATGGACAAGCTACCTCAGAGCTAAATAAATACAAGAAGTAGTTGTTGTTAGGGCCAAGCACCTCAACTCAAAATGTTCCAACTCTAGTTCAAACTACAGAGTCATTCCTAGTAGACACAAAGCCACTTCTTTCATAAATAAAAGAGTTGAAAGAGGAGGTGAGGAAATTGAAAGTTGAAAAGAAGGCTGTAGTTAAAGAGTTAATCACAATTTTGATTAATCATAGGTTGTCTAAGATCATAGCCAAGGCTGAGGACACATGGAAATCATACTCAAACATAAGATCAGCCCAGGATCAGCATGAGAAGGATAAGGAGAACTTAGACCAAATGATTGAGTTGTGGCTAGCAAGAACATGGGAAGTAATAAATTTGTACAAATGTTCTAGATTTGCCCCAAATGCCCCACCTAAAATAAAATTAACATTTGACATGCTGCTAATATTGAAGGAGGTAGTAGCCTTCCAATTGAAATTAGACAAAGTTTTGAAAGAAAAAAGACAAGTCATGGAGGAGATGGATAAGAGCATAATGCCAAGTATTTTAACAGATGATGGGCAGGTCAAAGATATAGATAAATGGAAAGGTGATTTTGAAAATCTGGCTAACCAGTTGGCATCCTCAAGTCATGTAGAGGGAGACTCAAATTTGAGTATTTTGAATTCTACATTGGACAAGTTGTACGCTTTGGAATTCAATTTAGATACATTTTGTAAAGAATCTAGAATTTTATTGGATGCAAAATATATAGGGAACAATGACAAAATAGCAAGATTAATTCCATTTCAGTGGCCTACAGAGTGGTTGTATACAACTTGGATGGAGAAGTATGTCTTGGACAAATGAAGACCCAATCATTTGAAAGGATAATACATTCTCCAATTGATTTTGTAGTGTCCAAGAAAATTTATTTTGTCTTTTTCTCTTTCATGTATATTGTAATTTAAAACTACTTCCTAATGCCTATGGGTGGTGGCTTGTAGAGGAAGATTCATGTAACTGACATAATGTAATATTTTTTGAGTACTATGTTCTTATGTCTATAAACTTGAACTAGTAGTATGAGTTTGTAAGGTTGTTGGAGATTTGGGAACTTTTTGATAATGAAAATATACAGCAATTCTGGAGGTTGGCCCTATTTGAGTTGTGAGTTCATTTTTTTGCAATGTTGAATCTTGAATGTCTATTTTTATGAGTATTTTATCAATTTTAGATTGAGCTTATATGATTAATGTTGCCATAAGCTGCGAAAAATGTTGGATGACTATCAAAGTTTCCTCCTGCATCAACAAGTAGAGGGCTTTTGACCACTAAACAAAAGGGTTCTAGTGAATATTCGGGGGATTCGCACCTTACGAGCATCCAACAAGCCTCTAAAGGCTTTGACTAACCCTACTAGGATTTTAATATACACAAAGGTATGCCTCCTTTTGAGCTAGCATTGTATGATAAGCGCTAATTGTCATGCCCACATTTCCCATGCGGTCATGACATGCATCTCATGTGTTATGTCCACATTTGTCATGTGGTCATGACACAAATATGAAAAACCTTTCCACGCTTCCCTAGAAACCCCCTTGCATGTGTAATCGTGCTCAGTGGTGTACACTTAAGGTATAAACAAAATAGTTGAATGCGGGTTAATGCATTCATGTGTGCATACCAATCACAATGAAGGCCAACTAGGGGATTATTGTGACACGGTTAACATCGCCAATAGGGTTAGGATCAATGATTGAAACCCTAAGTCAACCTATGTGAATGAAGGGATTTTGATGTAAGTTAAAATCACTAGTCCAAAGTCAAATGCATGAGAGGATGATAAAATACCAAGATCAATGACAATACTCGGCGAAAACAATATTACAATCCCAAACAAGGTTAAACTTCACTAACCTAGCTAAACCCTAAATTTTGGAAAAATCTGACAGCATAATGCCTCACAGGCATGAGTTGGGTTTATTGTACTAAAACTAATTTGGTCAAGAGGTTTATTGATTTGGATTAATAAATTACTTACGTCTCACTAGTTGAATTGGTAAATCAGTTGATTAAGTAAATTGAACATTTTTCAATAAAGTTCGATCAATTTATTCTCCTTCACATTTTCTATAATTTAAGTTCAATTTGTTCTCCTTCACGTTTTCGATCAATCAGAGTTATCTCTGCATCATTTACATTATTCCTAATTTCTTGGTAGATCACATCTTGGAAATAGGTTTCACTAACTTTGTTTAAAACGTTTACTAGGTTTCTGAGTCTGGTTTAAAACAACGTTTAATTTAATTTCGTTAATTATTTTTTTTTAATTTCTCTTTGCCCGAAATTCCTCCAACAATAAAATATTATTTTCTTTATGGTAAACAAAAAACCCTAGCCCTATTTTTGAAACTCGTGCTTTTTCTCCTCTTTGTTTTCAGTTTTATCTTTCTTTCTCTTTTTCTCTCTCATTTTGCCTTTGTTTTCTTTGGGTTTGTTTGAGTTGTAGGTTGTAATAGTGGCCACATATGAAATGCATATAATGGCTATTATATATATATATATATATATATATATATATATATATATAGTGTTTACTAATAACTAGATTTTCCTTTAAAAATATATTTTATTTTCTTTCGTTAAAAATGTTAAAAAAACCCTAAATTTATGTTTGTTTTGTGGCAGGGGGAAGAGGTGCTACTAGGCGTAGCGACGGTGGTGGCGACGTTGAGGAGGGCAGAGGTGTTAGCAGTAGAGATTGAAGGATGGCCACAGAGAACAGTCTGGAGGGGGTCACGGAGTAGTGAGACGGCCGTAGATAGGGGAGGTTGTGGAGGAGGAGCTAGGCGGTGGCGTTTAGCAGAGTGCGCAGAGGGTGCTAGATCAGTGGAGGGAGGTTCTGACGATGACGGTGTTCGGTGCTTAGCACAGGGTCAGGGGATAGTGGAGAGTGTGGGGAGGGGGACAGAACTCCCACCCACATCCCATACGATGGGGTGTGGGTGGGGGTTTCATCCCCCTCCCCACACCCAAACAAAAAGAAACATAGCGGTGGGGGGTTCGAACCCCCCCCACCATTCTCAATATTTTTATTTGTTATACTTTGTTCTCCTACCCGCAACTACAATACAGAGTCCACTTAACACTCAGCATTTTTAACTAAGTTTTAATTTTATAATATATATATATGTATGTATGTATATATATATATATACACACAACAACTCAAATATATATATATTTTTTAAGTTTAAAATTATAGTTTTATGGTATATTAAAATATGCATACAGGATATGTATATATATATATATACACACACACAACAACTCAAATATATATATATATATATATATTTAAGTTTAAAATTATAGTTTTATGGTATATTAAAATATGCATATAGGATATATATATATATATATATATATATATCCTGTATGTATATTTTATATATGTATATGATATGAATATTTTATATATGTATATATATACATACAGGATGTATATATATAATGTGTATATTTAATACAGTCAGTTAATTTTATTTGTCAAAAATAATAAGAAAAAATTAGTTCATAACAAAATACATATAAATGCAAACCTTTAAATATATATATATATATATATATATATATTCAATTACAATTTTCTTTCCAACACCATACAAATTTCTATTCTTTTTAAATCAAATAAACAAAGATCTATATGCATTTGTTTTGTCAATTTTCTATAAAGCAAGAACTCATATTTCTAACATAATACATTCATTGCATTATTAATTTTTACATTTGTAAAGAAAGATCAAAAACAATAATTAGATACCTGTAATTCATAACAACTAAGTTTCTTTCTTTTCATAATAACAAAATACAAATTTCTAGTTTTATCTCAAAATTAAAAACCACAACTCTTCTATTTGACAAATGCTTTATATTTACATACAAATAAATTAACTTATAAAACAAATTTTCTTCATTCGACCTTTTTAAAAAATAAGAATTAAATCAACCAATTATAGCTTTCAATACAATGAAAATGGTTTACACACAACTTAAGAAAATATAATTTTACAACAATAGAGAGGACAAAGTCCTCCTCTTTGAAAATCAACAAAAGATGTATATCCTAAATAGGCCAAGGTCTTTCTCAAGAGCTAAAAGAGTAAAGGAAAATAAAATATCAACTCCAAGAACAAGGTGTTTTCTCCAACTTCACAACTTAGCTCCAATGAACCTACATATCACAACAAGGGGAAAGAAAACCACACATCTTGCTCTCCTCCCTACCATAGACCCATAAGAGGGTCACCCTTGAGCTAGGGAGGTCATCCACACACTTGGGAACTCATTCCACTTCACAACAAGGCATTCAAACAACTCAACACAATTTTAACCCATGGATAATCACAACACATTAACTCAACCAAGGTGAGTTCAAAAGGGTAGGGGAGTGGACACACTCAACTCAAGAGTGCCACTGCTACAAATATCCCATAATGATTACCTCATAAGGCCTCTAGCCATCACATTTAAACACAATTTCCATAAGTTTCTATTTTGGCTCTCAAGCCATTTCTCATATTGCTCAAAATATCATATATTGCCCTCAAGCCTTACAACACCACAATAACAAGGTAATGACCCCGAGGAGGTTCACTCCTCCCCTACCCCACACTTGTTGAGCATCTTCTCCCAAGTGGGAGAGGCTCTTACAACACCCTACAAATTTTTCCCACAACAACAATAAAAACTCAAGAAAATAGATCTCACACATAGCATTATGCAAGCAAACAAAAATACAAAGGGAAGGCCTTAGCCTTGAAGCCATCCTTTAAAAGCTCAATTATGGTAGATAGTTGATGTAGAGCTTCTCTAAATCCTCCTCCAACATAAGCCACAAAACTCTCTATATTTTTTCCCAAAGTAAATTCTAAACAAATAAAATTATCCAAAAATTTAACAACCCATAACCTTCTCCAAGTGGGATTAAAATAAGCTCAACCCATGAGCTTTGAGGAATGGGAAGGTGACATTTGTCACCTCCTCACTCTTCCTCCCCACTACAAGCAAGACCCATGGGATGGGTGCTGACACATGTCACTCACCCATCCCCAAGTCTCTCTCACCCCTCCACTTGTCCTCTCTCAAACATGTGGGATAGAAAAGTGGAGCTTAAGAGGGAATGGGTGACACATATGTCCCCTTCCTTTCCTCCCAAGAGGGACCACACAACTCCAAGGCATCCTCACCAATTGTGAGAGAGACTTGGAGTCAAGTCCTCCATAATTGGGGGGTCTTGGAGACATCTCCAACCTTGGGAAGTGGGAAGGGATGGGGTTGAGTGCTGGGACCACTCATCCTCTCCCTCCCATGCCTCCAATTTCGTCACTTAACTTTAGGGTTAAATTAAGGTGACCAAATGGAGGTTTACCAAGGCTTACCCAAGTCAAAAAGGTCCCTAGACTCATGGGATACAACCCAGGGTCAAGTTTAGCCTAGTTAGAGCACCCAGGGTTGAGTTAAAGCACATGAAAAGGGGTCTCAAAATTTATAACTTAAAAAAATGAAAATTCAAAATTCAAAATTGTTACGATACCAATTTAGAATTCAAAATAAAAGAGGGGTAGACTTAGCTTGACTAACAACATGCAATTAACATTATAGAATTTCATCATGCATAGAGTTGATCTTGGTTCCTCGTGGAACCAGATCAACTTCACAAGGGATTACAACATCGTGTGTGGGATGATCTCCAATTTCTGTGGCTTGTTAGAAATACCTGCACACTCAACTGCAAAGTTAATTCCACACATATATATAATAGCTGAAGAAAATTAATACATTCACTTGCATAAAATATCACAAGTTCACATAAGCATAAAAGAGGTCACATTACAATTAGATCCTAAATTCTGCATTTCAAACATCCATTCCGAAGATTGAATCACAAAACAATTTTCTATCTAGCATCACCCAATTAGTTTTCCCATAACATCATAATATAAAGCATCTATCTAACATCACCCAATTGGTTTTCCCATAACATCATAATATAAAGTATCTATCTAACATCACCTAATTACTTTTCCCATTACATCATAAAGTCTAATAGTTCAGGAATTCAGGATCAATAGTCCCACAAGTCTAAATGTATCAGCAATAGTAAAGTAAATAGACAAATGTATGATAATGAAAAGGTAGGCCTCACATCCTCCCCCCCTAAGATTGTACTTTCTCCTGGAAGTCATCAAAGAGGTGAGGATAAAGAGCCCTCAATCTCGCTGCATCCTCCCATGTTGTCGTGACCTCGTCATACATGTCCCACTGGACCCTAACTTGGTCCATCTCTCAACCTTCAAGCCCCAGCATCTGACAAGCCAATATATGAATTGGATCCAAAGTCAACTGACCATTTGCCTCTACCTAAAGAGTACTTCAATCCAATACGTGAGATAAGTTAGATATGTAACGTCATAAAATTGAAACATGAAAGACATCGTGTATACATGACAGGCTAGGTAGCAAGACTAGATGATAGGCTATAGGTCCTATCCGCTCCAAGATCTCAAAAGGTCCTACAAACTGTGGTGTGAGCTTAGAGCCCTTTCCATAATGGATTGGACTCTTGTGCGGTTGCACTCTAAAAAATACTCTATCACCCACTGAGAAGCTCCGATCAGTTCTCTTAGCATTGGCATACTTCTTCTGTCTATCCTGTGCCTCCTGAAGTCTCTGTCTAATCAGTGTGACCTGTTTCTCCATATCTTGAACTACCTATGGACCAATGACAACCCTGTCCTCTAGCTGATCCCAACTCAATGGTGTCCTACATGGTCTGCCATATAAATCCTGAAAAGGAGGCATACCCAATGAGTTGTGATGCCCATTATTGTATGCAAACTCAACCAGATATAGATACTCCTCCCATCTAGACTGATAGTCCATAACGTACATACAAAGCATGTCCTCCAACACCTGATTAACTCTCTGTCTATCTATCGGTCTCAGGATGGTAAGCAAAACTGAAGTTGAGCTATGTACCCAACGCCTACTATAAGGCTCTCCAAGAGGCTGAAGTAAATACTAAGTTCCGATCAGAAATCATTTGGTAAGGTACCCCATGTAATCTAACAATCTGATCCAAGAACACTCTTGCCACTAATGGTGCATTGTGCATCATGCGTACAGGTAAAAAATGTGCCACCTTGGTCAACTTGTCAACCGTCACCATGATGGCATCATGGCGGCATGACGACATTGGAAGACCAACAACAAAATCTATAGAAATGTTGTCCCATTTCCACTCAGGTATCTCGTGAGGGTATAACAGTCATACTGGATGTTGATGCTCAACCTTGACCCTCTAGCACTCAAGGTAATGAGCAACATATTCTGCAATGTTTCGTCTCATACCTACCCAATGGTATAACTGTCACAAGTCGGCATGCATCTTCTTCACCCCTAGGTGTGCTGCATAAGGTGCTTTGAGCCTATGAAAGAAACACTGCATGAAGATCACCCACATGGGGTACATAGATACACTTTCGATTTCTAAGCAAACAATCAAACTCAAGGGAATATCCTGTGAATTTTCCCTTAAGGGCCCTCTATTTCTGGATCTCCTACTGCACCTCAAGAAACCACTCATCCTCAGGAAGATGTTGTATAATGTGATCTCTTAAGTCCACAGTCAAGGTCAAGGTCAGGATCTTGTGGTGCCTCTGACTCAAGGCATCAGTGACCATGTTCTCCTTCCCTTTTATGTAGTGGACATCAAAGTCGTACTCGCATAAAAAATCTATCCAATGCCGCTGGCGGGTGTTCAAATTTGGCTGTGTGAATATGTACTACAAGCTATGGTGATCTGAATGGAGCTCAAAGCGTCAACTCAAAAGGAAGTGTCTCCAATAAACAAGAGCATGTACAACTACTATGAGCTCTAAATCATGAGTAGGGTAATTCAGCTGATGTGTCTTGAGCTTACGCAACTTGTATGAAATCACCCTACCACCTTGCATGAGCACAGCTCCCAAACCCTCAAGTGATGCATCTATGCAAACTACAAAATCCTCTAAATGATCTGGAACCACTAAAATGGGAGTGCTGATAAGATGCTCCTTAAGGAGCCCAAATGCCCTCTCACACTGCTTGGTCCAAGTGAAACTCTTCCCTTTCTGCTGAAGGGAAGTGATGGGATGCACTATCTTGGAAAAGCCCTCTATGAATCTATAGTAATAACTAGCTAATCCCATGAAACCCCTGACCTCTATCACATTAGTGGGTGCTGGCCAATCCTAAATAGCTCTGATCTCTAATGGATCTACAGAGATACCATCCCCTAATAGGATGTACCCCAAATATTGTACCTCTATCCTGAAGAAGGCACACTTTGCTAGGTTGCCATAAAGCTACCATTCTCGTAAGCACTACAAAACCTGATGCAAATGATCCACATGCTCCTCCCCAGTTTGTGAATAGATCAAAATATTGTCAAGGAAAATGATCACGAACCGATCCAAGTAAGTGTGGAACACCCCGTTCATGAGACTCATGAACACTGCAGGGGTATTCATCAAACTGAAGGGTACCACTATGAACTTGTAATGGCCATATCTGGTTTGAAAAGCAGTCTTATGAATATTTGCCTCTGTGATGTGTAATTGGTGATACTTGGATTTCAAATCAATTTTTGAGAAAACTCTGGCTCCCTGCATCTGGTCAAAAAGGTCATCAATCCTAAGCAGAGGATAACGATTCTTCACCGTCACCTTGTTCAACTACCTCTAGTCCATGCATAAGTGAAGAGAAACATCCTTCTTCTTTATGAAGATAACTGGTGTACCCCATGGTGAAACGCTAGGTCAGATGTGCCCCTTCTCAAGTAACTCCTCTAACTACAGTTTGAGCTCTGTAAGCTAATGTGTAGTCATCCTATAGGGTGCACAAGAGACTGGCTTTGTACCTGGCACTAGATCGATGTAGAAATCTACCTCTCTATGTGGAGGCATACTTGGTAATTTCAATAGAAACATGTTGGCAAACTCTCTCAAGATAGGATGATCATCTAATGAAGCCTTAGGCTCATTCTCTGATCTGTCATTGACCGTGATAGTGAACATCTGACATCCCTTTAGCATGTAGTGCTTAAGCTGTTGAGCAGAAATCATACAACTAGCCATGGGCTTCTAAATGCCCACTATCTCAATTAGTAAACCACTATCATCTAAGAAGCTAATTGTCCTTCGATGACAATCCAGCTTGGCTCTATGAGCCACAAGCCAGTCCATACCCAAAACCACACTGTACGATCCTAACGGCATAACTCTAAGGTCACATGATGTAGTGAAGTAACCCAAAGAAATCTCACAATCTCTAACCAAGGTATCTACTGACATCCTAGCCCTAGAGGCAAACTCAACCTCCCACCTAATGTCCTGCTTAGAAGCCACCAGCCTACAACATTCCATTAACAATGTAGATATAAAGGAATTAGTAGCTCTAGAGTAAAAAAGAATAGAGATGGGGGCATCCCCAATCATACCTGATGTCTCAATAACCAAGGCCTAGAAGTCAGCCTGGTGATTGTCAACCACTGCAAACATGCAGTGGGACTTCCCCATATCTCCTATAGTCTACTCTGACCCTCCAGAATGGGGTTGTCCCCCTACTATGAAACCCTATGGACACTCTCTGGCCAAATGCCCTACCCCACCACAAACATAACATGGGCCCCTAGCCTGTAACTGCCCTGACAGAGTCCTACCCAACTACTGATGTCTAGTTCATCCTGTGGACCCCTGTGAACCTCTATATGACTGCTGTGACCTCGCGGGTCCCGCAGATGATCCCTATTACCTCTGATCCCTATGTGGGCCCTGTTGCTGCCAACCATGGTTCTATCCTCCCTAAGCCATCTGCTAGGGTCTAGACCTCTACTAATGCCATTGCTGCTGCTGTGGAGGCCTAGGAGGTAACGATGAAGAATTAAATCCTCCTCTCTGTGGTGTTGATTGTGGTCTATGAAAGTTCTATTGCTATTGGTGATTATGGTCCTAAAACTATGGGCATGAATTCTGCCCTCATCCCTGAATCTCCTCTATAATATAAGCCTTCTTAGCAGCCTCACTCATATTCTAGGGATCTACCATATGCACTGGTCCTGTAATCCCCTATTTCAAACCTCAGATGAATTTGTGCACTAGGAGTTTCTCATCATGGAGATACTCTGCGTAACGTGAAAGCTTAATGAATTGGCTCTCATACTATACAACCGTGAGTCCTCTCTACTGTAAGTCATGGAACTCATCTATCTAGTGTTGTCTTTAATGATCTAACAAGTAATGCACATTAAAGTGCTCTATGAAAGTGTCCCATGTGAGTGTCTAATGATAACCGATGCTTGCACTCCTCAATGCATCACAAAGTAGTTGCTACTTCTCTTAGGAGGTGTGCTGCCATGCATGCTTTCGTGTTGCTCCCATAAGGTTGCAACATGAAGCACCTGTCTAAACTGATGAGCCAAGCCTCATCCTCAGCTCCCTCTGAAGCTCCTACGAAGGTAGGTGGATTAAGCCTAAGTAGGTCTCTGATGGGATCTCCTTTGTCTCTATGTCCTATAACCGGCTCATCCATACCATACTCACAGAGTCCATGATGTACCTGCTCTACCCTCACAGTCTCATCTCATCTTCAATGTCTCAGAGGACTCCTACTCCGTGCTCTGTAAGCTGATCCTACCTCCTCCACTGTAGTATCAGGTATCTCTACAAAAGGCTCCATACATGGCACCTCTCGTGGATCAATGTGGGGCTCTACATGTGGCTCCTCACATGGCTCCTCTCGTGGATCATCGTAAGGCTCATCACGTGGTACTGGTATAACTGGTGGTAACCTCTCTAACATGGCCTGTAATGTCTGCAAAATTTGAGGACCTATATCAAGTATTGGTGGTGCCTGTGGTACTAGCAGATCTGCTAAGCCTGGTGGTAACTATCCCTCTACTAAGGAATCACTATGCACCTCAGTGGACGTAGTGTTACGTAATCGCGCTCGTCGAACACATCGGGGAGGCATCCTACAAAACAAGGTAGGCACTAATTAATCAAAGTTGTGGAATAAATAATGTACCCAAATATGCCCAGTGTTTAAACTTGGGCTCTGATACCAAATGTCATGCCCACATTTCCCATGCAGTCACGAGACACATCTCACCTGTCATGTCCACATTTATCATGTGGTCATGACACAAAAAATCAAAAATCTTTCCACGCTTCCCTAGAAACCCCCTTGCATGCGTAAGCATGCTCGGTGGCATATATTTAAGGCGTAAACAAAATAGTTGAATGCAGGTTAGTGCGTTCACGTCCTCATACCAATCGCAATGAAGGCCAACTAGGGGGTCATCGCAATGTGGTTAACATCGCCAATAGGGTTAGGATCAATGATCGAAACCCTAAGTCAACCTATGTGAATGAAGGGATTTTGACGTAAGTCAAAATCACTAGTCCAAAGTCAAATGCGTGAGAGAATGATAAAATACCAAGATTAATGACAATACTTAGCGAAAACAATATTACAATCCCAAACAGGGTTAAACTTCACTAACCTAGCTAAACCCTAAATTCTGGAAAAATTCAGTAGCATAACACCTCATGGGCGTGAGTAGGGTTTATTGTACTAAAACTAATTTGATCAAGAGGTTTACTGATTTGGATTAATAAATTACTTACGTCTCACTAGTTGAATTGGTAAATTAGTTGATTAAGTAAATTGAACATTTTTCAACAAAGTCCAATCAATTTGTTCTCCTTCACGTTTTCCATAATTTAAAACATTTTTCAACAAAGTCTGATCAATCTATTCTCCTTCACATTTTTGATCAATCAGAGTTATCTCTGAATCATTTACATTATTCCTAATTTCTTGGTAGATCAGATCTTAGAAACAGGTTTCACTAACTTCATTTAAAATGTTTACTAGGTTTCTGAGTCTAGTTTAAAACAACGTTTAATTTAATTTCGTTAATTTTTTTTAATATCTCTTTGCCCTAAATATCTCCAACAATAAAATATTATTTTCTTTATGGAAAACAAAAAACCCTAGCCCTATTTTTGAAACTCATACTTTTTCTCCTCTTTGTTTTCAATTTTATCTTTCTTTCTCTTTTTCTCTCTCATTTTGCCTTTGTTTTCTTTGGTTTTGTTTGAGTTGTAGGTTGTAATAGTCGCCACATATGAAATGCATATGATGGCTCTTATATATATATTATTGTGTTTACTAATAATTGAATTTTCCTTTAAAAATATATTTTATTTTCTTTTGTTAAAAATGTTAAAAAACCCTAAATTTATGTTTGTTTTGTGGCAGGGGGAAGAGGTGTTGTTGGGAGCAGTGACGATGGCGGCAGTGTTGAGGAGGGTGGAGGTGTTGGCAGTGGAGATTGAAGGACAACTACAGAGAATAGTTTGGAGGGGGTCACAGAGTGGTGAGAGGGCCATAGATAGGGGAGTCCACAGATGAGGAGCTAGGTGGCGATGTTTAGTAGACTGCACAGAGGGTACTGGACTGGCGAAGGGAGGTTCTGACAGTGGTGATGATTGGTGCCTATTGCGGGGTCAGGGGATAGTGGGGAGTGTGGGGAGGGGGGCAGAGCCCCCACCCACATCCCATACAATGGGGTGTGGGTGGTGGTTCCGCCCCACTCCCCACACCCAAATAAAAAGAAACACAGTGGTGGGGGGTTCAAATCCCCCCACCATTCTTAGTATTTTTATTTGTTATACTTTGTTCTCCTACCCATGACTACAATACGTAGTCCACTTAACATTCAACATTTTTAACTAAGTTTTAATTTTATAATTATATATATACATACCAACTCAAATATATATATTTTTTAAAGTTTAAGATCACAGTTTTATGGTATATTAAAATATACATATAGAATATATATATATATATATATTCAATTACAATTTTCTTCCCAACACCATTCAAATTTCTATTTTTTTAAAATCAAATAAACAAAGATCTATATGCATTTTTTTTGTCAATTTTCTATAAAGCAAGAACTCATATTTCTAACAAAATGCATTCATTGCATTATTAATTTTTACATTTGTAAATAAAGATCAAATACAATAATTGTATACCTCTAATTCATAACAACTACTACTTTTCTTTCTTTTCATAATAATAAAATACAAATTTCTAGTTTTATCTCAAAATTAAAAACCACAACTCTTCTATTTGACAAATGCTTAATATTTAAATACAAATGAATTAACTTATAAAACAAATTTTCTTCCTTCAACCTTTTTGAAGGATAAGAATTAAATCAACCAATTATAGCTTTCAATACAATGAAAATGGCTTACACACAACTTAAGAAAATATAATTTTACAACAACAGAGAGGACAAAGTCCTCTTTGAAAACCAACAAAAGATGTATCTCCTAAATAGGCCAAGGTCTTTCTCAAGAGCTAAAAGAGTAAAGGAAAATAAAATATCAACTCCAAGAACAAGGTGTTTCCTCCAACTTCACAACTTAGCTCTAATGAACCTACATATAACAACAAGGGGAAAGAAAACCACACATCTTTCTCTCCTCCCTACCATAGACCCACAAGAGGGTCACCCATGAGCTAGGGAGGTCATCCACACACTTGGGTACTCATTCCACTTCACAACAAGGCATTCAAACAAATCAACACAATTTTACACTCATGGATAATCACAACACATGAACTCAACCAGGGTGAGTTCAAAGGGGTAGGGGAGTGGACACACTCAACTCAAGAGTGCCACTGCTACAAATATCCCATAATGATTACCTCATAAGGCCTCTAGCCATCACATTTAAACATAATTTTCACAATTTTCCATTTTGGCTCTCAAGCCATTTCTCATATTGCTCAAAATCTCATATATTGCCCTCAAGGCTTACAACACCACAATAACAAGGTAATGACCCCGAGGAGGTTCATGTTGGCAAGAGACACATTTTGGCTTCATGAGTGTTGTCATTGATGCCAAAAAAGTCCATCCCACACATCCGCAGGACATGATATGACCATACCGGAAGACAGATTGAAGTGTATCTTGGTCTGGTAAGCAAGAATAGAGTATGTAGCAAGGTCCGATAGTTAGGTCTAGATCTCTCAAAGGAAGTATCTCAGTAAAGCACGGACTTGGGGAAGTCAAGTGGAGTACCTTGACTAATATATTCTAGAGATTGAGCCTCTGGTGATGTAAGAGTGAAAAGATATGAACACCTAAGTATTGGGTTCCTGTTTGGCAAAGTAGACTGAGGAAGAACTGACCGGTAGAGCATCAGACCTTTTTCTAGATGAGTTATTGATGGTGACCAAGTTTCTTGAGGAATCATCCATGGCTAGTCAACATGTTTGATAACTTCTTTAATCATCTTTTTGATACACATCACTTAATAAGCAAGGATTCAGCCGACAGACTAGAGTTTGGGAAAATGTTGAGTATTCCGGATGTTGACTAGAAAGATGATTGAAATCATTGGTGTGGATATATATACCAGATGGATTTGGATGCGAAGGTGTGTGTTGTGTGTTGTGTTGTGCCAAGAAAAATAGAGAGTAGTGTGGAACCTGCAATAAAGGTCTGGTATGTTACAGAACAGTAGCACTAAGGTAGAGGAAGAATGAAGTGCAGTAGATCAGTGTATTGAGTTTAACCAGAACTGAACCTAAGCACATATGGATGTTTCTCATCAGTTCAAGTATCTAGTTTACTTCTATAATCTATTGTAGGCAGTGAGCCTCTTGTGAGCAGTGTGCTCAGGCAGTGAGCCCTAATTGGCAAGTGTCATTTTGTACTACCTTATTCTTTTAAGAGAGAATACAATCTTGGGTTAATCACCTCATGGTTTTTTCCCTTAATAAGGTTTTCCACATCAAAAATATTGTGTCATGTGTGTTGAGTTTATTCTTTCTTTCATTGTTGTGCATGTTGATATGATTTGATATTGCTCTAATTATTAAAGAAGAAAAGAAAGTCAAATAATTAAGCTAACTGATTCACCCCTGCTCTCAGTTATCAACAATTGGTATCAAAGCCAAGTTCCTTCCTAACAGAGCCTAATAACTTGAGGAAGATCTAGGAATCTCAATGGATATGTATGGCATGAGGGAACAACTTTAGTCTGCCCTAGATGATCTTGAGAAATCTACCTCTGAAGTCAACAACTTGAAGGAAAGACTCAAATAGTTTGATGATTTCATAAATAAATGAAAAGAGAAACTAAGTATCTCTATGAAAAAGAGAAAGGAACTACTTCAGCAATTGGCAAGTCAAGGTGAAGCTAATGATACAAATCAAAATCTAAAGGAGAAAACCAAGTTATGTGAAAAGTTATCAAAAGAGGTCATTATGGTAAGACATGAAATGGAATCAAGAGTTATGAAATTCACCCAAGAAATTGAAGACAAAAGAAAAACTGATGATGATCTAAGACAATCTCTCAAGGAGAAGTCAGAAGACTGCCACAAAATGGATAGAATAATCAGGCATCTAGAATCTGATCTTGAAGAAGCTAGAGATAATGAAGAACAACTTGAGAATCAGAATGACACTCTTAAAAGGGATCTTCAAACAATAAATGAATACAAAGAGAAATTCAAGATAAGCTTTGCTCAACTTGAAGTTCTTCTTCAAAGCCAGAAGAGGGTTGATGACAAACAAGGCTTGGGGTATGAAAAAAGTGAAAGCTCTAGATCCAGTCAGAAGAACTCCAAATTAGAAAATCTAAGAAATAGGCCTAGAAGACCTCCGGTAGGCAACCAAATGCTCAAAGATATCCATCTTTATATGGATAATGCCACAACTGCAATTACTTTGGTCATAAAGCAAATCAATGCAGAAGAAGAATGAATCATACTAATTCATCCTTCTCCGGACAGTGTTTTAATTGCAAAAGGTATGGTCACAAATCTCATGAGTGTAGAAATATGCAAATGAACAATTCATTCAATGGTAGATGTTTTGCATGCAATAGAATGGGACATATGGCTAATCAGTGTAGATCAAAAGGATATTAGTCAAATATGCAAAGAAATGTTGTTTGCTACAATTGCAATAGATCCGATCATATTGCCAAATTTAGCAGAAGTAATACTTAGGACAAAAAGGGTCCAATGCATCATAATCAAAACCAAGACAATGGAAAAGGCAAAGTGAATGTGGATGAAATTCAAAGGGAGATGAACAAGAATTGGGTGAAGAGGAGTACATAAAATGTTGAGGATGGATCTGCACCAGAATCTCGTGCCAATATTCCTTCCAAAAACTAAATAGACAAGCTCTGGCTTAGGGGAAGTCACAAAAGAAAAAAATTTCCCCAAGCCAGTCAATTGGTGCCTGAAATTGGCACATGGTAAGTTGTGGATTAAAGCGTTCTTAGAGAAACATCTAAATGAGCCTTGGTAAAAATATGGTAGATCTGCAAGAAGTTTAGAAGAGGTTAATCTTCTTGGATTGATCTGGTTTAACAGTCATCTGGTAAGAACTAAATTCTCACAGTTAGATCGGGTATGACTCAAATTTGAGGTATCTTAATCTATGAATAAGTGGAATGATTGGGGAAAGGTAGATGGATAGCTAATAGTGCATACCAGTGATCCAGAAAGATCTCTCTCAAGACAAGGAGAACAAAGCAATTGGAATAACTTAAGCATTTATTACAATGTGAAATTAGGGTTTGTGTAGAAATATAAGGGTTCTTTTGATCATCATTTGCACATTTTGCATTCAAGAAGAAGAGAGAAGGAGCTCTACAACTAAATTGTCTCAACCCTCTGAAAGCTCAATCGTAGAAGTCGATTCATCCTACAA
Organism: Cunninghamia lanceolata; assembly: GCA_027924645.1. NCBI lineage: Eukaryota > Viridiplantae > Streptophyta > Pinopsida > Cupressales > Cupressaceae > Cunninghamia > Cunninghamia lanceolata. Next base: position 11,332,324 of record BSBN01000202.1, read on the forward strand.
CCTGATCCGGCTCATATGGTGAACCCTAGAAGCGAAAAAGGTATTTTCTGTTCTTGATCAAACTCTCTCTTAATATTTAAGATGGCTACTCTGAATGTTGTGAAGATTATTGATAGGCCATGCCCTAAATTTAAGAAACATCCCTACAAATCTCTAGAAGTGGATCCCTTAGGCGCATTTTACAGCATTCTGCATGGGGTTTTTGTTGATAACTGAGAGGGGGGTGAATCAGTTATCCTAAATTTGCTTCCAATTCAAACACTTAAATCCACTTTGTTATTTAATAGCATAGCAATCAATCATTCATGGAAGCATAAAGCATAAACACCAGAGCAAATACACATCAACACATGAGACACCAAGATTTTGACGTGGAAAACCTGGTCAAGGGAAAAACCACAGAGTGATTAACCCAAGAATTATTCTCTATTAGAAGAATAAGAAAAATAGATGGCACATGCCAATTAGGGCTCACTGCCTGAGCTCACTACTCACAAGAGGCACACTGCCTACAAGAGACACACTTTCTACAAAGTAACAAGTATCACAAACTTGAACTGGAGATTGACATCTTTACCATGTCTGGATCAATTCCATTTAAGCCAAAAGACTTTTGCTCTACCTTTTGCTCTTTTGCTATACCACACGCATCCACTCCAAGACACACTTCAAAATGAATTCACAATCCCTTATTTATACAAGTCATCAACTTACGAACAATCATCTAAGTTGGCAAACACCTATAAGATCATTCGCAAGACATGTAATACATCCGGTCAGCCTGTCTTAGGAAGAACACCAATATCTGTGGCTATTCTTCAAATGCAAACTCAAAATTCAATGCGGACCACCAATAAGAATTGTGCATGATCCAATGATCACCAAAACCTTTCCTGAGTCATCAAGAGCATCCGTATTTTTTTTATCTTATTGGAATTCTTCTCTTCTTCATCTGGAACTTCAAGAACACAGTCTGTCATCACTGTCATAATGAAAAGGTGCTTCTGGACCTCCAAACCATGGACAAATCTAGTTGTCACTTCACACGGACTTCTTCAACACTCCCTCCAATCCACAAAATGAGATAATGCAATTTCAGATCTCATCGGACCAATCTGTGACACTCTGTCACCACTGAACATTTGTCGAAACTAGTTCTACTAGAGCGACCATAACTTCTTCATATCTTCATGCATACCTCTAAAATCTTGATTGGAGAATCTCAAGACTCATATCTAAAAATCCTTTAAACTGCATCCTCTGATCTTCATCTTATCTTGGACTTTTACCTTAATGTCATCACTGTTCTTCACTGTTCTTGATTAAGGCTAATTTTCTCACTATCCTTAGCACATAGCGCATCCAATCCTTCTCATTAATGCAATATGAGTATGTTGACATCAATGACAACACTAGTTATCCTCATACTTGCAACAATCTCCCCCTTTGTCATTGATGGCAACATATGATGTGAAAAACTATCAAGACAAGAACTTCTCCTTTCTTTCATAGCTCCCCCTATTAGCAACAAATCTTTACATGTCTTCTCTTTCTTTACTACTCCTCCTTTGATCAACAACCACTTGTTTTTCACATGTCTTCTCTCCCCCTTTGACATCAATGGAAAAGGGCTCATACTTGCCATTTTAACATATCAGAATCATACCAGCTGCTCCCCCTGAGTAGCAGCTTCCCATCACTAGTCCAGATCACAAGATATGACTATGATATCCACCGGACTGATGCACATCAGTGCATCCTAGTTCATCACCGGAGGGGCAATGGCCCCTAACTTCTCCCTGAGATACTCAAAAGAGTCCTTGGGAAGAGTTTTAGTAAAAATATCTACAATCTGATCCTTGGAGGGCACATACTCCAATCTGACTTCATCCTTGTTCACTTGCTCTCTTAGAAAGTGAAACTTGATAGATATGTGCTTGGTCTTAGAATGCAACACCGGATTCTTAGAAATATTTATTGCACTTAAATTATCATAGAAAATTGTGATAGGCTCCTCATATTCTACTTTAATGTCTCTTAGCATCTACTTCATCCATAAGATTTGAGTGCAACTACCTGCTACTGCAATGTATTATGCTTCAGTTGTAGATAGAGATATTGCCTCTTGTTTCTTGCTTAGCCAAGAAACTAATCTTTTTCCCAAAAAGAAAGCTCCACCACTGGTGCTCTTCCGGTCATCCACATCTCCTGCCCAATCTGCATTTGTATATGCATGAAGAGAGAAATCATGATCTCTAGGGTACCATAGACCATACTCAACTGTCCCCTTTAGATATCTAAAAATCCTCTTGATTGCCATAACATGAGATTCTCTAAGATTAGCTTGGAATCTAGCAACAAGACCAACAGCCCGCATAATATCTGGTCTAGTTTGAGTGAGATACAATAGTCCTCCAATCATTGATCTATATTTTGTCTGATCCACCTTGGGAGAGTCATCATCTTTTCTCAACTTGCATCCAGTTGCCATGGAAGTTTCATTAGCTTTGAATCTTCCATCCAAAATTTCCTCAACAATTCTTTCACATATTTGGTCTGAGAAATGAAGATCCCTTTCTTTGTTTGAGTAATTTGTAGACCCAAGAAGAAATTCATTTCACCAAGCATGGACATCTCAAACTCTCTTTTCATTTGATTTGAAAAAGTTTTACACATGCTATCTTTTCCTCCAAAGATGATATCATCAACAAATACTTCAACAATCAAGATGTTTTCATGATCAATTTTTAAATATAAGTTACTATTAGCAGTACCTTTGTTGAAACCAATCTACACAAGATGCTTATCCAAACTTTCATACCAAGCCCTTGGGGCTTGCTTCAATCCATACAGTGCTTTCTTCAACTTGTAGACCATATCACTATGATCAGACAATTGAAATCCATCCAGTTGTTCAATGTATACTTCTTCATATCTTTATGCGGACCTCTGAAATATTGACTAGAGCATCTCAAGACTCATATCTGAAAACCCTTTAAACCGCATCCTCTGATCTTCATCTTATCTTGGCCTTTTACCTTAATGTCAACACTGTTCTTCACTGTTCCTGATTGAGGCTAATTTTCTCAATATCCTTAGCACACAGCTCATCCAATCTTTCTCATTAATGCAATATGAGTATGTTGACATCAATGACAACACTAGTTATCCTAATACTTGCAACAATCTCCCCCTTTATCATTGATGGCAACATATGATGTGAAAAACTATCAAGACAAGAACTTCTCCTTTCTGTCATAGCTCCCCCTATCAGCAACAACTCTTCACATGTCTTTTCTTTCTTTACTGCTCCCCTTTGATCAACCACTTGTTTTTCAAATGTCTTCTCTCCCCCTTTGACATCAATGGAAAAGGGCTCATACTTGCAACTTTAACACATCAGAATCATACCAGTTGCTCCCCCTGAGTAGCAGCTCCCCATCACCAATCTAGATCACAAGATATGACTATGATATCCACTTGACTGATGCACATCAGTGCATCGTAGTTCATCATCGGAGGGGCAATGACCCCTAACTTCTCCCTGAGATACTCAAAAGAATCCTTGGGAAGAGGTTTAGTAAAAATATCTACAATCTGATCCTTGGAGGGCACACACTCCAATCTGACTTCATCCTTATTCACTTGCTCTTTCAAAAAGTGAAACTTGATAGATATGTGCTTGGTCTTAGAATGCAACACCGGATTCTTAGAAATATTTATTACACTTGAATTATCACAAAAAATTGTGATAGGCTCCTCATATTCTACTTTAATGTCTCTTAGCATCTGCTTCATCCATAAGATTTGAGTGTAACTACCTACTGCTACAATGTATTATGCTTCAGTTGTAGACAGAGATATTGCCTCTTGTTTCTTGCTTAGCCAGGAAACCAATCTTTTTCCCAAAAAGAAAGCTCCACCACTGGTGCTCTTCTGGTCATCCACATCTCCTGCCCAATCTGCATCTGTATATGCATGAAGAGAGAAATCATGATCTCTAGGGTACCATAGACCATACTTAACTATCCCCTGTAGATATCTAAAAATCCTCTTGATTGCCATAACATAAGATTCTCTAGGATCAGCTTGGAATCTAGCAACAAGACCAACAGCCTGCATAATATCTGGTCTAGTTTGAGTGAGATACAATAGTTCTCCAATCATTGACCTATATTTTATCTAATCCACCTTGGGAGAGTCATCATCTTTGCTCAACTTGCATTTAGTTGCCATGGGAGTATTCATTAGCTTTGAATCTTCCATCCCAAATTTCCTCAACAATTCTTTCACATATTTGGTCTGAGAAATGAAGATCTCTTTCTTTGTTTGAGTAATTTACAGACCCAAGAAGAAATTCATTTCACCAAGCACGGACATCTCAAACTCACTTTTCATTTGATTTGAAAAAGTTTTACACATGCTATCTTTTCCTCCAAAGATGATATCATCAACAAATACTTCAGCAATCAAGATGTTTTCATGATCAATTTTAAAATATAAGTTACTGTCAGCAGTACCTTTGTTGAAACTAATCTACACAAGATGCTTATCCAAACTTTCATACCAAGCCCTTAGGGCTTGCTTCAATCCATACAGTGCTTTCTTCAACTTGCAGACCATATCACTATGATCAGACAATTGAAATCCATCCGGTTGCTCAATGTATACTTCTTCTTCCAAATCACCATTTAGGAAGGCAAACTTGACATCCATCTGATATACCTTGAATTTTTTAAAGGCAGTGAATGCAAGAAATAATCTGATTGCTTCAATTCTTGCCACTGGAGCAAAGGTTTCTTCAAAATCAATTCCTTCTATTTGAGAGTAGCCTTTGCAGACCAATCTGGCTTTTGTTTTTGATTACTTCACCAACTTCATTTAGTTTGTTCTGGAAGACCCATTTGGTTCCAATCACATTCTTGTTTCTAGGTCTGGGAACAAGATCCCAAGTGTGATTTTTCTCAATTTGCATCAACTCTTCCTCCATTGTTTTGGTCCAGTTTTCCTCATTGTAGGCTTTAGTTATTGTCTTAGGTTCAATCTTTGAAATCAGATAGTATTCATCTGAATTTTGAGCAATTCTCCTCCTTGTTTGTACCCCTTTACTTTTGTCACCTATGATCTGATCTTCAGAGTGGTTTAGAATTACATACCTTGGAACTTTTGGAGTTTTGTGCACTACTGTTTCTTGATCAGGCTCATTCAGACAAACCTCTTCTTCCTGATTTACCGGATCAGTCTGAATCTAACTTTCAGAGGAGGATTGAGCTCCTTAAACTAGAGAACCACTCTGATCATCTTCATCATATTCATAAAACATTGAGGGCTTCTCAATTCCTCCATCAACCTTCACATTTGTACTTTCTATTATCTTTCTCAGTCTCTTATTGTAACACCGGTATGCTTTGCTTTGAGTGAAGTAACCCAAGAAAATTCCTTCATCACTTCTAGCATCAAACTTTCCTAGATCTTCATCTCTTTTAATGTAACATTTGCTACCAAATACTCTAAAATATCTCACAGTAGGAGTGATACCAAACCAGACTTCATAAGGAGTCTTACCGGTATTGCATTTGATTTGAACTTGATTGAGAGTATAGACTGCAGTGCTAACAACTTCTCTCCAAAACATCTAGGGAACATTTGCTTCCATCATCATTGTCCTGGATGCTTCCTGGATGGTCCGATTCTTTCTCTCTACTACTCCATTCTACTGTGGAGTCCTAGGAGCAGATAACTATCTCTTTATACCATGCTTCTCACAAAAATCTATGAATTCACTAGATGTGAATTCACCACCTCTATCAAACCTCAGACATTTTAGTTTCAGTCCAGTTTGATTTTCTACCATAGCCTTGAAGATTTTGAACTTCTCAAAAGCTTCTGATTTCCCTTTCAGAAAGGTAACCCACATCATCCGAGAATGGTCATCAATCAGTAACATGAAATATCTATCACCTTGCATACTCTTGATTCTTGTCAGACCACATAGATCAGTATGAATTAATTCCAATAATCTGGTAGAGGACTGATCCTTGCTTTTAAATGAGACTCTGCTCTATTTACCCAGCTGACATTCTTTGCACAAGCTATTTGTAGGTTTCACCAATTTCGGAAGATCTCTTACAACCTGAGTATTGCTTATCTTGATGATGTTATCAAAATTTACATGACACATACTTCTATGCCATAACCAACTCTGATCAACTTGAACAAACAAAAAACTTTTATTAGAACCAACTAGATGAAAGATATTACATTTTCTTTGAGTACCAGATGCAATCTCAGTTCTGGAGCTTTTAAAGATCCTGCATCTTCCATTTTTGAACCGGAGATCATAACCTTTGTCTACCAAGTGTCCAACACTGAGAAGATTGTGCTTCAATCCTTCAACATACAGTACATTACTAGTTTTGCTCTTTCCATCAAAAGAAATAGTTCCCCTACCTCTGATTCTACCGGCAGAATTATCACCAAACTTTACCATTCCTCCTTCATACCTTTCCAAGTCTAGGAACTTGTTTTTGTCACCTGTCATATGGTGAGAGTATCCACTGTCAATAACTCAATCATCCTTTTCTTCAACTTGGGCAGCCAAAGCTCTTTCTACAACCTTATGATTGATAGATTCAGAGGATATTGGATCTTGTTCCTTGATGGCAATAAACACCCATTCATTTCTGGATTTGTTTCCTATTTTTGATTCATCATCTGTTACTACTTTATTATCATCTTCTTCATGAACATAATAACAATTCTTTTGGAACCTTTGTCTATTAGAATTTGACCTTACAGATCTTTCCAGACATCTTGAAGGAAAATGACCAATCTTATTGTAGTTGAAGAACTTAAAGGGTGATTTTCCTTCATACTTACCGGATCCTCTTGGTAGTCTCTTTGCAATGAGGGCTTCAAGTTGAGTTGTTTCTGCTTCTTCCTCTTCCATGTCTCTTCTTGCTTGGTCATACCATGACAGCTTCCTTGAAGAGTTTTCTCCCAGATCAAATCTTTTTTTACCTTTCACTAAGGCACTGGCTTTGAATGTAGATTTAGTTTTGGGGGGATCATCTCCAAACTTGGTCATTTCAAATGCAGCCAGTTTGCTAGCCAATTGGTCTCTTGTGACAGTTGTATGGGCTCTGAATTCATTAATGGCAGCAACCTTGATTTTGTAGACAGTAGGAAGGGATTTGAGAATTTTACCAACAATCTCATTTTCATCCAAAACTCCACCAGCATTCCTAATTCCACACACCAGCTCATTTACTCTTGGCATAAAGGTGGTAATATTTTCATCATCTCTCATCTTTAGTCTTTCAAATTTCCCCTTGAGGCTCTGCAACCTTGCACTCTTAACATACTCATCTCCTTCATGCAAAAGTTCCAGTTTACTCCAGATCTCATAGGCATTTGGTAGGTCAATAAAATTTGAGAGCTCTGAGTCAGTTAATGTGCTTAGAAGAGCCTCTTTGGTCAGTAGATTATTTTCAGCATCTGTGATTTCATTCAGAGTTTTTGGACCACCCTGTGGAGGTACATATGCTTTTGTGACCATGGACAAGTACGCCTTTCCCATATACTCCAAGTGACATTTCATGTGACCTTTCCAAAGAGAGAAGTTGGTTCCATCAAACTTCGGACTATCCTTCTTGTATGATGACATCTTGGATCTCCTCAAGCGGTTAAGCTCCTTTTAGAGGAACTTGGCTCTGATACTAATTATTGATAATTGAGAGGGGAGGTGAATCAGTTATCCTAAATTTGCTTCCAATTCAAACACTTAAATCCACTTTGTTATTTAATAGCATATCAATTAATCATTCATGGAAGCATAAATCATAAACACTAGAGCAGATACACATCAACACATGAGACACCAAGATTTTGACGTGGAAAACCTGGTCAAGGGAAAAACCATGGGGTGATTAACCCAAGAATTATTTTTTGTTAGAAGAATAAGAAAAATAGATGGTACATGCCAATTAGGGCTCACTGCCTGAGCTCACTGCTCACAAGAGGCACACTGCCTACAAGAGACACACTGTCTACAAAGTAACAAGTATCACAAACTTGAACTAGAGATTGACATCTTTACCATGCATGGATCAGTTCCATTTAAGCCCAAAGACCTCTACTCTACCTTTCGCTCTTTTTCTATACCACACTCATCCGCTCCAAGACACACTTCAAAATGAATTCACAATCCCTTATTTATACAAGTCATCAACTTAGGAACAATCATCTAAGTCAAAAAACACCTATAACATCATTTGCAAGACATGTAATACATTCGGTCAGCCTATCTTAGGAAGAACACCAATATCCGTGGTTATTCTTCAAATGTGAACTCAAACTTCAATGCGAACTACCAATAAGAATTGTGCATGATCCAAAGATCACCAAAACTTTTCCTGAGTCATTAAGAGGATCCGTACTTTTTCATCTTACTGGAATTCTTCTCTTTTTCATCTGAAACTTCAAGAACACAGTCTGTCATCACTGTCATAATGAAAAGGTGCTTCCAGACCTCCAAACCATGAACAAATCTAGTTGTCACTTCACACGGACTTCTTCAACACTCCCTCCAATCCGCAGAATAAGATAATGCAATTCCAGATCTCATCGGACCAATCTGTGACACTCTATCACCACTGAACATCTGTCAGAACCGGTTCTACTAGAGTGACCATAACTTCTTCATATCTTCATGCAGAGCTCTGAAATCTTGACTGGAGCATCTCAAGACTCATATCTAAAAACCCTTTAAACCACATCCTCTGATCTTCATCTTATCTTGGACTTTTACCTTAATTTCATCACTGTTCTTCACTGTTCCTGATTTAGGCTAATTTTCTCAATATCCTTAGCACACAACTCATCCAATCCTTCTCATTAATGCAATATGAGTATGTTGACATCAATGACAACACTGGTTATCCTCATACTTGCAACAATTTTGTATGTTGAAGACATTAGGGGATACATTCATGCAAACATTGAAGAATTTGGGGAATCCAGGATGATGGATATCTACCACAAGGAACTGATAGATGATTCATTTGATCTCAAACCCCAATACAAGGCCATCCGAGATAAGCATTTTAGTCAGTGCATCCATTTCCCCTATTTTATAGAAAATGAATGGGTTTGGTATGTTTTGAGCAGAATGCATGACAACTTCATATGGTTGAATAGGCCATTTATGATAACTAAAGATGCCATTAGGGTGGTAATCAAATTGCACTCATCTGGTGGGTTGCCTACTCTCAAATCTGTCAAAAACCAAACTGTGAGTGAGGCTACTAGATCAAAATTTGACAAGAGAGCAATGACTATAGAAGATATCACTGATCCGGATATCAAGTTTGCATCTATGATAATTGGCTATAAGATATATCACTCTAGTAGGGAGAATTCTGTATCCAAAACTACTGTATATACTGCTTATGAAATGTTAAGAAAGAATGTTGACTATAATCTTTGTGAGCTCCTTCTAAACAAACTTTTGGAGAATCTGTAGAAGATAAAGAAGGAAAAGAAGAACTCTTTCAAATATGGTGGCTTGATACTCTGTCTATTTTTCTATTACATGAATGAGCTACCCAGATCTAGTGGTTGGATGTGGCAAAATGACAGACCAGTAGCCATACAAATCAGGGATTATTTGCATAGAATAGGTGATGCCAAGGCACATAATACAGTACTATGGGGCTACTTCAAGAAATTTTAGAGTATGATGGAAGCAAGAGAGAGAATCCCCCAATATCTAGTTGAAAATTATAAGGATACAATATGCTTTATGGTATAAACTAATCAATGCCTAATGGAGGTAGTAGAGCCAAGGATAGTCTGGATCATGCCAATGGGGTATGAAGTAGATGAGAAAATTGTAGAGCTACATGTTCAACACATGGTTAGTCAACCCAAGGATCCTAAGGCAAAAAGGTTTGGAACCTTTGAAGAGCTGAGTGTGACGATTCATGTGGAGCTAAGACAACCAGAAATGAAAAGAAAAGTGAGGAGGGAAGTAGAAAAATTTGCCAAGAGGCATGGAATATCAAAAGAGGCACTATATGCAAACAGAGAGAAAATGGAAAGGGCAAAGAAAGAAAAGGAAGAAGTAGAAAAAGAAAGTGCTCTAGTAGAAGCCCCCTCCCAGACCATATCCTCTAAGAGCTCTGCACCTGCCACTGCTAAGAGCTCAAAGGCATCAAAATCAGAAGCAAAATCATTTGGTAAAGCAGAAAAGAGAATAAAGACAAAGGTTGCAAGATCATACACAAGCCTTAAGGATGATGAAGAGATAGAGATAGATGGGGAAGTAAAGAAAATGAAGAAGAAAAAAAAACAACCAGTGAACCCTCTATCGATCAAGAAAAAGAAGAGAAGGCAGAGGAATTTATTGAAAAACCAACTCTCCGCATTGATGATATCATCAAATCAGTTACTATGGATGGGAACTTACAACCAATGGTTAAATTTTATGATGAATATAATGAAACTGATCAGAAGATATTGCAAGATGCCATAGTCAGGTATCTAAACATCTAAAACAAAGCATTCATTGAAATTATATCTCTGATTCCTAAAAGCTTAGAGAAGGAACTTGAAATAAAGAAGAACAATGCCCAAGCAAAAGATCTAGAAATCTGGGAGCAAATTGCTATTCAGCTCTATCCATCCATTACCCCTAAACAAATGAACATTATCTTCAAGGATTGCAAGGATGAGTTCTAGAGCAAAGCTAGAATGAATCAACTTATGCTTGGTGAAACTGACAAAGTGGCAAAAGAAACAGAGGATATTCTATGGAATACTTTTAAAAGATTTAATCTTCCTATTATAGAGGACTTAGGTAATGAACCCTCTATCATGGATGACAAAGGAGAATCTACTGAGATAGTGGCAAAAGAGGCAAAGGAGACAAGTGAAGAGAAAGCTAAGGACTTAGATTCCTCTGCTCCAGAAGAGGAAGTCCATGAAGAAGCATACATCTCTCCTCTGGTTTCTTTAGTAGACTCTAGATCTAAAGGAGAAGAAAGAGTAGAAGAGAAGATTGGTCAAGAAGAAGAGGAGAAGCGAAAAGAAGAAGATAAAATAGAGAAGACCACAAATGACAGTGCTAAGGTTGCAGAAGGGAAGAAAACTCTGTCTCCGACAAGAGACACTATAGAAGCAGTCAAAGACTTCTTGACCAAAGAAATGATGGAAATTGATGAACCAGAACTACTTCAAGGGCCATTCAATTTTGATTCCCTCTACCCAGTTCAGACTATGAAGATAGCATCCTTTGCCCATGCAAAGGCAAAAGAAAAACTTTTGAAGTCTCACATAGAGGACTATGAGCTAATAGAAATTGCATCCGGTGTATTGGAGAAGATCATGTCATCCTTTCAAAAGGATCCTTCGGTCTCCACATCTAGTAATCTAAAGTCTCTTATAAATTCTGTTCATATGCATTTTGATTCCTTAGAGAAGTCAGCAGAAGAAAAGGTTCGGAAGGAGTTTTTGGGAAAGAGATTCTCTGAAATACAAGGACTAATAACCATTGATAGGAGAAATATGGATATTAGGATAAAGAGCTTAGAAAATACTCTTAAAGATGGTGGAGAAATGTATAATTTTTTTCTATCCTGGTCCAAAGTAACAATGGACATTGATAACAAAGTGAAAGAACAGGAGGATAAAGTGGCAAGACTATCTTAGAATTTTGATCCTCTTACCACATCCATAATAAATCAAGAGTGTCAGACTATTGTAGTCTTAAATGAAATTAAGAAGCTTGAAAAAGAGAAGAAAAATAGAATAAGCAGGTTGAGTAAATTTAGAAGGATAATTATCCCTAAGTTAGAGGCCATGCATGAGGCCATAAGTGATGCTCAGACCACAGCCCAGACCAGTGATCCGACAGAGCTAAAGAGGGCAGACATTTTTGCATTCCTATTGAGTGGTCACATCTTATTTTTGGATAGGATGAAGCAGAGTTGGGCAACAAAATTTGTCCAATTGAAGACAACTTTTGCAGATATACTTCAGTATATGTAAGTATGCTATGTTTATATATTTGTGCGGCCAAGTATAGACTATTTTCAGAAATTTTGGTATGCGGATCCTACCCTTTTCCATTGATGTCAAAGGGGGAGTGAGGAGTAGTGAAAAATGAGGAATCTAGCTAAGGGGGAACTCCAGAAAAATGTACATAAGAACAAGAGCATCAGTCAAGTGGGAGTATACTATAACACATAGTCATTTTTCACTAAGTGTTGCCATCAATGCCAAAGGGGGAGATTGTTGGCAAGAGACATGTTGTGGCTTCATGAGTGTTGTCATTGATGGAAACAAAGTCCATCCCACACATCCGCAGGACATGATATGACCATACCAGAAAACAAACTAAAGTGTATCTTGTTCCGGTAAGCAAGAACAGAGTATGTAGCAAGGTTCGACAGTCAAGTCTGAATCTCTTAGAGGAACTATCTCAGTAAAGCACGGACTTGGGGAAGTCAAGTGGAGTACCTTGACTAATATATTCCAGAGATTGAGCCTCTAGTGATGTAAGAGTGAAAATATATGAACACCTAAGTGTTGGGTTTCTGTTTGGCAGAGTAGACTGAAGAAGAACTGACCAGCATAGCATCAGACCTTTTTCCAGACGAGTTATTGATGGTGATCAAGTTTCTTGAGGAATCATCCATGGCTGGCTGACATGTTTGATAACTTCTTTAAGCATCTTTTTGATACGCATCACTTAATAAGCAAGGATTTAGCCGACAGACCAGAGTTTGGGAAAATGTTGAGTATTCTGGATGACGACAAGAAAGATCATTGAAATCATTGGTGCAGATATATATACTAGATGGATTTGGATGCGAAGGTGTGTGTTGTGTGTTGTGTTGTGTGAAGAAAAGCAAAGTAGTGTGGAAGCTACAATAAAGGTCCGGTATGTGACAGAACAATAGCACTAAGGCAGAGGAAGAATGAAGTGCAGTAGATCAATGTATTGAGATTAATTGGAACTGAACCTAAGCACATATGGATGCTTCTCATCAATTCAAGTATCTATTTTACTTTGATAATCTATTGTAGGCAGTGAACCCTAATTGGAAATTGTCATTTTTGTACTACCTTATTCTTTTAACAGAGAATACAATCTTGGGTTAATCACCAGGTGGTTTTTTCCCTTAACAGGGTTTTCCATGTCAAAAATATTGTGTCACGTGTGTTGAGTTTATTCATGCTTTCATTATTGTGCATGCTGATATGATTTGATATTGCTCTAATTGTTAAAGAAGAAAAGAAAGTCAAATAATTAAGATAACTGATTCACCCCCCCTCTTAGTTATCAATAGTTCACTCCTCCCCTACCCCACACTTGTTGAGCATCTTCTCCCAAGTGGGAGAGGCTCTTACAAGACCCTACAAATTTTCCCCACAATAACAATAAAAACTCAAGAAAATAGATCTCACACATAGCATTATGCAAGCAAACAAAAATACAAAGGGAAGGCCTTAGCCTTGAAGCCAAGATTTAAAAGCCCAATTATGGTAGATAGTTGATGTAGAGCTTCTCCAAATCCACCTCCAACATAAGCCACAAAACTTTCTCTATCTTTTTCCCCAAAGTAGATTCCAAACAAATAAAATTATCCAAAAATTCAACAACCCATAACCTTCTCCAAGTGGGATTAAAATAAAATCAACCCATGAGCTTTGAGGAATGGGGAGATGACACTTGTCACCTCCTCACTCTTCCTCCCCACTACAAGCAAGACCCATGGGATGGGTGATGACACATGTCACTCACCCATCCCCAAGTCTCTCTCACCCCTCCACTTGTCCTCTCTCAAACATGTGGGAGTGAAAAGTGGAGCTTAAGAGGGAATGGGTGACACATGTGTCCCCTTCCTTTCCTCCCAAGAGGGACCACACAACTCCAAGATACCCTCACCAATTGTGAGAGAGACTTGGAGTCAAGTCCTCCAAAATTGGGGGGTCTTGGAGACATCTCCAACCTTGGTAAGTGGGAAGAGATGGGGTTGAGTATTGGGACCACTCATCCTCTCCCTCCCATGCCTCCAATTTCATCACTTAACTTCAAGGTGAAGTTAAGGTGACCAAATGGAGGTTTACCCAAGTCAAAAAGGTCCCTAGACCCATGGGGTACAACCCAGGGTTGAGTTAAAGCACATGAAAAGGGGTCTCAAAATTTATAACCTAAAAAAATAAAAATTCAAAATTCAAAATTGTTATGATACCAATTTAGAATTCAAAATAAAAGAGGGGTAGACTTAGCCTGACTAACAACATGTAATTAACATTATAGAATTTCATCATGCATAGAGCTGATCTTGGTTCCTCGTGGAACTAGATCATCTTCACAAGGGATTACAACATCATGTGTGGGATGATCTCCAATTTCTATGGCTTATTAGAAATACATGCGCACTAAACTACAAAGTTAATTCCACATATATATATATATATATAGCCGAAGCAAATTAAAACATTCACTCACATAAAATATCACAAGTTCACATAAGCATAAAGAAAGTCACATTACAATTAGATCCTAAATTCTGCATTTCAAACACCCGTTCCTAAGATTGAATCACAAAAGAATTTTCTATCTAGCATCACCTAATTAGTTTTCCCATAACATCATAATATAAAGCATCTATCTAACATCACCCAGTTAGTTTTCCCATAACATCATAAAGTCTAATAGTTCAGGAATTCTAGATGAACAGTCCCACAAGTCTAAATGTATTAGCAATAGTAAAGTAAATAGTCAAATGTATGGGAATGAAAAGGTAGGCCTCACACTAATACCGGTTAGACTTGGCTTTCGCCTTATCCTCAATTTATATAGCAGACCAGACAAAAGTACCACTTGGGTCACAAATGAGTTCTCCTTGCAGATGTGTCTCAAGAGCAGGCCCACTCTAAAGGGTAACAAAAGCAAGGAAACACGTTTTTGATCTCCTAGATCACACAAAATGCAAGAAGAGAGCATACTCAATGCCTTTGCCTCACACTCGCATGGGGTTCATTTTAATTCCAAATCCAAATGTGTGGGTGGTTATAAAAATGTCAAAAGAATGCTTTTGATTCTCAAGATCACCAAAAGATGCAAGAGAAGAGCATACGCATTCAATGAAAAAAATGCAAACCACAAGACATGGCAAACACTTGTTATTTTTAACCCTTTCTTATGATGTCACAAACACTTCAAAAGAAGACACAATGTTTCAAGATTAGATTCTTTGACAATTGAACCTGCAACACACTAATTAGTAGTTTGCAAAATAGTCTTTGACATGCATAAAGCTACAATGAAAATGTTAGGACAAGACAAATGAACCTGCATGCATAAAGTTGCAATGAAAATGTTAGGACAAGACAAATAAACTTGCAAAAACCCACATAAAATGTTAAATACACTGCAAGATGAAAAATGTTTGATGTTTTGAAACAAAAGGCTGAATTTTAAATGGTCATACCTAAATATCTGAGATGTTTCTAAATGAATGGCCTTCACCACGATATAGTCGTCTGGTCCACCTTTCCAACACCTATAAAAAATGTGAAAATCTGATGTAAAATGAAAAGGTTATGCAGGTTTGATCAAGACAGCCTCTAAGGGTTAGAAATGGGCACTCTGGCTCGTTCTGTCACTGACAATTTACAAAATTCTATACTTGGCAACGTGACAATATTTAATGGCTTCGTTGGCAATTAGCTTCAAAATTAGATGATAATAATTCATTCATAAATTAGCCTGCACTCCCATTTTTGTTGTGATTTTGAAATTGAAATGACCGTATCATCAACAAAATTTTTAATTCCCTTCATACCAACCTTGCTCATCAGCTAATTTATACACTCCAGATCCAAAGGCCTATGTAATTATATATGGTCCAAGCCAATTGGGGCTAAACTTACCTTTTTCACTAGGTGGTGCATTTATATTGCGTTGATTTTCATAAAGAACCAAGTCCCCAACATTAAATGAACATTGTATGACTTGCGCATTATAGGCTCATTGCACACCTTTTTGATAAGCCTTGAGATGTTTAAGAGCTTTAATACGTCTTTCATCAAGCATCTCAAGTTCCTCTAATCTTTTCTCTCATTCTATGTCATCATCCATGATATCTCTTAGGGAAATTTGCAAGGAAGGAATTTCTAACTCCAAGGGCATTATCGTGTCTACGCCATAGACGAGATTATATGGTGTGTTACCTGTAGTTGTTCAAATACTTGTTCTGTAAGGCCATAAGGCATAGGATAACTATATATGCCAATTTTTTAATGTTTATTAACAATTTTCCTCAGAATCTATCCAATAACTTTGTTTGAAGCTTCTGCTTGGCTATTTGATTGAGGATAATAAGGCATAGAGAAGCAATGTTGTATATGATATTTTTCAAGAAACTTATTCACATCCTTGTTCTTAAATGGTGTACCATTGTCCAAAACCAAGGAGGAATGTATTCCAAATCAAGAAATTATGTTATCTTGTATAAATCGATAGATTACATCGGCAGTCGTGGATCGTAAAGGGACCACTTCGACCCATTTTGTAAAATAATCAATAGCAGTAATTATAAACGTAATATCCTTGAGAGGAGGGCAGGAAAATTTTACCAACAAGATCCAAGCCCCAGATACAAAATGGCTGTGGTGACACCTAGGCATGAAGCTCTTGAGTAGGAGCATGGATGAGGTGTTTATGTTGTTGACATTGTAGGCATTGCTTGATTTAATCAAAGGAATCATGTTCCATATGCTACCAATAGTACCCATTTGTAACAATTTTTGCACTAACAATTTTCCACCAAAACGCCCTCCATAGGCACCAAAGTGAGCTTCTTCTAAAGCTATCAGAATCTCTGAATTGCTTAAACATTAGAGTAAAACACCATTATAACTTCGTCGATAAAAGACATTTGATAATATAATGTATCGCACTACTAATTTGCATAAACAGAGTAAGGCATTCTTAGATGTTGAGTCTGGAATGGTTCCATCATATAAATAGTTAAATATGTAGGAGAACCATTTGTTAGTGTATGTGTTACCACAGAGTTCTGAATTTGTAACTATAGGGCTTTCAATTATCAGAGTCTTTAGATTATGAACAACGAAGGTAAATTCCTCAGGAGAACCATCAAGGGATATAAGGGAAGTTGCGCTTGCCATTGCATCTACATGTCAGTTATCTTTCCTAGGAATGGTATCAATCATATATGATTTGAATTGTTTTAAAGAGATAATACAAACTCACGATATTGAGATAGCTTATCATACTTAGTTTAATACAATCCCATGATTTGTTTAACAATCAACTGAGAATCACTATATATTGTAATGTTCTTGATGTTAAGAGCCAAGGCTGCATGAAGTCCAATGATAAGAGCTTTGTATTTAGCTATATTGTTTGTGCATAAGAAATCTAAGTGGTAAGATAAGGGAATCAGCTTACCAATGGTAGGTATTAATATAACACTAGCCCTGGAGCTAATTCGACATTTTGATCTATCAAAGTATAACTCCTACTTTTCATCCGCAAGGATTGTTAGAATCTATTCATCAGGAAAAGCATCGACATTTTGTATAGAAAAGGGTGAAGGACCTTCAGCTAACTGATTATCTATCACTTGCCCTTTAATTGCTTTTTGTGAAAAAATTTAAGATCAAATTTTGTTAACAACATAACCCATTTAGCAAGATGACCTGATAGATCTGTTCTTGCAAAGAGATGTTTCAAAGGCTCAAATTTTACCATAACATGCACTTAAACATTTAAGAGGTAATGTCTAAGCTTTTGAGTGGCAAACACTAAAGCTAGGCAATGCTTCTCTATGACTATGTATCACACTTCATAATTGAGCAATGTATGACTAATGTAATAGACAACGCATTCTTTGCCTTCAGTATTATGTTGTGCTAACAAAGCTGCTAGCGCATTGTTAGATGATGAGATATATAACAGAAATGGTTTATCAGAAATAGCAAGTTGCAAAATAGGTGGAGTAGCTAAGTAATCCTTTAAATCATCGAAAGCTTTTTGACATTCAGAACTCCATTGAAAGCAAGAATCTTTCTTCAGTAGTTGCGTAAAGTAGCGAGTCCTATCCATGAGTTGTGAAACAAATCAGCGAATGGCTTGTATCTTTCCCTGCAAACTATGAAGTTGAGATATGTTCTTAGCTATTGGCATATTAACAATCACATCTATCTTTTTCGTGTCAACTTCTATACCTCGATTTGAAACAATAAATCCAAGTAACTTTTCACTGTCCATGCCAAAAACACACTTTCAAGGATTCAATCACATATTATATTTTCCTATGCATTCAAATATGTGTCAAAGATTTGTAACATGATCCTTATGATGGATAGACTTTGCTAGGATGTCGTCAACATAATCTTCTAGAATATTGTGCATATAATCATGAAATATAAGAGTCATCACACGTTGGTAAATAGCTCCTACATTCTTAAGTCCAAATGGCATGACTACCCAACAAAATGTACCCCAAGGTGTTAAAAAGGTTATTTTATATTGATTGAGAGGATTTATAAGAATTTGATTATACCCTAAAAATCCATCCATGAAAGATAGTAACTCATGTTCAGCTATGGAATCAACAATCCTATCAATATTAGGAAGCAGAAAATCATCTTTTAAAGATGCCAAATTTAAATCTCAAAAATTTGTGCACATTCTTATATGACCATCGAGTTTAACAATGGAAACAATATTCGAGATCCATAGAGAATAATCATAGGTCAAATAAAACCAGCTTGTAAGAGTTTTTCTATTTCAGTTTTAATAAGCAAAGCAATTTTAGGATTCATCTTGCGAACCTTTTATTTGAAAGGTTTAACATCTAGCTTCAACACAATATTATGCATTACAATATGAGGATCTATACTAGGCATGTCTGATTAATTCCAAGCGAATAATTCTAAGAAGTCACTAAATAATTTAGTCATTTCTTCTTTTTCTCCCATATCTAAGCAATCACCAATAGGGATAACTTTTTTAGGATTATCCTTATCCATAACAACATCAATAGTCTTTCCATTAAGGAGAATACTATGGTTAGGGGGACTGTAAGATTATAACTATTCTTCAAGTTCTTCATTATGCTCTACTGTAGTAGTTATTGTGCTATTAGTCTTTCCAAAATATGCATCATTATTTAAACAATAAGATAGGCCACATTTGTGGTGATAATGAGGAATACCATCATAGGCACCTAAGAAATCCATTATCGCTTCATTCGTTGTAAACATATCTAACAGAATTGATCCTGGAGGACAATTGGTGTCAACCATCTCAAGGTATATCAAACTAAGTGTTGATATTGTATTCACATTTAGAGTAGGGCATTTGCAGGCTTTGGATTCCTTAAAAGGATTGTATCCAATGCCACTTGAGTAATGTTGCGAAATGGATTCTATAGGGACTTTGATTCCTTGTTGATTTATGCCACAACCATTACCTACATAGTCACAATTTTTGTAAAGGATTCAAAATCCTCTGCCATAGAGAGAGACCATGCCTTTAGATAAAGGCAGAGCTTCATAAGTCTCATAATCAGTTGTGTAACTTAGAGTATTGTCTTTATTTGTCACCAAAGAAGTCTTATGTTTATCCTTCGAAGCATGTGATGTGATAGATGCAATATTTGTTGTTTTAGGGATGGGGTTTTTAAGTTTATACTCTCCTGTGGAGGAGGATGTGAAATCTAATGAACCCCAGTTGTCACCAACAAATGTATTTGATTGCTTGGGCTCTTGCATAACATTTTTAGAGGCAAGAGGAGCTAACAATTCATTTTTCAAATTGTTTAAAATCATAGGACCAACAACATGCTTATGCACTTCATTTGCAAACAATTGTTAGGTTTAGGATCTGAATGGATACTATGCAGTTTTCCTTTAAATATAAACTTTATCGAACGATGTAAAGTAGAAGGAATTGTTCCTAATGTATGTATCCAAGGTCTACCCAGTATCATGTATAAGATAGAGAACAAGGCATTACATGAATCAAGGTAGGCACCATCACAGGTCCAACTTGTATGGGTAAAGTTATAGTGCCCATAGATTGTCATCCAACATTATCAAAGCCATGAATACTTAATGATTTTGGTTTGACAATAGATATATCAACTTTAACCTTGTGCAATAAATCAATACCACAAACATTAAGGGCTGGCCCATTATCAATCATAACTCACTTAACTAATGTTTTGTTGATTGTAATAAAGATAACCAAAGGATCATACTGCTTCTAAACCTCGAGAGATGGTAACTCATGTTGCTGAAATAAAATGTCTATTTTCCTTGCATGCATACAATCTAGTAAAGCAAAAACATCATTTGGTTTAACAGTAGGAGGAACAATCACCTTTTGTAAAGCTTCTTGTATAATTCCATGATAAGTAGGTGAAGTTTGTATAAGTTCCCAAAGAGATATCTTTGCAGGAGTAGCGTGAAGCTGCTCTACAAGATCATATTATTTACCATCTTTATATGTTAAATGAGGTGCTTGAGGAAGCATAGGTTGAGAAGCTGGTAAAGATATCAGAACACTTGTTTGTTGTGTACTTTGTTTGTTATTCTGAGTGTTATATGCATGAGCAACCACATTATGATTAGTTTGTGAGTCTTGTTTTGCTATTTTTTTTGCATAATCATAAATGTGATCAGGAGATTGAGAAGAGGATGAAAGACCTTTAACAACAAGCACCAGTTTAGAGGTTGGTTGAACTACATTTGCACATAGTGTAACCACAATTTTTTGTTTTTCAATCTCTTCTTTAGGTTTAGGCAAATAAATTGCATTTACAAATCTTTGAAATAGTGATGGCTTAGAGGCCATAGTGGAATGTTCAATTGAGATAAAGTCCTCAAGGGCTTCATTTAACATATCAAAGTCATCATGACTAAATAGCTCATCATTAGCATGGAAATCTTGCAAAAAATAATCTGACATTCTAACATGCTCTATTTAAACTAAGATTTAAATGCATAATGATGGCCTTTGCAAATGAAATACAATTTCCAACAATAAATGATAATTTCCAACTCTTGTAGTGAAACAATAAAGTATGTAATCTACAATTCAACATATGCAAAATCACTAAAGAGGTTTTTCAATCCAATTATGCTCTAGAAAAACAAATTATATCAAATCTAAAGTTTTACAAGGATGCAAATTCTGTAAAGATTGGGTTCACCAAAATGTTTAGGGTGAAAAATGATAGTTTGTTTAAACTAGGTTAAATACTACCATTTCACTGCTAAGCATTCGGAGAACAAGGATCGAGATTGTGGACAAGATTCTAATCACTTTGTCTCTCCCTTTTGCTCACGTGGTTATGAAACCTAAGGTCTTGATCAAGACTTTATTAAGTGTTTTCCTTTCAACCCAGTAAAAACCCTAATTATGCCTTAAATCAATAATATATAGAAACTAATGAAGTAATTGGTAAAATTGATCATAGAAGTGTAGAGATAGGGTTCAAGAGGTAGTGTGCCTAGAATTTGAGGTCTGCATGGGCTAGGACACCCACTCCAGTGTCTTGAAAGTCTTTGAATAAGAAAATCCTCTACACAATGTGTCTGAGACTGCCAAAGGGTTTCCAGATCCTAGAATAAACCCCTTCTTGATCTAGGGCACCCACTCCAATATCCCACAAGTCTTAGAATTAAAAATCTGAAATCTATTGTGACTATATCTGTAATATCCCTCTTCTCATAGCTTCTTTTCACCAGAACATGCGAAACATGTGAAACACATACAAAAGAAGGAAATTGTTGCGGCTATATAGGAGCTTGCCTCAGTCAAGCCCCATGTTCGGTATTTCTACCTCAACAATAGCCAAAGGAAAAGATTTGTAGAAGTGTATACAAACCTAACAATGTGTGTATACATAAAAATCAAACCGTAGATGTCTTAATCAAGGGAAGATCAACAACTTGCTTTGCATCAATAAACACATATAACTTCACCTCAAGGAGAGGAGATGAATGAAGACTTGCATGAACAAGAAGGCAAATCAACAATGTCTGCAGAGGATCCCCAAGCTTGATGTTGGAGGCTTCAACCCTTCTCCTTATCATGCAAAGGGTGTACAAACCCTAGGAAGAGCAAGATAGACTCAAGCTCTTGATTCCTAATCTTCATCCATGGTCTCCAAGATAGCAAATAAAGAATACTTCAAATAGATTCAAAAAGTCAATGATCTTCAATGGTAATTGCAGCAAATTTTTGGCATCAAGCTTGCATAAGAATTGTGTGATAAAATGATTTGCAAATGTCTTTTTATATCTAGCTTTAGGGAATTCAAATTTGAAATAATGTCTCGATATCACATGAAAACTAAGAATTTGAAAATGAAATCCCAAGGCACTCGGCGAGAACCGACTGCCCACCAAAATTCAAAATCCCTTGAAATGGGGGAGGACTAGGGCATAAGCGCCTAAGTCATAGCCCCCAATTTCAACTCAGATCTACATTTTTGGGGGTCCTAGGGACCCAAATATCAAATCTCTTTCCAGGTTCCATTAATAAGTTACCTCAAAAAGTGAATAAATTGCTCCTAGACTTAGTCAATCAGGGTTTTGGGAAGGTCAAAAAAGAAAAGGTTGAGAGGTCACCAAGAGTGGGGAGCTAAATTGAGGGAAATTGTACCATTCCATACAGGAGGACAATTTTTGACATTACAGAATTGACTAAAGACTTAAGATTTTCTTTCAAGAAAATAAACCCATATCCTTCTACTGTAATCATCTATGAAAGATACAAAATATATAGATTTAGAAATCGAATGAACATTAACTAGACCAAACACATCAGAATGAATAAGATCAAATACAGAAGAAGACTTGTGAGAACTAGAGTAAAACTGAACATAGTTTTGCTTTCCATATATGCAATGTTCACAAAAATCAAACTCGAGATTACAATCATTTAACCCCTCAATGAGGTTTTTATTTTTTAGGGTTCTAAGACTCACCAATATGGCCAAATCTCATATGCCATAACATTATCTTTTCAGTAGGAAGTTTAACTTCTAATGCATGTGCACTACCATCAAAAAGTGTTACAACAGATTTCTTCACTGCATGTTTAGATGGTGGGGATGAAGTGACTATAGCTCTTTTATTCAAGTTAGAAGGACTATTGCACTATGAAGTGCATGCCTCCAGTTGAAATAAAGTACATCTCTGAGTACCTTTCATAAGAACCATAGATCCTCTTATCATCTTGCATCCATCCTTCGAAAAGACAACCTGTACACTTCCATCATTCAACATACTTACAAAAAGTAGGTTCCATTCCAAGCCTAGGATGTGTATAACCCCATAGATCCCCTTCACTCGTCCATCAGGGAATTGAATAGAGACTTTTCCATGACCAACAATCTTCAAATGAGAATTGTCACCTAGGTACACTCTTCCACCATCAAACTCTTCATACCTCATGAACCAGCTTCGATGCGAGGTCATGTGGAATGATGCATCAGAATTAATCAACCACACATCATCAGATGCATGGGTGGCCAAGGCTATGATGAAGGCATCACCATCATCTTGTGACTTGTCAGAATCTGAATCAAGAGCATTCTTTTTTTTCTTTTTCTTCTCCTCTTTGTATTCCTTTTGGAAATGCCTGGTTTTTCCATAGTTCCAATAGAGAGCCTTGGACTTTCCAAGAGATTTAGATCTCCCACAGGATTTGGATCTACCCTTTTCATCTTTCTTGTCCTTCTTTTTCTTCCCTTTCTCCTTGGGTCTTCCACGAAATGCAAGAGCATCTTTCACTGCCTCAAAAGACTTTCTCTGCATTTCTTCATATTGCAATGAAGATACCCACTTCATCCATTTTGAAAGTGGATGTGGTGCTCCCAATAACCATGACAAGATGGTCCCACGAGTTTGGAAATGAACAAAGCAAGGTCATACAATGATCCTCCTCCATCTTCACACCAATGCATGTTAATTGTGCAACTAACATGTTGAAAGCATTCGAGTGATCTAGAACCAATCGTCACTCATCCATCCTTAGAGAATACAACTTATTTCTCAGAAAAAGTTTGTTCACCTGGGATTTGGCCTAATAAACATCACCCAACTTCTTCCAAAGGTCTTTTGTGGTCTTCTCCTCACAAGATAGAATTATCTAGACTAAGTCTTATAAGACCCTTAGCCTTCCGATCTTTCAGATCCCAATTAGCTTGTGACATTACGGTTGGTTTTACACCAGATGTAGTTTTCCATAGGTCTCGATCAACAAGCATGTTTTCCATCTTAAGTTTCCACAACTCAAAATTAGTGCCATTAAACTTCTCCACCTCTATTCTTTCATATGTGTTTTCCATCTCCTTCCTGCAACAAGATTTTAGAATACTATGCATAGACTCTAACTCAATCTAAGATTAGCTCAAGAAAGCCCTACCCAAGAACTAGGACCAAAGGTGATCAAGCTCTAATACCAATTGAAAGAAAGCAAGGTATGTGGAACACATTTCCTACGCTAATCTAATGAGGGAAGTAGAGTGCAAATTATTTTAAATCCTTACAATTACAGTGATGTTAATACAACAACAGAGATATTGTAGAAATACACATACACATAGAATGACACAGAAGAAAGAGAGACAAGATATAACATGGGGAAAACCCTTTCAGGACAAAAACCCCACTCCAAAACCTGTACAATGTATTATTAGAACTGAATGTGGTTTACAATACACTTGCAATGCAATCTCTTAGGAGTCTTCGACACTTGTATCTGGAGATATTATGCTAGCATAACAATTCCTAGAGATCAAATAATACATCTCCTCTCCAAAGCACCTATTTATATAACAAATACAAGGCAAAAATGGCTCCACATTGGGATGGGTGTCCAACATGGCCTCATGGCCCAAAACCCACACCTATGGACACATGTCCAACACTGTAGGATGCCCTTGACACTTGTCAAGTCACCTCATCCCAAGGAGGTCACCTATTTCCAAAATGGGTTATGACAGATGCTCTTACGACTCTTACAACTGTCATCGAATCTGTCATATTGTCATAACTTACAGTTGTAAGAGAATCTATCATACACATGCTATAAATAGCATATTCTCTTACATGTCATAGTCCACCTTGGGGCTCCCAAAGATGTCTTTTTCAAAGATTCTCTTTGACACATGTCTTCACCTATCATAGAATCTTCCATTTTTGACTCTTACATGTCTTAGATTCATCATAGAAATATGTCATAACCGTTTCGATCAATATTCCCTTACACACTATCTAAGATGCCAACACATGGAAAAATATTCCTACCACTAAGTGGGACACCTATCTCCTCAGGTGAGGACAAATTTACAACTTGTCATCTTCTATGTAGGATGACACATCACCATGCCAACTCCCACAAGATGACAACATAGGATTTGCATCCTAATTACACAATAGGCAATAAATAAATAGATATAATGTAATAATACAAGGAATTTACCAAGGTTGAGACACCTTAATTCCCAACACAATAGGCCTCATCAACAAGTTCAATGCAATACATCAAAGTAGAAGAATCACATAATACACTGATCTACACACAATATAGAATATAACACATGAATCAAAAAGTACACCAGACACAAACTAGGGTGAGCATTACATCCTCCCCAACTAGCATTAGGCTTACACCTAGAAGCCTGCAAAAACACAAGGATGAACTACCCTTAGTACATAATCCTTTGCAAACACAACAGATCTTAAAAGATCAATCCTCCTAACCATCACTAGGTTGAGGCCTCAAAAAAATGAAATGATTCTCCAAAGGTATACCAACTAGGTTAAAACCAACCATCGTGCATAGAAACTCCTTTGAGACTACACCACTCCATCCTCCAACTACCACCACAATGAGAAGAGGA
Source organism: Cunninghamia lanceolata (assembly GCA_027924645.1). NCBI lineage: Eukaryota > Viridiplantae > Streptophyta > Pinopsida > Cupressales > Cupressaceae > Cunninghamia > Cunninghamia lanceolata. The sequence continues at coordinate 11,358,288 of BSBN01000202.1, forward strand.
TCTAGACAAAGGTCCCAATAGACCACAAGCAAGTCAAGTCCATAAAACTCAGGACTAGAACTATGCTAGGATTACCTTTCATGATCTCAACTAAGCCTAAGAGAAATTCACAATGCTACAATTTCCACTACCAAGGAGAATTTCCAACAAAAGGTTACACTCTCAGTAGTCCTTCCTCGAACACTACCGACAACACTAGAACTCAAGGATCAGGGAAAATAGCTCTTAAAGGCTATAGGCACCACTACCTCATGTACATCCTTACCAAAAGAATACCTCAACTCTAGACATGGTTTCACTACATGAGGTACTTCCTCACATTCCACTTCTAAAAGAGAGGGTTTCTCTAACACTCTAGCTCTATACCACCAAAACTAGGATCAACCAAATAGGTTCTTAGAGGGAAGAATATAAACCACATCCTCTTACAAGCATAAGCACTCCCAACAAGCAAGGATTAACAACCAACTTCTCACCAAGAACACATATAAGGTAGAAACAACACACAGAACAAAGGTGCGAGACTACTCTCAACACCACCTAAATGCTCAACTATCCTAGACCAAAAAGGTCAAACAACACAACACGTTCAGGAATGCATGATCATCTAGACAACATAAGACTTCCTCATGGCCTAAACACCAAGTATCCATAAAATGGAATACATAGAAAAGAAACTTCTTCACTCAAGAATTGCATCACTTCCAACATCAAGCTAAGAAACCTCCAAACTACAAAGGAGACACTCCTGAAGCACCCAAATTCACAAGGTTGGCAACTCAACAAGAACAAGAAAACAACTATAAAATAGAATAAATATATAAATAATATGTGCTCATGCACTAAATACACACCATCATACCCTACACTATGTCAAAATATGCATGTAGGTATGGAACTCACATAGAAACAACACACTAACACTCTCATGCCATTTACTAACATGGCCTTTACATCTAGACACAACATCATAATTCTACTAATGTTGAAACACTGGGGGTCATGGTATTACGTCCAAGACTAATAGGAACAAGACAAGCAATAACAATCATAGTTGGTGGACTAAGTCAACACCCAACTAGATAAGCAATCAACTAAAAGTAGGATTCATTCCAAACAAGTTCTCTATAATTCTCATTCACATAGACACAGTTAAGGAAAAATTTAATCTCATAAAAGAATTCAATTCATATCATTCACTACTATCTAAGAATGATAAACACACCAATCAGAAAGATAACTCACATTAAGTGATCCATAGCAACACAAAACCATTCAAAACTTCTCAATACTTCACACAATATTCACTTGCATCTAATCAATGAATCAAGGAATTCAATCTAACATAGTTCTAGTAACACGCACACCAAGAACTAGTACATTCTCTGCATTATACTCCTATACAATCCATCAGAGGACCATCATGGACATTATATATAACATAACATGATACATGACCAATAGTTTAAAACATTCAAGCATAGCCACCATAATAAAATAAATAAAAATACCAAAGTGTAAGAAAAGTCGATTCCAACAATAAGGCCTAAAATGAGCTCAATTTCAACAATAAATAAAGCATGACCATAAAGGTCACAAGATAAATAAATATCAAAATTTGATGGCTATACTCATTCATAAAAAAATTTCCATGCTGGCCCTTACAACATTTAGTGAATTCACCAAATCAAAGAAAGAAGGTATCAAATTTCATTAGTTACACTTTACATGCACTATGTGACTAATCCTAGCCACAAGCAAGGGAGTACAATACTACACTACACCTAGATTCCAAAATTCAAGGCAAGTAAGAGAACGCACTTAATTACACCAAACAAACAGGGCTTCTAAGACTGGACAATCACGACAAAAAGCATGAGATAATTTTTGCTTAACCAAACAAACATCACTCAAGTTTCCATGCAACAAAAGCTACATCCTATTCAAAGGAGTTACAATCACCATGCAAAGATTCACATAGTTGCACACTAGCAAACATATAGCAACTAAAATATTCTAGGATAGAATCAAGTTCACAAACCAAGATATCTAAACACATCACTCTCACTGCAAAGAACAGTTAATATTGTAGACATCAAAAATTGACCCCACAACACATTCCTATTTCATCCTTGATTGCATTCCTATAAAATCCCTAAATCATCTCCTAATTATTCCCTAGTCTACCTTTTATCACCATTTTCCATAAATAATAAATTAAAATTAAAACAATTAATTTATTATTTATTTACCATATCCTTTTGCATGAGATTTAATTAATTACATAAATTAATTAAATCCTCCCTTTATACCCATTTCTCATCTCATTAATAATAAATTAAATTTAACAACTTTAATTTATTATTAACCTAAACCTAATCCAAAATTTGTTCAAAAACATGTTCACCGTAACTAAAATCAAACCTGTAAAATGCCTACCTTTACCCTAACCACCTTTTACCATTCAACTACGCAAACTACTTCTACCCAAACTTTATAAAAATCAAATTCATTTTTCATTTATGCTAGCTAGAGAAACTATCATGGATTTATGCAATTAACTGAGCAACCACATTTTTAAGCACGTTTGGTAACATTTATTTTATCATATCTTTTGATCTATTTGGTGGTGCATTTGATATAAGTTTCTAGGGTTTGCAATAGTTCCTTACCTTTTTTTTTAATAGAAATTTATATTACTACATAAATGGTGAACCCGACATGAAATGCTCCTACTAATCATTTGTTTGGCCAAGATCTTGTGTTAGAATTTTTGCAGGTGTGAGGAAATATGGAAAAGTTGAAAATTTTTGAAATTCTTTTTATTGTTTAGTTTTTTGTTCCTTTATTTGGATTTATGGTATGATCTTTTGTATAGCTTTAAATTCTAGTTTTTATCCTCTCTGTAACAATTCGTGACTATTGGTTGGAAGGTTTATCTGCTATATAATATGAATCTTCTATGGAGAAAGTTTTTCTTTGTTCGGTTTCATTATAATCTGCAAAAAAAAAATCTTCTATGTCCATCATGCAAAACCTTTTGTTTTAGAGGATACACTATCTTAAACAGTTGGTCATTGGTTTAACTATTTAAACTGTTTGAGTTTTTTAATTAAAGATGTGAGGCTTATGGTGTTATTGTTTAATTTGTGGAGAATTTTCTTTCGGTAGCATTTATTTTTTCCAAAATAATTTTCCACTTACAAAATCTTCTAAACCCATTGGTTGCTTCCTATTGGCATGTTTCTTGAATCTCTCTCTTGTTTGTTAAAAAGGATTGACACTGGTAAATTTTCTACGAGTGTTAATGCTAGTTTGAGCAGCAAGTAAAATCTAAGTCCGTTTGTTGTTCCTATCTACATTTCCTTGCTCAAAAACATTATCTCATGCTGAAAAGTTTTCTAAACTCATTGGTTGTTGCTATCAGTGCATTCCTTGAAAATGAATTCATGCTTTAAAATCTCTTGAACTCATCGGTTGTTCCATCAACATATTCCTTGAGCCTTGTATGGGTGCAAGTATTGTTCTCACACTGTGTAAAGAAACATTCACATTGGTAAATTTTCTAAATTCATTGATCTAATCCGAATATGCTTTTTATGTGAACATTATAGTGCTAACAAAATTGTCTCACGTTGTAAACAAGGCTCTTATATATGAGCATTATAGTGTATTAAAAATTCTCTCTCTATAAAAGGAAGTCATGCTGGTAAAATTTCTAAACTCATACATTGTTCCTATCAGATAATTTTTTTTATATTGAGTATTATAATACATAGAATATTATCTCATGCAAAAATTACAAATGCTTAATTCTCAGCTACAACATGAGATTGGATTCAGTGTTATCCATTTGGTGCTTTGATCATTAACCATAAATCCTTTTGGGTATCCTTGGTAGCTTAAAGAACCTATTAATGCGACACACCTAAACAAATTTTATGCTTAAAGATCTAATGTTAAATGTTCCTAAGCTAGTTTAGCACATAAATTAGCTTCAATTTTGACAAGATAGTATTGTTTTGTCTTAACTCATTTGGCATTATATCTTTGTTCAGTTAATCATTGTTGCATTGTGTTTAGGTAGTTATTGCTTAGATCACTTTTGTATTAACTGAATATAGCAAGGAAATTAAAGTTATGTGTAAAATAATTAATCATTATGCTTGTTACTACATTTTCTTGTTATAATTGTTAGTATACCACAATAGTAATAATTATAGCATTTAGACATCATCACTAGTTGCATTTGACAAAAATCATATGTGATAGATCAAAAGCCATTACACATAGATAAAAAGAAATAAACATTATATATATATATATATATATCTCAGTTTCATGTATATATTCGAGTAGACTATCCCTCGAAACAAAATGGGATGTTGTAGTGCCTAAAGTCTATGAATCACATAGTTGAGCCTTGATCACCAGTACCCTCACGACCTCATGGTATGCGAGTGATAGAAGCCTAACCATGTGTGGCTACAGATCGCGAATGACTCCTAGAGACACTTTGTGATCGTAACCCCCTGATCTCCCCTCTCATCTCTATCATCTACTCATGTGCCTCTTGGTACATCCTCTGGTATCAGTCTCTCTCAGGCTGAGCACTGTCTCTATCAGCTCTTGCCTACTGGACCTCTCGCAGAAAGAACTCACTAACAGCTGGCTCTCCCCCTGATGTAGGAACCACTACTATTTTCTCTCATTGTGCCCTGAGCTCAGCCTCAGCATGCTCATCTATGTATTGAAACTCCTCTCTCTTTCTCATGTAGACTACTCTAGCATGGCCTCTATAGCAATCCTATATTTGACGATAGGCATAAATAACTCAGCATGCCACCCAGCATATGATCATGGTGAATAACCTGCCCACACCTATTGCTCTGAGGCATCTGTTGGTACTATGTCACCTATGACGTGACTCACAAAGTCTCTCTATGCATCTATCCTAGCTACAAAATAGAGGATGAGATATACGTTAGACTCCAATATAAAAATCACAAATAATAAACTATGTAAAACAAAACACAAAACTAATAAATACAACCTTACCTGGATCTCCATCTTGATAGGATGGATCTTAGATTGTCGATGGTGTGATGAGCTCTGCTATCTGATCTACTACTTGGGGCATATACCTACTACTCTCCCCTTTCTCTATCTGATTGGGCCTTGCATCGTTTGCAGGCATAGGACCACGAGCCCTAGACTGTGGTCTAGACTTGGTCTCCTCGTCAGTGTTTGTCTCTTGTTGGCTCTGTCGTAATCTCACTCTGAAGACGTACTATTATGGGACCTCCTTGGACTCATCCTCATCCTCCTCCATACCCTCCTTGAGATTTTAGTATCCTGTGAAGTCACTGACATCATCCTCCACCCATGTATCACTAGCATGACCTAGCCAAGGTCAGGCATCTCTTGTAGGGTGCCCGAGTGGAAAGATAGGTCTAGGCCGTGCTGTGTGCCACCAGGTCTGATATGCTTAGGTATAGCTAACATCATCTATGCCTGACACCAGCTCTGCATCCTTAGGACCCTCATCATCGCTAAGTGCTATATCTACTATAGTCAGTCATTGGATAGTATTGGCTCTGACTACACTCTCAGCTGCATGCACATAGCTCGGATGAACTGTAGAAACATCCTGTACTTGACCGAATTGTCATGCTACCCTATCAAAGTAGAACCAAGATACAATATAATTGAGGCGATTGGCCATCAGCCAATCCCTTTGCATTCGAACTAACTGCCTTTGCTTGCCAGGCCATCTAATGTAGCCATGATCCAGTCTCCAGATGATGTCACCAAGCTGTAATCTATCAAATACTACTCTCTAGTATAACAGATTACCATGCCTCCAACACTTGACTAATGGATGGGTGAACATTGCCTCTATGGGATAACACATAGACATGTGGATGGGTGAACACTACCTATATGGGATAACCCATCGGTCATGTGCACTTGATGTACTCAATGGCCCAAACCTATAACAATGTACATACCATCAGACTCTACATCTCATAGTGGACATATCACCTTAAGTCATGATATAGGTGCACAAGCATACTGCGTCCCCATGCATAGATAGTCTAATGCTCCTCCATCGCTCTGATAGTATGAATGACACCCTTGTGAAGGTGTGCGCCTCATCCAACTGGTGCAATGGCTAGTGTGACTATGATAATCATGATTCTCTGTAGTAAGGGAATGTCTCTACATCCCTGCTCTAGTAAATGGAGCTAAATATGTCCTCACTCTGCCTGTGAAACAATATGATGCAAACAATATAACTGACTCTCATGAGTATACTCCTTTGAGAGATGTCCAACAACCCTCACTGTCTCTCCTCAGATTGGTAGTTGAAGGATCCTAAATACATCCTCCAGTGTGATGGTAATCTTGCCAACGGTAAATGGAATGTGGATGTATCTGCATCCCATCTCTCCATCAGTGTCATAAGCATCGCATCATGGAATCTAATTGTGGACATCTCAAACACCCACCATAGGCCCACCATCTGTAAATGCTCTCTCTATGGTAGTCAAAGTGCTAGCACACTCTCACAGAAGTGCCATCAAATGACCGCCTGTGTGGTCACACATCTCAGGGACATCCTGCAGATTGGGAAGCAAGAAAAGAGTATCAAAATCCCCTCTAAAAACCATAATAAGCTATCAAAAACTAAATAAAGTGTCTGTGCCTAAGGCCTATGTCCTCTATGGACTAGGGCACCCCAGGAAGACTAGGCTGCCCTAGAGGGACACTAGCACCCTTGTGGGACTAGGGTGCCCTAGAGAGACTCTGGTGCCCTAGGTAGACCAGGGTGCCCTTGTCTAGGAACCCTGTCCACCTTCCCCTCTTGGCATAGACATCGATAAATGTGAAAGTAACAGAACAATGAAAGATGACAGAAATATGGAATTAGGACCCTACCTCAACCTCGAAGCGTCTCTCCGCCACTCAATTTCGAAGCATCTCCAGTCATGGTGGATGCTATGGATGTTAGCTCATCATGGTTGTTCTCCTATTCTCCTTCTTTATCTCTCTGCAATGATAAGAAATAAGAATGAGTTAAGCGAGAAGTGACAACTCCCTTTTACATAAAGTAAGTGAGTGAGAAATCCTATCCCTAACTAGGTGCAAAAGTGTGTTCTTTCACTCTAGAGCCCTTTTCTTGAGTTGTCAAACTCTGATCTCATTTCTATTTGTTGCATTAGAATCTTGGTTCTACTCTCGTTCTTACCCAATGTGTTATGTCAGTGTTGTTTCTTCAAATTACCCTCATAACACATTTCCCTTGAAATCGACATGTGTGGATCTCTCCTTGTTTCTACTCTCAGACCAAGCAAGCAGAAACAAGGGGGGGCATATATCTCCTTCGATTTCCTCCTTTGCCATCACTCAACCCCCTTAGCATTTTCGTACTAACTCATTAGTGGTGGTTACAGGTTGATTTGGTTTTGATTCTCTGACAAATGTTCCTTTGTAGGATGCGGTTCCTAAATTTGTGGTCTTGCATGATTGTAGACTTGGGGGCTTCTTTCTTCTTAGTGACAATGCTTCGGCTTCCTCTACAATATCCTTTTGGGTATCCTTTTCATGAATTATGTAGTTACTTTCCTTTAGTTGCATATGCATGTAGTAGCATATGGCCACTAAATTGGGGGCTAAATATAATGTTGGAAATTGTCTGCCTATATGGAATGGTACAAATTCCCTCAGTTTAGCTCCTCACTCTTGGTGAACTCTCAACCTTTTCTTTTTTTGGCCTTTCCGAAACCCTGATTGACTAAGTCTAGGAGCAATTTATTCACTTTTTGAGATAACTTATTGATAGAACCTAGAAAGAGGTTTGATATTTGGGTCCCTAGGACCCCCAAAAATGTAGATCTGAGCTGAAATTATTAGTTTTCGCACGATATCGAGATGTTATTTTGAAATTTGAATTCCTTAAAGCTAGATATAAAAAGACATTTGCGAATCATTTTATCACACAAAATTCTTATGCAAGCTTGATGCCAAAACTCTATTGCAATTGCCATTGAAGATCAGTGACAAATCTATTCGAAATATTCTTTATTTGCTATTTTGGAGGCAATGGATGAAGATTAGGAATCATGATCTTGAGTCTATCTTTCTCTTCCTAGGGTTTGTACACCCTTTGCATGATTGGGAGAAGGGTTGAAGCCTCCAACAATAAGCTTGGGGATCCTCCACGGACATTGTTGATTCGCCTTCTTGTTCATCCAAGTCTTCATTCATCTCCTCTGCTTGAGGTGAAGTTGTATGTGTCCCTTGATTTTGACATCTACAATTTGATTTTTATGCATACACACATTGTTAGGTTTGTACACACTTCTGCAAATCTTTTCCTTTGGCTATTGTTGAGGTAGAAATACTAAAGACGGGGCTTCACTGAGGCAAGCTCCTATACAGCTGCAACAATTTCCTTCTTTTGTATGTGCAGATCATGTTTCACAGGTTCTAGTGAAAAGAAGCTATAGGAAGAAGGATATTGTGGATACAGTCATGACAAACTTTTGGATTTTTAGATTTTGAGACTTGTGAGACATTGGAGTGGGCACCCTAGTCCAAGCAGGGGTTTATTCTAGGATCTAGAAGCCCTTTGGCAGTCTCAGACACCCTGTGTAGAGGATTTTCCTATTCAGAGACTTTCAGGACACTAGAGTAGGTGCCCTAGTCCATGCAACCCTTAGATTCTAGTTACACTACCTCTAAAACCCTATCTCTACACTTATGTCATCAATTTTACCAGTTGCTTCATCAGTTTATATATATTACTAATTTAAGGCATAATTAGGGTTTTTACTGGTTTGAAAGCAAAACACTTGATAAAATCTTGATTAGGACCTTAGGTTTCATAACCACATGAGAAAAAGGGAGAGACAAAGTGATTAGAAGCTTCTCTGCAAGCTCAATCCTTGTTCTCCCAATGCTTAGTGGTGAAATGGTAGTATTTAACCTAGTTTAAACAAACTATCATTTTTCACCCTAAATAGGTTCAAAGATTTTAAAGCTTTTGGTGAGAATTAGACTAGTAAAAATATTAAGTGTTTGAGGACTGACAACAGTGGTGAGTTTCATTCGGTAGATTTTGATAAGTTCTATAAAGAGCAAAGGATTGAAATACATACGACAAATCCTTATACCCCGCAACAAAAATTGAGTTATAGAGAGGATGAATAGGACATTGATGGAGAAGGCTAAGAGTATGTTTAGTGGAGCAAGCCTCAAACAAAAGTTTTAGGCTAAAGCTATAGCCACTGCTTGCTACTTGGTAAAAGGTCTCCTACAACATCTCTTGTTGGTAAGACACCTATGGTGGTGTGGTCTAGTAGGAAGCCTTCAGTTAGACATCTTCATGTTTTTGGTTGTGAGGCATATGCACATGTGCCTAAAGAGAAATAGTCTAAATTGGAGAACAAGGTTGTTAAGTGTATTTTCATTGGCTATGGTGTCAGTGTGAAAGGATACAAGCTTTGGGATCGTGAGGTTAAAAAAGTGTTATATAGAAGAAGTGTTATTTTTAAAGAGCTAACACATTCTCCTATTGTTTTATAGCCAGAAGAAACAAAAAAGAAAGAGGATGTGGTTCAGTTTCCTTCTACCCCTAAGAAGATTGAACTGACAGACCCTGTGAGACCTGATGATGAGGAGAGCTCTAGCAGCTCTAAAATATCAGAAGAAGCAGAACCTCAACCTCAGCCTTTGAGGAGGTCTACATGAATAAAAAAGCAACCTGAGAGGTTTGGTTATTCATTGCTAGATTCTAGTTGTGCTTATGCCTTGCTTACTAACACTAATGAACCTAGAACTATGATAGAGGCTATGGGCTTGAAAAATGCAGGTTCCTGGACGGAGGCCATAGAGGATGAAATGGCTTCTTTGGAGAAGAATAAAACATGAGACTTGGTGCCTTTTCTTGAAGGACAAAAACCTGTTGGATACAAATGGGTGTTCAAGAAGAAATTCGGTGTAGATGGTAGTGTTGAAAACTACAAGGCCAGATTGGTTGCATAGGGGTATTCACAAGTGGAGGGAATTGATTATGGTAAAATTTTCTCTCCCGTTGCAAATCTGACATCTATTTGTTTCCTGTTATCTCTTGCAGCAACTTATAACTTAGAGGTGGAGCAGATGGATGTGAAAAAAACTTTCCTTCATGATGATTTGGAGGAAGAGATTTACATGTCACAGCTAGAGCATTACATAGTAAAAGGTAAATAAAATTTGGTTTGCAAGCTAAAAAAGTCTTTGTATGGTTTGAAGCAATCTCCTAGAATGTGGTACTTGAAATTTGATGCCTTTGTGTTGTCAATTAGATTTCTAAGATCAAAATTAGATCATTGTGTGTACTACAAGTTTGACAATGATCGTATTCTCATTCTTGTATTATATGTTGATGATATGTTGTTGATTAGGAAGGGTAAAAATATGATTTTTGATTTTAAGTATCAGTTGTCAGCATAGTTTGAAATGAAATATTTAGGGGTAGCTAGGTACATTCTAGGAATGGAAATTAGAGAGATAGAGATAATAGAAAACTTTGGTTAAGTTAGAGTAAGTATGTGAAGACCATGTTGGATAGGTTCAGCATGGCAAATTGTAGATAATTGTGTGTTCTTATTTCATTGGGGATAAAGTTGTCTATTAATGATTGTCCAAAATCTCCTAGTGAGGTGGAGGACATGAGTAGAGTGACAAGGTGTCACTGTCCCTCATCATTTAATCTATTTTCAGATGTCAAAGAACCAAGGCTGTGTCCACGGCTGTCTACAACTAGGGATCCTAATGTTACCAGTTTATAGCTAGTCCTAATTCTTAAAAGAAAGATTAATCTATTTGCTTGTTGAATAAATGTAATGAATGCTAGAAAACAGAATAAAACAAGAAATGTACTCAAAGCAAAGAAACAACAACATGCATTTATCTATTGAAACAGGAAACACTTCTATAAGAGAAAACTGAAACAATAAAATAGTGATACTAGCCTCCTGCCCGAGTGGTGAGAGTGGGCCCTTGCTCCACACCCTTGAGGCTAAAGGCTATAGCAGGAAATCAACACGAAAGATAATCAAAACTAAATTCAGTCTAATTCATTCATTTCTGCATTCATGAAAATATGGCTATAACAGAACTGAGATCTCTAAGAATCAGAATAACTTTATCATCATTGTTCTATTACTATTTCTGAGAGTATATATAAAAATGAGTGATGATATATCACTGAACTTATCTATCAATCTTTCTAGGAGATGACACCATCTCTTATTTGTACTTAACTATCTAACTTATGAAAAATCACCATGCGAGAAAGGTAGACTTGAGTGGAACAGAAGTCCACTCAGAGGTCTAAGTTTAAGTCTTAATGTACTTGGGCATCAAAGCCCTGAAAATAAGGATATTGATTTAGTTCAGTTCGTAACTCATGCAAAATCTTTGAAAAGATAAAACTTCAGCAGTTTAACTGATAGTTGACCCTTCACCACTCAGGTGATGATTTGAGTGAAGCGACGGGGTATTAAGATTGCTGCTGAAAGTGTCTAGTCAGCGGCTTTGTTTGGAAACATGCCCTATTCTCAGGAGGCGCCAAAGATAGTTGTTTCTGCCTGCAACTCCGGAGATACTCCAGACTCCCACAGAGCTCCGGAGAGTCATTCCCCATATCTTCAAAACTTCAGGTGTCACTATTCTGTATTATTGTCTCCAGAGATGCACAAAATCGCTGTTCCTGGCATCTACACCTGCTGATTCAAAAAGAGAGAGAAATTCTACATTTTTTCCATTAATCTCACGCACATTAGTCACCTAATCAGAAATTCCAATCTTAAGTAATCTATCTTAATTAATCATAAAATAGAACAATCTTGCTCACTTATTTGAGTGCAGACACAAGGAAGATGAACTAAGAAAGGGGAAAAAGAGAGGCAAAACAAAGTGTATTTCATGAGTGCAATTTGGCACTCATCATCCCCCCCATACCTAAGGTTTGGTAGGTCCTCCTGCCTTTCACATCTTGGATTTATTTTAGAGAAGCAGTCTGTTAGTAAGGCTATACTCCTGGAGATAGGTGGTCCAAGTGGTTCTGTTGGTGTTACCATTTCCTCTATACTTGTTAACTTGCTTCATCTAATCTTGCAATTTTTCATCTTCCAGTTGTTCTATCCATACAGGGAGTGGTTCAATTATCAGAGGAGGTCTAAACTGTCCACCTATCCATTCCTATTTATGTTTATCCATCAGTTTGGATATCATTTTTGCCTTTCTCATGAATAGTCTTAGGTTTGCAAGGGTGACTACCTCCCTAAGCTTCTGCTCTGGGGTCAAAATATTCCATCTCCTCTTTGCTACAGCAAGTACAGAATTTGCTGAATTAATCATAAAAAGACCAAAGTCAATGGAGCATTCCTGCAAACTTTTCAGGTATAATGGCAATATGCTGGCTGCACTTGTAGAATGGTAGATAAGGCACCTAAATTGGGTCTCAAAAGCAAAAGGATTGGGACATTCTTTTCTGATGAAGAGATCTATTTTTGAATCCTTTTGAAGATGATCTTCCATCCTTTTGTTCCAGATCTGGTGGTTTCTCATGAGGGACATAAATGCCTTAAGTTGGCATTCTCCCACAAAGTGATTAATCATGAAGGCTATATCATTAATGCAGAACCCATGTAAGTATAACTCACATAGGAAGTTTTTGTCTTCATCATTGCTCCTGGTGTAAGCTGCCATGAATCCTTCTGTTGTTTCAGTATCCTCAGTTATGTTAGACAGGACTAAGGAGAGTTTTCTTTGCAGCACCCTTTCCTATAAGAACATGGAGTAGCTGGCACTTGGAGGCCTACAGGATAGAATTTCGGAGGAAAGTGAGGCCATTTGAATGATTTTGTTTTCCAAAGTTGCTATTCTTTCTGCTCTGGTAGTGACTGCCCTTTGTAATTGCAACATTGGTTTGGAGGCCTCAAATTCCCTACATTATTTCTCCCAATGAAACAGGGTTTTGGGAATGTCAATGGGGATTGGACCCACATAGGCATCTATTTGAATTTCTTGCTCATTGGTTGCCCTTGGGCCAGACAATTCTTGAATATATTCTTCTTGGTCATCCAGTCTGTTGTTGGCCCAAGTTAACTGTTTATCCTGGCTTTGTACCCTTTCAATCAGTGCTGCCATTATGGTGAGGCCATTGTCTCTGGCCATGGTGAGGTGGTGGCCCCTGTCTCTCGCCATGGTGAGCTCAGAAATCTTCTGTGCTGTTTCTTTTTCTTTTTCTTCCATCACTTTGGTTGCCTCACATTTCTATGCTTCCAACTCTGCCTCTTTCTCTTGGATGATTTTATTCTTGTTTTGGAGGTCTGTTTGGATATTTGTAATAGTTTGTTTCAGTTCCATCTCCATCTCTACTCTGACCTTCTTGAGATTAGTAATAATCAAATTCTTTCCCTAGAGCATTCTTTTTAAATTTTCAATTTCTTCCATTAATTGCTGCTCTGTTGAGATTTCTATATCCTCTTGGTCAGAGGGATGAGATAGAGTTTCTGCCTCTATTTCTGTGGCAATTGGCTGATCATCGATGTTATCCATGGCCATCTGCCCTGTTTCTGTGGCTGCATCCATTTGCCCTATTCCTTCCTCTGTAGTGTTTCTGTCTTGAGGATCCTCTGCTGTTGCTGACACTGATGAAGGTCCTGCTTTGTCTTCACATGTTCTCAATTCCAGGAGTGCCTCAGCGAGCAGGGCAGTATCCTTCTTAGCTTGTGAGAGCTACCTCTTCCTTTTGCTTCTCCGGAGCAAAGGTGGGACTGGTGCCTTCGGAGTAGGTCTCCCTTCCTCAGAATCTGAGGAGATAGTAATAGTTCGTAAGTTTCATGTCTCCGAAGCATAGGGTGGTGTTGAAATTGGACTTGACTCCACATGAACAGATGGTGCTAGGGAATTTTCTCCTTTCTTCCTCTTCCTGACTAGGGGGATCTCATCTAAGTCATGGGATGGTTCTTTAGCCCACCATCTTTCCTCAATTCCCTGTCCTAACTTTTCCTCTGTTAATTCCTTAGGCCAAGATTCCTCAGGGAGAGTCATTTTTCGCCTGACTGACCTAGTCATGTATAGAGGTTGTGTAGGAGCAGGTTCTACAATTTGTTTGCCTTTCCTCTTTTGGTCAAGAACAGGGGCTGCAGATGATGTAGCCTCCTGTGAGGGTGACTTCCCTTTGTGAACAGCTGTGGAAGAGGCTGAAAGTTTAGTTTCATCACCTTGGTGAGAGGGAGAACTCTCCCCTTCTAGTTGTGCAATTTCTGGTTCTCTGACCAGGGTGTTGTGTTCAAGAAAATTTTGTAATAGTTCCTCTCCATTTGCCTGAGATAGGAAGTGGTGCTTAACTATCATAAAGATGAGGCCATGATGTTTCATGGGTCCTTTACCCTATTGATATTTCTCTGCAGTTGCCCTGATGGCAGAATACAAGAAATTGGGAATATTTATGCTATATTCGGGGTGCCTATTTCCATGTCTGAGAAAGATCAACATTTTCATTATGGGCCCTAAAACTATGGAGAATTGGCCATCACAGGTAAAGTACTTCATTAACCAGGTAGCAATAGTTGCCCAAGGGTTTGGAAGTGTGGCCCTCAAAATTCCTTTAACTTTATTCTTATTCATATGCAATTGAATAGCAGGTTCACCACGAATAGAAAATTTTCTAACTAAATCATTGTATAAGGTTTTCAGGTGGTAGAACCTCTCACCTTGTTTGGGAAGTCTAGAGATATGGCTGATAATTGCTAAGGAGAGACTGATTTGGTTTCCTCTCATAGTTGTCTGGTTGTCTCTTAAATTCCTAAGGAATTCGTCTACAATATCCTCCTGAAACCCTTCGAACTTATGTAGGAAATCTAACCATCCAGCAGCCCTTAAAATGTTTGTTGCAGCTACATCCTTCAGAAAACCTGCAGTACTTTCTGGCTTAGACTTTTTCTTGACCGCCATTGCTGAATTGATGGCACCTTCTGTGTTTTATTCTTCTACTTCCCTAATCTGTAGTCTATCTTCCCCCTTTTATCTCTGTGAGCTCTGGAGGATTGTTCAAATTTCTCTGTAGACTCCAGAGGATTGTTCAAATTACTCTGTGGACTCCAGAGAATTGTTTGATTTATCTTATGCTTTAGTCTATTCCAGAGGTTTGAATGAGGAATGTTATTGTTTGTGGCTGGGCTTATGCAGATGGGTTAAAGAACCAAGGTAGTCATAAATGTAACAGACTGACAAGGCGCTCCAGAGGTAAGGTGGCATTAAGGCACAGATGGCGGCATGCTTGGATGTGAAAAAGGAAATGACGGCAGAGGGATGTGTCATCTTGGTAGCACTCAAAATAGAAAGATAGGACAATTACTAATTAATGATTAATTAAAAATAGATTACCTGGACCGGTTTCAATGATGAGGCGATGTACAAGGGAGAAATGCTACGCCATTTTGGAACTTGCACGCATCATGGCAATTGAGCAGCGGCCTGAAATGATGTCCACTTCCCACTTGCATGCAACCCGCAATCATTGCACTGAGTGGCTCCAAAATCCACATCCTTAGGTGATGTCAGCACCGACTCGTGGATACTCCTGCAAATATTTATTATTCTACTTTTAATTATACTTGGTGATGAAGTAGGGGATGAGTCATGATGACGTCATCACATAATTTGTCTACTTTACCACCCAAAGAGGTGGGTCCCTCCCTTATTATGGAGACTAACGGTGTTATTAGTAGAGCACCGGAGGTGCTCCTAATTGGAAAGCATTGGAGATGTTCCTTATTGGAAAGCACCAGAGGTGCTCCTGTTTGAGAGGTGCCGGAGATATATTGGGCCAATTTCTTGCAACTGATCATATCCAGAGCTTAATTATTTCAACTGTCCTAAAGAAGGGAACCACCATTTTACTAGTTTTGAACTCCCTTGGTCGAGAAAGACAGCCATTTGCTGGTTTTCCATCTTTCTCTATTTTTTTTTTCAGAAGGCAACCATTGCTGGTTTTCAACCTCCTTTTTTTTTTAGAATAATTCAATCCAACACTGAGACAAAGGGGGTATCCCCTGTATCAAAACATAGATTATTCAGAAACTCTTCTTTAGTAGATGGTCTTTTGTAGAGCTTGATTCGGTGACCATTTACTAGAAATGTGTCTGTACTCCCATCAATTGGTTGCAATAATACAGTTCCATTTTCAAACACGTCCCTTATCTGATAAGGACCCAGCCAGTGAGTCTACAATTTCCCTTTGAATTCTTTGAATTTAGAATCATAAAGAAGAACCCAATCTCCTTGTTGAAATGTCCTCTTAATGTGTTGGTCGTGCCATTGCTTCCTCTGGTATTGAATTAATTCAGTTTGCTGATTTGCCTATGTCTGAATCTCATCCAACTCATTGAGTTGAAGAATTCTATTCTACTGAATTACAGACAATGGCAAACTAATATCCAATACAGTTTTAAGTGTCTGGAGTTCAAATTCTATGGATAATATAGGCTTTTTCCCATAAACTAATTCATATGGTGAAAACTTTGTTGTGGACTTCCAAGTGGTGTTGTAAGCCCAAACTGCTTCATGTAATCTACTAGCCCAATCTTTTCTGTTCATTGCCACTATCCTTGTTAGGATATTCTCAAGTTCTCTATTAGTTACTTTTACCTGGCCATTTTCTTGAGGATGGTAAGGTGAAGATTTTCTGTGCTTGACTTGGTATAAATTTGTGAATGCCTTGATTACCTATGAAGTAAACTGAGGTCCTCTATTTGAAACTATTGATCTTGGGGTTCCAAATCTCAAGAAAATTTTATTGTAGAGGAAATCAACAACTTTTTCTTCTCTTGCAAACTATAATGCTTGAACCTCAGCCCACTTAGTAACATAGTCTATGCATACTAGAATATACTCCTTGCCTAATGATGGTGGTGAAATTGGTCCCACAAAGTCTAGACCCCATTGCTGAAACGGTTCTATCATGACTTGAGGATGTAGCAGCATTTCCTGGTTAAAGGTTGGCTGCCCCATCCTTTGGCACTGGTCACAGTACTACACATACTTCTTTGTGTCCTTATGAAGAGAAGACCAGTAGTAACCAGCTCCAAGGATCTTGTGGACTGTCCTGTGGAAGAAGTAGTGACCACCAAATGGTTCATCATGACATGCTCTCAACACATCAAAAGTCTCATCAGCCTTCAAGCATCTGCATAGAATGAAATCAGGACCACATTTAAATAGTAAACCATTCAACCATTTGTAAGATAAACTTTCTTTAAGTAAATATTTTCTTTGCTTTGAAGTAAAATGGGATGGATACAAGCCTGTAGCTAAGAGATTAGCTATGTCAGCAAACCAAGGTGTAGTAGTGGATATGGCAAAAAGATGCTCATCTGGGAATTTGTCCTCCACTGGTTGGTCCTCTCTTCCTGTATGCAATCTTGATAGAAAATCAGCAACCAAATTAAACTTTCCTAGATTATCAACTATGGTAAATCAAAATCCTGTAATAGCAATAACCACCTGATGATCCTTGCACCTACTACTGGTTTATTCATTAGGTACTTGATGGTTGCATGATCAGTGTGCACAAATATTTTTATATCCAGTGATATAATGCCTGAATTTGTTTATAGCATAGATAACTGCCAAGAATTTTTTTTCAGTTGTTGTATAATTTCTTTCTGCAGAGGTAAGGTTTTTACTGATGTAATAAATGGCATGCATACTCTTTCCTTCCTTTTTTTGTCCTAAAACTACCCCAATGGATTCATTTGAAGCATCAGTTTGTATGTGAAATTGTAAAGTCCAATTAGGTCCCCTTAAAACTAGTGTGACAGTAAGCTTCTCCTTCAAAGTTTCAAATGTTGATTGGCAGTCCTCTGTCCACAGAAATTCTATTTCTTTGTTAAGCAAGGTAAACAGGGGAGCAGTTATTCTGCTAAAATTTTCTATGAACCTATAATAGCCTACATGACCCAGAAAACTTCTGACATCAGTCTAATTTTTGGGTGAAGGCAACTGTGTGATTACTTCTATCTTGTTCTGATCCACTCTGATCCCTTTCTCTGAAATATGGTGTCCCAAAACAATTCCTTCCTCCACCATCATAAAACATTTCTCATGGCTAAGGGATAGTCAATTTTTATCACAGCATTTTAGTACTTTTACAAGGCTCATAAGAGCTTCTTCAAAGTTATCTCCATACACAGTAAAGTCATCCATGTAGACCTTCATGCATTCATTAGCCAGTTTAGCAAAGATGGCTAGAACCAGTCTCTGAAATGTAGCTGGGGCATTACATAGCCCAAAGGGAAGAACTTTGTAAGCAAAGGTTCCCCAAGAGCATGTGAAGGTGATTTTGTCTTGGTCTTCAGGTGCTATTTGAATTTGATTATACCCACTGAATCCATCAAGAAAAAAAAAATACTTTCTCCCAGCAAGGTTGTCCAAAACTTGGTCAATAAATGGTAAAGGAAAGTAGTCCTTTTTTGTGGCCTTGTTGAGTTCTCTATAATCAATACACACCCTCCATTTTCCATTCTTTTTAGGCACAATGACAAGGGGTGAGACCCATTGACTGTCTAAGATTGGATATATGAACCCTGCTTGGAGCAATTTTTCTATTTCACTTTTGACAATGTCCTTTAATGTAGGATTCAATCTTCTTTGTGGTTGCCTGACAGGTTTAACATCCTTAGTGTAGATATGATGGGTACAGATCTTAGGAGGTATGCCGTTCATGTCTTGGTATTCCCAAGCAAAAGATGCTAAGTGGGAGACCAAAAGCTGGATAAGTTTTTCTTCCTGACTTGTTGTTAACTGAGTACTTATATTGAGTGTTTTCCCTGGCAGAATCATGACTTGTTTTGTTATTTGATCCATAGATGTGGTAGATCCATACATTGGTGTCATGGTATTGAGAGGACAAGAATGTGGGAGTAACATGTGGAAGGTGGCTAAGTCCCTATAAAAGGTTTCCCCACAAGGAATAATGTTGGCAAGGGTACAATGAAAAGAAACAAGAAGTTCTCTTTGAGGATCTTGGGCGAGTTCCATCATATCTTTATTGATTAGGATGTGAGTGAAGTCTTCCATTGTATCATAGTATACTTATTCTCCTAATTCTCCTAGATGTTCCCTAATAGTTACCATAGTTAATGAGGCACTGTTGTCCATGTTATCCGGTTCATCCACCCATACCCTTCCTGTGTAATGCACTGATGGTTTAGCTGGAGGATACAGAGATATTTTCTTTAAATCTATCCCATTAGAAATGACCATATCTCTAGTTTGACAATCAATAGATGCTACTGCAGTAGCTAGCCATGGTCTTCCTAAAATCAGCAGATAAGCATTTCTCTGGTTTCTAGGTTCTAGTATTAAGAAATCCATTGGGAATTCCCATGAATCTATCACCACAGGTACATCAGTGATCACTCCCTTTGGAACAGCTACTAACTGATCAACAAGTTGAAGGATTGTGGTTGTGGATTGGATACCTGATAAAGCTAACTTGTCCATTGTATGAACTGTCATCACATTAATTGCTACACCTAAATCAACCAGAACATTTGAAATTTCTACCCCTGAGATGAAAACAGTTATGACAGGGTTTCCAGGGTCTCCATATTTTGGGAGGAGAATTTCTCTCATCAATAGATCCACTACTTTTCCTTCCACCTGTATTGTGGGGGGAAAGCTTTTCTTTCTGCCCTATGTTTTGATGCAATACTGTTTGATGAACTGATTTAGTTCCGGTACATCTCTGATTGCCTGGAGAAGAGGAATTTCAATGTTTAGTTGCTTGATTTCTTGTAAAAGTTTTGATTCCTGATTGGTTTGGATTTGTTTTTGTAGGATCTTTCTCTGGGGAGCATTCTGGGTATGGTGCTAGCTTTTCCATCTCTGGAGCATCTCCGGAGCTCTTATCAAAATTGTGTTCAGGATTGTTCTCCGGAGCAGGTCTTTTAGGAGTAACTTCAGAGTTGTCTGTGGATGATTTTTCTAGCACTTTTTTGTTAATAATCTCCTCTAGGGGTTGATTGGATGGATTTTCAAGTTCCTCTTCATTGGTTATTTCAACTATAGTTGGAGGAGAAGGTCTTAGGAATGCTTTCCCAGAACGCAACTGGAGATTATTTGAATATATAGCATTAATTCCAACCAGATTTTCTTGCTCTGTCATGTAGACAGCTACTCCCTGTTTATTCCATGGGTTTGGTATAGGTTGAGCTGGTAAAGGTGGTTGACTAACTGGTTCATTTTGTGTTTGACCCTATGTGTTGGAGGATCCAATTAGTAAAGCCTGTTGTTGAGGTTGGAAACCTCTAGGTTGTCCTTGGTATTGTTGATGATATCCCTGTTGAGGACCCCATTGAGGTTGCATGTTTTGTGATCCAAACTATGGTGGCCATTGTTGATTTCCCCAAGGCTGATTTTGCCAGTTTTGGTTTTGCCAATTTTGACTTGGCCAATCCTGATGTCCCCAAGGAGGATTATTTTGAGGGCCATGCCAAGTTGAATTCCACTAATTATTTCCCTAATTAGAAGGACCTCTGTAAGAGGACTGGTTTGGATACTGATTATAAGGGAAATTTTTGGTTTGTTTTTGTCCCACATGGTTCAACTCCTCTTCTATCACAGCATTCTTTTTGCTCAATCTTTTCAAAGCTGGAAGTTGACTACACTGACTAGTAGGATGTTCTCTATCATAGATCTGACAAATCTCTGATTTGTGCAAGGGACATTCTCTCAACAGGTGTTTGTTTCTACACCTAGGACAATAGACAGAGAGTGGTTTAGTTGTTCTGTTTTGATCAGTTGTTCTGGTTTTTGCTTGAATCCCATCCAATGTGGTATTTAGTTGGACCAGAATGTCTATTTTTAGATTTGTAATTTTCTCCATCAACTGTCCTATTTTATTCTTCCCTTTAAAAGTTTTAGATGACCTTACTCTATCTTGGGTTTTGGAATAGTTCTTGCAGATTTCCTCTATATGAGGTATTCCTATTTTGTTAATGTTCCCTTTTCCTATTAGGTCTAGTGCTTGTTTTGATTCTTTATCCAATCCTTTTATAAACATGGTTCTGGCCAAGGAGTGATCCACTAGATTGCCAAACCTTCTCAAGGAAAAATTAAACCTATCCATATAGTCTTCTAAGGATTCTTCCTCCCCCTGCCTAATTTTGAACAATTCTTCATTTTTATTACTGGATCTACAATAATCTTGGTATTTTTCCAAAAACTTTGTTTCCATTTGATCCCAAGAATGGATAGAACCCTGGGGTAAACCCATAAACCATCTCATTGCAGAATCTTTCAGGGTTGAAGGGAACAATTTGAGTTTCTGGTTATCTGATCCATAATCATAAGTTTGGCAGACTACTTTGAATTCAAACAAGAACTGATCTGGATCCTCAGAAGAAAGTCCTCTAAAATTTGGTAGATGTGCTGGTGAGATATTCTTCATAGGAGCATTGTCTCCAGCAACCAAAATAATAGGATAAGAAAAGGTTCTTGGAGCTTGATTTTCCTCTTCTCCATGATCATCATTTTCCATGTTTAGTACTGGTTCTTCTTCCTAAGGTTCTAGGAAATTGTTTTCTACCAAAGAATCTGCCTCAACTTCTTGTTGTAATTCCTAGATGTAATTGGCAAGTGGAATGTCTAGAGAATCTAAGGGATTGATGTTTTGAAGTGTAGGTTCCAAATTAAGATCTAGGTTTCCTTCTTCAACAAGATTTTGTACCACCTCACTACTTTCCCCTATGGTATGTTGTTGGGGTGTCTGCTTAATATATCTTCCTTTTATATCTCTAGCTCTAACCATACAGATCTATTCTAAAAACTGTTTTAAATAAGTGTCCCTAATTAACACAAACTTATCCCCAGCAACGGTGCCAAAAATGACAAGGTGTCGCTGTCCCTCATCATTTAATCTATTTTCAGATGTCAAAGAACCAGGGTTGTGTCCACGCCTGTCTGCAACTAGGGATCCTAACGTTACCAGTTTATAGCTAGTCCTAATTCTTAAAAGAAAGATTAATCTATTTGCTTGTTGAATAAATGTATTGAATGCTGGAAAACAGAGTAAAATAGGAAATGTACTCAAAGCAAAGAAACAACAACATGCATTTATCTATTGAAATAGGAAACACTTCTATAAGAGAAAACTGAAACAATAAAATAGTGATACTAGCCTCCTGCCCAAGTGGTGAGAGTGGGCCCTTGCTCCACACCCTTGAGGCTGAAGGCTATAGCAGGAAATTAGCACGAAAGATGATCAAAACTAAATTTAGTCTAATTCATTCATTTCTGCATTCATGAAAATATGGCTATAACAAAACTGAGATCTCCAAGAATCAGAATAATTTTATCATCATTGTTCTATTACTATTTTTGAGAGTATATATAAAAATGAGTGATGATATATCACTGAACTTATCTATCAGTCTTTCTAGGAGATGACACCATCTCTTATTTGTACTTAACTGTCTAACTTATGAAAAATCACCATGTGAGAAAGGTAGACTTGAGTGGAACAGAAGTCCACTCAGAGGTCTAAGTTTAAGTCTTAATACACTTGGGCATCAAAGCCCTGAAAATAAGGATATTGATTTAGTTCAGTTTGTAACTCATGCAAAATCTTTGAAAAGATAAAACTTCAGTAGTTTAATTGATGGTTGACCCTTCGCCACTCAGGGGATGATTTGAGTGAAGCGAGGGGGTATTAAGATTGCTGCTGAAAGTGTCTGGTTAGCGGCTTCGCTTGGAAACATGCCCTATTCTTAGGAGGTGCCAGAGATAGCTGTTTCTGCCTGCAGCTCTAGAGATAGCTATTCTTGTCTGCAGCTCTGGAGATACTCTAGACTCCCATAGAGCTTCGGAGAGTCATTCCCCATATCTTCAAAACTTCACGTGTCACTGTTCTTTGTTATTGTCTTCAGAGATCATTGAAGACGATCTCCGGAGATGCACAAAATCGCTGTTCCTGGGATCTACACCTGCTGATTCAAAAAGAGAGAAATTTTGCATTTTTTCCATTAATCTCACGCACATTAGTCACCTAATCAAAAATTCCAATCTTAAGTAATCTATCTTAATTAATCATAAAATAGAACAATCTTGCTCACTTATTTGAGTGCAGACACAAGGAAGATGAACTGAGAAAGGGGAAAAAGAGAGGCAAAAAAGTGTATTTCATGAGTGCAATTTGGCACTCATCATAGAGTACCTTATGCTAGTGTTGTTGGCAGTTTGATGTATGCTATGGTTTGCACAAGACCAGACATTGCCCAAGCAGTGGGAGTCCTTAGTCAATTTATGGCTAATCCTGGATGGGTACATTGGGATGCAGTTAAGAGAGTGTTTAGATATTTGAGGGGTACTTTTGAGTATTCCATGTGTTATCATGGTAATGTTTTAGGACCTCCGCATTCAGTTTGTATTCATGGATTTGTGGATTCTGATTGGGCGGGTGACATTGACAGTAGGAGATCCACCAATGCCTATGTGTTCATTATGTTTGGTGGTGCTATTATTTTGATGAGTAAGCAATAGCCTGTGGTTGCTTTGTCCATGATAGAAGCTCAATATATGGCAGCAACTCATTCTTGTAAGGAAGCCATTTGGCTTAAGAGATTGTGTTCAGATATTGGTGTTGATGTAGGACAGATTATGATTTATTGTGATAGTCAGAGTGCGATTTTCCTAGCAAAGAATCCAACTTTCCATTCCTGAACAAAGCATATTGATGTACAGTTTCACTTCATACAAGACATGGTAGAGGATGGGAAGGTGAATTTGGAGAAGGTAGACAATTTCAAGAATGTTACAGATGCATTGATGAAACCAGTGAGCACAAAGAAGTTCAGATGGTGTTCGGAAACTATGTGCCTTTCGGCCTATAACAGTTAAATCCATTTATTTCCATTGGCTCTTACAAGGTGTTCGACAAGTGGGAAAATGTTGGGAATTAAGGTTTTTCAACCATGGTAAATTCCTTATATTGTTACATTTTATTTATTTATTTATTGCCTATTGTGTAATTAGGATGCAAATCCTATGTTGTCATCTTGTGGGAGTTGGCATGATGATGTGTCATCCTACATGGAAGATGACAATTTGTAAATTTGTCCTCAATTGAGATAGGCATCCCAATTAGTGGTAGGAATGTTTTTCCATGTGTCAGCATCTTGGATAGTGTGTAAGGGAATATTGATCGAAACAGTTATGTCATATTCCTATGACGAATCTATAACATGTAAGAGTTGAAAATGGAAGATTCTATGACAGGGGAAGACATGTGTCAAAGAGCATCTTTGAAAAAGGCATCTTTGGGCACCCCAATGTGGACTATGACATGTTGTAAGAGAATATGCTATTTATAGCATGTGTATGATAGATTCTCTTACAACTGTAAGTTATGACAGCTATGACAAATTCTATGAAGGTTGTAAGAGTCATAAGAGCATCTGTCATACCCCATTTTGGAAATAGGTGACCTCCTTAGAATGGGGTGACTTGAAAAGCATTTGCACATTTCAGAGTTTCCCATGTTGCTGCTGGATTAAACCCACAGATTTATGCATCAATAGTTTTTGGCAAGCCTGGTGGGACTAGAATCAAAGACTTGGGTCTTTGTTTTCACTAAATCTTTGCCCTGTATTTTGTGGTTTTGATGGAAAATCATAGAAATATCTACTGATAGGAGCATGAATCATCCATCTGGAGACTCTACTGGAGGTTCTTTCTTGAATCTTTGCCCCTGCAGACCATGGTAGCCCCTAGTATCTATGGGCATCTGAATATTCAAAGAGATCTTCCCTTTGTGACTTGGAATTCAAGTCCTCTTGTTCTTTTCACACAGCCAAAGGGATAGATATTTTTAGCCATAGTTCAGTTGAGATTTTTAGTTGTAGAATTAGTTACACAGCCAGTTCATTGCTGGATTTTGTGCCAGATTTCTTGAGGTTTTAGTTGAGATTTCCTAAGCGATGAAGATATTTTATTTTAGTTTTGGGCTTTAAATAGTTAGATCAAAGAGGTAGAGAGAGAGTTCTTCATACATATACAAAGTTCTACACAGTTCCAAAGTGATATAGATTAGATTTTAAAGCAATAGACAGATATTTTACTTTTTGCCTTAGCAGGGTTTTTCAAAAGGAAAATGTAATGTGTTAGTTTGTGTAATTTTAGCCTTTGTAACTCTTTACTATTCAAATAATGAGGATATTGTTCTGTGCATATCTGGGTATTTCTCTATCTTGTTTCTTTAAGTTTTTTATTTCTCTGCCTTTATCAGATCTGTTTATAAACTGGGTTTAATCATGCATATCTGCTCTTTATCTACCAGTTAATCCTTCAAAGTTTGACATTGTATAACTAGTTGTTTCAAATCTGGTGCATCACCTTAGATATAGGCATTTATTTCCACAAAATCTTGTTTTCCTTCTGTTGGTTTTTTTCCCAACTGGATGCCTTTTCCCAATTATCCCTACAAGGTAGCCATCATTGATACATAGGATTTCTGAGATAGGGTCCAATAGTATAGAAGATAGACTCTATAAATATCTCCTCTTCTTCTTTAGGCTCTACAGAACCAAGGGGGGTATTCCCTATTCAACATCTATGAAATGTGTGTATTAACTTAGTGGGATGTTGACACAAAGCAGATAAATCCTCTCTTATGTAGACCAAAACTATGAAATAAGTGCAAAGGGGCTAGCTTTGGGCCTATGCTCAGTTGTGAATTAGAGGATTTTGGTTCTAAAACTACCTCTAAATGTCCTAAAGGTTTGTATTTGAAGTTTGAGTGTTTTTGGTATTTGGATGCAAAACTAGGACTTTGGTTGTAACCTCAATACAAGATTGGATCGGTGCCTATCTCAGGGCTCAGAGTCAATAGACATACACATGTGAATGTACACATATACTTGGATCAACAACTAGGTTTCAAGAGGGTTTTGTAGTGTTTGCCTTACAGATACCTCCCAAAACTGAGCATTCAGTTATCTCTGCTTACAAACATCCTTACTGCAATATATTCTTCCTAACACTTAACCTTAAAACATTTAATCTACTCCTTGAGTAGAAGTAAAAGACCAAGCATTCAATATAGCAAACCCATATTCTAGAATCTTAGACACCCCTTAGCTGTTAGATTTAGAAGAACACATTCAATTTGGAGACAAATAATAGAACACATGCAATGAAGCATTATTCATTTAAATCAACATGAAACCAGTAAATTTATGTGTAAAACATATAAGATGAGATTCATAAACTCACAAACCACCTAAAACAAAGCCTCCAATAGAGTTAAATCTTATCACAACACCAAAATTTGTCCAGTTTTCAACAACAACAAATGAGAAACACAGTCTGCCTTTTTATAGCAAGGTTGTGCCCTCAACAAATTAATCACTTGGCATTTCAAAATTCTTGCCACAAAACAATGCACCAAGAATGGTGCCCAAATCAATCAATGCAGCATGCAAAGGAAGAGGGAGGAGTAGGTGGAATTGGGAGGTGTGCAACCGCGTAAGGATTTTCTTCATCAAATCTGGTGTTTGGCCAGTCAATCATCGACCCATACCTCTGTATTTTGCCATTATTGGTCCAGCTACCCTCAACTCCTCTTGAAATATAACAGTGAATGCATAGGGATTTTTCTAGCCTAAAACGCAGCCACAGACACAAAGAAATCCACTGCTATCGTGAGTTTGAAAGATAACCATCGATCTCCCCTCCATCACTGAAAATTGTGGCCTCAAAACACCTTAAAAGGTCACTAGCCAATAAAAATATGCCACGCAGACATCCTGTGCCTCTATCGCTGACTTTTCTGTCACTTATTTTGCCATTTTCACCATGTATATGCAAATTCAAATGCATGTACAACTGCCCGCCTTTGCCTTTAGAAACCCTTGTATATGCCAATGCATATACATACAACTGTTTAACATACAAGGCAGACCTCAAAGTGTTATACAATAAATTGAAATTGCATTCAGGTCCTACCATGTATGTATTTCTCTTTGCATATCTCCTTTGTATATTGCAGATACAAACATAATATACATACAAGCCACGGACGCCAAACCATTTTGAAACACACTACTATCCTCATCGGGTCCGGCTTGCATCTTTATTCCTTGTATATAGCGAATGTATATTGCATATACATTCCACTTTGTATGTGAGGCGGGCCCCACCAAATGTATCTTCTACTTTGTATATTGTCGAATGTATATTTGAACATACAACTCAATATACATTTAACCATGTGACTACCCTTGTATGTTTTAAACATACATTCCTCTTTGCATATGCATCGGCCGTTGGGGAGACTTTAGACTTGGCTGCCGATGTGCATTGTCATAGCGACGAACCCTTCTACTATAGCTAATGCATGCCCCCCTTGTATGTTTTTCTTGTACCTTTGCAATGTATATTTCCGTTGTATGTCTAAACATACAAACCTGATATACAAGCAAACCCAACATACAAACATAGAATATTCCTAGAATCCTGTGAAAGATTCCCCAATTGTATATGCAAGCTCGACATGAATTTAAAAGATGCATTCAACTGATTTATTTTATTTTTTGAAGGCTGATTGAGATTTTTGACCCACCAATGCATATTTGCACTTATACAAACATACGACCATGCACATACACTATTTTTTGCATTTTTCAACTAAGAGGGCCAAAAGACTAAGAAATTTTTTTGGTTGTTGATGGCAGCAGATATTCTAGTTTGAAACCTTAACCCTAGGAAAGCATCAACATTGGCTCCAATTGGGGACATGCAAGCACAAGGCTACAGCGAGAACTAGACCACTCCAAGACAGACCAAGCAAAACACCAAAAATGCAGGACACCAACTATACAAGGTATACACAGACTATTTACACCTAATTTACAATGTGCACACATGATAACCATTTATGAAAAATAAGGTTTTAGGAACTAACCATGCACAGGCAATTCTAATAGCTCACCACCAAGAGCCTGGAGAAAGTAGGAATCTTCTCCATGAGTATTGCTGATTTGATACGGGCCCATCCATCAGGGCTCAAATTTACCATGCTTGCCCTTTTCCTAAGTTTTTGCATTCCAAACCAGACCAAATCACCTGTCTAAAAATTTCTTTCTGTAGCCCTTTTATCAAACAAATATTTCTTCTTTTGTGGCTCCCTTATGATTTCATCTAGGGTAATCAGCTAATTTATCCTTTCATTCATTGATTCCTCAATCTCTTCCTCACTTTCCTATATGAATCTATAAACTGGCAAGAGATTATTTATAGGTAACTTAGCTGTTGTGCCATACACTAGCTCAAATGGGGACCTTCCAATTGCTTTCTTCACTGTTACTCTGTCAGCCCATAATGCCATCTTCAACTTTGATTCCCAAGCCCTTTTGTTTTTATCTACTATTCTTTTGATGATTTTCATGAGGCTTTTGTTACTTGACTCTGCTTGACCATTTCCTTGTGGATGATATGGTGATGTATATGACAAATTAATCCCATATTTGTTGTAGAAATCAACAAATTCACTGAATCTGAAGCACATGGCATTATCTGTGACCACTTTGACTGGTACTCCAAATCTAATAATAATGTTTTCTAAAATGAAATCCATCACCACCTTGCTTGTAGCTTTCTTAGTTGGAATGGCTTCAATCCATTTAGTAAAGTAATCAGTAGCAACCAAAATTTAACTATGTCCTCCACCTGATTTTTCTGAAATTTCCCCTATAAAATCAATTCCCCATTGCTGAAATGGAGCCTCCACACTTACAAGTCTAAGGGGTAATGCACCTTCATACTTGATTTTTCCTGAAAACCTTTGGCAAGGATCACATCTTTTTACCAACTTTTACGCATCTGAGAAAAGCGTTGGCCACCAATAGCCTACTCTAAGAATTTTTTGAGCTATAGTTTTGGCAGTGTAATGTCCACCACACATCCCTTTGTGCATGTCATTTAGAATACTAGTAGACTAATGTTCATCCACACATTTGAGTAAGACACCATCAGGACTCTTCCAATACAATTCTCCTCGAAAAATAATGTATTTGATTGCATGTAGCTTCAAGGTCCTTTTCTGACTATCACTGAAATGGGAAGGATAATTCAAATTCTGCAAGTAATATACAATGTCCTTGTACCATTTAGATTTTGACACATTTACAATTTCATTTTGAACTACATTCACTTAGTTTACCTCTAGATTTGACTATGTTATCATCTTAGCCAAACCTTGTCCCCTTACCAACTTTGTGATCTATATTTCAATGTTGAATTCTTGCAATTTATTTATCCATCTGCATCTCCTTCTTGTCGCTTCCTGCTGAGTGAAAATATCCTTAACTACTGCATGGGGTACATATGCAATTATCTGAGAGCCTACTAAATATGGCTTGAGGCTTTTGACTACTTTAACCAATGCATATGCCTATTTTTCCATGATATCATATTTTAACTCAGCTACCTGTAATGACATGCTAAAGAAAGAAATAGGCTATTCAAAACCCTCTTCATTTTTTTGTAATAAGCATGTAGCAATAGTGTGAAAAGAAGCAAATGAGAAAAACTGAAATGACTTAGAAAAATTAGGAGATTTTAGTACAGGAGCCATCTTTATAGCTTCTTTAATATTTTGAAATGATTTAGATGCCTCATCTTCCCATTTGACAGTTGCACCCTTCTTTAACATTTTGGAGATATCTTTTGTAGTCTCTGCAAAGTTAGGAACAAATCTTCTAACAAAATTAATTTGTTAAAAGAGAGACTGAATGCCTTTCACAGTTTTAGGCAACTAAATTTTATCAATTGCAGCAACCCTTTCAGGATCAATCCTAACTCCATCTTTGGAAACAATGTGCCCCAAAAGCTTTCCTTCCACTACCCCAAAAGCACATTTCTTTGGGTTAAGTGAAATGCCATATTCTAATGCTCTAATAAAAATTTGCTCTAGGTGCATGCAATGTTGCTCCTCCTTTTTTGAATAAGCAGTTAAATCATCTTGATACATAGCTAGGATTGAGTCAATCAATCCTACAAAAGAAACATCCATAGCTCTCTAAAATGTGGTACCTACATTTGTTAGTCCAAATGGCATTCTTACATACACATATGTTCCCCATGGACTGGTGAAGGCAGTCTTATATTGTTCAGATTTATTTACCTTTACCTAATTGTATCCTGAGAATCCATCCATCATGGATAAAAGCTCACAACTAGTTACCTTCTGCAGCATAGCCTCCATGTTAGGCAGTGGGTAATTATCCTTTAGAGAGGATACATTCAGATTTCTAAAGTCAACACAAAGTCTTATGTCACCATTTTTCTTTCTAACTGGGACAAGGTTGGACACCCAAGTTGAATGTCTGATAGGCATAATTATTCCAGCCTCCCTAAGCTTCATGAGTTCTTCTTGCATCTTTGGAGCTAGAGTTGGATTGATAGGTCTTTTCTTTTTCCTAAATGGTTTAGCTTTAGGCTTCAAAGGAATTTCATGCTGGAATAGGTCTTCTCTATAAGCTTTCAGGTCCTCATATGACCATGCAAAAACATGCTTATATCTTTTTAGTAATGTAATCAGCATACTCCTGATGTGTGGCTTGAGTTGTTTGCCAATATATACATTTGTAGGGGCCTGATGTGTCCCCAAGTTTATCTCCTCTAAGTCATCCTTGTTTGTTGAAGATGTCTTTGTAACAAATTGGTCTCTATTATCAAATGCTCTTTCTAAAGCAACTAACCCTCTGGGGATTTTATTTGTCTTGAGTTTAATTACTTCTTTCCCCAAAAGAGTTTCTTTTCCATCCACAACTTCCAAAATTTTTTGAAAGTCAATCTCTTGGTTCTCATATTCATCTATGCAGTGTAGGAATCTCAACAAATCTTTATCATCATCAAATTCTTTCCAACTGCATATATTTTCTAGTACTGCAAGTCTAATTTTGATCTCAACATTTGTAACATGAAACTGAGTGATATCATCTAGCCTTATGGCCACATTACCTAAAAAATCTGCCATGACATTTTTTGATCTTTCTATCCAGTTTATTGAAAATGCATCAAATAATTCAATTGTATCCCAAACAACATGCTTATACTCTTTTAACCTCTTATTTTTTAAAGCATACTTGTCTCTAACCTGGGAAACAATTAACTCTAAGTCTCCAAATACTTTCATCATCTTAATTCCATGCTTAAGAGCAACATTCAATCCTAGTAATAGAGCTTCATATTCTGCAATATTATTTGTCTAGGCAAATTTTAATAGGAATGAAAACTTTAGAAGCTTACTGGCTAGAGAAAAAAACACAACTCCAGCACCAGAGCCTTCCTTTGAGCAAGCTCCATCAAAATACATGGTCCAAAGACCCTGTTGGTCAAGTTCTTGAATGCAAATATCTTTCTCCTTGTTTCCTTGATCACCTGAGACAACTTTGAAGTTCCCACAATCAATATCCACAAAATAAACATGTTCCTCTGAATCTTGATCCTCCACTATTTCTGAGGATCTTTCTTCTCTGACCAATTTGACATCTTTTCCATTCATTGGGATCATGCAATATGATAGATCTAACTGCATACTTCCTCCAATCAATACTGCCCATCTTCTTGACAATAGCATACCATATTATGGCTTTATATCAACCACTATTATGTTCATTTTGTAAGTCTTTTCTGGATATGCTGCTAACCTAATATTGACATCCTTCATGATCCCAATATCTGGTACCTCCTTAGCCTCCATTGCATAGCATTTTCCACATGCTTTATCTATCTTCAAGCCCGCTTGCTGCATGATAGCCAAAGACATGATATTTGTTGATGGTCTAGAATCAAGCATACAATTCCTAATTGTTTTTCCATTGATAACAAGGGAGACATAAAATGGCTCAACTTGTGAAGGGAATTTTGTCATGGTCACCCCCAGATAAACTTTAGGAACCTCATCCTCTTCAGTACACAAGGCATGTTTCTTACCTTGACCCTCAACATTTTGCTTAACTTGACAAGGTACTCCTAAAATTAGGGACAATGCTTTATTCCTAAACTCTTCAACTTTCATCAACTCCATAAATGGAACAGAGACCTTCACTTGGGATAAAACTTGAGTTATGTCAAAAGGAGCATTATTTTGTATAACAATTGTAGCCTGAGTCATGGTTTTACTCTTATCCTAAGCTGATCCAACTTTAATCTTAGTGGCCCTCTGACCATTATCTAGGATTTGAGAATTTTTATTTTGATCCTCACTTTGGGGAATTTTATTTTCTGGCCCTTGAAAATCATAACCTATTTTTTTCTTAAAGTTCTTCTTATTGCTGTTCCATTGCATCTTTTGTGGTTTAGCCTTCTTATGATTATGCGCTGGTTGATTTACAAAAGTGCTTTGTGGTTGACGTAGATCACCAACCTGAGCTTTACCTCTAAGGTTATAGTAGCTTTTGACTCAGGCCACTGTTGTAGCTAAGAGAGCTCTAATTTCTTCATCTAAAGGCCTTCTCAAGTTATTCAGAAAAATGTGTGAGTCCTGAGCATACGCATAATTATCTTCATCATCTTCATCATCTTCATCATAGGGAAACTACTAGCAAACCTAAGTCCCATAACTCAATTTTTCATCTACATCATAGGAAGAATACTCCCTATTTGTGGACAACATATTTACATTATCATCCTCCATACAATGTGGCTCATCACTTTCATCACAGGCAACAACATTATTATACAGAGATTGAGCAATCATACATTACGACTGTGAGTGAGGCATCTAACATATTATACACCATGGGGTGTCATCAACAATATTAATAACCTTCTTCAAAGGATCACGAGTCCCATTAACATTATGAGCTCTTTGATTTGTATTGTCATGTGGGAGGATGCGTTTACCATTATGCCAGTTATTATTTTATGGCATATCATGCAATGATGGTCTTTTTTCCTGCCTTTGGTAAACCTGCCTGTCAGGACCATTCCCTTTTCACTTTTTGCAAGTCTATAAATTAGGTCCTTAACAACAGTTGTCAATTTATCTAATTTATCCTCAGAAATAGATGTATTACCTTGAGTACTCTAAGGCTTATTTGGATTTTTTAGAATCTTCACATCATCCCTTCTGTTTGTCTTACCATATGCTTTCCTATTATTTTCAATATTTGTTGCAATCCTGAAAGCATCCCTGAGGCTAGTAGGACCCTTATCTCTTAACCCATATGATGTTTTAGCATCAAAAGCATTTATGTACAACACCATGCACATTGGTTCATTAGGTCTCATGTGAGGAGGCAATTTGTTCAACACTTTAGTGAATCTAGCATTAAAATTTGCAACCTTCTCATTTGACCCCTTAGTGATGCTGGTGAATTCATTTACAAAAAATCTCGAGTCAGTTTTGTCACTATATTGTTCCTTAAAATTCCTCCTGAAATCATCCCATGATTAGATACTTCGGTCAGGCAGACCCTTATACCATTCTCTAGCTTCATCAACTAAGGACTGCATAAACAACTTCATAAAAACATCCTCATGTTCAAAATCAAAGTTGTCCATAACATTCTAAAAGGATTTTAAATGATCTTCCCCTGACACAGTATTGTTTCCTAAAAACTTTGGCACCTGTGGCTTCACATGTTTGTCAATGGGATTAGGGTAGCCAGGAATACCATCAAAAACAAGCAACCTGAATCTGTCCAGCTGCATAGGTTGTCTACCAAACTGAATAACATCAGCATTCCTATTTGCATTCTGATTTCTCACATTATTTAATGGTACCCTAACATTGTTTACATTCTGTCTCTGATCATTCTGTTGATACTGGATTTCATTTCTATGCTGGTTTCTCAAGACATTTGCATTATTAAGGGTGGGGACTGCATCATGTTGAGCTATTCTCAGAGCTTGCACTTTTTGTCTCATATCATCTCTAATCTTTACAGCTTGTAAATATTCTAATTAAACTCTTAAGATTTTGATTTCTTCAGCTAATTGTTCATCTTTGGGCATAGAAGAGGATGGTCCCTTTCCATATTGGTCATCATCATCATCCCTTGGGGACTCAATCTCTTCAAATCTGTCAGAGGGATCTAAGAAAGAGAATTTCTGAAACACCTCTGATCTCACTCTCAGATTAACACCTTGTTGTCTTTCATATACATTCTAGATTTCAGCCTCAGTGTTTGAAAAATAAGGTATTGTCCACTCTGAAGATCCTGGATTGTCTTGAATATTATCATTACTCCTGGGAGAATCCTCTTGACTGGCTTGAATAGCCCCTTTTTTCCTGTACATCATTTTTTTGGGTAATTCTTCAGACAGAGGATTACACAAAGATCTTCTCCCTTGCATACAAATTTTTACTTTACCAGTTGGGAGATTGTTCGGAGTTGCCACTTACAACTAGGAATTATTTTCTTTTAAACCAGGGTTCCTACACAAAGTTTCCCCAGCAGAGTCACCAAATCTGTTAGTTTTTTTCCCAACTGGATGCCTTTTCCTAGTTATCCCTACAAGGTAACCATCATTGATCAATAGGATTTCTAGGCCAGGGGCCAACAGTATAGGAGATAGACTCTACAAATATCTCCTCTTCTTCTTTAGGCTCTGCAGAACCAAGGGGGTATTCCCTATTCAATATCTATAAAATGTGCTTATTAACTAAGTGGGATGTTGACACAAAGCAGACAAATCCTCTCTTATGCAGACCAAAATTGTGAAATAAGTGCAAAGGGGCTAGCTTTGGGCCTATGCTTAGTTGTGAATTAGAGGATTTTGGTCCTAAAAGTACCTCTAAATGTCCAAAAGGTTTGTATTTGAAGTTTGAGTTTGTTTTTGGTATTTGGATGCAAAACTAGGACTTTGGTTGTAACCTCAATACAAGACTAGATCGGTGCCTATCTCAGGGCTCAGAGTCAATAGACATACACATGTGAATGTACACATAAACTTGGATCAACAACTAGGTTTCAAGGGGGTTTCGTAGTGTCTGTCTTACAGATACCTCCCAAAATAGAGTATTCAATTATCTCTGCTTACAAACATCCTTACTGCAATATATTCTTCCTAACACTTAACCCTAAAACATTTAATCTACTCCTTGAGTAGAAGTAAAAGACCAAGCATTCAATATAGCAAACCCATATTCTAGAATCTTAGACACCCCTTAGCTGTTAGATTCAGAAGAAGAACGCATTCAATTTGGAGACAAATAACAAAACACATGCAATGAAGCATTATTCATTTAAATCAACATGAAACTAGTAAATTTATGTGTAAAACATATAAGATGAGATTCATAAACTCACAAAACACCTAAAACAGAGCCTCCAATGAAGTTATATCTTATCACAGCACCAAAATTTGTCCAATTTTCAACAACAACAAATGAGCAACACAGTCTGCCTTTTTATAGCAAGACTGTGCCCTCAACAAATTAATCACATGGCATTTCAAAATTCTTGCCACAAAATAATGCACCAAAAATTGTGCCCAAATCAATCAATGCAGTGTGCAGAGGAAGAGGGAGAAGTAGGTGGAATTGGGATGTGTGCAACTGCCTGAGGATTTTCTTCATCAAATTTGGTGGTTGGCCAGTCAATCATTGGCCCATACCTCTACATTTCACCATTATTGGCCCAGCTACCTGTAGTTCCTCTTGAAATATAATAGTGAATGCATAGGGAGTTTTCCCACCTAAAATGTGGCCACAGACATAAAGAGATCCACTATTGTCATGAGTTTGAAAGATAGCTATCGATCTCCCCTCCATCGCTCAAAATTGCAGCCTCAAAACACCTTAAAAGGTCACTAGCCAATAAAAATATGCCACATAGACATCCTGTGCCTCTATCACTAACTTTTTTGTCACTTTTTTTTCCATCTTTGCCATGTATATGCAAATTCAAATGCATATACAACTGCCCACCTTTGCCTTTAGAAACCCTTGTATATGCCAATGCATATACATACAACTGTTTAACATACAAGGCGGACCTCAAAGTGTTATAGAATAAATTGAAATTTCATTTCGGTCCTACCATGTACATTTCTCTTTGCATATCTCCTTTGTATATTGCAGATACAAACATAATATACATACAAGTCGCGGATGCCAAACCATTTTGAAACACACTACAATCGTCATCGAGTCCATCTTGCATCTTCATTCGTTGTATATAGCGAATGTATATTACAAATACATTCCACTTTGTATGTGAGGTGGGCCCCACCAAATGTATCTCTTGCTTTGTATATTGTCAAATGTATATTTGAACATACAACTCAATATACATTCAACCCTGTGACTACCCTTGCATGTTTTGAACATACATTCCTCTTTGCATATGTATCGACCGTCAGGGATACTTTAGACTTGGCTGCTGATGTGCATTGTCATGGCGATGAACCCTTCTACTGTAGCTAATGCATGTCCCCCCCTTGTATATTTTTCTTGTACCTTTGCAATGTATATTTCTGTTGTATGTCTAAACATACAAACGTGATATACAAGTGAACCCGACATACAAACACAAAATATTCCCATAATCCTGTGAAAGATTCCCCAATTATATATGCAAGCCCGACATGCATTTAAAAGATGCATTCAACTGATTTATTTTATTTTTTGAAGGCCGATTGAGATTTTTGACCTGCCAATGCATATTTGTACTTGTACAAACATATGACCATGCACATACACTATTTTTTGCATTTTTCAACTGAGAGGGCCAAAAGACTAAGAAAATTTTCTGGTTGTTGATGGCAGCAGATATTCTAGTTTGAAACCTTAACCCTAGGCAAGCATCAACACCTTCTAACCTTTTTCCCAAACCCCCACTGAAAGAATGGAAGAGCCAGCTTCCTTAAAATCTGGAGGTCACTTTGAGAAACATTTCCACATTTTAGAGTTTCCCATTTTGCTATTGGATTAAACCCATAGATTTATGCATCAATAGTTTTTGGCACACCCGGTGGGACTAGAATCAAAGACTTGGGTCTTTGTTTTCACTAAATCTTTGCCCTGTATTTTGCGGTTTTGATGGAAAATCATAGAAATATCTGCTCATAGGAGCATGAATCATCCATTTGGTGACTCTATTGCAGGTTCTTTCTTGAATCTTTGCCCCTATAGACCATGGCAGTCTTTGGTATCTATGTGCATCTGAATATTCAAAGAGATCTGCCCTTTGTGACTTGGGATTCAAGTCCTCTTGTTCTACACCAACAAGGTCAAGTCCCTGACACAGCATGAAAGGCACTGCCTCACTTTCTTGGAGATGGCTTCGTTTGCCCTATAGGTCACATCTAAGATGTAGCAAGTTTATGCTCCATTCACAATGTCACAACTAAGGATCATGCCCTCTTGTTGTTGGCATCTTCTCTCAAAGGAAAAGCAAAAGAATGGTACAAAGCTTGCAACTCGGTTTGATCACTGGATGGGATCAGCTTGCGGGCTCATCTAAAATTAGTTCAAAGAGAGGATAGATGATAGCACCCTTACCCAGAATCTCATCACCATCAAAAAGCATCCAATGGAATGCATACATGATTTCAATTCAAGATTTGACAAGGTATGGAAGAAATTCTCTATTGATATTAGACCATCTCCAGTCTTTGCATTCTTGTATTATTTAAAGGCTTTAGACCCTGAGATCTATGTGATGATCCAAGCCTTAGGAGGTGAAACTCTTTCTCAGTCATATGATCTAGCTATTAGGGCTGAAAATAACCTCATAGAGGCTAGTAAACTATCTCCTCTGCCCTTCAAATTGTTGATGCCTCATGCAAATAACCTATCTCAAGTTCTTTCTCACAGTCAAATGTATACCTATTCTAATCCACCCATCATCCCTGCTGATTTATCAAATCATGAAGAGGAGATGAGTGCTGTGAAAAAACTAATAAAAACCCTCTCCCATGAACTGAATGACCTAAAAGACCAAGCCATGTATAATACTGATCCAATTTTTATGCCCCTAAGTTTGTGTGAGAAGCAAACCGGATATAGCCAGAAAAGACCCAATAATCTTTAGAATTATATATCACAAGGATCTGAAGTTACAAACCAATCCATAGAAGTTATAGATTAGGTTCTCTGTCACTTTGATATAAAGGAGGAATCAAGCTTCAAAGATCAAGATACAAGAATTGAGGTGGCTCCTTCCTATTTAGCTTGTCCTTATAATCATTAGTATCATGTACCTATGGCAACATTTGATTCAGATATGCATTCAAGTGATGAGGAAGATTCAGAAGATGCCTATGAGGTGACAATTCTAGAAGATGAAAAGTGCTAGGTCCCATCTAACACTACATCTATATCTCATTTTGAAGAGAAAGTTGCAAATGACATAATATTAGAGTCTATAAAGGGCGAGTGTCTTTATTTCAACCATGAGGTTTCACACCTTGAAGGAGATAGCATAAATATGCATTTAGAGCAAGATGAGGATTTATTCTTAATTTTGCGACAAGGTTATCAGACTCTTGATGCAGAAGATCCTACTATTGAACATATGCATGGTTCATTTATAAAGCTTCTTGTAGCAGATTATGAGGAAAATCTTAAAGAAAAGGTAGATGCAAGGGATGGTCTGTTCTCCATTCTTGCAAATGGTTATTGTCTTCTTCTTGATGAAGTTTTGCCTCTACAAGATGATGAGATCCAGAGAAAGATTTGCCAAAGTGTAAAGTCATATGCAATGTCACAAACAGAGTTAGATTCTACACCGTTCTTCTTGCATGAAGGAACCCCAATCAATTTTAAAGTTATGATAGGTAGCTCTATTAAATGTGCACCTATTTTTGACACTATTATGGGGCATAAACCTCTTAAAGAGTCAGCAATAGAGGTCACTAAAGAAGTATTGTGCATAGAAATTTTCAAATGCAATTAGAGGAATGAACTCTAATGCATGATTCTCTCTCCCTGCCCTCTATGGAAGCATGCATCATATATTGATTAGCATGAGTGATGTTTTGAAGAAAAGAAAGACTCTCTGGAGTGCAGAGAAGTAAAAAGGTACAAAATACTATTATATGTATTCATATAGTTTGTTTGGTTCATTTTTAGTTTGATAAGGATTTATTGGAGAAGCATTATCAGATGTGGTAGTTACTTTTCCAGTCCTATGAATGGGCATGTTCCTGTGTGTTTCAGTTATCAGTAATTTAGTTTTAGTTGCCAGAATAAGCTACAACAAGTAGCAGTCATTTTCATCTTTTCAGTTATTTTGTTTCAATAAGTCTCGGCTGTAGTAAAAGATTTATGGTCAGTTGGTCTCATTTGCAAATATTAGTTTTAGTTATTCAACTATGTCTCAGTTTCAATTGGTTTCAATTAAAGAAGACATTTTCAGTGGTCAGTTGTGTTTCAGTCTGGTTACTTAGATTTTGGGTGTCACTCTATTTTTAGTTAATGGATGTTTCAATTTCAACTTTTTCTAACCCTATGCCCAATGGACAAAGTGCTAATTTGCAGAACTAGAAATTTTGGAGTTCTTAGTGAGCAAGATCACTTTCCTAGCCAGTCGCGAAGCAATGTTGAGCAAATTTTCATAGCATGAAATTTTTTTCAGATTTCACTAAAAGCTAAAGACCAGTGAAATTCAAGACTATATATTGTTTCAATAAAAGATGGAAGGATTGATTAGTGAATGTTTAAAACATAAAGGCTAGTAGTAAATGACTCAGGCACATATCAACAAATGCAGTAACACAGTAAAGGGATATGAGCGCTTACCAAAACATGTCACCATTGAAATAAAGGGTGCCACTTCTAATTAAAGGCTTGATCTCACTAGGAAGAAGTAACATCTAGCAAATTAAGGCATTCATCAAGGATGTATTAGCATTGCCAGTCATGATGCCCAGTCATATAGATAGTCATTGCCTATATATCATTTCCTTTGCAGGGATAAAGGTGCATAACATAAATGAAGGCTCTCAGACACAAGGATGGCATGACCTCTTAAGGAAATGATGCAGATTTCTATAAGGAAGGATAAAGAAAGGCACATCAGAGAAGAAAGGGCAACCATTAAGATATAGGGTTTTGATGCAACATAGGCACCATCGGATCTAAATAGATCTAACAATGCCGAAACAAAATAATGAAGGCATTTAGGAGCCAACACTTGTCAATCGTGGAGTAAAGGAAGTAGTTCGAGAAATAAGCTACATAGACTACAAAATGGTACAAGCGAAGAAAGAGAGAGGAGTTAAAAAATTATACGGATGCAAGCATGTGGAAGCTTCTAAAGTAGAGAAGCAAAGAAAGAAACCTGCAGAGAAGGCCACGTGGTGGCAGTAGAGGAGAGAAATAAAGTATTTTGTTTCTTATTAATAATTGCAACATAAGAGTCATGGGAATGAAAAAGCTAAGTCTATTTAAATAAGAAGTCTCTTATTTGTGGTGGGCCCTTCTGCTAAAGCTTGGTTTCATTTTTAATTAAATAAGAGTCTCTCATAAAATAAGCCACAAGAGTTTTAAAAGAAGATTTAAATATGTTTAAATCTCAAGGTGGGTCCCTCTTACAAAGTACCTTATCAAATAAGGATTCATTTTGGATCTCTTATCTCCTCAAGTGAAACAATATAGATGTAGCCCTAAATTTATATAGACACTTTATTTTACAGCAAGTAAAGAAGAGAAGTAGTGGGAATAGTTTTTCACACAGCCAAAGGGATATATATTTTCAATCACAGTTCAGTTGAGATTTTCAGTTGCAAAATCAGTTACATAGCCACTTCATTGCCATGTGTTGTGTCGAATTTCTTGAGGTTTTAGTTGGGATTTCCTAAGCGGTGAAGATATTTTCTTTCATTTTGGGGCTTTAAATAGTCAGATCAAAGAGGTAGAGAGAGAGAGATTTCTTCATACATATACATAGTTCTAAATAGTTCCAGAGTGATATAGATCAGATTTTAGAGCAGCAGATAGAGATTTTTCTTTTCACTTTAGTAGGGTTTTTCAAAAGGAGAATGTAATGTGTTATTTTGTGCAATTTCAGCCTCTATAACCTGTTACTATTCAAATAATGTGGATATTGTTCTGTGCATATCAGGGTATTTCTCTATCTTATTTCTTTAAGTTTTCTATTTCTTTGCCTTTATCAGATCTGTTTATAAAATAGGTTTAATCATGCACATCTGCTCTTTATCTACCAGTTAATCTTTCAAAGTTTGACATTGTGCAACTAGTTGTTTCAAATTTGGCGCATCACCTTAGATATAGGCATTTATTTCTGTAAAATCTTGTTTTCCTTCTAACCTTTTTCCCAAAACCCAACTGAAAGAATGGAAGAGCCAACTTCATTAAAATCTGGAGGTCACTCTGAGAAGCATTCCCACATTTCAAAGTTTCCCACGTTGCTGCTAGATTAAACCCACAGATTTATGCATCAACAATAGAAATCCTAATGATAGACACACGAATACCAATTGGGATTTCATAGATTTATGACAGATTATAAGGGGATTCCACCACAAAAGATAGAAACTATGTTCCTAAACTTCTATGATGAATTTCACAACAATATATGTTTTAAAACACAACATCGATGAAAGAAGGATAACACATGGAACTCGATATATGAAGAGATAGTTTATCAACACATTCAAATCAGGATACTGAGAATTGAATGTGTTTCTTTACATCAACTGCATGGTTTATATATGCTTCAAAATATGACTAATGATTTCCACATAGACAAAAGAGATCACCAACTCGACATATGAAGAATTAGTAATAATAATTCAGAAGAACATTGGAACACATGAACCAAATGCACTCTTTATTTTTATTTTTTTGAAATTATACAACTTCAAACACTCCTTTGTACAAAGTATGAGCTCAAAAGTTTCTAAAAAGTTCCCCTCTATAAGAGTCTCTTGAAAAAGTCCCCCTGAAAAAATCCTGCCTTTACATTTGAAATAGCCTTATATTTATAGGCTTCCATTTGGTAACCACCTAGTAACCACTTTGTAACTACCTCAACTACCTTATAACTAGCCTTTTTGAAATAAAATAATTTAAAAATAAGCTTTATTCTAGTTAGATTTTACCTAACTTTTCTGGAAACAAAGCTCATTTTCTAACCCTCAATTACAACATGTGACATAAGTCACTTTTACAAAAAGGTAATTTGAAACTTATAAATTTTGAGTTGTGAACTTTGCTAAGTTCTTTCCATCTCCATCTGCTCCATTTTGACAATCAAACCTCACTAGATCTTGACAAACCTTCTGAATACCTGAATCTTAGACTCCCATCTCAATTGCAATCATAAAATGCCATTGTCATCCACTACTCATCTCGACCTCACATTATTATACACAATAGGCCAGTTGAAGGAGATAATACACATTCTACTTACCTCACCTATCACATATTTGGTTAATCACCAAACCATGTATTCTAATCCTTAAGCCCACTGCATTTGCACATTTGATAACTGGTTGATAGAAATGCTCCATCTTTACACCTTATTAGACAAAATGTTTCCTTTAACTACTTGTTTCTTTTCTTTAATTCATTGATATTGATCTGTCATAGAGAGTCTCTATACTTCATGAAGAAGGAAGGTTTTCTCAAGCAATTTTCTAGCATGGGGTTGATCTTTGTATTCCCAAGCAACAAAGAGGATGATCCTTTAGGTACTATAACAACCTCCTTAAAATGGAGTTAACTTGTAGGTTCATGTGTTGGTGTCTCTTGACTACATATATGCTTCTGGAATAGATCAATTCCTGGGAAGACCATCAAATTTAGATGTCTCATTCCATTCTTATGTCAAATCTCCAATGGGTTAAAACCAAAGTCTACAGTCCATGTCTACAAAAGATCAAGTACTACTGGAAAGATTAACTTTTCCAAAAGACAATAAAATCTTTTCAATTGTATTCACTAAATGTCAACATATTCCCTTGCATCAATGATGATACCAAGTTCCAAAAGAGTTATTTCAGCTAAACATGCTCCATGAAT
Source organism: Cunninghamia lanceolata (assembly GCA_027924645.1). Lineage (NCBI taxonomy): Eukaryota > Viridiplantae > Streptophyta > Pinopsida > Cupressales > Cupressaceae > Cunninghamia > Cunninghamia lanceolata. Next base: position 11,401,351 of record BSBN01000202.1, read on the forward strand.
CTTTTTACTTGGCTTTCTATTAAATGGTTCGTGTGCTTCCTTCATGCTTCCACATTTCGAATATAGGTGAACCGGGGCACTTACAACTATTACATTTGATAAAACCCCTTCGAGTAGCTTGACTCGACACCTGCCACTTGCATTTGCTTCAAAGTTTCAAAAGCCTTCATAACATATCTATTTTGTGTATATCAGGTGGTGTTGTATTACAAGAGACCACATTTTCTTGAGGCATTTTGTCAAATGGTCATTGTAGCTTATCCATACGACCATATCCACATTTTGCACTCTATGATTTTCATAGCTTTTTTAACTATAACTAATGAAATCATTAGTTATTTATACTTTGATGGATCTCTATAGTCCATAGAGATGCTAGCAAAGATTGTGGAATTTATCTTTACACCTAAAAATTGCATTTACTAGAAAGTTTCTAGTGTCACTTCAACAAATCCACTTTGTGCATACTCTGCAGTCATTGTATTCCATGAGATGACATCTCTTTGAGGCAGTTCTGGCAAACAAATTTTTTACATTGTGTTGGCATCCATAATTTGCATACATATCTCCCCGAACACTTGTAACTATAAACTTTGGAAGAAATCCTTTTTCAATTATACTTTGATGAATATTTGTACTCTCTTCCAAAGACCCGATATACACAGGTCAAGAAGATGCTGGTAAACATTGTGATCATTAGATTTACATTGGTGAATTGCAACTTCTTGAAAGTTTGGAAAACCTCTTCAACAAATCTATTTTGTGCATGTTTTGCAGTTCCCCAGTAGTTACAATAACTACTTTTCATCAAATTTTTGAGTGCTTTGCAATTTAGTTACAACTTATGACTTGTGCTTTTGGCAAACCTTCACGAAATAACTATCAATTCAAAAGTTACAAATTTTACAAACCTCTTACTTCATGAGTAGTTAATAAAAGTTACAAGTTGTATTTTCCATTGAGTTAGCCAATTTCTTGAGTTGGAAACTTGTGAAAATTACTAAGTTGCATCAAGTTAGCCAAAACTAAAAGTAGACCCCTACTTTGCCAAAAGTAAAAGTGCAACCCAAATTAGTCAAAATCAAAAGTAGGTGTTCACTTAGCAAAAAGTGAAAGTGGGTGTTCACTTAGCTGAATTCAAAAGCAGACTCTAACTTAAGCTTGACTTGAATTAATTTCTCCTTTTCCATGGCTTGCCTCAGTCTATTTAGAAATTCATGTCCATACATGGGAAAAATGTATTTTACTTTATGTAATCAAATGAAGCATTGTATTATTTTTAATAAACTCAACCCCACAAATGTTAACTTGATCAACTGTGCAAGTGTGAAAAAGGGTGAGAAGTGCATAACTTTTGAATGGAGCACCGGATCTTCATGAAATTTTGGCCAATTATCCATAAAGGTGATATGAGGCTGCAGACAAAAGGATTCCTCTTGAGTTTCGATAGAATTGCCTCTTTAATTGTTTCTGTAAACTTCACGCAGGAAAAATGAACTTTTAAAATTTCACATACTGTGAGGTGTATGGATCCAAAATCTTGGTACATTGTCCATATTAACATTATAAATCTCCATGCCAAACAATTCTTCTCTAGGACTTATAGAAACCATGATTTAATTGTTTCCGTAAATTGCCCATTGAAATTGAGAAGCTTAAAATCTTGCAAACCAGAAGGCATATGAGCCTAAAAAGTTTCCACATTAGGTGAAATAGCCATATAAACCTCCCTATAAAATAATTTCTTTCCATCCTTTGTGGATTTTGAATTTTAATTGTTTTTGCAATTTTTTGCTTTGTAGAATTGCTCTTGGGACTTCAACTAAACAGATAGACAATTCATCCTTAAGAATGGAAGTCAACTTGACACTTTAGGAGAATATGTAACTAGGGATGACTCAACATTGTAATTTTTGATGCAAAAGATTAAAATTTGGCAAGTCAAAAATAAGGCCAACATGATTATACTACATTGGAGTGGATTATGTTGCTTCAACTATTATATGTGGAGAAAGTACACCTGATGATTGACTTGAATGTGTAGTTAAGGATCTATGTAGGATCATGGGGGTCCAACAAGTGGCAATGTGGCTGATGAATTTTTTTTAATCCAAATTTGATGAAATGAAAAGGGTTTATTGAAAAAATTGTCATCTTTCCAACAATATAAGATATGCCTTATTTTGAATTTAATAGATAATTATTATTGATTTTCTACGTACATTATGACTAAGATATTTGATTTATTATTGGTGAGGACTATTCCCTCATTTTTTGGGAAGCATGCCTTTGCATGAGATCGACTGATGACCTTTCTTAGTGGTTGAGTGCTCATACCTCTTGGTTGATCCATCCCAGAGGTGAGTGTTACCCTGCTGTGTTTGGGATGTCTTGTGTAGTCATGCAATGGATTACGGTGACTATTACCCTCATCCTACTCCATGTGTTTGTGAGGGAGCGAGGTTGTGGATGTGTATCCAATCCTCATCATGGAGTGAGGTCTACCTCTCGCTTGGTCATCATGGTGAGTTGTCACACAATGGGTGAAGTCTTCCGATTGTTCCACCTTGCATAGTGCAATGGTGATGTCATCTTTGGTGTTGTTGTCCTTATTGTGACACCTTGTGTGCATGTGAGTGTAATACAACATGTGAGTGTTGCACTTGCAAACATGAAAAAATTCTTGGTTCGGTGTTTGTTCAGCTAAACCTGGGGCCTTACATACATCAAATGTATTTTTCTAATATTTGAAAGGAAGCTAGGTGTGTGGAAATTGCTTCCTACACTAATCTAATGAGGGGAGGAGAGTGCAAATTCAATTTACCTTTACAATTATAGATTATGTTAATCTACTAATAGATATATTACAGAAAACACATACACAAGAATGTAAGACAGAAGAAGAGAGACACAAGATATACGTGGGGAAAACCCTTATCGGGTGAAAACCCCACACTCTAAAACTTTCACAATGTATTATCAAGACTAAAATGGTTTACAATACACTTATAATTCAATCTCTCAGCAGTCTTCGACACTCATATATGGAGACAATCCAGCAGCATAACAGTACCTGTCAAACCTGTAATACATCTCCTCTCAAAAGCACCTGTTTATATAGTAAATACAAGGAAAAAATGGTTCCACATTGGGATGGGCATCCAACATGGCCTAATGGCCCAAAACCCATGCCTATGGACACTTGTCCAACAGTGTAGGATGGTCTTGACACTTGTCAAGTCACCCCATCCCAAGGAGGTCGCCTATTTCCAAAATGGACTATGACAAATGCTCTTACAACTCTTACGACCATCATAGAATCTGTCATAGATGTCATAACTTATAGCTATAAGAGAATCTGTCATACATAGGCTATAAATAACAAATTCTCTTACAACATGTCATAGTCCACCTTGGGGCACCCAAAGATGCCTTTTTCAAAGATGCTCTGTGACACATATCTTCACCTATCATAGAATCTCCTATTTTTGACTCTTACATGTCATAACTTCATCATAGGAATCCGTCATGACCATTTCGATCAATATTCCCTTACACAACATAAGATGCTGACACATGGCAAAATATTCCTACTACTAATTGGGATGCCTATCTCCTCATGTGAGGACAAAATTACATGTGGTCATATGTCATGTAGGATGACACATCACCATGCCAACTCCCACAATATGACAACATAGGATTTGCATCCAATTAATACAATAGGCAATTAAATAAACAAACACATTGTAAAAATACAAGGAATTACCAAGGTTGAGACACATTAATTCCCAACATTCTCCCACTTCTCAAACACCTTGTAAGACCCAATAGAATTAACATGATTTAACTGCTATAGGCCGATAGGCCCATAGACTTTGAACACCATCTGAACTTCTTTGTGCCCACTAGCTTCGTTAATGCATCTGCAACATTATTCAAAGTATCTACCTTCTCCAAATTCACCTTCCCATCCTCTACCATGTCTCGCATGAAGTAAAAATACACATCAATATGCTTTGTTCTAGCATGGAAAGTTAGATTCTTCGCAAGGCAAATCGTACTCTGACTGTCATAACAAATCACAATTTGTCTTGCATCAACACCAATATCTGAACACAATCTCTTAAGCCAAATGGCTTCCTTGCAAGCATGAGTTGCTGCCATGAACTCAACTTCTATCATGGACAAAGCAACCATAGGTTGTCACTTACTCATCCAACAAATTCTACCACCAAACATAGTGAACACATAGGCACTGGTGGATCTACTGCTATCAATGTCACCTACCCAATCATAATCCACAAATACAAACTAAATGCGGAGGTCTTAAAATATTACCATGATAGTAAATAGAATACTTGGAAGTACCTTTCAAATATCTGAACATTTTCTTAATTGCATCCCAATGTACCCATCCAGGATTAACCATAAATCGACTAAGGACTCCCACTGCTTGGGCAATGTCTGGTCTTGTGCAGACCATAGCATACATCAAACTACCAACAACACTAGCATAAGGTACTCTTCTCATGTCCTCCACCTCACTAGGAGATTTTAGACAATCATTAATAGACAATTTTGTCCCCAATGAAACAGGAACACACAATGGTCTACAATCTGCCATGTTGAACCTATCCAACACGGTCTTCACATACTTACTCTAGATTAACCAAAGTTTTTTGTTAGCTCTGTCTCTTCTAATTTCCATTCCCAGAATGTACCTGGCTACCCCTAAATCTTTCATTTCAAACTATGCTGACAACTGAGACTTAAAATTAGAAATCATATTTTTACCCTTCCCAATCAGCAACATATTATCAACATATAATGCAAGAATGAGAATACGATCATTGTCAAACTTGTAATACACACAATGATCTGATTTTGATCTCAGATATCTAATTGACAACACAAAGGAATCAAACTTCAAGTACCACATCCTAGGAGACTACTTCAAACCATGCAAAGACTTCTTTAACTTGCAAATCAATTTTTCTTTACCTTTCTCTATGTAATGCTCTAGCTGTGACATGTAAATCTCTTCCTCCAAATCACCATGAAGGAAAGTTATCTTCACATCCATCTGTTCTACCTCTAAGTCATAAGTAGCTACAAGAGATAAAATGAATCGAATGGATGTTAGCTTTGCAATCAGAGAGAAAATTTCACCATAATCAATTCCTTCCACTTGTGAGTACCTCTTCGCAACCAATCTAGCCTTGTACTTTTCAACACTATAATCTACACCAAATTTATTCTTAAACACCCATTTGCATCCAACGGGTTTTCATCCATCAGGAAAAGGCACCAAGTCCCATGTTTTATTCTTTTCCAAAGAAGCCATTAGATCTTCCATGGCCTCCTTCTAGGAACCTGTATCTTTCATGCCCATAGCCTCTTTCATAGTTCTAGGCTCATCAGTGTTAGTAACTAAAGCAAAAGCACAACTAGAATCAAGCAATGAATAACCAAACCTATCAGGTTGCTTTCTTGTTCATGTAGACCTCCTCAATGGTTGAGGTTGAGGTTCTACTTCTTCTTCTGAGATTTTAGAGCTGCTAGAGCTCTCCTCATCACCAAGTCTCACAGTGTCTGTTTGTTCAGTTTTCTCAGGGGTAGAAAGAAATTGAACGACATCCTCTTTCTTTTTTGTCTGTTCTGGCTGTAGAACAATGGAAGAAGGTGTTAGCTATCTAAAGATAACACTTCTTCTATACAACACTTTTTCAGCCAAAAGATCCCAAAGCTTGTATCCTTTCACACCAACACCATAGCCAATGAAAATGCATTTAACAACCTTATTCTCCAATTTAGACCATTTCTCCCTAGGCACATCTGCATATGTCTCACAACCAAAAAGAAGAAGATGTCTAACTAAAGGCTTCTTTCCAGACCACACCTTCATGGGTGTCTTACCAACAAGAGCAAGTAGTGGCAACAACTTTAGCCCAAGACTTTTGTTTGAGGCTTGCTCCACTAAACATACTCCTAGCCTTCTCCATCAATGTCCTGTTCATCCTCTCTGCAACTCCATTTTTCTATGGGATGTATGGATTTGTCTTATGTCTTTTAATCCCTTGCTCTTTACAGAACTTATTGAACTTTGCTAAACAAAACTCACCATTGTTGTCAGTTCTCAAACACTTAATCTTTTTACTAGTCTAATTTTCAATAAAGGCCTTAAACTCCTTAAACTGACTAAAGACTTCAATCTTTCTTTTGATAAAATAAACCCATGTCCTTCTACTATAATCATCTATGAAAGATACAAAATATATAGATTTGGAAATTGAAGGAACATTAACAGGACCAAACACATCAGAATGAATAAAATCCAATACACCAGAAGATTTGTGAGAACTAGAGTAAAACTGAACATAGTTTTTCTTTCCATAAATGCAATGTTCGCAAAAGTCAAACTCGAGATTACAATCATTTAACCCCTCAATGAGGTTTTTATTTTTTAAGGTACGCAGACCCTTCTCACTAATGTGGCCATATCTCAAATGCCATAACATAGTCTTTTTAGCAAGAAGTTTAACTTCCAAAGCATGTGCACTACCATCAAAACTAGTTACAATAGATTTTTTCACTGCTCTTTCAGATGGTGGGGATGAAGTGACTGTAGCTCTTTACTTCGAGTCAGAAGATCTATTGCACTATGAAGTGCATGCTTCCAGCTAAAATAAAGTACCTCTCCAAGTACCCTTCGCAAGCACCATAGATCATCTAGTCATCTTGCACCCATCCTTTGAAAAGACAACCTGCATAGCTACATCATTCAACATACTTATAGAAAGAAGGTTCCGTGCAAGATGTGGAATGTGCATAACTCTAGTGATCCCCTTCACTCATCCATCAAGGAATTGGATTAAGATTCTTCCACGACCAACAATCTTCAGATGAGAATCATCACCCAAGTACACTCTTCCACCATCAAACTCTTCATACTTTATGAACTAGTCACGTTGCAAGGTCATGTGGAATGATGCACCAGAATCAATCAACCACACATCATCAGATGCATGGGTGGCCAAGGCTGTGATGAAGGCATCAACATCATCTTGTGATGTCTCAGAATCTAAATCAGGAGCATTCTTCTTCTTCTTTTTCTTCTCCTCTTTGCATTCCTTTTAGAAATGCCCAGTTTTTCCATAGTTCCAATAGAGAGCTTTGGACTTTCCAGGAGATTTGGATCTCCCATGAGATTTGTATCTGCTCTTTTCACCTTTCTTGTCCTTCTTCCCTTTCTCTTTGGGTCTTCCATGAACTGCAAGAGCCTCTTTGGCTACCTCAGAAGACTTTCTCTGCATCTCTTGAGATAACAGTGAAGACACCACATCTTCCATCTTAAAGGTGGTAGTGGTACTTCCAATAGCCATGACAAGATGATCCCATGAATCTGGTAAAGAACAAAGTAGGGTCATACACTGAGCCTCCTCCATTTCACACCCATAGATATCAACTGTGCAACAATCATGTTGAAAGCATTCATATGATCTGCAACAGATCCTCCGTCTTCCATCTTCAGAGAAAACAACTTCATTTTTACAAGAAGCTTGTTCACCAAGGACTTGGCCTGATAAACATCACCCAACTTCTTCCAAAGGTCTTTTGTGCTCTTCTCGTCATGGACATTCAAGAGGATAGAGTCAGCTAGATAGAGTCTTATGAGACCCTTAGCCTTCCGATCTTTGAGGTCCCAATCAGCTTGTGACATTGATGTAGGTTTTACACTAGATACAATTTCCCATAGGTCACGATCAACAAGTAGATCTTCCATCTTGAGTTTCCACAACTTGAAATTAGTGCCATTAAAATTCTCCACCTCTAATCTTCTATATGTGGTTACCATCTCCTTCTTGCAACAAGATACATAATACTCTACATAGACTCCCACTCAACCTAAGATTAGATCAAAAAACCCCTACTCAACAGCTAGAACCAAAACTAGCCAAGCTCTGATACCAACTGAAAGGAAGCTAGGTGTGTAGAAATCACTTCCTACACTAATCTAATGAGGGGAGGAGAGTGCAAATTTAATTTACCTTTACAATTACAAATTATGTTAACCCACTAAAAAAGATATTGAAGCAAACACATACACAAGAATGTAAGACAGAAAAAGAGAGACACAAGTATACGTGGGGAAAACCCTTATCGGGTGAAAAACTCCACACTCTAAACCTACACAATGTATTATCAAAACTGAGATGGTTTATAATACACTTGCAATGCAAGCTCTCAGAAGTCTTCGACACTCATATCTAGAGACAATCTAATAGCATAACAGTACCTGTCAAACCTGTAGTACATCTCTCAAAAGCACCTGTTTATATAGAAAATACAAGGTAAAATGGCTCGACATTGGGATGGGCATCCAACATGGCCTCATGGCCCAAAAACCATGCCTATGGACACTTGTCCAATAGTGTGGGGTGTTCCTAACACTTGTCAAGTCACCCTATCCCAAGGAGGTGGCCTATTTCTAAAATGGTCTATGATAGATGCTCTTACGACTCTTACGACTGTCATAGAATCTATCATAGTTGTCATAACTTATAGTTGTAAGAGAATCTATCATACACAGGCTATAAATAGCAAATTCTTGTACAACATATCATAGTCCACCTTGGGGCACCCAAAGATGCCTTTTTCAAAGATGCTCTTTGACACATGTCTTCACCTTTCATAGAATCTCATATTTTTGACTCTTACATGTCATAACTTTATCATAGGAATCCATCATGACTGTTTCAATTAATATTCCCTTACACAACATCCAAGATGCCGACACATGGCAAAATATTCCTACCATTAAGTGGGACGCCTATCTCCTCATGTGAGGACAAAATTATATGTGGTCATATGCCATGTAGGATGACACATCACCATGCCAACTCCCACAATATGACAACATAGGATTTGCATCCAATTAATACAATAGGCAATTAAATAAATAAATACATTGTAAAAATACAAGGAATTACCAAGGTTTTGACACCTTAATTCCCAACAATATTACATAAAAATTCCTACAAAAATATTGGTCTACCCAAAGTGTGACATCCCAATAGTTTTAAAAATATTAAACTTTTTATGTAAGGTGTACAAAAGATTTAAACCCACATGCATGTACTTATGTATGGTAGAAGACTAATCCATATTGATGATGTTAACACACTTTTCAACAAGTAACATCTTGACCCAAACTTCTAATTATTTCATAAGATTGTTCTAGTACAAGGTGAGAAAGTTATGTGGCACTTAATTGAAGGAACTATAAGTAGAAATTGTGAACTCCAAGATATAAATGTCTATATTGCCTTTACAAAGGTGTAAAAAATGTGTGTCCACATGGTATCCAACTACTACAACTTGAAAGGAAGCTAAGTGTGTTGAAATTGCTTCCTACACTAGTCTAATGAGGGGAGAGCTATACAAATTCAATTTAATCCTTATCACTACAACAACATACAACATCTAATAGAGATATTACAACAATACACAAGAACCAGAAAGAAGATAGAAGAAGAGAGACAAAGATATATGGTAGGGAGAACCCTTATCGGGTGAAAAACCCCACACTCAGAAACCTGCACAATGTATTAACAAATCTGAAAATTGTTTACAATACACTTGCAATGCAAGCTTCAATGGTCTTCGGCACTTGTGTCTGGAGTCAATCTGGCAGCATAACAGTACATGTAAACCTTTATTTCCAACTCTATCTCCAAGCACCTATTTATATAGAAAATACAAGGCAATATTGGACCTATCTTGGGATGGGCATCCAATATGGCTTCATGGACCAAAACCCATGCCTAAGGACACTTGTTCAACATTGTAGAATGTGCCTAAAACTTGTCCACAGCTCCTGTGAGGCCTACATTTTTTATTCTGTTCATGTGACTATTTACCTTACTGTTGCTGATACTTTTATATTTGTGGGACTGTTGATCCCAGATTCCTAAACTTTTAGACCTTATTATGTTAAAGGAAAACTAATTGGGTGATGTTAGATAGATGTTTATGTTAAAGGAAAACTAATTGGGTGATGTTAGATAGATGTTTATGTTAAAGGAAAACTAATTGGGTGATGTTAGATAGATGTTTACATTACAGGAAAACTAATTAGGTGATGTTAGAGAGAAAATTGTAATGTGATTTCATTTATTCTTATGAGAACTATGGTATGTTATGTTAATGCATGTTTTAAATTGCTTCGGCTATGATATTTATATGTGTAATTAAGCTTGCAATTGAGTGCACAGGTTTTGCTAACAAACCACAGATATTGGAGATCACCCTGTACCTTATGTTGTAATCCCTTGTGAAGCTGATTTGGTTCCACGAGGAACCAAGATCAACTCTGTGTAACCCTGTGTTTGATGTAATGTTGTAATGTTAATTTACATGAGATTGAATGGGTTAGGTTTACCCTCTTTTAAATTGAATTGTGATTTGTGTAGTGAGAATTGTTTTTTAATTTCATTTTTTAATTTTAAATTTTTTGAGACCCTTTTCTTGTGTCTTAACTTGACCTTGGGTGTCCTAACTAGGTTAAAATTGACCCAGGGTTATACCCCATGGGTCTAGGGTCCCTTTTGACTTGGGTAACCCTTAGTTAACCTCCATATAGTCACCTTAACTTCACACTGAAGTTAAGTGACGAATTTGGAGGTATGGGAGGGATAGGATGAGTGGTACCAACACTCAAGTCCATCCCTTTTCAATTCCCAAGGATAGAGATGACACCAAGATCCACCAATTGTGGAGGACTTGACTTCAAGTCTCCCTCACAATTGGTGAGAGTCCCCATGGAGTTGTGTGGTCCTACATGAAAAGGAAGGAAGCGGAGACATGTGTCACCCTTTCCCTCTTTAACTCCCCTTTTCTCTCCCATGCGTAGGAGAGAGGACATGTGGTAAGAGATAAGGAAGACATTGGGGATGGGTGAGTGACATGTGTCAACACCCATCTCTTGGGACACAATAGTAGTTTGGAGGAAGAGTGAGGAGGTGACAAGTGTCACCTCCCCATTCCTCTAAACTCATGGATTGGGTTATTTTAATCCCACTTGGGATAGGGAGAAAGGGTGTTGAATTTTTGAGAATTTTGAATTATTGGATATTATTTTTGGAGAAAAAGGATAGAGGGAGTTTGGTGGCTTAGGTTGGAGGAGAGTTTAAGGAGCTCTACATCAACTACTTCCATTATTAGGGATTTAAAGGTTGGTTTTCAAGGCTAAGGCCTTCCCCTTGTAATTTTAAATTTTGCTTGCATGATGGATGTGTGAGAAGTATTTTTGCTTGTGTGTATTTTGTTATTGTGGGAATTTTTATTGGGGTGTTGAAAGAGCTTCTTCCACTTGGGAGAAAATCTCATCAAGTGTGGGGTAGGGAAGGAGTGATCCTCCTCGAGTCCATTCCTTGTTTCGGGATGTTGAAAGCCTTGAGGGCATTTGTGTGATTTTGAGTAATTTGTCACATTGCTTGAGAGCCAAATTATGAGCTCCTTGAAAATCTTGTTAACATGTTTGGCTTGAGGCCATGAGAAAATTTGTGTTGGAATAATTGAAGGGTGGCACTCTAGAGTTGAGTGTGTCCACTCTCCTACCCCTTTTTAACTCACTTTGATTGAGTTTGTGTTGTGTAAATATCCATGGGTATATTTTGTGTTTTGGGGTGTTGTTTTGCATTGTTGTGAAGTGGATTTTGGAATACATTAGGTGTGTGGATGATCTCCCTAGCTTGGGGGTGACCCTCTTGTGGGTCTACAGTAGGGAGGAGAGCAGAATGTGTGGTTTTTTCTTCCCTTGTGTGATATGCAGGTTTTCATGGAGCTTAATGTGAGGATTGGAGAAGTTTTCTTGTTTTAGGAAAATATTTTATTTTCCTTTACTCTTAAGGCTCTATAAGAGTGCTTGGTCTTAGTAGTGACTACATCTTTGTTGATTTTCCAAGAGGAGAAATTCTCTCTCTATTGTTGTAAAATTTAGTATTTTTGAGTCATGAGAGAATCCTCCCTCATTGTGTTGATAGTTTAAATTTTAGTGTTTATTAAATTGTTCCATCTATGAAATGATAAAGGAAGGAATTTGTTTTTAAAAGGATATTAATTTTGTTATTTCCTATTAATCTTATTAGTAAAGTTGAGAGTTAGTTATTGTGGAAAAAAAAACAAAGTTTGTTGAAATTTATTTCATTGTAAACTTAGTGAAAATAATAATTTTAATAAGTTATATGAAGTTGTAATTTTGTTACTATGAAAAGAAATGAAATTTTGGATATAGGCATGCATTGAATTTTGTTGTGAATAAATGCAAATACAATTAATTCTTTTCTCTTTAAATCTCATGCTTACTATTTCAAATTGAATTTATTGACAAAAAAAATAATATAAGGAAATTTACAATTTTTATTTTTAAAAAAAAAATGCATTTGAGATTATATTCGTATGAAAAATTCACTGTGTATTAATTCATCATTCTGTCTTACAAATGGTGGACAACAATAATTATTTGACAATGATTATTAAATTATATATATATATTTATGTATTCTGTATTTTTTTTACAGTCATCTATTTTTTTTCTAAAATAAAAAAATAAAACTGAGTAATATTGAATTGAGAAATTATGTAATATATATATATATATATATATTTTAAATTTTAAATAAAAATTCAAAGAAGAAATGAATTTCTTTCACAGATTTTAGGTTTTATGTTACAGACATATAAAAAAATGGACAGAGTGGTGGTGGGGGGTTTGAATCCCCCACCACCTTCACAATTTACAATGGGTGTGGGGAGGGGGCGGAGCCCCCACCCACACCCCACGTCGTGGGATGTGGGTGGAGACTCCACCCCCTCCCCACACCCTCACTACCCCTTATAACCCCACGGCCACTGTATTACCACCGCCGGACTCCCCACACTCCCTATTAGCTTGAGGCCCGCACGGCCTCCAGGATCCTTCCACCCGCGACCCTTCCACCCGTGACACCTTCCTCTGCCACTATCTCTGCGGCCTCCCTCCACTGAACCTCCCTCCACTCGCGGCCCTCTGTGGCCTCCCTCACACCTCTTCCCAATCTCCAACCATGCCTCTGTGATCACCTCCGCCCACAGTCCCCTCTCTGTGCCATACCACTCAGTAGCCAACCACCAATCTGTCACCGCCACTCCTCAACCTGCCAATCAAACAACCAAACAAAAAAAATACATGTTAGGGCTCAGCCAATAATTTAGGGCATAAAGATTTTAAGGCCCCAGCCCTATTTAAAATAAAATAAAATGTTTAGGTTTTATAAAAGAAATCATAACTTCTTTTGTAACACTATATATATATATATATATATATATATATATATATAACCATACAAGGAAAACCTAGAGATGTGAATGTTATTATAATAATTTAATTTGTTTATTAAAATAAATTCATGGATTTATTAAAATGAATTCATGGATATATCAAAATAAATTCATTAAAAGAAAATGTATTTTGGAATTTGAATAATTTTCGCAATTAAATACCAAGAAAACGAAAAGAAAAATATACCTATCTTTATAAAGGCAAATAAGCACATATATATATATGCTTATTTGCATTTATATAGATATGCGTATCTTTATAAATGCAATTAAGCCATCATATGCAATTCATATGTGGCCACTATAAACTTGACCAGAAGAGTGAGTAAACGTCCAATTGAGAAAAATGAGAGACAAAGAGAAAGAAAAATAAAAGTGAAAACAAAGAGGAGAAAATGCGAGGCATTTCCAAAATAGGCTAAGAGAACTAAGTAAGATTTAACCCTCCGTTAATCCTGATTAGGGACAAATTAATTACCAAAATTAATTCAAACGTTGAAATTAAACTAGACCGGAAACCTAGGGGATTCATCAAGCAAAATTAGTAAGTCTTGTTTAAGTGATCTGGTTTACCAAGAAATTAGGAATAATGTAAAGGATGTAGTGATAACTCTAATTGATAGAGCACTAATCTAGTTTACCAGGAAATTAGGAATAATGTAAAGGATGCAGTGATAACTCTGATTGACAGAAAACGTGAAGAAAAGAAGGATAAACATAAAGAAATACAATCAAAATTAAATTTCAGAGAAATGGAAAGGAGAACAAAAGAACAAGCTTTCTTGAAAATGCTAAAATCAGAAGGAGGAGAAATTAATATTAAATTTTAGAAAATGTGAAACAGAACAGATGATAGGGCTTTGTTGAAAAATGTTCCATTAAAGAGATCAACTATAAATTTGTTATAATTATGGAGTTGTAAGAAATTTGTTAACCCTATCAGGAAACCTTGTTTCAAGATTAGTGTTAGTGTAATAAATTCCACTCACATCCATGAGGCGTTATACTGCCAGATTTTCCTAGAATCTAGGGTTTAGTAGTTTGGTAAGTTTAACCCTTGTAGTGACATTAACCACGTCACGATGACCCCCTTGTTGGCCTTCTTACATTTGGGTGTGCACACATGTGCGTAATACCCCATTCACAACTGTATTGTTTATGCCTTAAGTGTATGCCACTGAGCATGCTTACACATATGAGGGGGTTTCTAGGGAAACGTGGGAAAATTTTTGATATTTCATGTCATGACCACATGACACGTGGACATGACATGTGTGATGCGTGTTGTGACCACATGGAAAATGTGGGCATGACATTTGGTATCAGAGCACAAGTTTAAACACTAGGCATATTTGGGCACGTTATTTATTCTGCAACTTTGATTAATTAGTGTCTACCTTGTTTTGTAGGATGCCTCCCTGACGTGTTCGACGAGCGTGATCGCGCAACATGGCATCCGCTGAGGTGCATAGTGATTCCTCGGCTGAGTAATAGGGACCCACAGTCATAGCAGACCCACCAGTACCACAGGCACCACCAGTACCACAAGCACCACTAGTATTTGACATAGGTCCAAAGATTCTACAGACACTGTAGGCCATGTTAGAGAGGTTACCGCTAGCGATTCCAGAGCCATGTGATGAGCCTCGCATTGATCCATGAGAGGAGCCACATAAGGAGCCGCGTACTGAGTCACATGCTGAACCAATGTGGAGCCCCACGTTGATCCGTGAGAGGTGCCACACATGGAGCCTTTCGTAGAGATCCTGGATACTACAGTAGAGGAGGTAGGGTCAGCCTACCGTGCATGGAGTAGGAGTCCTCTGAGACTTTCAAGATGAGATAAGACCATGAGAGTAGAGCAGATATATCATGGACCATATGAGTATGGGTTGGATGAGCTGGTGGTAGGAATTAGAGACAGAGGAGACCCCATTAGAGACCTGCTTAGGCTCAACCCACCTACCTTCACAGGAGCTACAGAGGGAGCTGTGGCTAAGGCTTGGCTTATTAGTCTAGACAAGTGTTTCGCGTTGCGACCTTATGGGAACAACATGAAAGCATGAGTGGCAGTAAATCTTCTGAGAGATGCAGCAGCTACCTGGTGGCGCACTAAGGAGTGCAAGCACCATTTCTCCTTAAATACACTCATGTGGGACACATTCATAGAGCACTTTAATGCGCGATATTTGTCAGATCATTACAGACAGCGTCAGATAGATGAGTTCCATGATGTACAACAGAGAGGACTCACGGTTACTTAGTATGAGAGTTAGTTCATTGAGCTTTATTGTTACGTAGAGTACCTCCATGACGAGAAAATCCTAGTACACAAATTCATCAGAGGATTGAATCATGGGATAGCAAGACCAGTACGTATGGCAGACCCCCAAACTATGAGTGAGGCTATTGAAAAGGCTCTTATTGTAGAGGAAATTTAGGGACAAGGATAGAATTCATGCCCATAGTTTTAGGACCGCAATCACCAACAACAATAGAACTTCTGAAGACCACAATCCACACCATAGAGAGGAGGATTTAATTCCTCATCACTACATCCTAGGCCTCCACAGTAGTAGCAGCATCAGTATAGATCTAGACCCCAGCAGAGGGTTCAAGGAGGATAGAACTGTGGTTGGCAGCAGCAGGGCCCACGCAGAGATCAGAGATAGCAGGGATCATCTGCGGGACCCATGAGGTCCCAACAGTCTTACAGAGGTTCACAGGGGTCCACTAGATGGACTAGACAACAACAGATGGGCAGGACATAGTCAGGACAGTTACAGGCTAGGGGCCCGTGTTATGTATGTGGTGGGGCAAGGAATTTGGCTAGAGAGTGTCCACAGGGATTTATAACAGGGGATAACCCCATTCAAGAGGATCTGAGAAGACTATAGGTGATGTGGGCAGGTCCCACCCCATGTTTGCAATGGTTGACAATTGCCAGGCTGATTTCTAGGCTTTAGTCATTGAGACAGCAGGTATGATTGGGAATTTTTTTATCTCTATTCTTTTTGACTCTAGAGCTACCGACTCTTTTCTGTCTACATCGTTAGTGGAATGTTATAGGCTGGTGGCTTCTAGGTAGGACATTAGGTGGGAGGTTGAGTTGGCCTCTGGGGCTAGGATGTCAGTAGATACCTTGGTTAGAGATTGTGAGATCACCTTGGGTTCCTTCACTACATCATGTGACCTTAGGGTTATGCCATTAGGATCCTACGGTTTAGTTTTGGGTATGGATTGGCTTACAGCTCATAGAGCCAAGCTAGATTGTCACCAGAGGATGATTAGCTACTTAGATGATCATGGCTCACCGGTCAAGATAGTGGGCATTCAGAAGCCCACGGCTATTCATATGATATCCGCTCAGCAGCTTAAGCATTGTATGCGGAAGGGTTGTTAGATGTTTTCTATCATGGTCAGTGACAGATCTGAGGATGAGCTTGAGGCTTCTTTAGGTGATCACCCTATCCTGAGAGACTTTGCCAACATATTTCTGTCAGAATTACCAAGTATGCCTCCACGCAGAGAAGTTGATTTCCACATCAACTTAGTGCCAGGTGTAGAGCCAGTGTCTCGTGCATCCTACAGGATGACTACACATGATCTTATAGAGCTCAAACTGTAGTTAGAGGAGTTACTTGGGAAGGGACACATCTGACCTAGCATTTCACCATGGGGCGCACCGGTTATCTTCATGAAGAAGAAGGATGGGTCTCTTTGACTATGCATGGATTATAGGCAGTTGAACAAGGTGACGCTGAAGAACTGTTATCCTCTGCCTAGGATTGACGACCTCTTTGATCAGATGTAGGGAGCCAGAGTGTTCTCAAAAATTGATCTAAAATCCAGGTATCACCAATTGCGCATCACAGAGGCAAACATTCATAAGACTACTTTTCGAACTAGATATGGCCATTATGAGTTTACCGTGGTACCCTTCTGTTTGATGAATGCCCTTGCAGTGTTCATGAGTCTCAAGAATGGGGTGTTACACACTTACTTAGATCGGTTCGTGATCATATTTCTTGACGATATTTTGATCTATTCGTGAACCGAGGAGGAACGTGTGTACCATCTGTGTTAGGTGTTGTAGTGCTTACGAGAGCAGCAACTTTATGGCAACCTGGTGAAGTGTACCTTCTTCAGGATAGAGGTACAGTACTTGGGGCACATCTTATCAGGTGATGGCATCTCCGTAGATCCATCAAAAATTAGAGCATTCAAGACTGGCCAGAACCCACCAGTGTGACAGAGGTCAGGAGCTTTATGGGATTAGCCGGTTATTACCGTAGGTTTGTCGAGGGCTTTTTCAGATTGATACATCCCATCACTTCCCTTCAGCAGAAAGGGAAAGGATTCACTTGGACCAAGTAGTGTGAGAGGGCCTTTGGGATCCTCAAGGATTGTCTTACCAGTGCTCTCATTTTAGCGGTTCCAGATCCGACAGAAGATTTTGTTGTTTGCACTGATGCATCATTAGAGGGTTTGGGAGTTGTGCTTATGCAAGGTGGTAGAGTGATTGCATACGAATCGCGTAAGCTCAAGATACATGAGCTAAACTACCCTACTCACAATTTAGAGCTCGCAGTAGTTATTCATGCTCTTGTTCGTTGGAGACATTTCCTCTTAGGTCAACGCTTTGAGCTCCATACAGATCACCATAGCTTACAATATATTTTCACATAGCAAAAATTAAATGCCCGCCAGTGGCATTGGATGGAGTTCTTATGCGAGTACGACTTTGATGTCCACTACATCAAAGGGAAGGAGAACGTGGTCACTGATGCTTTGAGTCGTAGGTGCCACGAGATCCTAACCCTGACATTGAGGGTGGACTTGAGAGCGTATCTATAGCATCTGCCTAAGGACGAGTGGTTTTTTGAGCTGCAACAGGAAATTTAGAATCAGAGGGCCCTTAAGGGCAAATTCATAAGATATTCCCTTGAGTCTGATGGTTTGCTTAGACATCAACAGTGCATCATGTACCCCGTGTGGGTGATCTACGTATAGTGATTCTTTCAGAGGCTCATAGAGCACCCTAAGCAGCACATCCAGGAGTGAAGAAGATGCATGCTGATTTGTGATAGTTATATCATTGGGCTGGGATGAGATGTGACATTGCAAAATATGTTGCTTGTTGCCTGGAATGTCAGAGGGTCAAGGTTGAGCATCAGCATCTAGTAGGACTGTTGTACCCTCACGAGATACCTAAGTGGAAATGGGACACCATTTCCATGGACTTTATTGTTGGTCTACCTATGTCATCATGTCACCATGATGCCATCATGGTGACAATTGACAAGTTGACCAAGGTGGTGCATTTCTCACCTATACGCACAACGTACAATGCACCATCTGTGGCAAGAGTGTTTTTAGATCAGACTGTCAGACTTCATGGAGTACCTCACCACATCATTTCTAATAGAGACTCTATATTCACTTCATCATTTTGGAGAGCCTTACATTAGGCATTAGGCACATAGCTCAACTTCAGTTCAGCATACCATCCATAAACCAACGGATAGACGAAGAGAGTTAATCGGGTGTTGGAAGACATGCTTCGTATGTATGTTATGGACCATCAGCCTAGATGGGAGGAGTATTTGTATCTAGTTGAGTTTGCCTACAATAATGGGCATCATAGCTCATTGGGTATGCCTCCTTTCTAGGCTTTATATGGAAGACCATGCAGGACACCATTGATTTGGAATCGGATAGAGGACAGGGTTGCCATTGGTCCAGAGATAGTTCAGGATATGGAGTAGTAGGTCACACTGATTAGACAGAGACTTCAGGAGGCACAAGATAGATAGAAGAAGTATGCCGATGCTAAGAGAACTGATCAGAGCTTCTCATTAGGTGACAAGGTATTTTTGAGAGTGCGACCGCACAAGAGTCTAATCTGTTATGGAAAGGGCTCTAAGCTCGCACCTCAGTTTGTAGGACCTTTTGATATCTTGGAACGGATAGGACCTGTAGCCTATCATCTAGCCTTGCCACCTAGCCTGTCGTGTATCCACGATGTCTTTCATGTTTTAGTTTTACCTTGTTACATCTCTGACTTATCTCACGTATTGGATTAGAGTGCTCTTCAGGTAGAGGTAGATGAATAGCTAGCTTTGGAGCCAATTCACATATTGGCTCATTAGACACTGGGCCTTTGAGGTCGAGAGTTAGACCAGGTTAAGGTCCAGTGGGACATGTATGACGAGGTCACTGCGACATGGGAGGATGTAGCGAGACTGAAGACTCTTTATCCTCACCTCTTTGACGACTTCTAGGAGGAAGTGCAGTCTTAGGGGGAGGATGCAAGGCCTACATTTTTCATTCTGTTCATATGACTATTTACCTTACTATTGCTGATACTTTTATATTTGTGGGACTGTTGATCATGGATTCTCAAACTTTTAAACCTTATTATGTTAAAGGAAAACTAATTGGGTGATGTTAGATAAATATTTATGTTAAAGGAAAACTAATTGGGTGATGTTAGATAGATGTTTATTTTATAGGAAAACTAATTGGGTGATGTTAGATAAATGTTTACATTATAGGAAAACTAATTGGGTGATGTTAGAGAGAAAATTGTAATTTGATTCTTATGAGAACTGTGGTATGTTATGTTAATGCATGTTTTAAATTGCTTTGGCTATGATATTTATATGTGGAATTAACTTTGCAATTGAGTGCACAGGTTTTGCTAACAAACCACATATATTGGAGATCATCCAGCACCTTATGTTGTAATCCCTTGTGAAGTTGATCTAGTTCCATGAGGAACCAAGATCAACTCTGTGTAACTTTGTGTTTGATGTAATGTTGTAATGTTAATTTGCATGAGATTGAATGGGTTAGGTCTACCCTCTTTTAAATTGAATTGTGATTTGTGTAGTAAGAATTATTTTTAAATTTCAGTTTTTAAATTTTAAATTTTTTGAGACCCTTTTCTTGTGTCTTAACTTGACCCTGGGTGTCCTAACTAGATTAAAATTGACCCTTGGTTATACCCCATGAGTCTAGGATCCTATTTGACTTGGGTAACCCTTGGTTAACCTCTGTACGGTCACCCTAACTTAACACTAAAGTTAAGTGATGAATTTGGAGGTGTGAGAGGGATAGGATGAGTGGTACCAACACTCAAGCCCATCGCTTTTCAATTCTCAAGGCTAGAGATGACTCCAAGATCCACCAATTGTGGAGGACTTGACCTCAAGTCTCCCTCACAATTGGTGAGAGTCCCCATGGAGTTGTGTGGTCCTTCATGAAAAGGAAGGAAGGGGAGACATGTGTCACTCATTCCCTCTTTAACTCCCCTTTTCTCTCCCATGTGTAGGAGATAGAACATGTGGTAAGGGATAAGGAAGACTTTGGGGATGGGTCAGTGACATGTGTCAACACCCATCCCTTGGGACACAATAGTAGTTTGGAGGAAGAGTGAGGAGGTGACAAGTGTCACCTCCCCATTCCTCTAAACTCATGGATTGGGTTATTTTAATCCCACTTGGGATAGGGAGAAAGGTTGTTGAATTTTTGAGAATTTTGAATTACTGGATATTGTTTTTGGAGAAAAAAGATAGAGGGAGTTTGGTGGCTTAGGATGGAGGAGAGTTTAGAGGAGTTCTACATCAACTACTTCCATTATTAGGGCTTTAAAGGTTGGTTTTCAAGGCTAACGCCTTCCCCTTGTAATTTTAAATTTTGCTTGCATGATGGATGTG
Source organism: Cunninghamia lanceolata (assembly GCA_027924645.1). Taxonomy (NCBI): domain Eukaryota; kingdom Viridiplantae; phylum Streptophyta; class Pinopsida; order Cupressales; family Cupressaceae; genus Cunninghamia; species Cunninghamia lanceolata. The sequence continues at coordinate 11,422,455 of BSBN01000202.1, forward strand.
TGAGAAGTATTTTTGCTTGTGTGTATTTTGTTATTGTGGGAATTTTTATTAGGGTGTTGAAAGAGCTTCTTCCACTTGGGAGAAATGCTCATCAAGTGTAGGGTAGGGGAGGAGTGATCCTCCTCGAGTCCATTCCTTGTTTTGGGATGTTGAAAGCCTTGAGGGCATTTGTGTGATTTTGAGTAATTTGTCACATGGCTTGAGAGCCAAATTATGAACTCCTTGAAAATCTTATTAACATGTTTGGCTTGAGGCCATGAGAAAATTTGTGTTGAAAGAATTGAAGGGTGGCACTCTAGAGTTGAGTGTGTCCACTCTCCTACCCCTTTTTGACTCACTTTGGTTGAGTTTGTGTTGTGTAAATATCCATGGGTGTATTTTGTGTTTTGGGGTGTTGTTTTGCATTGTTGTGAAGTAGATTTTGGAATACCTTAGGTGTGTGGATGATCTCCCTAACTCAGGGGTGACCCTCTTGCGGGTCTATGGTAGGGAGGAGAGTAGAATGTGTGGTGTTTTCTTCCCTTGTGTGATATGCAGGTTTTCATGGAGCTTAATCCGAAGATTGGAGAAGTTTTCTTGTTTTGGGAAAATATTTTATTTTCCTTTACTCTTAAGGCTCTATAAGAGCATTTGCTCTTAGTAGTGACTACATCTTTGTTGATTTGCCAAGAGGAGAAATTCTCTCTCTATTATTGTAAAATTTAGTATTTTTGAGTCATGAGAGAATCCTCCCTCGTTGTGTTGATAGTTTAAATTTTAGTGTTTATTAAATTGTTACCATCTATGAAATGATAAAGGAAGGAATTTGTTTTTAAAAGGATATTAATTTTGTTATTTTCTATTAATCTTATTAGTAAAGTTGAGAGTTAGTTATTGTGGAAAAAAAAAACAAAGTGTGTTGAAATTTATTTCATTGTAAACTTAGTGAAAATAATAATTTTAATAAGTTATATGAAGTTGTAATTTTGTTACTATGAAAAGAAATAAAATTTTGGATATAGGCATGCATTGAATTTTGTTGTGAATAAATGCAAATACAATTAATTCTTTTCTCTTTAAATCTCATGCTTACTATTTCAAATTGAATTTATTGATAAAAAAAAATAATATAAGGAAATTTACAATTTTTATTTAAAAAAAAATGCATTTGAAATTATATTTGTATGAAAAATTCACTGTGTATTAATTCATCATTCTGTTTTACAAATGGTTGACAGTAATAATTTTTTGACAGTGATTATTAAATTATATATATATATATATGTATATGTATATGTATATATACATATATATATATATTTATATATTTTGTATTTTTTTTACAGTTATCTGTTTTAAAATAAAAAATAAAAATAAAAATTGTGAGTAATATTGAATTGAGAAATTGTGTTTTACACACACACACATATATATATTAAATTTTAAATAAAAATTCAAAGAATAAATGAATTTCTTTCACAGATTTTAGGTTTTATGTTACAGACATAAGAAAATGGACAGAGTGGTGGTGGGAGGGTTCGAAGCCCCCACCACCATCGCAATTTGCAATGGGTGTCGGGAGGGCACTGAGCCCCCACCCACACCTCACGTCGTGGGATGTGGGTGGGGACTTTGCCCCCTCCCCACACCCCTACTACCCCTTATAACCCCACGGCTGCTGTCTTACCACTGCCAGACTCCCCACACTCCCCGTTAGCTTGAGGCCCGCGCGGCCTCCGTGATCCTTCCACCTGCGACACCTTCCTCTGCCACTGTCTCTATGGCCTCCCTCTGCTTGCGGCCCTCTGTGGCCTCCCTCACACCTCTACCCAACCTCCGCCCGTGCCTCTGCGATCACCTTTGCCCACGGTCCCCTCTCTGTGCCATACCACTCAGCAGCCAACCACCAATCCATCGTTGCCACTCCTCAACCTGCCAATCAAACAACCAAACAAAAAAATACATGTTAGGGCTCAGCCAATAATTTAGGGCATAAAGATTTTAAGGGGCCAGCCCTATTTAAAATAAAATAAAATGTTTAGGTTTTATAAAAGAAAACATAACTTCTTTTGTAACACAATATATATATACAAGGAAAACCTCAAGATGTGAATGCTATTATAATAATTTCATTTATTTATTAAAATAAATTCATGGATTTATTAAAATGAATTCATGGATATATCAAAATAAATTCATTAAAAGAAAATGTATTTCAGAATTTGAATAATTTTCACAATTAAATACCAAGAAAATGAAAAGAAAAATATACCTATCTTTATAAATGCAAATAAGCATATATATATGCTTATTTGCATTTATATAGATATATGTATCTTTATAAATGCAATTAAGCCATCATATGCAATTCATATATGGCATGTAAATTCGACCAGAAGGAGTAAACATCCAATTGAGAAAAATGAGAGACAAAAAGAAAGAAAAATAAAAGTGAAAACAAAGAGGAGAAAATGCGAGGCATTTTCGAAATAGGGTAAGAGAACTAAGTAAGATTTAACCCTCTGTTAATCCTAATTAGGGACAAATTAATTACCAAAATTAATTCAAACGTTGAAATTAAACCAGAGTGGAAACCTAGGGGATTCATTAAGCGAAGTTAGTAAGTCTTGTTTAAGTGATCAAGTTTACCAAGAAATTAGGAATAATGTAAAGGATGTAGTGATAACTCTAATTGATAGAGCACTGATCTGGTTTACCAAGAAATTAGGAATAATGTAAAGGATGCTATGATAACTCTGATTGACAGAAAACGTGAAGAAAAGTAGGATAAACATAAAGAAATACAATCAAAATTAAATTTCAAAGAAATGGAAAGGAGAACAAAAGAACAAGCTTTCTTGAAAATGCTAAAATCAGAAGGAGGAGAAATTAATATTAAATTTTAGAAAACGTGAAAGACAACAGCTGATCGGGCTTTGTTGAAAAATGTTCCATTAAAGAGATCAACTGTAAATTCATTATAATTAGGGAGTTGTAAGAAATTTGTTAACCTTATTAGGAAACCTCATTTCAAAATTAGTGTTAGTGTAATAAATTCCACTCACGCCCATGAGTCATTATGCTGCCAAATTTTCCTAGAATCTAGGGTTTAGCAGTTTAGTAAGTTTAACCCTTGTAGTAATGTTAACCACGTCATGATGACTCCCTTGTTGGCCTTCTTGAGTTTGGGAGTGTGCACGTGTGAGTAATACCCTACTAACAACTATATTGTTTACGCCTTAAGCGTACGCCACTTAGCACGCTTACGTTTATGCATGTGAGGGGATTTCTAGGGAAGCGTGGAAATTTTTTTGATATTTTGTGTCATGACCACATGACACATGTGGACATGACACGTTTGATGCATGTTGTGACTGCATGGGAAATGTGGGCATGACAGTTCCCATCCCAAAGAAGTCACCTATTTCCAAAATGGGCTATGACAGATGCTCTTATGACACTTACGACCATCATAGAATCTGTCATAGCGGTTACAACTTACAGATGTAAGAGAATTTATCATACACATACTATAAATAGCATATTCTCTTACAACATGTCATAGTCCACCTTGGGGTGCCCAAATATACCTTATTCAAAGAAGCTTCATGACACATGTCATTACCTGTCTTACAAATTTCTATTTCTAACTCTTACATGTCATAGATTCTGTCATAGGAATCCGTCATAACCATTTTGGTCAATATTTCCTTACACAACATGGAAGATGCTGACACATAGAAAAATGCTCCTACCACAAAGTGGGATGGCTATCTCCTCATGTGAGGACAAAATTACAAGTTGTCATATTCCATGTAGGATCAACACATCACCGTCCCACATCCCACAATATGACAATATGGAATTTACTAATATTTACAACATAGGCAATTAATTAATAAATACAAACATAATAAATGCAAGGAATTACCAAGGTTGAGACACCTTAATTCCCAACATTCTCCCATTTTTCGAACACCTTGTAAGAGCTAATAGAAAAATAAGATTTAACTGCTATAGGCCGAGAGGCCCATAGACTACGAACATCGTCTAAAATTTTTTGTGCCCACTAGTTTTGTTAATGCATCTACAACATTCTTAAAAGTATCTACCTTCTCCAAATTTACCTTTCTATCCTCAACCATGTCTCACACGAAGTGAAACTGAACATCAATGTGCTTTGTTCTAGCATGGAAAGTTGGATTCTTCGCAAGGCAAATTGCGCTCTAACTGTCACAATTGATCGTGATCTGACTTGCATCAATACCAATATCTAAACACAATCTCTTAAGCCAAATGGCTTCCTTACAAGCATGAGTTGCTACCATATACTCAGCTTTTGTCGTGAACAAAGTAACAACAGGTTATCGCTTACTCATCCAACTAATGGCACCACCAAATAGTGTAAATACATAAGCACTGGTGGATCTCCTACTTTCAATGTCACCTACCCAATCTGAAACCACAAATCCATGAATATTAACAGAATGTGGAGATCTTGAAACATTAACATGACAACAAATGGAATACTTGGAAGTATCCCTCAGATATCTAAACACTCACTTAACTGCATCCCAATGAACTCATCCAGGATTAGCCATAAATTGACTAAGGACTCCCACTACTTGGGTAGTGTCTGGTCTTGTGCAAATCATAGCATACATCAAACTGTCAACAACACTAGCATAAGGTACTCTACTCATGTCCTCCACCTCACTAGGATATTTTGGACAATCCTCAATATACAACTTTGTCCCCAAAGAAATGGGAACACACAATGGTCTACAATCTGCCATGCTGAACCTGTCCAACATGGTCTTCACATACTTACTCTCGCTTAACTAAAGTTTTCTGTTGGTTCTGTCTCTTCTAATTTCCATTCCTAGAATGTACCTGGCTTAACCAAAGTTTTCTGTTGGTTCTGTCTCTTCTAATTTCTCTTCTGATTTACATTCATTTCAAACTGTACTGACAACTAAGATTTAAAATTAGATATCATATTTTTACCTTTCCCTATGAGAAACATATCATCAACATACAGTGCAACAATGAGAGTACGATCACCATCAAATTTATAATACACATAGTGATCTGATTTCAATCTCACAAATCTAATTGACAACACAAAGACATCAAACTTCAAGTACCATCTCCTAGGGGACTGCTTCAAACCATACAAAGACTTTTTAAGTTTGCAAACCAAATTTTTGTTACCTTTCACCATGTAATGCTCTGGCTATGACATGTAGATTTCTTCCTCCAAGTCACCATGAAGGAAAGCTATCTTCACATCCATCTGTTCTACCTTCAAGTCATAAGCTATTGCGAGAAACAATAGGAAACGAATGGATGTCAGCTTTGCAATGGGAGAGAAGATCTCACCATAATCTATACCCTCCACTTGTAAATACCCCTTCGCAACCAATCTGGCCTTGTACTTCTCAACACTGCCATCTACACCAAATTTCTTCTTGAACACCCATTTGCATCCAATGGGTTTCCTTCCAGGAGGCAAAGGCACCAAGTCCCAAGTTTGATTCTTTTCCAAAGAAGTCATTTCATCCTCCATGGCCTCCTTCCAAGAACCTGCATCTTTCATGTCCATAGCCTCTGATATAGTTCTAGGTTCATCACTGTTAGTAACCAAAGCATAAGCACAACTAGAATCAAGTAATGTAAAACCAAACCTTTCAGGTTTCTTTCTTATCCATGTAGACCTCCTCAAGAGCTGAGGTTGAAGTTTAGCTTCTTCATCTGAGCTTTCAGAGCTTCCAGAGCTCTCCTCATCATCAGGTCCAACATTATCTTTCTATTAAGTCTTCTCAGGGGTAGCAAGAAACTGAACACCCTCTTTCTTTACAATTTCTTCTGGCTACAAAATAGTGGAAGAAGGTGTAAGCTCTCTGAAGATGACACTTCTACTATACAACACTTTTTCAGCCACAGGGTCCCAAAGCTTGTATCCTTTCACACTGACACCTTAGCTAATGAAGATACACTTAACAGCCTTGTTCTCCAAATTTGACCACTTCTCCCTAGGCACATGTGTATATGTCTCACAACCAAAAACACGAAGATGCCTTATTGAAGGCTTTCTACCAGACCACACCTCCATGGGTGTCTTTCCAACAAGAGCTAATGTAGGAGATCTATTTACCAGATAGCAAGAAGTGGCAATAGCTTCAGCCCAAAACTTTTGTTCTAGGCTAGCTCCACTAAGCATACTCCTAACCTTCTCCATCAGTGTCCTATTCATCCTCTCTACAACTCCATTTTTCTGCGAGGTGTATGGAGTTGTCTTATGTCTTTCAATCCTAAGGTCCTTGCAATATTTATCAAATTCTATAGAACAAAACTCACCACCATTGTCAGTTCTCAAACATTTAATCTTTTTACTAGTTTGATTTTCAGCAAAGGCCATATACTCTTTAAACTTGCTACAGACTTTAGATTTGCTTCTGAGAAAGCAAATCCATGTCCTTCTACTATAATCATCTATAAAAGATATAAAATATACATACTTTGATAATGAAGGAACATTAACAGGACCAAACACATTAGAATGAATAAGGTCCAACACACCAGAAGACTTATGAGAACTCAAGTAAAACTAAACACGGTTTTGTTTTCCATAAACGCAATGTTCGCAAAAGTCAAACTCGAGATTACAATAATATAACCCCTCAACAAGGTTTTTATTTTTTAGGGTATGTAGACCCTTCTCACCAATGTGGCCAAATCTCTTATGCCATAACATCGTCCTTTTAGCAGGAAGTTTAACTTCCAATGCATGATTACAACCATCAAAACTAGAAACAATAGATTTTTTCACTGCTCGTCCAGATGGTGGAGATGAAGTGACTACTGCCCTCTTCCTTGAGTCAAAAGAACTATTACATTGTGAAATGCATGCCTCCAGCTAAAATAGAGTGCCTCTCCTAGTACCCTTAGCAAGCACCATAGCTCCTCTAGTCATCTTGCATCCTTCTTTTGAAAAGACAACCTGCACACCTGCATCATTCAAACTACTTACAAAAAGTAGGTTCCATGCTAGGCCTAGCATGTACATAACCCCAGAGATCCCCTTCACTCGACCATCAGGGAATCAGATAGAGACTCTTCCACAGCCAACAATTTTTAGATCAGAGTCGTCACCCAGATACACCTTTCCACCATTGAACTCCTCATACTTAGTGAACCAGTCTCGATGCGAGGTCATGTGGAATGATGCACTAGAGTTGATTAGCCACACATCATCATATGCATGGGTTGCCAGGGCTGCGATGAAAGAATCACCATCATCTTATGACTTGTCAGAATCTGAATCATGAGCTTTCTTCTTCTTCTTCTTCTCCTCTTTGCATTCCTTTTAGAAATGCTTAGTTTTACCATAGTTCCAATAAAGAGCCTTGGACTTTCTAGGAGATTTGGATCTCCCACAAGATTTGGATCTACCCTTCTTATCTTTCTTTTCCTTCTTCTTCCCTTTCTCCTTGGGTCTTCCACGAATTACAAGGGCCTCTTTAGCTGCCTCAAAAGACTTTCTCTGCATCTCTTCAAACAACAGCGAAGAAACCACTTCATCTATTTTGAATGTGGATGTGGTGCTTCCAATAGCCATGACAAGATGATCCCATGAGTCCAGCAAAGAACAAAGCAAGGTCATACATCGATCCTCCTCCTCCATCTTTACACCAATAGATGTCAATTGTGCAACCAGCATGTTAAAATCATTCATACATTCAGCAACGGATCCTTCATCCTCCATTCAAAGAGAATACAACTTCTTTCTCAGAAAAAGTTTATTAACCAAGGATTTTGCTTGATACACATCTCCCAACTTCTTCCAAAGCAGTTTTGCAGTAGTCTTCTCATGGACATTTAACAACACAAAATTAGAAAGACTAAGTCTTATGAGACCCTTAGCCTTCCGATCCTTGAGATCCCAGTCACTTGTGATATTGTGGCTGGTTTAGTTCCATTAACACTTTCCCAAAGGTCTTGGTCAACAAGCATGTCTTCCATCTTGAGCTTCCACATATTGAAATTACTGCCATTGAACTTCTCCACTTCAAACCTTCCTGATGTGCTTGCCATCTCCTTGCTGCAATAGAAATAAGAATACTTTACACTGACTCCCACTCAACTTAAGATTAGCTAAAAAAATCCTTACCCAACAGCTAAGACCAAAACTGGTCTAGCTCTAATACCAACTAAAAGGAAGCTAGGTGTACAGAAATCACTTCCTACACTAATCTAATGAGGGGAGAGCTATACAAATTCAATTTAATCCTTATCACTAAAGCAACATACAATATCTAATAGAGATATTACAACAATACACAAGAACCAGAAAGAAGACAGAAGAAGAGAGACAAAGATATACGGTGGGGAAAACCATTATCGGGTGAAAAACCCCACACTCAGAAACCTGTACAATGTATTAACAAATATAAATGTTGTTTACAATACACTTGAAATGCAAGCTTCAATGGTCTTTGACACTCATGTCTGGAGTCGATCCGACAGCATAATAGTACATGTAAACCTTTGTTTCCAACTCCATCTCCAAGCACCTGTTTATATAGAAAATACAAGGCAATATTGGACCTATCTTGAGATGGGCATCCAACATGGCTTCATGGACCAAAGCCCATGCCAAAGGACACTTGGTCAACATTGTAGAATGTACCTGACACTTGTCCATAGCTCCCATCCCAAAGAGGTCACCTATTTCCAAAATGGGCTATGACAGATGCTCTTACAACACTTACGACCATCATATCTAATATATCATAGCGGTTACAACTTACAACTGTAAGATAATCTATTATACAAATGCTATAAATAGTATATTATCTTACAACATGTCATAGTCCACCTTGGGGTGCCCAAATATGCCTTATTCAAAGATGTTTCATGACACATGTCCTTACTTATCTTCCAAACTTCTATTTCTGACTATTACATGTCATAGATTCTATCATAGGAATCCATCATAACCGTTCCGGTCAATATTTCCTTACACAACATGGAAGATGCCGACACATGAAAAAATGTTCCTACCACAAAGTGGGAAGCCTATCTCCTCATGTGAGGACAAAATTACAAGTTGTCATATTCCATGTAGGATTGACACATCACCGTGCCACATCCCACAATATGATAATATGGAATTTACAAATATTTAAAACATAAGCAATTAATTAATAAATACAAACATAACAAATTCAAGGAAGTACTAAGGTTGAGACACCTTAATTCCCAACTTTCTCCCACTTGTCGAACACCTTGTAAGAGCTAATAGAAAAACAAGATTTAATTGCTATAGGCCGAGAGGCCTATAGACTCTGAACACCATTTAAACTTTTATGTGCCCACTGGTTTCGTTAATGCATCTACAACATTCTTCAGAGTATCTACCTTTTCAAATTTACCTTTCCATCCTTAACCATGTCTCACATGAATTGAAACTGAACATCAATGTGCTTTGTTCTAGCATGGAAAGTTGGATTCTTCGCAAGGCAAATTGTACTTTGACTGTCACAATTGATCGTGATCTAATCTACATCAACACCAATATCTGAACACAATCTCTTAAGCCAAATTGCTTCCTTACAAGCATGAGTTTCTGCCATATACTCAGATTCTATCATGAACAAAGAAACAACAGGTTGTCACTTACTCATCCAATAAATAGCACCACCAAATAGTGTAAACACATAAGCATTGGTGGATCTTTTTCTATTAATGTCACCTACCCAATCTAAATCCACAAATCCACGAATAAAAATAGAATGTGGAGGTCTTGAAACATTACCATGATAGTAAATAGAATACTCATAAGTACCCCTCAGATATATTAACACTCACTTAACTACATCCCAATGAACTTGTCCAGGATTAGCCATAAATCGACTAAGGACTCCCACTACCTGTGCAATGTCTGGTCTTGTGCAGACCATAGCATACATCAAACTACTAACAACACTAGCATAAGGTACACTACTCATGTCCTCCACCTCACTAGGAGATTTTGGACAATCCTCAACAGACAAACTTTGTCCCCAAAGAAATGGGAACACACAATGCTCTACAATTTGCCATGCTGAACCTGTCTAACATGGTCTTCACATACTTACTTTGGCTTAACCAAAGTTTTCTGTTAGTTCCGTCTCTTCTAATTTCCATTCCTATAATGTACCTAGCTACCCCTAAATCTTTCATTTCAAACTATGCTAACAACTGAGATTTAAAATCAAAAATCATATTTTTACCCTTCCCAATGAGCAACATATCATCAACATATAGTGCAACAATGAGAATATGATCACCATCAAATTTATAATACACATAGTGATCCAATTTTGATCTCACAAATCTAATTGACAACATAAAGGCATCAGACTTCAAGTACCATCTCCTAGGGGATTAGTTCAAACCATACAAAGACTTTTTAAGTTTGCAATCCAAATTTTCTTTACCTTTCAACATGTAATCCTTTGGCTATGACATGTAAATTTCTTCCTCCAAGTCACCATGAAGGAAAGTTGTCTTCACATCCATCTATTCTACCCCCAAGTCATAAGCTGCTATGAGAGACAACATGAATTGAATGGATGTCAGCTTTGCAATGGGAGAGAAGATCTCACCATAATCTATACCCTCCACTTGTGAATACCCCTTCGCAACCAATCTAGCCTTGTACTTCTCAATAGTACCATCTGCACCAAATTTCTTCTTGAACACCCATTTACATCCAACGGGTTTCCATACAGGAGGCAAAGGCACTAAGTCCCAAGTTTGATTATTTTCCAAAGAAGTCATTTCATCCTCCATGGCCTCCTTCCAGGAACTTGCATCTTTCATGTCCATAGCCTCTGATACAGTTCTAGGTTCACTACTGTTAGTAACCAAAGCATAAGCACAACTAGAATCAAGCAATGTAAAACCAAACCTTTCAGGTTGCTTTCTTATCCTTGTAGACCTCCTAAAGAGCTGAGGTCGAGGTTTAGCTTCTTCATCTAAGCTTTCAGAGATGCCATAGCTCTCCTCATCATTAGGTCCAACATTATCTTTCTGTTAAGTCTTCTCAGGGGTAGCCAGAAACTAAACAATATCCTCTTTCTTTACTATTTCTTCTGGCTACAAAATAGTGGAAGAAGTTGTAAGCTCTATGAAGATGACACTTTTTCTATACAACACTTTTTCAGCCATGGGGTCCCAAAGCCTATATCCTTTCACACCAACACCATATCCAATGAAGATACACTTAACAGCGTTGTTCTCCAACTTTGGCCACTTCTCCCTAGGCACATGTGCATATGCCTCACAAGCAAAAACATGAAGATGCCTTATTGAAGGATTTCTACTAGACCACACCTCCATGGGTGTCTTTCCAACAAGAGCTGATATAGGAGATTTGTTTACCAGATAGTAAGTAGTAGGAACAACTTTAGCCCAAAACTTTTGTTCTAGGCCAGCTCCACTAAGAATACTCCTAGCCTTCTCCATTAGTGTCATGTTCATCCTCTCTGCAACTCCATTTTGTTTTGGGGTATATGGAGTTGTCTTATGTCTTTCAATCCCAAGCTCTTTGGAATATTAATCAAATTCTGTAGAATAGAACTCACCACCATTGTTAGTTCTCAAACATTTAATCTTTTTACCAATCTAATTTTCAGCGAAGGCCCTAAACTCCTTATACTTGCTATAGACTTCAGATTTGCTTCTGAGAAAGTAAATCCATTTCCTTCTACTATAATCATCTATAAAAGATACAAAATATACAGACTTTGATAATGAAGAAACATTAATAGGACCAAACACATCAGAATAAATAAGGTCCAACACACTAGAAGACATGAGAACTCGAGTAAAATTAAGCATGGTTTGGTTTTCTATAAATGCAATGTTTGCAAAAGTTGAACTCAAGATTACACTCATCTAACCCCTCAACAAGGTTTTTATTTTTCAGGCTACGTAGACCCTTCTCACCAACGTGGCCAAATCTCTTATGCCATAACATTGTCTTTTCAACAGGAAGTTTAACTTCCAATGCATGATACAACCATCAAGACTAGAAACAATAGATTTCTTCACCGCTTGTTCAAATGGTGGGGATGAAGTGATTGCTGCCCTCTTCCTTGAGTCAGAAGAACTATTGCATTGTGAAATGCATGCCTTCAATTGAAATAGAGTACCTCTCCTAGTACCCTTAGCAAGCACCATAGCTCCTCTAGTCATCTTGCATCCTTCTTTCGAAAAGACAACTTGTACACTTGCATCATTCAAACTACTTATAGAAAGCAGGTTCTGCGCTAAGCTTGGGATATGGATAACCCCTAAGATCCCCTTCACTCAACCATCAGGGAATCAGATAGAGACTCTTCCATGACCAACAATCTTCAGATGAGAGTCATCACCCAGATACACCTTTCCACCATTGAACTCCTCATACTTAGTGAACCAGTCTCAATGCGAGGTCATGTGGAATGATGCACCAAATTTGATTGGCCACACATCGTTAGATGTATGGGTTTCCAAGGTTGCGATGAAAGCATCACCATCATCTTGTGACTTATCAAAATCTGAATCAGGAGCTTTCTTCTTCTTCTTCTTCTTCTCCTCTTTGCATTCCTTTAGAAATGCCCAGTTTTTCCACAGTTCCAACAAAGATCCTTGGACGTTCTAGGAGATTTGGATCTCCCATGGGATTTGGATCTACCCTTCTCAGCTTTCTTGTCCTTGTTCTTTCCTTTCTCCTTGGGTCTTCCACGAATTGCAAGGGCCTTTTTAGCTACCTCAGAAGACTTTCTCTGCATCTCTTCAAACAACAATGAAGAAACCACTTCTTCCATTTTGAATGTAGATATAGTGCTTCCAATAGCCATGACAAGATGATCCCATGAGTCTGGCAAAGAACAAAGCAAGGTCATACATCGATCCTCCTCCTCCATCGTTACACCAATAGATGTCAATTATACAACCAGCATGTTAAAAGCATTCATATGTTTAGCAAAGGATGCCCTGTCCTACATTTGAAAAGAATACAACTTCTTTCTCAAAAAAAGTTTATTAACCAGGGATTTTGCTTGATACACATCTCCCAACTTCTGCCAAAGTAGTTTTGTAGTAGTCTCCTCATGGATATTTAACAACATAGAATCAACAAGACTAAGTCTTATGAGACCCTTAGTCTTCTAATCCTTGAGATCCCAGTCATCTTTTGACATTGTAGCTAGTTTAGTTCCATTAACACTTTCCCAAAGGTCTTAGTCAACAAGCATGTCTTCCATCTTGAGCTTCCATAGCTCAAAATTACTGCCATTGAACTTCTCCACTTCAAACCTTCATGATGTGCTTGCCATCTCCTTACTGCAATAGAAATCAGAATACTCTGCATAGACTCCCACTCAACTTAAGATCATCTCAAAAAACTCCTACCCAATAGCTAAGACCAAAATTGGCCAGGCTCTAATACCCACTACAAGGAAGCTAGGTGTGAGGAAATCACATCCTACACTAATCTAATGAGGGGAGAGCTATACAAATTCAATTTAATCCTTATCACTACAACAACATACAACATCTAATAGAGATATTACAGAAATACACAAGAACCAGAAAGAAGACAGAAGAAGAGAGACAAAGATATACGGTGGGGAAAACACTTATCGGGTGAAAAATCCCACACTCATAAACCTACACAATGTATTAACAAATCTGAAAGTTGTTTACAATACACTTGTAATGCAATCTTCAATGGTCTTTGACACTCGTGTCTAGAGTCAATCCGGCAGCATAATAGTACCTGTAAACTTGTGTTTGCAACTCCATTTCCAAGCACCTGTTTATATAGAAAATACAAGGCAATATTGGACCTATCTTGGGATGGGCATCCAACATGGCTTCATGGACCAAACCCCACACCTAAGGACACTTGGTCAACATTGTAGAATGTGCCTGACACTCGTCCATAGTTCCCATCCCAAAGAGGTCACCTATTTCCAAAATAGGCTATGACAGATGCTCTTACGACACTTACGACAGTCATAGAATCTGTCATAGTGGTTACAACTTACAGTTGTAAGATAATCTATCATACAACTATTATAAATAGCACATTCTCTTACAACATGTTATAGTCCACCTTGTGGTGCCCAAATATGTCTTATTCAAAGATGCTTCATGACACATGTCCTTACCTATCTTACAAACTTCTATTTCTGACTCTTACATGTCATAGCTTCTATCATAGGAATCTGTCATAACCGTTTCGGTCAATATTTCCTTACACAACATGGAAGATGCTGACACATGGAAAAATGCTCCAACCACAAAGTGGGATGCCTATCTCCTCATGTGAGGACAAAATTACAAGTTGTCATATTCCATGTAGGATCGACACATCATCGTGCCACATCCATAATATGACAATATGGAATTTACAAATATTTACAACATAGGCAATTAATTAATAAATATAAACATAACAAATGCAAGGAATTACCAAGGTTGAGACACCTTAATTCCCAACACAACTATGTAAGGGTTTTAGGTGTCCAGTTTAATACACTTGGATACTTGGTCCTACAAGTTTTCACTCATGCCAACAACCAATCAAATAGGTTCTTTGGCAACTCTTAAAATGGTGTAGGTCTTGCGTAATAGATCAAACAATATTGCCATACCACCATTGATATGATGTGCTAGCACAAGCCTCCTTACACACAAACTCTTTGATCTTACTTGTAAACCATTTATATACTTCCACATGTGTGACCTACTAAGGCATAACTAACAAATAATACAAATAGTTCATAATAGAGTGTTGACAATAGAACCAAAATCCCCATATGTGTTGATGACCTAATTGCCTGTACTTAATTACTCCTATGCACTAGCATATCACTCATAAGATCGTTCACCTAAGACATGCAAGATTCTCAATACCCTTAGATAGTATTGAGTAATATTAATAAAATCCTAAAAAAACATGCATAGCCACATGCACACAAAAAACAATTAAAGAAAACTCAAAGCAAAAACATACCAAAAACTAACAAAACTTTACTATATCATTCAACTATTATATAAGCATATTACATGAAGGTTTTATATAGATTTTCTCCTCTGCACTCACTCAATTATAATTGGATTGATTTAAATCTAACTTCATTTTCTTTTATGCTTATAATTCATGCATGAGTTCATAAACCCATAATTCTATTGCTTCCTCTATAAGCTAGCTACAAACTTATCCTAGATAGTTTAATTTTTATACATTTCTCAAAATACCATACTTATAGAAATTATATCATAAATTATGTGTTTTAATCCATTTCTAGCAACGTTCTAATTACAAATTAGTTACACTTGGTCTAAAATACAAATGTATACAAAAGTGGCACCAAGACTAGAATATGACTAGACCACATTTGTAGGGTTCTATCTCCCTAGAATAGTTGCCAATCCCTCCTTCCCCCCCCACTTCCATAGTCTAGTCTCCCTAGTTTGAATTCCAAATCTCCCTTTTTTCTTGGTTGAATTTTTGTATATGACTCATTGGCTTGTGTGCCAAATTTCTTGAGTTGTGTGTCTAGGACTTATATTTAAGTACATCATCATTGGTTAGTTTGATCATTGATTGTTAGGTCAAAGCACTTACAGATGTAGGTGTGGCCTTGTCCCAAGCATTATAATTTTCATATTCCCGTACCATATTCCAATTTCTAGACTTGTGTCACATCTTAGTCAACCAAATAGATTAAGTTTGGATGTACATTGAAAACTAGAATCTAATAAACAATCTATACAATCTCAACTATTACATTTTCATTGTCTCAAATCTCTTTTATTTGAGACTCATCTCCATTACATATAAGTTTAATTCAATTAATGTTGAACTTTAGATCTTTTACTATTAACTGCATTTATTTCCCTACAATAAACCATGCTACACTTTGACTTGATGAATAAATTATTATTATTATTATTATATTTGAGAAATAATAAAATAACCCAATCTACTTAAATATCATCCACTTCAATGGTTAAATAGTCAATGGCAATTTTACACGTCATTGACAACAAAAAATGGTTAATATTTGTCCTATTTTATTGGTCAAAAGTGACCTTTGAGTGTTGAAGTAGATGATATTTAAGAATAGCCTAAATAACCATTGCAAATTAATAACCTACAATTATAAAAGCTATAGAAACTATAAATAAACTTATAGACTTCCCAAAAAAAAAGGTTAATGACCTTGACTTAAGAATTCTTTATAGTAAAATGAAATATGTTATAGAATATAAGTAAACCCCTATTTTTATAGTAAAATGAAATATGTTATAGAATATAAGTAAACCCCTATTTTTAGAGGTAAGCAAGTAATCTAAATCTGTAGGAAATGGTAAGCAATCTAGACAAAATACTCAAAAGGGTGAGGGCAGCTAAAGATAGATCTCCAATCTTTTATCCAGTGAACAAAATCTGAAATACAATTGTTTTCCTTCCTTGCGCCACAACACACTGGAGAACTATTTGGTCAGTTTATATTTTTATTAAACCCAGCAAAGATCTGGGTAACGATAGGCATTATTATAGAAATAAAATAAAACAAAACAAGACATCACAGAAAGCTTAAAGCAGTTTTTTCTTGTTCTGAGCAGTATCAGTTGCCCAAATGGCTCCAGACGGCCCATAAATAACAACATTACCGTCGCCCTGAAGATTCAAAAAGTAGGAAGCAAATGCTCTGGAAGTTTGGCTTGACCACACGGGAGTTGTTCCCGCATTGATCACCAAATTGCCATCTTTCTGCATACTTAACGCGCACGACGCGGCGCCTCCTTTTCCGCTTGTTCCCGACACCCACAACACTTTTACATTGTTTTCATACAAAACCAGGTTGCAGTCTCGTTGCATTGCGAATATATATTGCGCGTATTGCAGAGACTGTCCAGCTGACAGTGATTCGCCGCTCTTGAGCTTAGACTTGGCTGAGCAAGGATTTGCAAATGTAATCAATACTACCAACCCCACGATAGCAGCTCTACTTACAGAGATTTTACCCATTATATTGATCTTTTAGCAAGGCTATGATCTGTATAATGTGAATGAGAATTGGGTGAAGTTTATGGTTGAATGGCTGTCATTTATGCTTATGGTTATCACTTTGTGTCTGATAAGACAATCAACCGAGTGCCATATGAGTTGTATTTCTTACAAATTAGTGCGGTACTTGGTAAGTTGTGAAAAGGGTGTTTGATTTTGTGAAATATTGATACGGTGGGTATCTCTGTAGTGGAATGGACAAAATAGAGGTCATCAATACAGAAAGCTTAAGTGTGGATAAGGATCTTCAGTGAAGAAGCAATTTTAAAAAAAATCAAATTCTGATATATTAGAATAAGAGTAATACAATAGTATTTAAAGATATTATTGAAAAGTTGGTACCCACTAATACTTATAATCTATGACAGAATGATTCATGATTGAAATTTTCAAATGTGGATAAGGATTTTGTAGTGGAGAAGTTTTTTTTTTTAAAATAAATTTTTGATAATTTAGAATAAAGAGTAATACAATAAAATTTAAACTTATAATTGAAATTTTGTTATACACAAATACTTATAAGCTATCAGAAAATGATTCATGATTGAATTTTTTAATCATATTTAATAAAAATTGATCTATTTTTATAAATAATTTAAGTATAATACAATATTTAAAAGTTTAATTATATATAATTTATACCATTAAAATCTTTCACACAACATTTAACAACTATATTAATGTTATTTTAGTTTTTCCTTCTTAATTACATATTAATTATTATTAATATTTTTTTTTATTTTAATTTAACAATTGTGCTAATTTTATTTTAGTTTGTCCTTCTTAATTTATTGTTAATTATTATATTTTTTTTTTTAAAACATAAAATTGGATATTAGACAAATATCAAATCATAAACATCATTTATGTCTTTTCTAATATATAGACTATGCTTGAAGAGGAAAAAATAATAATTAACTAACAATTTAAAGATAATTAATTAAGAAGACAAAAACATTGGAGTTAATTTAGAGTGTTTCAATGGTTAATCTAAAAATAATATTATTATAAGTAATATTATAATATTAAAAATAATATCATTATAAGTAATATCATAATATAAAAAATAATTATAACAAGATAAAAAAATTGAGTAATATTTTTTAAAAGTGTTATTTAATTATATAAAATTAATATTACTATAAATATTTTTATCATTTTACAATATTATTGTTTTAAAAAAATTACTTATTGTAAATAGTACTCTTATAAGATATTTACCAACAATAAGTTAATATCTAAATTATTATATAGAAAATACTATTATTAAAGGTAATGTTATAATATAATAAACAATTATAAGAGATTAAAAAATTAACACTCCATAATGCATTTTAGATCATTAATTTATCTTAAATATTGAGAACATCTTGAAACAAAGTTGAGTAGTATTCAAATCAACAAATGTGATTTTGGGTATTTTGCCACAATACCAAAAACTTATAAAACATTCATGGAGACATTTGAAAATGGGTTTGATCTACAAATTCAATTCATTCTTTGAAGATTACAGTATCCTTTCATGGCCTTTGAAAGGAAAATCTAGAAGATTTACAAAACAATAGCTCTAAAACTCGTAACTGGGCAAAACCCTAGATTTTGTACAATATTCTCTAACACTTTTAGTTGTGCTCTGCAATGAAACATTTTTTGAACTGGTGTATACCTTTAATCCTAGGCGTATACACTTGCTTTAACCATAGTTAGATGTATTTTCCACATGTACTTTGAACTTGTCAAAGTAGTTAGTTGTTTTGGAGAGGTGTTGACTTGCATCAACACCTCGCGCTATATTTGTGGGTGGTTACTCACCACTACTTCATGTAGAGGAGTCCTATCCTCGTTTCGTGGAGAATCAGGTAGCCACACTCGCCTATTTATACCTACCTCATTTATGAATACAATGGGTCGATTCATTGCATACTCGTGTGCTTGTAGTTTATTCTATGATCTTGTTTTTTACATGGTATCAAAGCTTTTTGGAATAGCTTCGAGCTAACTTTGCCTGCTATGCAAATCACCCAATTTAGCACAATCTGTGAGGTGTTGTTTTTTTTTCCTATTTGGTTTTTTAACTGTATTCGTTTGTATTCGGAAGGACATATTGCAGGCATAATCACCTATTACATAGGGCGAGTGAAGGTGCTATATGCCCCTTTTTAAGAGCCTGTGGTAGTGCCTATCGATGCCCTTAAAGGGCCTGTGAAGAGAGTTATTAGATGCCTAGAGAAAGGCGTCCAGAGGCCAGGCTTCAATGCGCATAAAAGGGCAGACCTAAAGTGATTGAACATCCTCAAAAGGGCAGTGAAGGTGTCTCTTGACGGCCACACAAGGGCCTGCTATGACGCCTCCACCATGTCCTTACACAGGCTCTACAGAGGAGTATCATTAGCACCTTGGAAGTGCCCTCACTCGAAGGGTAGGACGCCCCTCACATGCCAAATCTGACGTAGACTGAGTGCCCTCACATAGCAGAGATCGACCTCTTCCAATGGCCAACACATTGCCTCATTCCTCCATGACGCCCGTTAGCCCCTGGTCATGCACAACCCAAGGGGGTTTAATTTTCTCCTCTTTTCAATTTTTTTCCCACCAAATATTGCATGCAAATTAAATTTCCAAAATATGATTTTTTTTCTCTCAAGAAGGACGTTTTTGTGAATGCAAAAATATTATAAGCCCTATAACTTTCGTGGATGTTTTTTCGTCACCAATCTAACAAGCCTAAAATTGCACTAAAATTATAAAGTGCCTATTTATGCTATTTCAAGGTGACCTAACTAACTCCTTATACCAAATTAGACGGGGAATCAAATCATCAAAAGGTGTAAAAATGATGTCAATGCACTAACTTTATAAAGTGCCACTTCAAGGGGGTATTAAGCAAGATTAATCAAGCACTAAAACTTATAAAGTGCCACCTTAAAAACTAAGTTCAAATAGGAGTCTAATTTGCAAAACAACTTCACAACTTGAGGGTAAAAGAGAATTTCCTGGCTCCTTCAAAATTAGAAGTCAACAAATAGATTCTCAGTTCAATTGCAATGGATCACGTCACCTTACAAAGAGGTGTTTGTGAGAATCAAACCATTCAACACCTTCAAAATATTGATGGATGATATCTATTAAAATGTTTGTGGTAAGGGAACTGTAAAGTTAGGAAATGGATTTGTATACAATGTGTTTTTCATTCTTAAACTATTAAGTCATCATCTCTCCATATATCAACTCACCTATTCCAACAAAATAGTTGAGTTCACGGCCACAACAACCCTAATCAGAGAATCACAAATTCAAAAACTTGTAGCAGTAGCAAAGGTTTGTCACTTTGACTACAGCTTCATTTCTTCACACTTTACATTAGGTAAAGAGGACTCTCATAATGCGACTTCAGAGCCTAGTGTTAATTCACAGCTCAGCTCAGTTGGTTCTATATAACATATTGATTGAACTCCAATAGCATATTTCTTTGTAAATATACTCATGAAGTGTCATGCAATTGAATGTGTGTTACACATAAAGGGAAATTGGGAAAATTGTACTCACACTGATATAAAAAGTGTAATAGGGGGTTGTAACAATCACAACATGAATCACCTAGATTCTCTTCTCATTCGTATGTGCCTTTAATGCACATCATTTTTCAGATTTGTACATTTCTTGGACCTACGTCCTGGTCTTCATCACTTACACACTACCAATTTCAATTAGTTTGTTGAATTCTGTTAGAATTAAGGGAAGGGTAGAATTTACAACCATTTCATGCTTCAAGAGTTCTTCATCTCTACATCAGAATCGGCATCAACATCATCTTTTGGGGGGCTATCTAAGCCTTTCTTTCTTTATTCTCTCTTTTGGAGGATAGTTTTTTCCCACTGGGTTTTCTATCTTTCTCTATTTCTGAAAGATTTGCATTGTACTTGAGTACCTTATCAGGCTTCATGGCTAGGACTCATTTTTCTTTTACATTGTGCATGGGTACCTCACCAGGCTTATAACTGTGACCCATTTTTCATGAACTCACCTAAGCTATGCTTAAGGGGGGTGTTGGTGTATACCTTTAATCCTAGGTGTATACACTTTCTTTAACCATAGTTAGGCATATTTTCCACATGTACTTTGAACTTGTCAAAGTAGTTAGTCATTTTGGAGAGGTGTCGACTTGCATCGACACCTCGCGCTATATTTGTGGGTGGTTACTCACTACCACTTCATGTCGAGGAGTCCTATCCTTGTTTTGTGGAGTATTAGGTACCCACACTCGCCTATTTATATCTGCCTCATTTGTGAATACAATTGGTTGATTCATTGCATACTTGTGTGCTTGTACTTTATTCTATGATCTTGTTTTTTACTTTTTTCCATCCTCTAAAATGAATGAAATAATACATTATATACTTGTTGACTCTTCTATCCACCTTGGAAGAGAAGAAATTACACCCAAAAAAAGGACTTGGATGACTACACTGCCTTGTGAGAAACCCACATGGATTTGCACCTGAAATCCATCCTCATGAAGTGTGCACCCATGCCATAGTATGTCAAATCCATTGCAAAAGGACCTGCAAACATCCTAGTGCACATGAAGTATCATCTATCAACCTACACACCATCCTCATTTATTTCCATCTCTCATCAACATGCTTGCTTTGGGCATTAATGGCATCCTTTGGCAAGTGAGAACATCTTTTATAGTGAACATGCATGAAAATAAGCCTTTTACAATACTTCAAAAAAAAATTTAAAAATTTAACTTTTGGTGCTTTTTAACTTTGGTGAACTTTTTGATAGGTTCAGGAACCTACCAAATTGTTGAAAATCCCTCTTGCATTTCTTTCCTTTTCTTCATTTTCTTATCTTTCACTTGGTTCTTCATCGAAACATTGAATCTGAGAATCATTTTGGCACGTTCACAGGTTCATAAACCTACCGAAATGTTGAAACACAACTTCTTTCATTTGTTTCCTTTAGTACTTTACTTCTTCCCTTCATACTTTTGGCCTTTTGACCAAAAGAAGAACCCATGAACACATTTGGTAGGTTTACGAGTTTTTGAACTTGCTAAAAAGAAAAGCAATCAACCTTTTAGTGGGTTCACAAATTGGTGAACCTGCCGAAAAGGCAACACTTAGCCACATTTAGAAATCTTTAAAGAGTTTCAAAGGCATCACAAGGTCAAACAAAGGGGTCTTTAGAGTTTTCAAGGGATTTTTGAAGATTGTCATACTTAGATGGTTCTCAGATGGGGGCAATTTTGAACTATCACAAATCAAATATAATCGATGAGCAAATTAGGCCAAGGAAAACAAAGGCATGATGAGGGGATATTGATGGATTTGTGTAAGAACTCGTAGGCTTCTGGATTTTAATGGGTTGGGAACTATCACCCTAGATAATACTTGGACTCTAAGGATAACCATAGGTGCCAATTACGACCATATTTTTTCTTAATTGCATCTAATACTCTTTTTGAATCACTTTCAATCTCAAGCCTACATTGCCCAGCCACATAAGCCATTTTGAGGCCTTCTAGTAGTGCCTTCCACTCTACCTCATTATTAGTTTTAGTTCCTAGATGAGAAGAACCACCAAATAGCAAATCACCTAACAAATCCATGATTACAAACCCAACACTAACCACTCCCAAATTTTCTTTCATTATTCAATCAAAATTCAACTTAGCCCTTTCACTCATCACCTTCCATTTCTCTCTTTGATTTACTTTATTTTTTACTATTGTCCCATGAATGGGTGGGGAACATTTGAATCTTCAATTCTTGATAATACTTATTTAAAAGTTGGATAGCTTATTCAAATTCTTCACATTGAGTTCTCAAGGAATTTCTTTTATAATCGAACTTATCTTAAGTCAGCAACATTCCTCATAAAGTACTTGATTTCTAAAAATCTACCTATTCCTTTCCAACAATATCCCCCATAGAGTACATAACACTATTGATTGCTGCAACCTTTTCAAGTTAGGGATATGTCTAGGCCAACTACGTAGAAGTTGTTTTTAACTATTGCTATAAAAACCTATTGCATATTAACCTTAGAGATAAGCCATGACCACATAGTAGAAGAATAATTGTAATGAATTAGGAAGTGATCCATTATTAACTCCTCTTCACAAAGAGGATACCGTGATGGGCCATATAAATGTTTTTCACTATATTATAAAAAAAGAATTTTGTTTTCCACTACCAGCCATGCAAATGAATTGCACTTAGGAGGAACCACATTACTCTATATCACATCTATTAGAAAATCAACTACCTAAGGGGAAGACAAATATTTTAGCATTTTGTAACCATATTTAACATCATACACACCTTTTGAGTTTCTAGTATAGTAAATTAAATCCTTCCTATCTAAAATTGGAGGTGTATAGGATTTAAATATTCAACCAACATATTCCACTAATGAGCTAGTGTACACTTCCAAACTTTTGTTCTATTGTAGACCAATTCATCCCAATAGTCTTGGACCTTAAAGATCGAGTGCTACAATAGATAGGTACATGAGTTTCATCTATATTGAACTAACTTACCAAAGGGGCCTTACCTACCCAAGATTCCTCCCAACAATCTACTACTTCATCACCAATATTCCAAGATAGTTTGCTAGAAATGATGTCTTGAGTCATTACCATTAATTTCCATCTCTTTGAGACTACCTTTATTTCCTCCTTTGTCAAAAAGGAGAGTAGAGAATCCTCATTCAAATAAAATATCTTTGTAATATACTGCTTCATATTAGATCCAACTTATTGAGAAACTTCCAAACAAGTTTAGCCTGCATTGGCAATCTCTTTAGAATAGCACATCAAATTCCATATTGTAAGATGAATATTTTCCTCACCAAGCCCTTCTTGATTATAGGGTGAACAACATAATGAGAACATTAACAATTAAGTATTTCAATCAAATTAAGTGTTGGAATACTCACTATCCCTGAGAGGGGGGTGAATCAGTGATATACAAAACCTTATGCAATCATCTTAAATTATATCACAAGAAGGAAAATAAGTGCACATCAAGCAAAAACATTCACACATAACACCAAGATTTACATGGAAACCCTGTAAGGGGAAAACCACTGAGAGTTGCTTGAGTCTACTGCTCAAATCCAACCTCAAAAATAGATAATATTACAATTATTTTTGCAGCACCAACTACAAGGTACAAAGGACACCTAGCACTATTTACAAATCTTCAAACTTTAGGTACAATGCACACCTTCTTAGTACAAAATCACCTTAAACCACCAATCACTATGAGGCACCAACCTCAATCATCTGAAACACACATACACCACAAAACCCTTGAAAGAAACCTTATGCAATCATCTTAAATCATATCACAAGAAGGAAAATAAGTGCACATCAAGCAAAAACATTCACACATAACACCAAGATTTACGTGGAAACCCTGTAAGGGGAAAACCACTGAGAGTTGCTTGAGTCTACTACTCAAATCCAACCTCAAAAATAGAAAATATTACAATTGTTTTTGCACACTTAGCACTATTTACAAATCTTCAAACTTTAGGTACAATGCACACCTTCTTAGTACAAAATCACCTTAAACCACCAATCACTATGAGGCACCAACCTCAATCATCTGAAACACACATACACCACAAAACCCTTGAAAGAAATAAAAATTAATGTGCAAGAAATGGTTCTTCAGTAATCTGATTTGCACCAGTTAATAACAACTAATACCTTATGCAAACAACCTTCAATAAATCAGCTTCACTCACACCTCTAATCAACAAAATATCTTCATCTCTGTATCATGATCTTTGCTTCATAAATTCACTGTTGTCTTTGTGTTCACAACTCATATATATACATTCAAGGCTACAAGCAGATTATACAATGCATGATTCTAACAAGATCTCGTTTGTATCAATAAGGACATAGCCTTCTTTGCAAAACACCTTTCCTTCAACAAGTATCATGCTTAAATTAATATGAATAATAACCAAGACTACTACCTTGACCTTTATCATATCCATTAGTCAAAGAATAAGACTTCCATTTATCTTCTCTATGCATAGACTCTATAAGGGCAAGTATAGACAAGTATATTGATACATATGAATAAAACATCTGTAACATATCTATATGTAAACTACCCTTTCAAGAACATTGTTTTGTTTCCTCTGTTCAATTGTCAAGATCACCCTAAAATAAAACATTATGTAACATCAGAAAATGTCCCCTTGGGGGCTTTTCCCTCATAAGGTTTAGCTCCCAGGTCTTTAGTTTGCATTTAGGACATCTTACATCATAATTTAACATCCCGATGGAATGAACCCTGGGTTTCATGTCAAATGAGACCTAGGGGGACCCCTTGAACATAACCCTACCCAAAATAGGGGGAGAACTTGGGTGCCTGCACCCTACTCCTGCCCTATTTTGGATCAGTCCCAAATTTTGAGTGTCAGCTTGTTACCGTTAATTAGGTCCTATACCGACATGACAAGTTTGAATTACAAAATTCTCGGTGGGAGTATTTGTAGTTGCATATAAAATCATGTTTAGGCATTCATTTGTAAACTAGATGATCATCAAATGAGCATTGACATTCTAGAAGTGATTTAAGGTTTTCATTGTGTTGCAAGAGCAGATTTGTGTTGTCTATCTGTTTGTATTTACAGGTTTGAGTAATCATCTCCTCATGGCATGAAGAGCTTTTTCCTCCCATGAGATCTTCACTACAAGGTGACATCTATTGTGTTTGTAAGCATTTATCATTTGGTTTTCACCTCTGCCTCCCAAGGGTATGCAATCTCTATCTGAAAATGGTGTTTGGAAGACTTGAATGTCTCTCTGGGGTTGGACTGAGGCAAGCCTCTAAACACCACAACCCCCTCCCAAAGTTTTCATGGTTAAAGGTTACAGGTTGGAGTTACAAACAAAGTAAAGTTGTAGGAGGGTATAATAGAGTGTTACAGTTGTAGATCAAAGAAGAAAATAGCTCCCTGGACTAGGGTGCCCACTCATTAGTCATTGAAGTTTCGTGACGGAAAAACCTTTGGTGCAGCAGGAACAGGTTGCAAACCTTGTTTGCAGATCTCGACAAAAAATAAGGCCTTGGACTTGGGCACCCACTCATTAGTCCCTGACATTTTCACCTCTGAACTCTGAAAATAGGTACACTTCTATTTGTCATTTTACATCTCTTTGTAGTGGGATTTTGAGTAATTCATCTGTTTACTATTGTAATTGCATAATTAAGGTTTTAAGGTATAATTGAGCATAAGAGAACATAATTGTAAATCAAATCATACAAATCCAATCTTCCCTACATCTCATAGTGACCAAGGGTATGATAGTGCATTGTCACTCAACCCTAAGTCCTTGAATGTAATTGGTGAAAGGAGGATAAACACTTAACAAACCATCTAATCAACCCTATCCAAATTTTAACCTTTACATTTTGGTGAACATATGTTGTTGGACTTGTTTTTAGCTTTCTAAGTGTTTTGCTTCAGATTTACAGTGATTTTCATTCATTCATATGGTAATTCATATAGTCATTCATCTTATTGCATTGGAAAACTTACAAAAAGTTTTAAAATTGAAAAAATTGAAAAAAATTGCATTCTAGGGCTTCTATTTTGAATCAATTAATTTGCATTTCATCAAATTTATGATTTATGCATTAGATCTAAGATAAATTATAGAAAATTACAAAATTTCATTAGTTTTCATTGCATTTTCATCATAAAATTGCTAGGGTTTTGTTGAAAATTGTGAATTTTGCATATAACCTAGTAATTCTAAAATCTAGGGTTTGTAGGTAAAATCTTGTTTCAGATTATTCTACTAATTTTAGAAACTCTTTCAAATTTTTATTTGGCTATAGTATTTCATTTTAGATCTCAAAATTTTGCATGTTCGCATAGAAAATTTCAACAAACACTAGCATTTTCATTGATTTTTCACTAGAATTGTACTTGCTTTTTGCATGTTAAGGCTTGGAAATCATTTTCAGATCTGAGAGAATTTAATTTTCATCATACATCAGCTTGCAAAACATTCATATAAAATTTTACATCAAGATCCCAAACCTAAGGCTTGAAAAACATTGATTTTCACTAGATTTGGCCTTATCGACTCTCTAAATTTGCACTATAGGCGTGTTGTAAAGAGTATTATTTCATTAATTGACTGATATCAGAGTAATTATCTTCTACCCCTCCTAAATATCTTTACAACACCTTGTTATGTGCCTCTTGTATTTAAAATTTGGTGAAAAACTACACATTTTTACTATTTTTGCCCTAGGGTTTAGCCTAGTTTGCATCCTAAGCATGTTGTAACAGATTTTATGCTTTTAGGTGACTGATATTATTTCTGTTATTTTTTTAACCTCATAAAATTCAATTAAAACACCTCTTTCATTAGGTCTTGGGATTGAAAATTGTGAAAAATTGCATATTTTTGGGTATTTTCACTAGCTTTTGACTAGTTATCATCCTAGATTTGCATGAGTCTCATAACTCATTTCCCTAAGAGAAATATTCATTTAAGAAGAAGCATAAGACACATGGGATCTAGTGCTCTTGAAGAATTTGTCACATTGAACACCTTCTTTACAAAAGGAGAGACACAAATGTTACAAAATATTACTCCTATCACAAGTATAATGGAAGAGTAAACTGTTCATGATGTTGATGATACTATTGAGGTGACAAGACATGTATCTGATGAGAAAATAGAGAAACTTGATAAAGACCTAGCTGAATTTCAAGACTATGTGCAAACTGAGAGGATAGCTGAAGAAGCTGTACCTGTGATTCACCATGTAAGAGAATTGATAAAAGAGGGGCAAGATGGTGTTAATACAATTCGTGGTTTAGCACGTATTGTACAAACCAATATCATGCTAGTAACTAAATGTGTAAAAGTGATAAATAATACCTTATCACCTTCTCATACACAAGTATCGGCACCTATACCAACTGCTGGAATATCCACCTTTACATCAATGATCTTAACAACTGATCTGAATGCTTGTAGTAATGCTACCACTGGTATTGGAGTATCTAACATCACTAATTAAAAAGCTATGGGATTTGATTATCAGAATTTGGTTTCTAAGGGGACCTCTTCTATGAATAATTATTCTCAACCACCTATTTATTCCACTTATTTCCAACCACCTATTACCTACTCACAACCATCTTCCACCTACCATTATGTCCAACCACCATTGACCTATTCACAGCCTCCACCTATCACATCTCAAGCTCATTCACCTCCTCACTTTGGTTCCAATTCCTTGTAGTAAACCACATCTCCCAATGATGCCATCCTAAACCAACTTTTACAGGGCATGACTGCTTTACAACAAAAGGTAACAAATTTGACAAATTCTTCGTAGCCTAATATACCAACATATCATGCCTGTAATCCCCTTTCCTATGCAATCTTGGGAACTCCTATTCCCAAGAGGTTGGAGACTCCTCGCTTTGAAAAATATGGTGGAAAAGGTGATCCTAATACTCATGTGGCAACATTCACAGCTATGTGTAGCGATTTCTATTTCAAAGACAATTTGTTGGAAAAATGTTTCCCGCAATCTCTCAAAGATGTCACTTTAGAATGGTTTTACTCTTTACCTCTGAATTCAATACACTCCTTTTTCACAATTGATTGATCAATTTTTACAACATTTTCAAGCAAACATCGGACCCCAAGTTTCCTTAATTGACTTGGTTCATTGCAAGCAAGGTCCAAAACAGAAGTTGACTGAGTCTATTAGTCATATCAAGCTTTAGATGCACAAATTCAATATCAGATGAAAGATGATGATGTTTAGAAGATATTTATAAAAAATCTACAACCTAATATCCGTGATAAGATTCTCTTGATGAAGTATAACTCCTTTCAACATTTATGCACCACCCTTCCTAATTATAAACTTTCATCTAGTCAGTATGAACACCAAAACTCATCAGCTCTAGTTGGTCAGTCCATGGGTGGATCATCACAAAACAACCTTCAGAGGAATAATAATAAGAATTTCATCAAAATTAATGGACCGAATATGAACAACTTTTCTCATGTGTCTGCTATCAGTAATCCAAAGAAGACATCATATCAGCCAAGAAAGTTTACTCCAATAGATAAATCTTATCATTCTATCATGAATCAAGTTGTGAGTAATAATATTCTGAATCTTCCCCTAATTAAGCCTATCGATCCTAGTAGAGCATAAGGGCCTTAGTTTGATGCTAATGCCTTTTTTCATTTCCATCAGACACAAGGACATGATATTGAAAGATGTATGTGTTTTAAACATGAAATACAAGACCTCATTGATTTGAATATCATACAGGTATCGGGTGTGAATGATAATGGAAATAAATCAGTTGCTCCGCCAAATCAAAATTTACAAATCTTTACTAATCCATTCCCTAAGCATACGGATACCAATATGTTGGAATAGGGTTTAGTGGAAGTAGATGATGATGATTACTTGGAATATGATAATATTGTGGGTATGATTGAAGTGGATAAGGAAAAATTGGATAACCCACCTCATCCACGAAGAAATGGAATTTACGCTGAGGTTCCTCCTTCGTTATCCTTATATGGATCGGGAGATAACCAAAATGCATTAGAAAAACAAGTAGAACAACCGATATAGACAAGTGAGATGGTAAAGAATGATTCCTGTTACTGTGTTAGAAAGATTCAACAATGAAAACTCACTAAAAATTGGAAAAGAATAAGATGACTGTCAATAGTTGGAAATAATAGTGGTTCTCCCCCTCATAAGAAACAAAAATCTCACTTACACAAGGAATTAAGAAACAAGTATCATATGATAATAAACAATACTATCATAAGAACCACTCAAACTTTGCACTCAACATGATCGAGTACCTCTCCAAGAGGTTCACAAGTTCCATAATCCGATACGAAGATCCTACAGGTAAGTATCTCTAACCCTTTATCTCTCTCATGATGTGCTTCCCCCATGATGTGTTATGTGTTGTTTAGGCCTCTTGGGATGACCCCTGATTCTCTCGTAATGTCCGGAATACTAGGAGACTGCCTCTATTGTGACCTTCTTCTATTTGTATCATCATTCTTCTATATTACCTCTCTTTGATTTCATTGTTGTGTGTTGTGTCTTACAGACATAGAGTTGTGGTGGGTGAATTGGGGGCACCCTCCTACGTGACTATTCCTAAGATACTTGTTTCTCATCTCTTATTTATTGTTTCCCTTCCTCTAGTGTTTCAATCTAGCGGGCAGATGACAAAAAATATTTATACTGATGCAGACATAGCGTCCCTTTAGTGAGAAATCAAAAATTGGACTTAGTTCCTAATATGACGATGGGGTTGTAATAAATTATCTGATGCTTGGCTAGTAGAAGCACTCATGATTTCTATGTAGTGATTTTGATGGTGTTCTATCTCATTTATAAACCTTAACAATACTGCTACTCTTTGCACTTTGTCTTTGAATCTAGCCTTGGTGGTACTCAATTCAGAGATCTTCATGATATGGCCCTATGGTTATCCTCAAACTCTGAATTCGTGGTATAACCTTGGATCTTTGTGTGGTTAATCATATGCATTGATGTTGTTGTTTATCATGATTATGTAGTCACTAACATGTTTCTTGCAGGGATATGTTTGTGGGAACATATGGTGATCGTAAAGTACATGTCACCTCCGGGGGGCATGGACTTCGCAAAAGTCTATGTTCCCTTGTGTGTTTTCTTCATACCTTAATGTGCTTGATATCAATGTATGATATCAACCACCTTAAGGTGGGGGCATATATAATGTAGGTTGTTTGTTGTAGATGTTAGCAATGTGCTTGTCCTCAGGTGCAGTCTAAAGACTAGTGCGATGAGTACTTCCTGCACTCTGAGTTTGTTTGCAATCAATCAATCAATCATATTAAGCCCTCTGCAGAGGTGGGGGTGGTGTATCTCTTGCAGAGAGTGCCCATCCTGTCATTTTAAAAAAGTCCTCATCAGGAGGTGGGGAGCAGTTATGTGACTAACTTAACCCTTAAGCATGTCTTCAGTGATTGTTATGGCGAATATCAATCATTGGTGTGTGTCTGTAATGTGCCTGAGATGGTGTTGAGCCTAGAAATAGGAACACTCCATCACTTGTTTGTTGTGTTTTCTATGTTCCTTCAAAGTGTGTGTGTTTGGCATGCTTGCTTTGTTTTGTGTGTTTGTTGTCCCATATGCAGTTAAAAGACTAGTACGATGAGTACTTCCTACATTATGGGAGGTTTAGTAAAGATCAGTGTGATGAGTACTTCCTGCATTATGGGAGGTGTGTTTACTTTCCTGTACTTACATTTGCATTTCATATTTATGAGAAAAAGAAAAGAAAAGAAATCATTCATGTCTTCTATGGATTAATATGTCTTCTATGTATCTACTATCTTCTCCATGTTTTGTGTGACTGTAACAGTCTTCTTCGTGTTTTGCATGCCTGTCATTGTCTTCAATGTGTTTCGCGTGTCTTCTTTGTGCTTGGCGTGTTTGTTATGTTTTTTGACCATACTTTAATGCATGTATTGGCCTTGAGTTTATACATACATTAAAGTGGGGGCTAAATGTAATGTCAGAAAATATCCCCTTGGGGGCTTTTCCCTCATAAGGTGTAGCTCCTAGGTCTTTAGTGTGCATTTAGGACATCTTACATCATAATTTACCCTGGGTTTCATGTCAAATGAGACCTAGGGGACCCCTTGAATATAACCCTACCCAAAATGAGGGGGGAGGACTTGGGTGCTCGTGCCCTAGCCTTGCCCTATTTTAGGTCAGTCCCAAATTTTGAGTGTTAGCTTGTGACCGTTAATTAGGTCCTACGCTGACATGACAAGTTTGAATTACAAAATTCTTGGTGGGAGTGTTTGTAGTTGCATATAAAACCATGTTTAGGCATTCATTTGTAAACTAGATGATCATTAGATGAGCATTGGCATTCTAGAAGTGATATAAGGCTTTCATTATGTTGCAAGAACATATTTGTGTTGTCTATGTGTTTGTATTTGCAGGTTTGAGCAATCATCTCCTCATGGCATGAAGAGCTTCTTCCTCCCATGAGATCTTCACTACAAGGTAACATCTATTGTGTTTGTAAAAATTTATCATTTGGTTTTTGCCTTTGCCTTCCAAGGGCATGCACTCTCTATCTAACAATGGTGTTTGAAAGACTTAAATGTCTCTCTGGGGCTTGACAAAGGCAATCCTCTAAACACCACAAACCCCTCCCAAAATTTTCATGGTTGCAAGTTACAGGTTGGAGCTACAGACAAAGAAAAGTTGTAGGAGGGTACAACAGAGTGTCAAAATTATAGATTAGAGAAGAAAATAGCTCCTTGGACTAGGGTGCCCACTCATTAGTCCTCGAAGTTCCATGATAGAAAAACCTTTGGTACAACAAGAACAAGTTGTAGACCTTGTTTGTAGATCCTAACAAAAAGCAGGGCCTTGGACTTGTATGCCTACTCATTAGTCCTTGACTTTTCTATCTCCAAACTCAGAAAATAGGTACACTTCTATTTGTCATTTTACATCACTATGTAATGGGATTTTGAGTAATTCATCTGTTTACTGTCGTAATTGCATAATTAAGGTTTTAAGGTATAATTGAGCATAAGAGAACATAATTGGCAATCAAATCATACAAATCCAATCTTCCCTACATCTCACAGAGACCAAGGGTATGATAGTGCATTGTCACTTGACTCGAAGTCCATGAATGTCATTGGTGAAAGGAGGATAGACACTTAACAGACCATCTAATCAACCCTATCCAAATTTTAACCTTTACACATTGTAAACCTCCAATGTATTCATACCAATTTATTCAAGTCACACTACACTTCATGCTAGACCCTCTAACCATACTACATAATAAAATTTTAGGTTTTGCCAAATTATTTTAGGAGCATCAATAACCAGTATATTTAGAAAAAGTATCTCACACATTAGTCACATATTTTCTAATCAAGAACTCAACATGCATAAAAATACTAAGATCAATCAATCATAAGGAGACTTGTTTTACCATTTCTCTATTTTCTTTCAACTACTCTCTCTACAAGTGATCCTCCTTTATGATCTCTAAATCATAACAAAGACATCAGTTTGTTCATAAAAACATATCAACCCATTTTCAAGTCACCTGCTCTCACTAAAAACCTCAAACCATTTGTAATCTCTATGAACTTAATATATGAAAATCTCTTTTCATACTTTATCTACCAAAATCTCAAATCCCCAATGAGTGTAACATTATGAACTCCAATAATGCATCCAAGGAGCCCAAGGAATGTCATGGAGAAGATAATATCAACATACCCTGTCTCTAGTTCCATAAGCAGTTAGAAAATGCAGTTAACAAACCATTCATCAAGTAATACGTTCAAATTAATGTCAACCTCCATACACAATGTTCAGCCATTAGGTTTTAAACTTTGTTTAAATGTGAGACATTGATCTTGAAGTTCGTGGGTTATACAAGTTAAGCCATAACCATTGATTCATCATTGCAACCCAAACTCAATAGACTCAATCGGGAAGATTGGTTGGTCTAGGCCATAGGATTGGTTTCCAAACATCTAACAACCATTTAGAAGGTAAGCTTAAGTGATTTGACCTTCGATAGATAGCCAATGCTCAAATATACCAAAAACCAACTTAAGACTGTGACGGGTAAACAACATTTAATATAGGTTTTAAAGCATGATAAAAGGTTAGGTTTTTTAGGGTTTTGTGACATAAAAAACTAGGTCTTCATTTTTAGACCACCTGTCATGGAAATAATACAAACCCTATAGCAGAGATTCTGAAGCTTTCAACCTGCATCAACTTCAAACAATATAACCATACCAATCAACAAGATAAGAACATCATATCAACTCAATCATTAAGGAGGATTAATATTGAAGCATGATCTATCAACTCTGTGTCTCCTCATTGCAGAAGCATGATCCTGTCAACATGACCAACATATGACCACATCTAACCACTCACATACAAGACTATAATCAGCAATACTCTTAGATATCTCCTAAAGATGAATGAACCAAATATGAACCTCCAAGAACATCTCTTTACGTAAATCTATGAAGTACATCTTAATCTCATGATGAAGACCCTACCACCTTGATATCTTGTGAAGACCACACACATCCCATCTTAGACTGCAAACAACTAAACAGATCTATGAAGCACAACATCCTAATCTCATGATGAAGACCATACCACCTTGATATCTTGTGAAGACCACACACATCCCATCCTAGACTGCAAACAACTAAACACCTTTTGACATCAATGACAACCAACTCAACATTAAGCATGTGATAAACCATATAATATTAATGTGACAATGAAGAAGCAAACATAAAATATGCAAACCATATGAACACAATATATGTGAAGAAACCCTTGTAGGATAAACCACAACACCAAAAAGATCCAAGATTGTATTACTCAAAATGAATGTGTAACCAATACAATCAACTTATCACTCTAACAATAATCTTGTAGCATAAGATAACATATAAAATAATATTACAAACCTCTATCCCATTCCTCCATTATATAGAAATATAAAAAATGGGAAACCAATAAGTGGTATCCCAAAACTATGAGTCAAAACCATTAGCCATAGAAAAATCTAATACCCCCATAGTCATGGTCAAGAAACTTAGAATATAAAGTAACCCCTCTTACACCTCTCTTACACATCATAGAATCCATCATAATGGTCAAACTAACTAATTTTTCAAATCTAGGTGCTCCATGAGGGTATCCAATGCTTTATCATAAATCCAATTTGGGAAGATGCTCCACAATTCCTAATTTAATGCTTTCTTACACAATTTCTCAAGTATCCTAGAGAGTAATAATAAATAAATAAATGTCCCCACCCTCATATGGGCATACTGTTTTTCCCACTCCATGATTTTTGGAGATCATGCATTATTTATTGTACATAATTAAATACAATTTATAAGACTTGGGATTTGCAAGGTGAAGATCATACTTGATCTTAACATTCTCCCACTTGAAATTTATATTGAAAAGACATAAAGATAAAATAATAAATAAATCATGTACTAGAAGAGGCTAGGCCCATGGTCTAATCCTCTTTGCACCAACATAATTCTCTATGTTCACTAGCTTAGTGAGAGAATCTACAACATTAACCATGTCAAATTTATATATCATGAATCTACCACCATCAACCATTTCATATAGGCTTATCTTATTATACATGCCCATCCTTACTAGAGGCATAGAATGTGGAGAGATTATTGGTAAAAGTTAGTATGAATCATCATAGTCTGAGGTACCCATTTGATAGTAAAAATTATGCAAAGGATAATTTGTACCTAGGGGCCAAATGCTTCCATCACCCTCATCTACAGGATTACTGGGAAGATTGTGAAAATGAATTTTAAGTGATAAGAAGAGATTGGTCCATGCTCATAGTGAAATAAATGAAAGATTATGAGTTGGGATGGGATACAGAAGGGTTAGAAGATGATGGTTCTAAAATGGTTGAAAAAGTGTATTTGGACACTCTTCAATTCTAGCCTTTTACACCTATCAATTGGAGTGATAAACAGATCAAAGATATAAGGGAGAGGTCTTTCTTTGTTTAAAGTGTTAAAAATGAAGGTGCAAACCACACAATGGAAATCTGATTCAAACCTTATTTATGTCCTCTAAACAATGTAGAATTGATGGAGATTGCAACAAAAATAAAACTCACTACTTAGAAATGACATGCATTAAGAACTGAACACATAAAACAATATGTAATGTGGAGAAAACATTTTTGGGTAAAAAACTCCACCAAGAAAAGAGGCTTCAATTTGTATTATCCTCAAATATGAGATTACAATACATGCACTTCCTATTCTTCTTTAGTCTTCAATCCAACGGTGCATGTTACTCTCAACTCTAATTAAAATGTAGTACAAATATACTTATAAAATGGGGTTGCCTTCTAGGGCAAGAAAACTGACATAACATCGACCATCATATATGTGACCTAATGACAAATGGTCAAAATTTACAATGATAAAATATAAATAAAATGGGATTTCAAGGGCATTGCCCCTAAACCCCCACCGGGGCACACGACCCCCAGACACCCTGCTAGGAGGATGATACCCCTGAACCCCTCGTAGGGGGGAAACCCCTAGCAACCCCTCATCATAGATGAATTGGCATTGAGTACTAGATATAAACATGTGACTGAAAGAAGACCATTGCTGGTGAAACCCCTCTTCCCTTATAGGTGATTTACAAACAATAATAAGAGTAATAAATTTCATAGGATTTACAAGGTTGATGACACCTTAATCCTAACATTCTCCCACTTGACATCATACATTGTAAATACCCATGGGAAAACAATAAAATAATCAGACACTAAAAACATGGCCTATGGCCTCTCTACACCAAACAAATTTCTCTATGCTCATAGGCTTGGTCAAAGCATCTGTAACATTCTCCTAAGTATCTACTTTCTTCATCTCAATCTATCCATTTGCAACCATTTCTTGAACAAAGTGATAGTGTAAATCAACATGCTTAGTTTGAGAATGATACATAGGATTCTTGGCCAAAAAAATACCACTCTAGCTACCACAACCAATCTGAATGATCTTGCAATCAAAACCAATACATGTACACAATCTCCTCAACTAAACTACCTCCTTAGAGAGATGGGTAGTAGCCATATACTCTACTTTGGTGGTGGACAAAGAACCCATGGGATGCATTTTGCTCATCCAACTCACTACTCTTCCAAATAAGGTAAACACATAGCCACTAGTGGACCTTCGACTATCCAAGTCACCTGCCCAATCTGCATCAATAAATAACTGTATGTCAAAATTTTTGTTAGAACTACCAATATCAGAATAAACTAAACAGTAATCAGGAGTACCTTCGAGATATCTAAACACCCTCTTCACATAATTCCAATGTTGTCTACTAGGGTTAGACATAAATCTTATCAAAACTTCCACTACTTGGGCAATATCTGGTCTAGTGCAAACCATTGCATACATCAAACTCCCTACAACACTAGCATATGGCATATTAGACATATCCTCTAAATCATCCTCATTCTTTGGACATATCTAATGAAAGTGTAGTACCAATGGGTAAAGGAACTCTAGTTGGGTTATAGTCTTGTATACTAAATCTCTACAAAATGGTATTCACATACTCTGAGACAACCAACTTAGCTTTATGTTACCTCTG
This sequence comes from Cunninghamia lanceolata, assembly GCA_027924645.1. Lineage (NCBI taxonomy): Eukaryota > Viridiplantae > Streptophyta > Pinopsida > Cupressales > Cupressaceae > Cunninghamia > Cunninghamia lanceolata. The sequence goes on from BSBN01000202.1 coordinate 11,459,850, forward strand.
TCCCTCCTGATCTCCATACCTAGAATATACCTAGGTGCTCCAAGATCCTTCATATTGAATGCACCTAAAAGTTGGGCTTTCAATTCACTTATCATACCCTTAGTATTGTTGAAAAATAACATGTCATCAACATACAATGCAATGATCAGAATAGAATCATCAATACAATGAATGTAAACACAGTGATCCTCCTCACTTCTAAAAAAACCCAACTTCAACACAAATGAATCAAATTTCTAGTACCACATTCTAGGGGACTATTTTAAACCATAAAGAGACCTCTTTAATATATGTAAACCTAAAGTTCTTTCCCTTTTACCTCAAAACCTATAGGCTGTTGCATGTAAACTTCTTCCTCAAGATCTCCATACAAAAATGTAGTCTTAACATCCATTTTCTCTATTTCCCAATCAAAATCTACAACAATGGATAAGAGAAATCTAATAGAAGTTAATTTAGCAACATGAGAGAATATTTCACCAAAATCAACTCCCTCTCTCTGGGAGTAGCCCTTGGCTACCATTCTAGCCTTGTACTTCTCGAGTGAACCATTTGATCTAAACTTCTTCTTGAAGACCCACTTGCAACCTATGGCCTTTCTTCCTTTGGGCAAATGAACAAGATCCCAGGTGTTGTAAGAGTCTAATGCCATCATCTCCTCTTGCATGGCTAACTGCTAAGACTCACTATCATCTAAATGAATAGCTTCCCTGAAGGATCTATCTTGTCATCCCACAATAATGGGTTACACTTTTTGGCCAAATTTGACATTGAAATCAACATTTTGAACTAAATCTTCACTTTCTGACACCTAATATAGCCGCTAAACTATTAGAAATTTGAAGATGATGTGAACTAGTGATTTGTGAGATTTTGTTTGTAGATTGTAAATATTTTTTTAAAAAAAATTTGGAGTTAAATTGTAAATTTTTTGCATCTCCTTTGATAACTAGTTTTTAATAGTAAACAACATTTTTAAATAAAGTGATGTGTATTCTATCACACATAACTTTTTTTCTACAAAGGATAAAATTCTGATTCTTTTCAATTTAGATTGGTAAAACAGATATCTAGAGGATACATTTGGTTTCATAATGTTTTGTTGAATATTTTTTAATTAAGTTTTGAAGTCAAACCAATTATAATTTATACATAGGTGTATTCTATCCATCATAACTTTTTTTGTATGTATCAAAATTCAATTTTTTTTTTGTTGAAAGGACATCAATACCTAGGGCATAGATATTTTTTAGAATTTTTTTCACTAATTTACTAATTTTCCACATGTGTAGAATAGAGAACTTGATGTTTGATGAAAAACCTATGTTTAGTAAAACTAAAAAAAATAATAATATCAAAATATATCAAAACTATACTTATTAGAAAGCTCATTTCGAGGACTACAATCCTCTAACTTGGTTTGGCAAGGTGATTCCATTTGGACCTTCAACCTAGGCTTTGAAAGCCAAAATTTTGCAAAAAATTGCAAGGGGAGGAGAGAAGGTGACTAATAAGGGTCTTCATTCGAAGACCCCTTCGAACAAAGGTAGATGACATCCTTCATTTGAAGTGGATTGGCCTTCATTCGAAGGCCCAAACATGGCATGAACAACATTGCAATGACTACCTTTAAATGAAGGTCCCTTGAATTCAAAAATTATTAAATTTTTTATTGGTTGACCTTCGTTCGAAGGTACAACTCTTCACATGATGGAACAGCCATCCTCTAAGGTAATGTGAGCAACCTTGATGCCAGCAATGTCTTCCTTGGGTAAGTGAAGGTTGTTAAGACACAATGATAAGGAGGTAAGACTTCTTGTTACTTCATGTTTGAGTGAAATCACGAGGATTTCAGCACCTAAATCCCCTTACAATGATAACACATTGAAAGAGGTGATTCGACTGATGGTGGGCAACTTCCAAGATATTGATAATATCACATGTTCTTACTTTCCTAGAAGGGTTGCTATACTTGAAACTTTTACAAAGACCAGATTGAGTAATATTATGTTGTATTTGGGATTGAATGTGTTGATCAACATAATGTTCCTCCATTTCTTTGCCACAATTGGGAATGAACATGCTGATAATGTTATTGCAGCAATGCAAAGCATTATGGTTTGGACTATTAATGAAAGTGATGATGTGCCACAATCACTTCTTTCTAGTATACTGGCTAACAAGAAGAAGGATGACCATGTCAAAAAGAGCTTAGCCAAAAGGGTGATTGTTCAGTGTGAGAAGAAGCTGAAACCTTTCTTGATTAATGAGGAGAAGATGAATGAAGAGGAGTTCAGAGAAGAACATTTGGATGAAGAAGAATCACTTGATTGTGACTTGCATGAAGAGAACCAAATTCAGTCAACATGCAGCTCGAAAGAAGATGAAGCCAAAAGTTCACTTTAGCTCTATGAGGACAAGGTTAAAGAAGAGTCACCTATTGAAGCCACAAGTAAAGAGAACGTGACACTTCAAGATGACTACTCATCATCAGTACTCAATAAAGAAAATACACAACAGAAATCTGGTGGGTTATGCTTGTCAACTGGGTTCCATTGTCTTGTGGATCTTATCAGAGGTGGAGTAAGAGACTCTTCAGGTTCTTCTACATGCTCATCTATACCAATTTATTTTGTTACAATAGATTCTTCCTCATCATAACTTTCACTTGATTCTTCTTCTACTTCTTCACCCCCAATCCATCATTATGTTCTCCCTGAGGTGCATCTTCATACTCTAATTCAAAATGCAATCTCTTCACCTTTTCTTCTTGTTCCTTTGGTTATTTAGCTTTAGAAATAACACTAAGTTCCCTGAAAATAAAATCTCTAGAATAGATAATCTTTTAGGTTAGTGGATTCCAAAGATTATAACCTTTTACATTATCACCATATCCAATAAAAATACACTTTTCAACTTTTCGATCCAACTTAGTTCATTTTTATTTAGGCACATGAACATAAGCCTCATAGTCAAATACCCTTAAATGTGAAATAGAAGGTTTATTACCTATCCACATTTCATAAGGAGTTGAAACAAGAGCCTTACATAGAGATCTATTAACCAAGTAGTTCATAGTACACATAACTTCTACCCAAAAGCATTTGTTCAACTGTGATTCACTCAACATACTTCTGGCTCTTTCCATTGTTGTCTGATTCTTCCTTTCTACCACTCCATTCTTTTGTGGTGTGTATGGAGTTGTCTTCAATCTAACAATACTTGCATGCTTACAGAATTCATCAAATTCCTTAGAATAGTATTCCCCTCCATTGTCAGATCTCAAAACCTTTCTCTTATCGTATGATTTCTTTTCAACTAAAACTTTAAATTCCTTAATTTTAGTGAAAACTTTATATTTGTGACACATAAAATAAATCTAGGTAAACCTTGAGACATCATCAATGAAAGAAACAAAAATATCTAGATTTTCCAATTGATTCAACATTCACTAGACCAAAAAAATCTAAATGAATAAGTTCCAATTTATCATTATATTTATTACTTCCTAAAGGAAATGGAGATCTATTCCATTTTCCAAACACACAATGCTCACAAAATTTTAAACTCTCATTAGAATAGGATAAACCATCTAACAATTTTTTATTTAAGATAGTCTTTAAACTAGACTGACTTATGTGGCCCAATCTATGGTGCCACAACATACATGTATTTTTAGTATAAGCCTCAAATTCATAAGAGGCATTACAAATAGTAGTGGCTTCTAGCTTAAACAGAGTTCCCAATATTTTCCCCTTCACTACCACCAAGTTTCCTCTCACCAATGTGTACCCATGCTTATCAAATGTCACATGCATTCCCAAATCATTCAACTTTGAAACATAAATCAAATTTCTAGCCAATCCAAGAACATGCAAAACAACAAGGAGGGTTTTAATTTTCCCATCACTGAAACACAACATTACCTTCCCTTGTCCAACAATAGGATATGTAGAGTTGTCCCTGAGGTACAGATTTCCTCCATCATACTCTTCATATGTGGAAAACCATTCTTTATGTGGAGTCATGTGGTATGAGCATCTTGAGTCAACCAACCAATGATCATGAGTAATAGTATAACATGCAGAAAGTAAAACCTCATCACCTGCATTAAAAGACTTATGAATAGCAGAATTCCATTGTTTCTTTAGGTTTCTACATTCTTTTTTCACATGTCCTCTCTTTTCGCAGTTCTAACACTTGACTCTATTCTTCTTTCAAGGAATCTTAGAATGGCTCTTAGACTTGTCTTTAGACTCCTAATCTCCTTTTGGTCCTCTTTCCATAGACTTTCCCCTTACACTGAGAGAATCCCATGAACTAGTTGAACTTTTCTTCCTCAATTCTTGTGACAACAGAAATGAAACAAGAGAATCTAACTTTAAATCTGTGAGGTTAGCAGTGATAGACAAAATAAAATTCACCCATGACTTAGGTAAAGAATAGAGAAGCAATATAGATTTATCTTCCTCATTCACATTGTGATAGCTAAAAAATGCAATGCAATTATAAAGGAAAGATAAATCAAAATACAATACAATGTACCTCACTTTCCACAAACAAATTTGCCTTCACTGATTGAGCTTATTGAAGTGCACCCCACTTCAATCAATTGTTCTTTGCTCTTTGATTATTGTGGAATGCTCAATTAAATAGCATAGCCTTGTGATGAGAATGATATGATCTAGAGTGATTTATGTAGAGTAATGTTTGATGAAGATCAGAGAGGCTCAGAAATGGAGAAGGATGTTCAATTTATAGACTTCCAATAGTGAAGATCAATGGTTGAGAGTGATCAGAGAGATCAATGGTCATAAATGGTTGAGAGGATACACATGAATGAGAGAGGGACAAGTGTCCTTTCCCTCCCATGCATCAAGGGAGTTAACATATCTGATTAAGAATTTGACTAAATTAATTGATCAATGAACTCAATTGATTGACTAGTCAACTTAATTGATTGATTAGTTAACTAGATTAACTAACTTGTTAACTGAGTTGATTGATTAGTTATCTAAACTGATTGAGAGTGAATTATGGATGAGGGGGAATAATAGGAAATTAAATAAATTAATTATTTAATTTCATGCACATGGATACATAAATAAAATATTGAATTTTATTTATTTTGAAGAAATAGAATATTAGCTTTAATTAAATAAAAAATTAAATTTATTTAATTAATGTGAGGAGAAAATTGATTTAATTAAATAATCAAAATTATTTATTTAAATATGGAGGATAAATTGATGGTGATTGATAGATGAATTTAATCAAATAATTAAGAATTATTTAATTAATGAAGTATGATAGATGAAATCCTGATCTAGGAACAAGTCAATTTTAGGTGTCTACATTTTTCCCCTCTTTGAGATGGGGTCGTGAAGTAACATCATTTCAAATAAGTTTAAAACATAGTGCTATGTTGGATAGAAGAAGATTTTTGTTTAAAAGAACAAATATGATTGGATTAGAATGATGATGCCCTAGTCAGGTAGAAGAAGTACCTAGTAGAGTAATTAATGGTTTGAATGATGCCCCCTTGAGAGGATAGACAAATTGGAAGAATACGGGTGTGCTCTCGAAATGAATGGATATGAAGAAAAGAGGGAGATAGAAGATGGAGAAAAAAATAGAGAGAAATGAAGACGATAAAAGCATGGATGATAGAATGATGGATTTTGATGAGTAGTTATGCTAACTTGAGTAGAGCAATCCTATAGTTTGATATAACACTAGACATTATGAACCAAGGTATAAGGACCAGGGTTACAATGTGTCTTGTGCCCCTAGTGTAATACAACCTTGTTATGATGTATGAGGAAGGATACTTAGAACATTAAAGTCCTAATGCACAGAAGGTATGATATGACCTTAGATGCAAAGGATAATGCAAAAAGATATTCCAACATACATAAGATATGGATATTAGCTAGCAAGATATGGATTTGAAAAAAACACAAGAAAAAAAGATGACACACAAAAGCAAGCAAGCAGACATGCACAAATGATTCAAAAACAAACAAGGTATTGCCCTTATCAAGCTGTAAACCGATGATTGATTGATTAATTAATGATAGTGTTGTCATTGTGGGGAATGATATATCCCTAGATCAACACATGGATGTGAGAACGATATATCCCATTGATGGTTGATTGATGATGATGATAATGTTGTCATTATGGGGGAACAATATATCCCTAGAGCAACACAAGGATGTGGCAACGATATATCCCATTGATGGTTGATTGATGATGATTAATTAATTTGGTTTATGATAAGATTAGGGTCAAGACCAAAGGATGTGATTGATTGATTTGGCTATATTGGTATGGATTAAGGATGAATTGCATTAGGTTTATTGCTTGGATTTTTTTAAATATTTGAGTGTGTAATGTCAGAAAATGTCCCCTTGGGGGATTTTCCCTCTTAAGGTTTAGCTCTCAGGTCTTTAATATGCATTTAGGACATCTTGCATCATATTTTGGCATCCCAATGAGAAAACCTCTAAGTTTCATTATGAATGGGACCTAGGGGGATCCCTTGAGACAGACCCTACCCAAAATAGGGGGAAGGACTTGGACACCCGTGCCTTAGTCCTTCCCTATTTTGGGTAAGGATCAAATTTTAATTGTCGGTTTATGACCGTTATTTGGTTCCTAGGCCGACACGGTAAGTTTGAATTACGAAATTCTTGGCGAGAATGTTTGTAGTTGCATATATAAGCATGCTTAGGTATTCATTTGTAAACTAGATGATCACTAGATGGTTATTGTGATCTTTATGTATTCTAAAGGTGAGTTAAGGCATTCATTATGTCGCAAGAGTAGACTTTGTGTTGCTTATGTGTTTCTATTTGTAGATTTGAGCATCCATCTCTTCATGGCATGAAAAGCTTCTTCCTTCCATGAGATCTTCACTACAAGGTGATATCAATTATGCTTTCTATCATTTATCATTTGGTTTTTTCTCTATCCTCCAAGGACATGCACTCTCTATCTAACAATGGTGTTCGAAAGACTTAAATGTCTCTGCGGGGCTTGACTGAGGCAAGCCTCTAAACACCACAACCCCCTCCCCATTTTCTCATGATTATAGGTTACAGGTTGAAGAAGCAGGAAAAGTGGAGTTGTAAAGAAGGATTGCAGAGTGTCAGAATTATATATTAGAGTTGAAAACAAGGACTTGGACTCAGGCACCGACTCATTAGTCCTCTAGATCTTGCAATAGAGAAATCTCTGTGGCAACAGGAATAGGTTGCAGATAAAGTTTCCCGATCCCGACAAAAATCAAGGCACCGGACTAGGGCACCCGCTCATTAGTCTCCAACTATTTTGCTTCCTGAATTTTGAAAACTGGTACACATTTATCTATTATTTTACATCTTTTTGTAGAAACATTTTTTAGTAATTTGTTTGTTTGCTTTTGTATTTACATAATTAGGGTTTTGAGCATAATTAGGCATAATCAAGAAATCAAATCACACAAATCCAATTTTCCCTACATTCTGAGTGATCAAGGGCCTGATGGTAGATTCCTACTCAACCCAAGGTCTTTGAATGTTTTAGAGTGAAATGAGGATACACAAAAACTAATCAAAAATCAAATATCCAAATTTTACCCTAAACATTTTGTGACCCCATATTGTTGAACTTTCTGGCACATTTATGAGTGTTTTGCTTTAGATTTACATTGATTTTATTCATTCATATCATCATTCATCTTATTGCATTGGAAAAAATTACAAAAAAAATTGAAAATTTTGAAAACATTTGCATTCTAGGGTTTCTATTTTGCATCAATTAATTTGAATTTTATCAAATTTCTGATTTTTGCATTATATCTAAGATAAATTGCAAAAAATTACAAAAATTCAATCACTTGCATTGCATTTTCATCATAAAATTGCTAGGGTTTTGTTGGAAATTTTAAATTTTTTCATATAACCTAGTAATTTCAAAAACTAGGGTTTGTAGGTAAAATCTTATTTTATATTTTTCCACTGATATTAGACACTCATTCAAATTTGAATTTAGATATCAAAAATTTGCATTTTTACATAGAAAATTTCAACAAAAACTAGCATTTTTCATTGATTTTTCATTAGATCTGCACTTGCATTTTGCATTGTAGGTTTTGAAAATCATTATCAAATCTAAGTGGAATTAATTTTTATCATAAATCAGATTTCAAGGCATTCATCTAGCATTTTGCATTAAGATCTCATACCTAGGGGTTGAAAAAAACCTTGATTTTCACTAGATTTGACCTTATCAACTCTCTAGATTTGCACCATAGGCGTGTTGTGAAGAATATTTTCACACTAATTATATGTTATCAAGGTTATTATCCGCTTCCCCTCCTAAAAATATTCACAACACCTATTTATTGGGCTCTTGTATTGAAAATTTGGTGAAAAATTGCACAGTTTTGCTATATTTGCCCTAGGGTTTGACCTAGATTTACATTCCACGAGTGTTGTAAAAGATTTTATGATTCTAGGTGACTGATATTATTGCTATTATTTTCTGCAGCTCCTAAAATTCCTTACAACACCTCAATCATTAGGTCTTGGAATTGAAAAATTGTGAAAAACTGCATATTTTAGGGTATTTTCACTAAGTCTTAACCTGTCGTCATTTTAGATTTACATCAAGAGAATGTTGTAAAGGATTTTATTGCTTTGTTGGACTGAAAATAGAAATATTATTTGCTTTCCCTGATCAAAATCTTTACAACACCTTTTCTTTCATACATTTGCATTGAAAAAGTACAAAAATCAAGCATTTTAGGTTATTTTTGCACATAGTTTTGCACTTGTCTTTTGCATAATTTTGAAAAGATTTTAAAATATTATATTAGATTGATTTTAAGACTTATACACATGGATTATAATTGCAACAACAAAAATAGGTTCCCTCCTAGGCCTTACTTAAAAATAAAGGTCCTTGAACCTGAAATTGTGTTTACACCTCATGATAGAACAATTGGAGACACTGAAGGACCTCTCTACATCACTGTGAAAATAATGGGAAATAATATGGATGGAACCCTTATTGATCCTAATTGTATGACTAATGTAGCTACTGAAGAGTTCCTCTTTTCACATCAATTAATGCAAGGATTTTATGACCCTTCAGACATGATGATTAAGACACATAAGGGAACCTTTATAAACACTTCTGGGAAGATATCATTGTTGGTCACTGTATTTGAGAAACAAGTAGAACAATGGTTTAATGTTGTCCCTATTTATAATATCTTTTGCATAAAATTGGGACACCCTTGGTTAAAGGCCATGAAAGTTGCCCCTTCAACAATTCATAATTGTGTAAAATTACCTTTGAATGGACAAGTGATTACTATCCCTCACAACAAGTATAAACCTTTGGTTACAAGACAACAATGTACACTAGATTACTTTTGGGATAAATTTGAGGTGGAACTAGAGCCACAAACATATTTCAACTTTTTGGGCTATAGAAATTACAAAGCAAAACTATTACACCAAGTGGCTAGCCCCTTGTGTGTTTTCTTCCTACCTTAACGTGCTTGATATCGATGCATGATATCAACCACCTTAAGGTGGGGGCATATATAATGTAAGTTGTCTATTGTAGATGTTAGCAATGTGCTTGTCCTTAGGCGTAGTTTAAAGACTAGTGTAATGAGTACTTCTTACACTCTGAGTTTTTTTGCAATCAATCAATCATCAATCATCTTAAGCCCGCTATGGAGGCAGGGATGGTGTATTTCTCGAGGAGAGTGCACATCCTGTCATTTTCAAAAGTCCTCATCGAGAGGCAGGGAGCGGTTCTGTGACTAACTTAGCCCTTAAACGTGTCTTCAACGATTGTTGTGGAGAAGCCCAATCATTGGTGTGTGCTTGTAATGTGCCTAAGATGGTGATGAACCTAGAAATAGGAACATTCCATCGCTTGCCTATCGTGTTTTCTTCATGTCTTCAAAGTGTGTATGTTTGGCGTGCTTGATTTGTTTGGCATGTCTGTTGCCCCATATGCAGTTTAAAGACTAGTGTGATGAGTACTTCCTGCATTATGGGTGGTGTGTTTGGCGTGTTTGTTGCCCCATATGCATTTTAAAGACCAGTGCGATGAGCACTTCCTGCATTATGGGTGGTGTGTTTACTTTCCTTGTACTTGCATCTGCATTTCATATATATATATGAGAAAAAGAAAAAGAAAATAAATCATTCATGTATTCTATGCATTTACTGTCTTCTCTACATTCAATGTTGCAATCTCTATGTTTTACATGACTGTAACTATTTTCTCCATGTTTTGCATGCCTATTATTGTCTTCTCTATGATTAGCATGTCTTCCCCATGCCTATTATTGTCTTCTCTATGATTAGTGTGTTTGCTATGTTTTTGGACCATACCTTAATGCATGTATTGGCCTTGCATTTATACATACATTAAAGTGGGGGCTAAATGTAACGTCAAAAAATGTCCCCTTGGTGGCTTTTCCCTCTTAAGGTTTAGCTCTCGGGTCTTTAATCTGCATTTAGGACATCTTGCATCATATTTTGGCATCCTGATGAAAAAACTCCTAAGTTTCATGATGAATGGGACCTACGGGGATCCCTTGAGACAGAGCCTGCCCAAAATAGGGGGGAGGACTTGGGCGCCCATGCCCTAGTACTACCCCATTTTGGGTCAAGCCCAAATTTTAAGTGTTGGTTTATGACCATTATTTGGTTTCTAGACCGACATGGTAAGTTTGAATTATGAAATTCTTGGCGGGAATGTTTGTAGTTGCATATATAAGCATGTTTAAGCATTTATTTATAAACTAGATGATCACTAGATGGTTATTGTGATCTTTATGCATTCTAAAGGTGATTCAAGGCATTCATTGTGTGACAAGAGCAAACTTTGTGTTGTTTATGTGTTTGTATTTGCAGATTTGAGCATCCATCTCCTCATGGCATGAAGAACTTCTTCCTTCCATGAGATCTTCACTACAAGGTGATATCAATTGTGTTTTTTTATCATTTATCATTTGGTTTTTGCCTCTATCCTCCAAGGACATGCACTCTCTATCTGACAACAGTGTTTGGAAGACTTGAATGTCTCTCCAAGGCTTGACTCAGGCAAGCCTCTAAACACCACAACTCCCTCCCCATTTCCCTATGATTACAGGTTACAGGTTGAAGAAGCAGGAAAAGTGGAGTTGCAAAGAAGGGTTGATGAGTGTCAAAATTGCATATTAGAGTTTAAAACAGGGACCTAGACTCAGGAGCCCGCTCATTAGTCCTCTAGATCCTGCAACGAAGAAATCTCTATGATAGCAGGATCAGGTTGTAGATAATTTTCTCAGATCCTGACAAAAATTAGGGCACTGGACTAGGGTAGCTGCTTATTAGTCCTTGCATGTTCCGCTTCTTGAACTTTAAAAATTGGTACACATTTATCTTTTATTTTACATCTTTATGTAGTAGCATTTTTAGTAATTTGTCCATTTGCTTGTGTATTTGCATAATTAGGGTTTTGAGCATAATTAGGCATAATCAAGCAATCAAATCACACAAATCTAATTTTCTCTACATTCTGAGTGATCAAGGGCCTAATGGTAGATTCCTACTCGACCCAAGGTCCTTGAATGTTTTAGGGTGAAAGGAGGATACACACAAACTAATCAAAAATCAACTATCCAAATTTTACCCTAAACAGAGTGTTTTTGTATTTTTGAGGTTTTTTTTTGTTTTTTGATATTTTAAAGATTTTTTGATTGTTTTTGGATATTTTGAGATTTTTGATTATTTTTGGATATTTTTGTGATTTTTTTATTGGTTTTGGATTTTTTCGTGATTTTTTTTGGATATTTTTGGGAATTTTTGATTGTTTTTGGATGTTTTTGGTATTTTTTTAGATGACATTATATTGCAGTTTGGATAGCCATGTTGCTAGATACCAATGACAAGGGATAACCAAATCTAGATGCAAGGAGGAAGATGGGATGAGATAAGTGGACAAAAGGATGGGTGATAACAAATGGAATGGAAGATACATGATAATGGGATGGATAAAAGGGTAGGCGATAGTGGACAGAATGGATGTATGTTTCATAAGTGAGATAGGATGTGATCTCCAAAGACTATGTTGCATAAGAATAACATGCCCCATTTTAGGTAGTATGTTTAGGATTTTACATGACAAAATATAGAATGAGAGGATGATTGAATTTGTTGGCATAGGACAAGAGGACGATTGGATTGGTGAAAAGGATGAGATATATCAAGAGATTTTCTAAAGCATTTTTCAACATTTTGCCCCTATGTATTTATCAAGATAAAAAGGAGGAAGGGAGGATGGATGGATAGATGGGATATGTATGTGGGTATAATGGCTAAGGATGGTAAGATAAAATAAGATAGGATGAGGTAGATAGGAAGGAAAGGATAGGTTGGATGAGACAAGGTGCCCCCAAGTGTAAAACACATAGATATCAACCTACACATGTCACCTGTTTGCCAGGTTTTCATCATGGTACTTATCCAAGGTTCCTATTTACTAGGTTTTCACCATTGGACGAAAGGATTTTTCTTTACTAATTTGATTTTTTCTCTTTTTTTTTACATCTTTTCTTAATACTTGGATGGAATTGGTGGATATGGACAATAAAAACTCACGCATCTAGTTCCAAGAAAGGTGATAGTTCCATTTAAAGATGGATGACGCATATGGACCATGTTAAATGTCATTATGCTCATAGATGTTGGTATGGGATTACATGAGAGGGAGATGGAGGTATGTGGATAATGGATTATGATGTGGATTATGTATGGAAGCATTATGCAAGGATGGATGGGAGATAGTGGATTATGATGTGGATATGGAAAAACATGGACCATAGGGATATGATGGGTGAAATATGTATGAGGATGGATTAAAGATGGGGAGATGGAGGTTTGTGGAAATGTTGTGGAATGGAAAGGAACCAAGACCAATAGTTGCACACACCGTGATAAATGTTGAAACTTTTTATTAGAAGGAGGTGTAGCAAGTAATGGATGTGTTTTAAGAGGGGATGGTTGATGTAGGAATTTAGGTACCAACATAGACTTAGGATTTTTATGATTTTTGTATTGGGATTTATGGGATGAAGGAATTTGAGATTTTTGGATGAAGTTGGATATTTGGGATTTGTGGGATGAAGGAACTTCTGATTTTTGGATGAAATGGGATATTTGGGATTTGTGGGATGAAGGAACTTGTTATTTTTGGATGAAATGGGATATTTGGAATATTTGGGATGTGGATGCTTCATTTGACTTGATATCTTTTTGCTTAGGGACCCAAACCATTTTATTTTTGGACTTTTCTTGTGAACATAAGGGCTTGGGTAGCCTTTTGGATAGATTTAGCTTGGACTCTTTTCCTTGATGCCCTAGGGCATAAGTATCTTTAGGAATTTTGGCTTTATGGGCAGAGACATCCAAATATTTATTTGTGAATCCCATGGACTTGGTGCAAGCTTCATGTTTGGATGACGTGTGCATTTGTTGATCATGATTAGGAATTTTAGAGGACTTATGGATAAACGTATTAAAAGTGGATTTTTGGATAAATAGATAATTAGGCATTGGGATAAGTGGAGGTAGAGTGGATGGAGGGATATTAGGAGTTGGAAGTAATGGAGGTAAAGTGGATGGAGGAATATTAGAAGTTGGAAGTAGTGGAGGTAAAGTGGATAGAGGAAGGTGTATGGTTATATGATTTTGGGATTTGTAGGATGATGGGGGAGGAATGGCAACATATGTTTTGGGGATATGATGTGGTTTATGATGGAAAGGAGTGGATTTAAGAGGCATGGAGGAAGTACCAACATCTTGAGATTGTTTTTCTTAGGGAATATAACCAAGGTCATATGATTGCAGAGGGACTTGGACATGGATGGGTTCCAAAATAACTTGTTCATGAAGGCCTAAGCCTTTACCTTGATAATTCATTTTTTGGAGTATGTGGTCGACAATGGGATTGTGGGTGATTTGGACACTAGATGCAAGTTCATTATTGGATTGAGAAGGTGAGATGGTAGATAATGGTTGTTGCTCTCATAAGGAGGCACATTCATGGATGAAGGTGGTAAGACCAAGGGTATATGTTGGATTTGCAATATGGTCAATTTTGGAGGACAAAGTATCAATAAGATCTTGATTATCATTATGTTCATTAAGATCCATGCTATTTGTTTGATCATCTATGTTTACTTGGGAGTCAAGTGTCTCATCAATGGAAGTGGGTGTTGTTGGAACATGTATAGGACTAGGTGGAGTATGGATAGGAGTAGTTTGGATAGCTTGTTCATGGATGGTCATGGGATTATGGATAGGTAGAGTTACAATCTTTTGACCATGGAATTCATAAAGTTGGCTAAGAGGATCATCATGGTTCTCTTGATCATAGATAGGATTAAGTGTGATATGAATGGGATCAATTTGCTCGTGTATAGGTTCTTCATCAAAGATAATATCTTGATCATAGAAAAGATATAGGTTATGGATGGGTTGGATGGAGGTGCTTTGATCTTGATTTGGATAAAGGATTGATGTTTCCATATGCTTTATAGTATACTCTTGACATAACTCTTGATTTTGTTGAATGGAAGTGGAGGTATAAGACTCTTGGATAAGCTTGATAGGTTCTATATGGTCAAAAACATGAGGGAAGAATGAATCTTGACTTGGACTCACGGTATAAGATCCTTCAATAGGCTTGATGGGTTGTGGATTACATGCTGGGGTTGAAGCAACATACATGATGTTTGAAGGCTCTTTGAGAGGCTCTTGGATAGGTGTTGGATGACATGGAGATGGTTGATTCCTTGCTAATAGCCATTAGATCACATCCTTCATAAGGGTATGGGTGGATGGGCAATATAATGGATGGATAATAATGGTGGATGGTGTTGTAGGATTACATGGAGGGATAATAAGGGCGGAAGGTGTTGTAGGCTTAGGATTAGATGGTTAATGGACAAATGGACTATGATAGGGACTACATGTTGGTGGGGGGATAACACTAGTAAGCTCTTGGATTGGCATTTGATTGGATAATGTTGTAGGGTACACATAGGATGCATAAGCTAGATTGGTATCTCCCTTGTCAAAGCTAGCATGAGGACATAAGGATGTTTGATCTTATTGCAAAGGGTAACTTGGGCTTGCATGTTCTTGTTGTGAAGGCACTTGATAGTATTGTGAATGAATTTGGTGGCAAGGTGAAATGGTAGGATATGTAGGTGGAAGATCTTGGGGTATGGATTGATATGGATGTTGGTTGATATGGGAAGAAATGAGATAAGGTGATGTAGAATTGACATGATATGTGGATTGGCATGGTGATGGGGGTGACACATGGTATTGAGGTGTAATTTGTTGAGGTTGTGGTTGTAGCTGGACTTGTTGTTGTTGTGGTTAGAATTGTTGTTGTTAGGGTTGGAATTGTTGTTGTTGGGGTTGGAATTGTTGGGTTAGATGTTCTTAAGGTATGGATTGATATAGATATGGGTTAATTATGGAAGAAGTGGGATAGGTTGATGTAGGGGTAACATGATGTGTGGTTGGTTGGTATGAAGTTAAGGGGGATGACACATAGGATGGAGATGAAATTTGTTAATATTGTGTTTGTGTTTGTTGGGTTTTGGACTGGTGGGTGGCTAGCAATTGTTGGGTTTCAACTAGGAGTTGTTGTAGTAGAGGTGATGGGTTTTGTTGAATTTGTTGGATGATGGATTGTAGTTGTTGTAGGTTTTGTTGGTCGAGGGGTTATGGCATTTGTTGAAGTGTTTGGATGATGTATTGTAGGTGTGGTGCTAGGGAGTTGCCCATGTGTGTAAGTCTTCATTTTTTGGCTTGTTTGTTAAGATATGCATCATAATCTACAAAGTTCGCATGATCATTATTGGAGCTAGAAGGATAGCCTCCTCTAATTGTGATTTTGGGTTTTGGATTTGACCTAGGTTTGTTAATGATCATAACCATTTTGACTAGAGATGGACTAG
Organism: Cunninghamia lanceolata; assembly: GCA_027924645.1. Classification (NCBI taxonomy): domain Eukaryota; kingdom Viridiplantae; phylum Streptophyta; class Pinopsida; order Cupressales; family Cupressaceae; genus Cunninghamia; species Cunninghamia lanceolata. Next base: position 11,475,880 of record BSBN01000202.1, read on the forward strand.
AACTAGAATGATGATGTGGAATGATTAGGATATGAGGTGGCTATGAAGGGTAATTAGGATGATTAGGATGACTTGTCTTAGAATGAATGTGATGGCAAGAATGTTTAGGATGATGTGCTTATGTGTTTGTGTTGATAGCTTGACTTGGAAAGTTTCAAAAAAACTATTTCACATGTAAATGCATGAATCACACACACAAGACGCACTAGCAAGTTTGACTTTGAAAATTGAAAGTTGTGATTAGGAAAACACTTGAAGACACATCAGCAAGCCTAATACTAGTCAAGTGGAGGTGACCAAATAGGTCTTAGTCTAGGATACACAAGTGGTCTAGGGATGTCCCCAATATACTCAAGGTACGAGGGACCCAATTGCGTGAAATAAAAGTGAAATAATGTCACACAGCCAGAAGAACAGGGTAACCCACCCCTCACCTTCACTTCCCCAAGGTATAAAGTTCTTGGGGGCTTAGCCTGAATGACAATATTTCAATTTCCATGAGGTGTGTCTTTTGATTCACTCCTCACTATTTATACTCTGGTGGAACACAATAGTTGAGGTCATCCCTTGGAGTGGTATGTCTCCAAGTAGGCCTCCTAAGAAAGGATACAATAGCAAATCAAGTGGTGCCTTTGAATTCATACACTCAACTCACACTCATAAATGTTAATTGACCCTTAGAAATGGAAATGTGTGTTATGAAAGTGAATAGATGAAAGGTGTTTTTAATTCCCAAGATCGCACAAAGTGCATGAGAAGAGCATATACAGTCAATCACATGCAAGTCCACTAAACAATGAAAGCATGCGTTCTTTTTAATCCCAAATCCAAATATGTGAATGAAGACACAAGTTTGTTTTAAGCCCAATTTTGATGTGTGATTGCAAATAATTGTTCATTTTATGTCCAAATCAAAGTGTGATTGTGAACAAGGTTTTTGATTAAATGAAGAGACAAAAGTTGTGTTGAGTGCACTTTGATCTAATACTAAAGCTGATGCAGATGTTGTGTAGCACCTTATGTCTTTGTAGATTCCACCAAAACAAAAAGGAATAAAGAAACTTGCAAACCCACTTGTTAGGTGAAAAATGAGTAATCTAGAAAATTTCTAAGAAATATGATGAGTGACAGCAAAATGGATACGATTATCAGATTCTACACAAAATTCTATGTTGTTTAGAAAAAAATCACTGAAATCAGATAAGTTTTGTACAAGTTATGATCATTTGAAGTTTGCAATGAAGGGTTCACTTTGACTGGGTGTAACTAATAAATCTAAGAAAATTCCCTGAAAATACCTATGCCATAGTGAATCTAGGTGAGTCAGCTCTCCAACATTGTTGGTTTCATAAAAATCTGACCTTGTATATGAAAGTTAAGGCAAAGAATAAAAAAAGGCCCCTTCTAGGGCATCTGGAGGGCAAGGGGCAAGCCTGGCAGTTAAGTGACCGCTAGTAGTTAAGGTACATTTTGGTCACATGTGGTGGTTTAGGGGTTGGAGGGTTAATCTTGGTGGTTAGAGCCAAAGAGGCCCCTAGTCACCCATATGACCAGGGGCTAAGCACTTTAAAAAAATTAAAAAAATTAAAAAATAAAGATTAATGTTTTTGTTTTTCTTTTATTTAGGTTTTTGATTTTTCTATGTTTTATTTTTTTGTTTAGGTTTTATGTTTTATTTTTTTTAATTTTGTTTTATTTTTATTGTTTACGACAAACAATAAATGGTAAATTGTGGTGTTTTCTGTCGTGGTTAGGGTTTTGCTATTTTTTGTTTCACTATTGTTATTTTTTGTGGCAGGGAAGAGGTAGTGGGTAGGTCACAGGCAGCATAGGGCAGACTGTACTATCAGGTAGAGGTGGTTAGGCAAGCATAGTGTAGGAGAGGTAGGTCCTTGGCGAAAGGGTGGCACGGGACAGTGGTGTTGGCATTGGGGGAGAAGTCAAAGGGTGGAGAGTTAGAGGGAGCTGAGGGGAGTCCAAGCGACAGGGAAATGGGTGTCAGGGATGAGTGGGCAGAGTGGTGCATAGCAATGAGGATACAAAGGTGTGGGATTAAGGGATGAGTAGTGGGGAGGGATGGGGATGAGAGGAGACAGATCAAAGTGTTGGGCAGGCTTTGTTAAGGGCCCCATGTAGGTGTGTCAAGGGGGGCTGAGCCTTGGTGGTTGATGGGAGAATTGGCAGCGGTGGTAGGAGCTGAGTGCAAGGGGAGGATGTGGGAGAGAGGCAGCCTGAGGGGCCTACAAAACCCAAAAAAAATTCTTTTTTTTGCAAATAGAAAATTAAACCTAAAGTTCTAAACTAATACACCCTTGTTCAATTTTTTTTTGTGTTGATAAAATTCCCCCCCCTTGATTTATTTTAAACAACCTGCAAGTACGACCTACCTACGTGGGTGGTCATATGGATCCATATGGTACGGCCTGTGCGGGGTAGAAAAAAAAATTTAGTAATGAAAAGTAGGGGTGTTTTAAGTCAATTTTCACCTACGAGTCCTCCTAGACTCAACAGTGAGGTTAGTTTTCATGTACGAGACCATCTATGAAAGGTGATTTCCAAATTTTGTCTAAGAAGACCTAAATCTGCAACAAAAAAGCTTAACAACATTCACAAATAGGAGGGGATCATATTACCAAGCGTGCCAAAATGTGATAGGTGAAAAATGCAATGCAAACATAAAGGAAAGATAAATCAAAATACAATACAATGTACCTCCCTTTGCACAAACAAAATTGCCTTCATTGATTGAGCTTATTGAAGTGCACCCCACTTCAATCAATTGCTCTTTGCTCTTTGATTATTGTGGATTTCTCAATTAAACATCATAACTTTGTGATGAGAATGATATTATCTAGAGTGATTTTTGTAGACACCTAAAATTGGCTCGGGTTGAATTAAGTAAATACTTTGGTATTTATCTTAATTCTTATTTTCTTCTATCAATCAAATAAATATTATGGGTTTATCTGATTGATTCATTATCCTACAATTAAATAAAATTATTTTATTTAATTGAAATCCCTAAATTCTTCTAATGTTTCAAATCCTAAATCCACCTCACAAAATCCACCTCATCAATCCACCTCATCCCTTCCACCTCACCATGTTGCACATACAATTAAATATTCTTAATATTTAATCAGCTAATATCCTCCAAAATCCAAAATTTGAATTCTTAATTCAATGTTCCCCATTATTCTCCACCAAGCATTCTTAATTCAGTTATCACAACTCATTATTCTCCACCTTGAATTCTTAATTCAATTGTCATAACTCACTATCCATTCTTAATTCAATTGTCATAACTCACTATCCATTCTTAATTCAAATTTCATAGCTCACTATCCTCCACTCAGAATTTTTAATTCATCCACAAGGAATAAAAGATTCACTTTTATTCCCAGCCGTTGATCTCATCAGTTGATCCTCACCCTCCATTCTATTTTTAGAAAATCTATAAATTGAACTCTCTTCTAAGCAATTGGGAGAGACTTCTTCTGGCATCCATACTGTCATGCCCACATTTTCCATGTGGTCACAACACGCATCGCACGTGTCATAGCCACATCTATCATGTGGTTATGACACGAAATATCAAAAATTTTCTCACACTTCCCTAGAAACCCCCTCGCATGCGTAAGCATGCTCAGCGGTGTATGCTTGAGGCGAAAGCACTACAGTTGTCGGCAGGGTACAAAGTACAATTGCATTCATCCAGACACACACAGTCCAACAAGGGGGTCTCCACGATGTAGTTAACGTTGCTACAAGGTTTGAAATTTCAAGGTTCCCAAGCCTAATTCTCGGTAGGTTCCGGCAGCATAACGCCTCACGGCGTAAGTGGGAATTATTTAACACTAAACTTCTTACAGGGTTCCCTGATAGATTAACAACTTCCCATGATGCCTTGTTCATAATGGCCTTACACTTGATCTCCCTATTGGGTCATTTTTCAACAAAGCACGTTTGTCTGCCTCCTTTCTCATTTCCTGAAATACACTCCTACTTTGAACTTAGCATTCTCAACAAGGCATTTCATTTGCCCTCTCTTCCGTTTCTCTGGATCTTAATTTTGATTGTATTTCTATCGCGCTCACCTTAACTATTTCTCTGAAATTTAGTTTGTTTATATTTTGGTCTCTCTCTTTTGATTTCTACTTTTTCTTTATGTTTATCCTGTCCTTTCTTCATATTCTACATCAATCAGAGTTATCACTGTATCCATTTTTAACATTACTCCTAACTCCCGGAAGGTCCAGATCACATAGGCTAGTTTACTACTTCGCTGGACTCAGTCTCCTAGTTTTCTCCAATCTAGGATTCACCTCTACGTTTGCATTAATTAAACTTGTTCCTAAGCAAAATTAGCGGAAGGGTACATCTACTTAGTTCTCTTATCTTAGGTGGGAAATGCCACGCATTTTCTCCTCTGTGTTTTCCAATGTTAGTTTTTCTTCTTCTTTCTCTCTTGCATGTTTTCTCCATTGGGCGTTTACTAACTACAGTTGAGATTTAAAATGGCCACACGTGGAATGTCTGTGATGGCTTCTTTAAGTTTATTTCCAGTGTTCTTTTTAAGTATTAGGAATGTGATTTTCCTCTTCATTTTCCTGCTTATTAATTTGTGTTGATTATTGAAACTTCCAAGAACCTCTTCCAGGAACATTAAAGTATATTTCTTTATGCTCTCTTTAAGTTATAATTTTATTTTCCCTTGTTGTTGTAAAGAGAAAACGGCCTCTCTGATAACTTATATCACCTAATTAATATATGTATGTATCTATATACATATATATATAAATTATATATATACATATATAAATATATATACAATTATATTTATCTTGTTGTTATTAATACTATTCTTATTATTACTATTTTATTACCATTACTATTATTACTATTGTTAGTTTATTTTATTAATTTATTTCAATATTATTACTATAGTTATTATTTCAATTGTTATTCTTTTTTTTTTTTTAATATTTATATAAACAATATTAGGTCTTCCTTTTATAAAACCCATACAATTATATTTTCATTGAAGGGCTGAAGCCCTAATTTCCTTATGCCATTTCAATGGTGCCCTAACCCCTTTTTTTTTGTTTTTGTTTTGCAAACTCATGGCGGCGGCCATGGAGGAGGGTCGGCCAGAGATCAACGCAGTGAGGTGGGGTTTTTGCCATGGGTGAGGTAGCGGATTGATGGTGGCAAAAGCCATGTTGGGGCCATGGATAGGGAGCAAGGGGAGGTGTCGCCCGAAATGGAGGGCAGGAAGTGGAGTTTTGTGGCAGTGGGAGCCTGCAGTGGAGGTGGTGCGGACCACGCAAGGGCGGCGGAAGGAGGTACGTAGGCGGGAGGGTGCGTGGCGTGTGGAGCACGCAGAGGCAGGCTGCGGGAGGAGGTTTGGCCGCGGGTTGAAGTTTGGCGGGGGTGTGGGGAGGGGCGGAGCCCCCACCCACATCCCACTACATGGGGTGTGGGTGGGGGCTACGCCCCTCCCCACACCCAATATACTAAGACGCGGGTGGTGGGAAGGTTCAAACCCTTCCCACCACCACTCAAATTTGTATGTGCTGTGTAAACAACGTTAAACTGCGAAAATGCCATTTTGTTTATATTATTTTTTTTCATTATTAATTTATTTATTTTCTTTAACAACTCCATTTACAATAAGATATATATATATATTTCCCACATCTACTTTTAGAAATATCTCTTCCACAGAGAATAAAATGATACAAAGAATTAAAATAATAAAGCTAATGTACAGAGAATTAAAATAATAAGGCTATTAATAAATATTCTCAGACTTATTTCTTCCACAGAGAAAATAAAATACAGGGAATTAGAATAAGTAAAGCTATAAAATGTAACTCTTTTTAACAATCATATTAATAATTTTCTTTCACGGGTAACTTCATAAACACAGAGAAATGAAAACAAATAAAACTATTTTATCTTGTAATTATTTTTTTCAATTAATAATTGGACATTTTAACTAACAGACATTTAAAAACACCACTTGTTTAAAACCTGAAATTTGTTTTAAATGCAGAGAATGAAATATAACTATATTTTACTGCCATCCATAATTTTCTTAGTATGCAATCTTCTGACTTTGACTTGCTATAGATAGTGTTAAACCAGAGATTTAGTAAAGTCAAATTAAATTCAAGTTAGTATAAATTCATATACAGATCAAATTTCATTGGCTCACATCTGGAAAGTTATGGCTAAACCAAAACTCCTTTTTTTTGCTATTATATTTACTTCTTTATTTATATTTAATTTCAATAATAAAATCAATTTACAATCTAAAACTAGGCTAACTAACTGATATTCATTCTTTCCTTCCGAACAAAACTATAAATGAAATTTATCATTTTGATCTAAGTCATTAACAAATTTCAATACTAGAGTTAATTTCTTTTATTTGTCTAAACCAATACAAGTTTCATTTCTTAACACTTAGTTTCACCAGGTATAAAATAATTGAAAAATCATTCACAACAACAATACTAAAGGGAAGAATTTCTCTCTTTCCCCATACAATAATTCTTACAACTTCAGAGGGGAAAATCCCTCCATAATGAACTTAGATAGGATGAAGCTCAATGAACCAACTCTCCTTATAGCAAGGATGAAATATAGTCTCCCTAATTACAGCACTCCTCCAATTCCAACCATAAGCCTCAAGAGGAAACCTGCGTATCAAAGACAAACAAAGAAGAAAACACCACTCATCTAGCTCTCCTCCCTACTGTAGACCCGCAAGAGGGTCACCCCCGAGCTAGGGAGATCATACTCACACCTGGGTAACTCAAGCAATCCACTTCACAACAGGGAACAACAACAAACCCAAAACACACAACCACCCGTAGGTAATTTACACAACACGAAAACTCAACTACAGTGAGCTTCACAAGGGGCAGGAGAGTGGACACACTCTACTTCAGAGTGTCACCCTTACAGATAATATAACCAACACAATTTCTCTTGGCCTCAAGCCTAATTTGATAACAACAGTTCGTCTTTGGACTCTCAAGCCAAATGACAAAATTCTTTTCAAGCCATCCACACATACCCTCAAGGCTTTCAACATCCCAAAGGAAGAAACCAGGTATGCACCCGAGGAGGATCACTCCTCCCCTATCCCACACATGATGAGCATTTCTCCCAAGTGGGAGAAGCTCTGTCAACAACCCGACAACAGTTCCCACAAAAACAAATAAAAAAAAAACACAAGCAAATAAACATCTTTCACACACTTTCCATACAACAATCAGATATACGAAAGAAAGGTAATAACAAACCAACCTTACAAAGCCCTTCAAGGATGAAGCTATTGTAGAGCTCCACTGAGATCTTCTCCAACCTAAGCCACCAAACTCCCTCTCCTTTTTCCTCTCTAAGCAAATTTTCTTGGTAACAAAAATAATAAAAGAAAACTCTCCAAAATTCAACTAACTCCCTTCCCATCCCAAAATGGGATTCAAATAAGCCAAATCCTTTTAGTTTAGAGAAATGGGGAGGTAACACTTGTCACCTCCTCACTCTTCCCCAAACCACTATTATGTCCCAAGGGATGAGTGTTGGCTTATGTCACTCACCCATCCCTAGAGTCCTCCTTATCCCTCTCCTCATGTCATTTCTCTTACGCATGGGAGAAATAAAAGGAGTTAAAGGAGGAAAAGACAGGTGACCCATGCCTCTTCTTCCTTCCTTCATTATGGATGACCCCACAACTCATGGGGAATCTCACTAATGTTGAGGGTGACTTCAAGTCAATTCCTCTATAATGGATGGGTTTGTAGTCATCTCTTACCTTGGGGATTGAAGAGGGATGGGTTTGGGTGTTGGTACAACCCATCCTATCCCCACCATACCTCCAATTTTCGCCACTTAACTTCAGGGTGAAGTTAAGATGACCATATGGAGGTTACCCAAGGGTTACCCATGCCAAATGGGACCCTAGACCCATGGGGTATAACCCAGGGTCAACTTTAACCTACTCAGGGCACCTAGGGTCAAGGTAAAGCACAAGAAAAGGCCTCAAGGATTTAAATAAAAGAAAAGAAATTCAAATTCAATCTTTTTACAACACAAATCATAAGTCATGTTACAAGAGGGTAGACCTACCCCTTCGACCTTATGAAAGAACACATTACAACACCACATCAAACACAGAGTGATCTTGGTTCCTCGTGGAACCAGATCGGCTTAACAAGGAATAACAATAACAAGGTGTGGAATGATCTCTGAAATCTGTGGTTTGATTAGTAAATCCTGCACACTAAATTACAAGATCAGTTTCACATATAATCATCATAGCCGAAGCAACTTAAAAAACACGCATTACCATGACATAGTTCTAAGAGCATAAATGAAATCATATTACAATTTTACATCATCACCTAATTAACTTTTCTGAAATGTAAACTTATCCAAACATCACCCAATTAGTTTTTCCGTAATCATAATAAAGTTTAATAGTTTGACAAATCTGGGAACTACTATCCCACCAATATAAAAAGTATCAATAATAGTAATGTAAATAGTCACAAGAACAGAAGTAAAAAGGGTGGTCCTCACATCCTCTCCCCCTAAGACTGTACTTCCTCCTGGAAGTCGTCAAAAAGGTGAGGATAAAGGGTCTTCAGTCTCTCTGCATCTTCCCATGTTACTGTGACTTCATCGTATAGGTCCCACTGGACCTTAACCTAGTCCAGCTCTCTACCTCGAAGGGCCAGCATCCGACGAGCCAATATGCGAATTGGTTCCAACGCCAGCTGTTCGTCTGCCTCTACCTGAAGAGCACTCCAATCCAACACGTGAGATAAGTCAAAAATATATTGACGTAAAACTGAGACATGAAATACATCGTGGATACGTGATAGGCTAGGTGGCAAGGCTAGACGATAGGCTATTGGTCCTATCCACTCCAAGATCTCGAAAGGTCCTACAAATCGAGGTGCGAGCTTAGAGCCCTTCCCGTAACGGATTGGACTCTTGTGTGGTCGCACTCTCAAAAATACTCTGTCACCCACAGAGAAGCTTCGGTCTGTTCTCTTAGCATCAGCATACTTCTTTTGTTTGTCCTATGCCTCCTGAAGTCTCTGTCTAATCTGTTTGACCTACTATTCCATATTCTGAACTATCTCTAGACCGATGGCCGTTCTGTCCTCTATCCGATCCCAACTCAAAGGTGTTCTGCATGGTATGCCGTATAAAGCTTGGAAAGGAGGCATACCCAACGAGCTGTGATGCCCATTATTGTAGGCGATCTCAACTAGATACAGGTACTCCTCCCATCTAGACTAATGATCCATTATGTACATGCGGAGCATGTCCTCTAATACTTGATTAACTCTCTCTGTTTATCTGTCAGTCTCCGGATGGTAAGCTAAGCTAAAGTTGAGCTACGTGCCCAATGCCTGATGTAAGGCTCTCTAGAACGATGAAGTAAATATGGAGTCTCTATCAGATATAATGTGGCGAGGTACCCCATGAAGTCTAACAATTTGATCAAGAAACACCTTTGCCATGGATGGTGCATTGTACGCTGTGCATATCGGTGAGAAATGCGCCACTTTGGTCAGCTTGTCAACTGTCACCATAATAGCATCATGGCGACGTGATGACATAGGTAGACCAATGATGAAATCCATAGAAATGGTGTCCCATTTCCATTCAGGTATTTCATGAGGGTACAATAGTCCAGCTGGATGCTGATGTTCGGCCTTGACCCTCTAACACTCTAGACAACGAGCAACATATTCTGCAATGTCACGCCTCATCCCAGCCCAATGATAAAGCTGTCGTAAATCAGCATGCATCTTCTTCACTCCTAGATGTGTTGCGTAGGGTGCTCTATGAGCCTCCGATAGAATCACGGTACGAAGATTACCCGAAGGGGTACATAGATGTGCTGCTGATGTTGAAGCAAACCATCAGACTCAAGGGTATATCCTGCAAATTTGCCCTCAAGGGCCCTCTAATTTAGAATTTCCTGCTGCACCTCAAGAAACCACTCATCCTCCGGTAGATGTTGTAAAATGCAATCTCTCAAGTCCACCCTCACAGTCAGGGTCAGGATCTCGTGGCGCCTCCGACTCAAAGCATCAGCGACCACGTTCTCCTTCCCTTTGATGTAGTGGACATCAAAGTCGTATTCGCATAGGAATTCCATCCAATGCCGTTGGCGGGCATTCAAGTTTGGCTATGTAAAAATATACTGCAAGCTATGATGATCTGAATGGAGTTCAAAGCGTCGACCTAAGAGGAAGTGTCTCCAGCAGACCAAAGCATGAATAACTGCTGCGAGCTCTAAGTCGTGAGTAGGGTAGTTTAACTCATGTGTCTTCATTTTTTGTGATTCGTATGCGATCACTCTACCACCCTGCATAAGCACGGCTCCCAAACCCTCTAATGATGCATCTGTGCAAACAACAAACTCCTCTGTAGGATCTGGAACCGCTAAAATAGGAGCACTAGTAAGATGCTCCTTGAGGACTCCAAAGGCCTTTTCACACTGCTCGGTCCAAATGAAACCCTTCCCTTTTCACTGAAGGGAAGTGATGGGATGTGCTATCCTAGAAAAGCCCTCAACAAACCTACGGTAATAACTGGCTAATCCCATAAAGCTTCTGACCTCTGTCACATTGGTGGGTGCTGGCCATTCCTGAATTGCTTTGATTTTGGATGGATCTACGGAAATGCCGTCGCCTGATAAAATGTGTCCCAAATACTGCACCTCTATCCTGAAGAAGGCACACTTCGCCAAGTTGCCATAAAGCTGCTCCTCTCGTAATCGCTACAAAACTTGACGCAAGTACTCCACATGCTCTTCCTCGGTCCGCAAATAAATCAAAATGTCATCCAGAAATATGATCACGAACCGATTTAGGTAAGTACGGAACACCCCGTTCATGAGACTCATGAACACTGCAGGGGCGTTCGTCAACCCAAAGGGTACCACTGTGAATTTGTAATGGCCATATCTAGTTCAAAAAGTAGTCTTATGAATATCTGCCTCTGTGATGCACAATTGGTGATACCCAGATTTTAGATCAATTTTTGAGAACACTCTGGCTCCTTGCATCTGATCAAAAGGTCGTCAATCCTACGCAGAGGATAACGGTTCTTCACCATCACCTTGTTCAACTGCCTGTAGTCCATGCATAATCGAAGAGACCCATCCTTCTTCTTCATGAAGATAACCGGTGCGCCCCATGGTGAAATGCTAGGTTGGATGTGCCCCTTCTCAAGTAATTCCTCTAATTGCAGCTTAAGTTTGGTGAGTTCATGTGTAGTCATCCTATAAGGTGCATGGGATATCAATTCTGCACCTAGCACTAAGTCGATGTGGAAGTCCACTTCTTTGCGTGGAGGCATACCTGGTAATTCCAGCGGAAATACATCGGCAAACTCTCTAAGGATAGGGTGATCATCTAAAGTAGCCTCAGGTTCATCCTTTACTCTATCACTGACCGTAATAGCAAACATCTGGCATCCTTTCCGCATACAACGCTTAAGCTGTTGAGCAGATATCATACGAACAGCCATGGGCTTTTGAATGCCCACTATCTCAATCGGCGAACCATGATCGTCTAAACAGCTAATCATCCTCTGGTGACAATCTAGCTTAGCTCTATGTCCTGCAAGCTAATCCATTCCCAGAACTACACCGTAGGATCCTAATGGCATAACCCTAAGGTCACATGATGTAGTGAAGGATCCTAATGTGATCTCGCAGTCTTTAATTAAGGTATCTACTGACATCCTGGCCCCAGAGGCCAACTCAACCTCTCACCTAATGTCTTGCCTAGAAGCCACTAGCCTACAACGCTCCACTAACGATGTAGACAGAAAGGAGTCAGTAGCTCCTGAGTCAAAAAGGATAGAGACGGGGAAGTCCCCAATCGTACCTACTGCCTCGATGACTGAGGCCTGGAAATCAACCTGGCAGTTATCAACCACTACAAACATGTGGTGGGATCTGCCCACGTCACCTACGGTCTTCTTAGATCCTCCTGATCGAGGCTGTCCCCTTGCTGTATATCCCTGCGGGCACTCTCTAGCCAAATGCCCTGCCCCACCACACACATAACACGGTCCTCTAGCCTGTAACTGCCCTGACTGTGTTCTGCCCGACTGTTGTTGCCCAGTCCATCTAGTGGACCCTTGTGAGCCTCTGTAAGACTGCTGAGACCTCGCGGTTCCTGCCGATGAACCCTGCTGTCTCTGATCTCTGCATGAACCCTGCTACTGCCAACCACGGTTCTATCCTCCCTGACCCCTCTGTTGGAATTTAGATTTTTGTTGATGTTGCTGCTACTGTGGAGGCCTAGGAGGTAATAATGAAGAGTTATATCCTCCTCTCTGTATTGTGTTTTGAGGCCTTTGAAAGTTTTACTGTTGTTGGGGATTACAATCCTGATACTGCGAACGTGAATTCTGCCCTCGTCCCTGAATTTCCTCTGCTATAAGGGCTTTTTCAACAACCTTGTTCATGGTCTGGGGATCTGCCATACGAACTGGTCCTGCTATCCCGTGATTCAGCCCTCTGATAAATTTGTGTATCAAGAGTTTCTCGTCATGGAGATACTCTGCGTAACGAGAAAGCTCAATAAATCAGCTCTCATATTGAGTAACAGTGAGTCCCCTCTGCTGTAAATCATGGAACTCATCGATCCTGTGCTGTCTATAATGTTCTGATAAATATCGTGCATTAAAGCACTCTATAAAGATATCCCAAGTGAGTGTATCCATGGAAAGTCAGCGCTTGCACTCCTTAGAGTGCCACCAGGTAGCTGCGGCATCTCTCAGGAGATGTACTACCACTCGTGCTTTCATGTTGCTTCCATAGGGTCGCAACGCGAAACACCTGTCTAAACTAATCAGCTAAGCCTCAGCCACAGCTCCCTCTGTAGCACCTGCGAAAGTGGGTGGGTTGAGCCTAAGTAGATCTCTGATGGGGTCTCCTCTGTCTCTAAGTCCCACAACTGGCTCTTCCACCCCATCCTCATACAATCCATGATGTACCTGTTCTGCCCTCTGGGTCTCATCTTGTCTCAAAGGTCTCGGAGGACTCCTGCTCCATGCACGGGAGGCTAACCCTACCTCCTCTACTGTAGTGTTGGGAATCTCAACGAAAGGCTCCACACATGGCACCTCTCGTGGATCATCGCGGGGCTCCTCAAGTGGCTCAACACGTGACTTGGCACATGGTTCCCTATGTGGCTCCTCTCGCGGATCAACACGAGGCTCATCACATGGCTCAAGAATCACTAGTGGTAACCTCTCTAACATAGCCTGCAGTGCCTGTAAGATCTGTGGACCAACATCCAATACTGGTGGTGCCTATGATACAGGTTGTGCAGGTGGTGCTGCTGTAACTGTGGGTGCTCGTCCCTCAGCTGAGGAATCGCTGTACACCTCGACAGACGCTGTGCAGCGTGATCGTGCTCGTCGAACACGTTGGGGAGGCATCCTACAAAACAAGGTACAGACTAATTAATCAAAGTTGCAGAATAATAACGTGCCCAAATATGCCCAGTGTTTAAACCTTGGCTCTGATACCAAATGTCATGCCCACATTTTCCATGCGGTCACAACACGCATCGCACGTGTCATAGCCACATCCGTCATGTGGTTATGACATGAAATATCAAAAAATTTCTCACGCTTCCCTAGAAACCCCCTCGCATGCGTAAGCATGCTCGGTGGTGTACACTCGAGGCGAAAGCACTACAGTTGTCAGTGGGGTACAAAGTACAATTGCATTCATCCAGACGCACACAGTCCAACAAGGGGGTCTCCACAACATAGTTAACATCGCTACAAGGTTTGAAATTTCAAGGTTCCCAAGCCTAATTCTCGGCAGGTTCCGGCAGCATAACGCCTCACGGCGTAAGTGGGAATTATTTAACACTAAACTTCTTACAGGGTTCCCTGATAGATTAACAACTTCCCACGATGCCTTGTTTATAATGGCCTTACACTTGATCTCCCTATTGGGTCATTTTTCAACAAAGCACGTTTGTCTGCCTCCTTTCTCATTTCCTGAAATATACTCCTACTTCGAACTTAGCATTCTCAACAAGGCATTTCGTTTGCCCTCTCTTCCGTTTCTCTGGATCTTAATTTTGATTGTATTTCTATCGCGCTCACCTTAACTATTTCTCTGAAATTTAGTTTGTTTATATTTTGGTCTCTCTCTTTTGATTTCTACGTTTTCTTTATGTTTATCCTGTCCTTTCTTCATATTCTACATCAATCAGAGTTATCACTGTATCTATTTTTAACATTACTCCTAACTCCCAAAAGGTCTAGATCACATAGGCTAGTTTACTACTTCGCTGGACTCAGTCTCCTAGTTTTCTCCAATCTAGGATTCACCTCTACGTTTGCATTAATTAAACTTGTTCCTAAGCAAAATTAGTGGAAGGGTACATCTACTTAGTTCTCTTATCCCAGGTGGGAAATGCCACGCATTTTCTCCTCTGTGTTTTCCAATATTAGTTTTTCTTCTTCTTTCTCTCTTGCATGTTTTCTCCATTGGGCGTTTACTAACTATAGTTGAGATTTAAAATGGCCACACGTGGAATGTCTGTGATGGCTTCTTTAAGTTTATTTCCAGTGTTCTTTTTAAGTATTAGGAACGTGATTTTCCTCTTCATTTTCCTGCTTATTGATTTGTGTTGATTATTGAAACTTCCGAGAAACTCTTCCAGGAATATTAAAGTATATTTCTTTATGCTCTCTTTAAGTTATAATTTTATTTTCCCTTGTTGTAAAGAGAAAACGGCCTCTCTGATAACTTATATCACCTAATTAATATATGTATGTATCTATATACATATATATATGAATTATATATATACATATATAAATATATATACAATTATATTTATCTTGTTATTAATACTATTCTTATTATTACTATTTTATTACCATTACTATTATTACTATTGTTAGTTTATTTTATTAATTTATTTAAATATTATTACTATTGTTATTATTTCAATTGTTATTCTTTTTTTTTATATATATTTATATAAACAATATTAGGTCTTCCTTTTATAAAACCCATACAATTATATTTTCATTGAAGGGCTGAAGCCCTAATTTCCTTATGCCATTTCAATGGTGCCCTAACCCCCTTTTTTTTTGTTTTTGTTTTGCAAACTCATGGCGGCAGCCATGGAGGAGGGTCGGCCAGAGATCAACGCAGTGAGGAGGGGTTTTTGCCATGGGTGAGGCGGCGGATTGGTGGTGGCAGAAGCCACGTTGGGGCCACGGACAAGGAGCAAGGGGAGGTGTCGCCTGAAATGGAGGGTGGGAAGTAGAGTTTTGTGGCAGTGGGAGCCCGCGGTGGAGGTGGTGCGGACCATGCAAGGGTGGCGGAAGGAGGTACGCAGGCGGGAGGGTACGTGGCATGTGGAGCACGCAGAGGCAGGCTGCGGGAGGAGGTTTGGCCGCGGGTTGAAGTTCGGCGAGGGTGTGGGGAGGGGCGGAGCCCCCACCCACATCCCACTATGTGGGGTGTGGGTGGGGGCTCCGCCGCTCCCCACACCCAATATACTGAGACGCCAGTGGTGGGAAGGTTCAAACCCTTCCCACCACCACTCAAATTTGTATGTGTTGTGTAAACAGCGTTAAACTGCGAAAATGCCATTTTGTTTATATTATTTTTTTTTCATTATTAATTTATTTATTTTCTTTAACAACTCCATTTACAATAAGATATATATATATATCTATATATATATATATATATATATATATATTTCCCACACCTACTTTCAGAAATATCTCTTCCACAGAGAATAAAATGATACAGAGAATTAAAATAATAAGGCTATTAATAAATATTCTCAGATTTATTTCTTCCACAGAGAAAATAAAATACAGGGAATTAGAATAAGTAAAGCTATAAAATGTAACTCTTTTTAACAATCATATTAATAATTTTCTTTCACGGGTAACTTCATAAACACAGAGAAATGAAAACAAATGAAACTATTTTATCTTGTAATTATTTTTTTCAATTAATAATTGGACATTTTAACTAACAGACATTTAAAATCACCACTTGTTTAAAACTTGAAATTTGTTTTAAATGCAGAGAATGAAATATAACTATATTTTACTGCCATCCATAATTTTCTTAGTATGCAATCTTCTGACTTTGACTTGCTACAGATAGTGTTAAACCAGAGATTTAGTAAAGTCAAATTAAATTCAATTTAGTATAAATTCATATACAGATCAAATTTCATTGGCTCACATCTGGAAAGTTACGGCTAAACCACAACTCCTTTTTTTTGCTATTATATTTACTTCTTTATTTATATTTAATTTCAATAATAAAATCAATTTACAATCTAAAACTAGGCTAACTAACTGATATTCATTTTTTCCTTTCGAACAAAACTATAAATGAAATTTATCATTTTGATCTAAGTCATTAACAAATTTCAATACTAGAGTTAATTTCTTTCATTTGTCTAAACCAATACAAGTTTTATTTCTTAACACTTAGTTTCACCAGGTATAAAACAATTGAAAAATCATTCACAACAACAATACTAAAGGGAAGAATTTCTCTCTTTCCCCATACAATAATTCTTACAACTTTAGAGGGGAAAATCCCTCCATAATGAACTTAGATAGGATGAAGCTCAATGAACCAACTCTCCTTATAGCAAGGATGAAATACAGTCTCCCTAATTACAGCACTCCTCCAATTCCAACCATAAGCCTCAAAAAGAAACCTGCGTATCAAAGACAAACAAAGAAGAAAACACTACTCATTTAGCTCTCCTCCCTACTGTAGACCCACAAGAGGGTCACCCCCGAGCTAGGGAGATCATACTCACACCTGGGTAACTCAAGCAATCCACTTCACAACAGGGAACAACAACAAACCCAAAACACACAACCACCCATAGGTAATTTACACAACACGAAAACTCAACTACAATGAGCTTCACAAGGGGCAGGAGAGTGGACACACTGTACTTTAGAGTGTCACCCTTACAGATAATATAACCAACACAATTTCTCTTGGCCTCAAGCCTAATTTGATAACAACAGTTCGTCTTTGGACTCTCAAGCCAAATGATAAAATTCTTTTCAAGCCATCCACACATACCCTCAAGGCTTTCAACATCCCAAAGGAAGAAACCAGGTATGCATCCGAGGAGGATCACTCCTCCCCTACCCCACACATGATGAGCATTTCTCCCAAGTGGGAGAAGCTCTGTCAACAACCCGACAACAGTTCCCACAAAAACAAATAAAAAAAAAACACAAGCAAATAAACATCTTTCACACACTTTCCATACAACAATCAGATATATGAAAGAAAGGTAATAACAAACCAACCTTACAAAGCCCTTCAAGGATGAAGCTGTTGTAGAGCTCCACTAAGATCTTCTCCAACCTAAACCACCAAACTCCCTCTCCTTTTTCCTCTCTACGCAAATTTTCTTGGTAACAAAAATAATAAAAGAAAACTCTCCAAAATTCAACTACCTCCCTTCCCATCCCAAAATGGGATTCAAATAACCCAAATCCTTTCAGTTTAGAGGAATGGGGAGGTGACACTTGTCACCTCCTCACTCTTCCCCAAACCACTATTAGGTCCCAAGGGATGAGTGTTGGCTTATGTCACTCACCCATCCCTAGAGTCCTCCTTATCCCTCTCCTCATGTCATTTCTCTTATGCATGGGAGAAATAAAAGGAGTGAAAGGAGGAAAAGACAGGTGACCCATGCCTCTTCTTCCTTCCTTCATTATGGATAACCCCACAACTCATGGGGAATCTCACTAATGGTGAGGGTGACTTCAAGTCAATTCTTCTATAATGGATGGGTTTGTAGTCATCTCTTACCTTGGGGATTGAAGAGGGATGGGTTTGGGTGTTGGTACAACCCATCCTATCCCCACCATACCTCCAATTTTCGCCACTTAACTTCAGGGGGAAGTTAAGATGACCATATGGAGGTTACCCAAGGGTTACCCATGCCAAATGGAACCCTGGACCCATGGGGTATAACCCAGGGTCAACTTTAACCTACTCAGGGCACCCAGGGTCAAGGTAAAGCACAAGAAAAGGCCTCAAGGATTTAAATAAAAGAAAAGAAATTCAAATTCAATCTTTTTACAACACAAATCATTTACAAGAGGGTAGACTTACCCCTTCGACCTTATGAAAGACCACATTACAACACCACATCAAACACAGAGTGATCTTGGTTCCTCGTGGAACCAGATCAGCTTAACAAGGAATAACAATAACAAGGTGCAGAATGATCTCCAGAAGCTGTGGTTTGATTAGTAAATCCTGTACACTAAATTACAAGATCAGTTTCACATATAATCATCATAGCCGAAGAAACTTAAAAAACACACATTACCATGACATAGTTCTAATAGCATAAATGAAATCATATTACAATTTTACATTATCACCTAATTAACTTTTCTGAAATGTAAACTTATCCAAACATCACCCAATTAGTTTTTCCGTAATCATAATAAAGTTTAATAGTTTGACAAATCCGGGAACTACTATCCCACCAATATAAAAAGTATCAATAATAGTAATGTAAATAGTCACAAGAACAAAAGTAAAAAGGGTGGTCCTCACACATAGTATGCCCAAATTACTCTATTGTCTTCTTCTTCTTCTTTATTCTCTTCATACCATCGTAATGTAGGAATCATTCTAGCCGTTTCTACTTGTCATCTTGAGGAATTGAAGCAAGGAAGCAAGCTCCCTGAGGGCCATCTTCATCATTCAAGATCGAGAAAGAATAGGCGACCAATGGAAGCTGATAGGTCAAGGTTGTAAGTATCACTTGTTAGTTCTTTATATCTCCTTTGCTTGCACATTCCATTGATGTATTGGGTTAATTTATCATTATTGATAGTTTCCTAATTTTCCCTTATACATTTTGGCACGCCCGGTGATCTAACCCATCTTGTTTGTGAGTGTTTGTCTCAAGTTTTTATTGCAGATACAGGGGTTTCAAAGACTGTTCAGACATCAACTCTCACCAATGGCCTCCTACACACAAATCGAGCTCACCGTTGGGTCCAGACAACCTCAGAGGTAAGAAATAGCATATCATTTGTCTAAATTGCTAGTTGAAATTTTTTGAAATTTTTTTTACATCTCAACGTATTTTCGCAATAAAATAAAATGTTAAAAAAATATATTAAAAAAAACAACTGATTGCATTACATTTTATTTGTTTATGGTTTCTTTTTAACATTTTTTTCTTAGTGAGTAAAAATTTTTTAAAAAAAAACAATTAAAAAAAAACAAAAATTAAAAAAAAAATAATATAAAAAAAATAAATTTAAAACTGAAAAACAAAAAAACAAAAAAAATAAAAAAACAATTATTAAAATTCACAAACTACCTAAGGCCCACGGGGGCCGAAGCCCCCCCCCCCCCCCGATCCCCTCGACCCCCTACAACCTACCCTTCCCCCCCCGCCCCCTGTAAACCCCGCTCCCCCCACCCTGTAAACCCTACCCCCTCCCGCAGCCCCCCTTCCCGTCCCCCCTATGCATACCCCTCACCCCTAGCGCCCTCCCCTCTCGCGGCCCCCCACCCAAACCTGTCGCTCGCCCTCTGCACTCCCCACCTCCCGCGCCATCCACCCCTCCCGCCTCCACTCGCCTCCGTGCTACGCCACCGCCGCCTCCCCGCCACCAGTCACCTCCGCCGATCTCCCCGCCACCAGTCACCTCTGCCACACATTTCCCCTCTGCCACTCGATCCCCGCCCGTGCTACGCCTACTATACCCTCTGTCCAGCCATCGCCCAGCCGCCTGACCCTGTCCAGCTCCGCCTCCCCCCCCCATGCCACCCGATCCCCGCTCGACCAGCCACCACGCCACCGCCGCCCTGCCACCAAAACAAACACACACACCAAAACCATAGGGATAGATTATTCTGCTTTTTTTAAATTTTTTTTTAATTTAAAAAAAAAAAACAAACTGCCATCATTTAAAATTGTTAACATAAATACATAATAATAATAATAAAAACATTAGCCAAAACAAACATGACATAAATTTTTTTTTTTAAACATTTAAAAAACATAACAAAACAAAAAAAACAAAAAACACAAAAACAAATAAAAAATAAAAAATCAAACCACAACACTCACTTTTTGAAAATAAAAATAAAAATCAACACATCAACATAAAAAAAAAATACTTTTTAAAAATTAAAAAAAATAAAAATACAAAAATCAAAAATCAAAAAATCAAAATCCAAACAAGGGGGGGGAATTTTTTTTATTTTTTATTTTTTTTCATGTAGTAACATAGGCATTTTTTTCAAAATTTCACAACTTTCACATACGACATCAAAATCGCACAAACAAGGACTTTCCAGAAAGCTAACGCGGCGAACTTCAAAATTGTGTAGAACTTTTCAGGGGATTGTCCCTTTTTCAAGCCTTTTTCTCGCCATCTAACTAACTAATTTGTTGCAGCTTCTTATCACTCACATAGAGCCAATCAGTTTTCTAACGTGTTTTTTGCAGGACGAGCGTTGAAGAAATCTTGCTTTATTGCACTAAGTCTTAGAAACATATTGCCTTCTTAAGGGATAATTAAACAAATCATTTCGGCAATCTAAGTCTTAGAAACACACTGCTTTTCTTAAGGGACAATGGACATGTATGTGAAAACACCTCAATTTTCTAAGGGACAATGGACATGTATGTGAAAACACTTCAATTTCATAAGGGACAATTGACAACTACAACCGTGTGTGTGCCTAGTTTAGTAGCACCTTATTTTTCTTATAAACGGGGTAATTGAACCTTTGTTTGACGTGCTTGCTCTTTCATTTTTGTACATCCTTTAGAAGGGCCTGCTTTTGGATTGCACTTCATCCAAAAGGGACGACCCTAAGCGGAGTTTTCCTTTCAACCGCTATATAAGAGGGATAAGGCAAAAGCCAAGTCCTAACCGATGTCAGCCTTACCTTGTGATGCCAAACTGAAAAGAGGTGTACTAGCTCCTTGTGGAAACAATTTTCACATTGAGCGAAGTGTTTGATACTCTTAGTAGGATTGGCTAAAGCTTTTAGTAGCTTGTCACATTGCTCGTAAGGCATTGGTCCCTCAAAGTTACTAAGAACCATTCTAGATAGAGACTACTTGACCTACCTCCGAACATTACGGTAATCATCAGTGCAAGGGGAATTGATTTAAGCCCTTAAGACACTCACCATTGGCTCCCTTGAGAAGAGATAGTATTCCCTTGGCCATAAAGCTCTTGTGACCTACTTGAGCTTTCCAAGGGGAGGGTGAGATATCCCTACCTATCGTCTCTCGCAAAGATACAAAATATCTGACACCTTTATGGAATGATATTTTTATCGACGGAGTATTAAGCTGTGAGCTGATCTACTGCAATGAAACCTTGTCTCTAGGGATAAAAAGTGCTTGATAGTTGTTTACATATTGTCTCATACCTGTGGAAACATTGGGCTTGCTTGTGAGCCTCGAACATACACTATTTGTTGTGTCAGTCCGTCTTTGCCGACTTTGATTGCTGTGTTTTCTATTGCCACAAACAAATCCAAATCTTAGCACTCCTTTTGTCCTAGTGTATTCCATGGTACTAACTAGGCTCTAGCAAACTATGAAGTCCCAACTAGTTGTCCCTACGCAGCGCACCTCACCTTCTCACACACCGACATCTAGTTTCTTAAATTTTAAATGGCACACCAAAAAAGAATCAGAGGAGTTTTGGGAACAATATTTGCTAGATTTATATAGCAAAAGAAAAGCTAGAAAGAAAGCGAAATCCATGCATCCATTACCTCACTCATCTACCCATTCAACTATGAAGGATGTGATCCATTGGCTACTAGCTAGGAATAAACTACGTCCATGTCAAACACCAATTCATAACCTTCCCAAAGAGTCTCCAAATAGGTCAAATCCTACAACCCCTTCATGTCATCCGCAACCGCTTGAGCATCTCAACGAGCCTTCTACCATGCACCAGAGTCAAGGTCCGTCACACCCTCATGTTGTTGACCATGAGCCCATCCAAGAGCCTTCCACTTCCATTCAAGCAACCCAAGAGGTATGTCAAAGGTTTAATCCTAAGCATGTGGAAACATTAACCCCTAGTCCAACTCAAGATCAAATCACTTTTATGCAACCCATCCATAATATGTATCTTTTCCATGATCAAGATGATAGCCATAATGATGAATCTATCCATGAGCCACTTGATCCTATTCATACCCCTACAACTATCCATGAACAAGACACCCAAGACCTACATGCTTTATCCAATGAAAGTCTTGTTGACCTACTCCAGCATTCACCCCGTTTCATGGCCTTCCTTCAAAGAAAAGAAATCTCTTCCTCTAGCCATGATCCCACAACATCCACTTGTCATGATGAGACACTTGTCCCCCAAGTAAGCATAAAAGATCAAACAAATAACTTGGATCTTAGTGAACACAGTGCTAATCACAATCCTAATGATTCTCCTTCCACATCCAGCATTGCTTCCACTTTAAATCCACCATATATTCTCGGTCTTACTACCTTCATGTATGAATGTTCTTTCTTAGAACACCAGCAACCATTATCCACTATCTCACCTTCTCCATCCAATAAAGAGCTTGTGTCTAGTGTTCCACCTACACATAATCCCACTGTCCACCGTATACTCCAGAATATGAACTATCAAGGTAAAGCCTTAGGCCTTCATGAACAAGGTATTTTGGAACCTATCCATGTCAACGTTCCTCCACCTTCATACGGCCTTGGATACATACCCCAAGGTGCACAAACTCAAGATATTGGTACTTCCTCCACTCCTCCTAAGTCTACCGCTTTCCATCGCAAACCCTATCATATCCCCATAACATATGTTGCCATTCCACCTCCTTCATCCTATAATTGTCAAAAGCATGTGACCATACATCTTCCAACCTCCACTTTGCCTCCACTTTTACCAACTCCAAATATCCCTCCATCCACCTTGCCACCATGGCTTCCATCACCTAACATATCTATCATTCATAAGTATCCTTACATCCCTAATCATGGCCAACAAAAGCACACATCGCCTAAGCATAAAGCTTCCAGTCATTCCATCCATTCCATCCACCCCATGGGATTTAAAAGCAAAATTTTTTATGCCTTTACCTATAAAGCCAAAAAGCCAACTAAAACTTCTAAGGACCCTCATGCCTTAGGGTATCAATGTGAAAAGTCTCTAAATCATCCATCTTTTAAGCAAAGTACATCTACAAAGCTATCCAAGCCCATACCTCCACAAGCAAAGCCCAAAAGCATAATGGTTTGGGTTCCTAAGAAAATAGCTAGTAAGTCAAATGAGGCATCCTCATCCACATCTCAAGAATCCCAACCACCTATATCCATCCAACAGCCTACTTCCATCCAAAACTTCCATTCCCTTCAAACATCCCACAATCAAAACAAAAGCACTAACAATACTAAATCTATGTGGGTTCCTAAATCACTTCATCAACCATCTCCTAAGCAAACATCTCCATTGCTTCCTACACCACCATCTCATCAAAAGCTTCAATGTTTACCATGGTATGTGCAACCATTGGTCATGATTCCCTTCCATTCCACAACACCTCTGTATAACTCCATCTTCCCTCCCTTCCACTACTATCCTACACATCTTCCTCATCCTATGCCTATGGTCCATGCTTTTGCATAAGTCTTCCCTCCATATTCTACATCATAATCCACTATCTACCTATGCCGTATCACTTTCATACGATCCCCTACCAACATCTATGAGCACATAGGACATGGTCCATTCGAAAGTATATATCTAGCGGGACTATCCCCTTTCACGGAACTATACTTAAGTCTTTCCATATCCACCTTCTCCAATCTAAATATTCAAAAAAGAAAAAAAAAGAAAAAAGTAAAGAAAAATCCCTTCATCCAACAGTGAAAACCTGGTAAACAGGTGCCTTGGATAAGTACCATGATGAAAACCTGGCAAACAGGCGTCATGTGTAAGTTGATCTTCTATGCCACCCACACTTGGGGGTACCTTGTCTCATTGGCATATCACTCTTCTCCTACCAGTTTCCTTTCATACCATTTCCTATCCTATCCTCTATCCGTTGCATACCTATCCTGTCCCGTCCATCAATCCAAACTTCTTTTCCTCTATTCTTTGGTCTTGATAAAGATTGGGGGCACAATGTTGACAAATGTTTTGAATGGGTCTTGACATACCTTATCCCTCCAAACCATGCAAATCCTTCATAATCCTCCTATCCTCCTACAGTCATAAACATCGCCATGAAAAATCCTAAGTATTCTACCTATAATGGGGCAAGTTATACTTGTGCGACATAGTCCTTGGAGATCACATCCTTGTTTTCCCCTATCCAACCCCATCACCTTCACCTCTAGACTTGGTGTTCCCTTGTTATTGGTATCTAGCGTAAAGGCTATCCAAACGAAATCCAATGACACCATCAAAAAATCCAAAAAACATCACAAAATCAAAAAATCCAAAAACACCACAAAATCAACAAATCCAAAAAACATCGCAAAAATCAAAATATCAAAATATCCACACAATCCCAACAACAATTATCATCACAATGCTTCAATCTTTTCTCCTTTTCCGCAAATAACCCCCTTTAATGGACACATCGCTCCTACGATAAGGCTATTATCTTCTCAACACTTTCCACTAGGGTTTACCCCAAACTATGTTGTCTCTGCGCCGTCACGTAGGCAAGGCCATTTAGCAATGAGCCCCCGAGGCACTAGGTCAGTCCCTTAGGGTCTGTCTCACCAATAAGGAGTGTGATATCTTCTCACCATACAAACAAGAGCAACAAAGCACACTTCCAAAAACAAAAATCCTGATGCAAAACATCAACCTATCCAAGACAAAACAAGAGTACCATACCAAAGCACTCAAGCTAATTTTTATACCAGTTATGGAAAAAAGACACATCTAATGCAAGAATGTTTTGTGATTGGTTAGATTAACTTATAGAGTCTTGATTTATGCTATCATGCCTTTCTATGCTACTCGAGGATGCCAAAAGCTAGAGATGCTATGATGGGGGCATGATTATTTTCTTTGTTTGCTGCTTGTGGATTAAACTTTAGTAATGTGACGATTTCTATCTAACAACATGATCAGTAAAAGATCATCGAGGACTCCGAGATCTAAACATGAAATGGGGCAATCCTTGTCTGTTGAAAAATCCATGTAAGTAATACTCAGGTCATGTCGGTTCAATTATACCTAGATGCTTGTATTTCCTTACAACATAATAAAGCCCAATGATGAAAGCGCTTCAAAATACTTACTATCTCAAGGTGACAAATATCTCATATCTATTCCATATCCAATCACATCTCGTATCCATACCGTATCCAATTGCAAGTCTATCCTTAACCCATGCCAATCAAGTCAAATCAATCTTGTCAAATGATCCAATCACAATCAATGGTCTTGATCCTTGTCCGGTCGTAAACCAACTCAATGAATCAATCAATCAATTGTCTTAGACAGGATGTTGCATTGTCAAAATCAGACCAAAACACGCATCTTACATGACATGCTTCATTTCCTGAAACCAGACACTATCCTTTGTGTTGCTCTAGGGATATATTGTTCCCCACCATGACAACACTATCATATCAAATGTCTTAGATAGGATGTTATATTGTCGAAACTAGACCAACACACGCATCTTATACAACATATCTCATTCCCGAAACTAGACATCATCGCTCCATATCATTGGTTTACCGCTCGATAGGGGCAATACCTTGTTTGTGCTTGTATCATTTGTGCATACTTGCTTACTTGCTTGTGTGTGTTATCATTTTTATCTTGCATTCCATATCATTCATCCCTTTCTTCTGTATCCAACCATTTCATCTCCTGTTAACATATCTTATCGTGAGATTGTCTGTCTCACACCTACCGCCTTCTCCACATCCAATCTCCCGAGGGGGCATCCTATTGCCATAACCTGTACCAGGGTCAAACTGGGGCATGTATCATTATCAGACTATTCTTATTCTTTGAAACAACGTGATAAAACACATTGCTTCAAAGAGGGGCAAAATGTAGACACCTAAAATTGGCTCGGGTTGAATTAAGTAAATATTTTGGTATTTATCTTAATTCTTATTTTCTTCTGTCAATCAAATAAATATTATGGGTTTATCTGATTGATTCATTATCCTACAATTAAATAAAATCATTTTATTTAATTGAAATCCCTAAATTCTTCTAATGTTTCAAATCCTAAATCCACCTCACAAAATCCACCTCATCAATCCACCTCATCCCTTCCACCTCGCCATGTTGCACATACAATTAAATATTCTTAATATTTAATTAGCTAATATCCTCCAAAATCTAAAATTTGAATTCTTAATTCAATGTTCCCCATTATTCTCCACCAAGCATTCTTAATTCAATTATCACAACTCATTATTCTCCACCTTGAATTCTTAATTCAATTATCATAACTCACTATCCATTCTTAATTCAGTTGTCATAACTCACTATCCATTCTTAATTCAAATGTCATAGCTCACTATCCTCCACTCAGAATTTTTAATTCATCCACAAGGAATAAAAGATTCACTTTTATTCCCAGTCGTTGATCTCATTAGTTGATCCTCATCCTCCATTCTATTTTCAGAAAATCTATAAATTGAACTCTCTTCTAAGCAATTGGGAGAGACTTCTTCTGGCATCCATACTATGCCCAAATTATTCTATCTTCTTCTTCTTCTTCTTTATGCTCTTCATACCATCGTAATGTAGGAATCATTCTAGCCGTTTCTACTTGTCATCTTGAGGAATTGAAGCAAGGAAGCAAGCTCCCTGAGGGCCATCTTCATCATTCAGGATCGAGAAAGAATAGGCGACCAATGGAAGCTGATAGGTCAAGGTTGTAAGTATCACTTGTTAGTTCTTTATATCTCCTTTGCTTGCACATTCCATTGATGTATTGGGTTAATTTATCATCATTGATAGTTTCCTAATTTTCCCTTATACAATTTCTGTAGAGTAATGTTGTATGAAGATTGGAGATAATCAGAAATGGAGAAAAATGTTCAATTTATAGACTTCCAACAGTGAAGATCAATGGTTGAGAGTAGTAATCAAAGAGATCAATGGTCAGAAATGGTTGAGAGGATGTGCATGAATGAGAAAGGGACAAGTGTCCTTGCCCTCTCATGCATCAAGGGAGTTAATAGATCTGATTAAGGAGTTGACTGAATTGATTGATTAATGAACTCAATTGATTAACTAGTCAATTGAATTGATTGATTAGTTAACTAGAATGACTAACCTGTTAACTAATTTGATTGATTTAGCTAACTAATTTGATTGATTAGTTATCTAAACTGATTGAGAGTGAATTATGGATGAGAGGGAATAATAGGAAATTAAATAAATAAATTATTTAATTTCAATCACATGGATACATAAATAAAATATTCAATTTTGTTTATTTTGAAGAAATAGAATATTATCTTTAATTAAATAAATAATTAAATTTATTTAATTAATGTGAGGAGAAATTTGATTTAAATAAATAATGAGAATTATTTAATTAAATATGGATGAATAAATTGATTTAATTAAATAATTGGAATTATTTAATTAAATATGGAGGATAAATTGATGGTGATTGATAGATGAACTTAATCAAATAATTAAGAATTATTTAATTAATGAAGTATGACATAGGTAAACCTAATCTAGGAACGGGTCAATTTTAGGTGTCTACACACATCAACATCTATAGATGATGGTCAACTCAATAACAAATTAAACAAATTCAAATGCTCTGCAACTGATTCACCCTCTTTCATTTTCATGGAAAATAATTTATGCTTTAAATAAAGCTTGTTTACCATACTCTTGGCTTGGTAAATCTCACCTTGACGCTTCCACAAGCTATGTGTAGACTTCTCATTGGCAAAATTCAGTAGAATAGAATCTACAAGACACAGCTAGATTTTACCTCATACCTTTTTATCTAGTCTATCCCACTCATCTTGAGCAACATCATCAGGTATCTTCTCTTTCATAACAACCAACCACTAATTTCTTTCCTCAAGAAAATACTCCATCTTCATCTTCCACAATTCACACCCCATGCCATTGAATTTTTCAATGTCCAACCGAGAAGTAGAAGCAATAGTAGATGCAGCCAAGATATCTACACAAGATGTGCAAACAAAAAAAACAAATCTCCAACTATAGCTAAAAGGCCTTGACACTACCACCCAAGAATCAAAATTGGCCAGGCTCTGATACCAAATGTTAGAAATGAAGTTGCAAACCACACAACATAAATCTGATTCAAACCTTATTTATGTCCTCTAAACAATGTAGAATCAATGGAGATTGCAACAAAAGTAAAACTCACTACACATAAATGACATGCATTAAGAACTAAACACATAACATAGTATGTAATGTGGAGAAAACCCTCTTGGGTAAAAAACTTCACCATGAAAAGAGGCTCCAAGTTGTATTATCTTCAAATATGAGATTACAATACATGCACTTCCTCTTCTTCTTCAGTATTCAATCCAGCAGTGCTTGTTACTCTTGACTTTGATGAAAACATAGTACAAATATCCTTATAAAATGGGGTTGTCTTCCAGGGCAAGGAAACCCCCATGTGACCCCCCATTGTAGATGAATTAGTGTTGGGTATCAGATATAAACATGTGGCTGAAAGAAGATCATTGCTAGTGAAACCTCTCATCCCTTATGGGTGATTTAAAAAAATATAATAGAAGTAATAAATAACATAGGATTTAAAAGGTTAATGGCACATTAATCCTTACATAAAGAAAATACAATAAATAGCTAGACACTAAGAAAGTTGAACACACTGCTACTAAGCCCCAGAGTGCTTCATCTAAAGAGCAATAACATGTAGAGAAATTAGTTGGGATACCTCCATCTATAGCTAATATTAATGTATATAGAACAAGGTCAATTATAACTAGTGGAGGAGACGGGAAGATCCTAAAAAGGGAGTATATTTTAAAAGACCATGTTCCCAAAATGATTCTAGGACTCGACCTAAATTATAGGTAAAAAGGACCTAGGATTCTTAGGATACTCAAAAAGAGACACAACAAGAAGATACTCCCACTCCACCTGAGATAAACCCATATTCATCCCAAATACTTACTCCTTTAGCACCTCCACCCTCTCCAAGTCTATAAAATATTGTTCATATATCTCCCCCTCCATCTCCCAACCAAGATGACACTTTTGTACCTTCATCTCCAAATTCCACCCTACCACCTATCATCTCTACCTCTAATTTTAGTCCTTCAAAAATTCCCTCTTCCTCCCAATGGTTAAATGAGGTAGTGTTTAAAAAGAGAAAATACAGGGAAGTGATTGAACCAGACTTTGATCTATAGTAGCTAAGTTACTACACAAAGCCACCCTAAATCTAAAAAGGCTCAAACTGCTTCCAAATTGATTATTGACTCATTTGGAAATCAATATGTAGAGGTGGCTAAACCTACCAGTGACAAACGAGAAGTGACTAAAAATTATTATCAAATCTACAGGGTTGATCTTGGTTCTTTAAGACATGAAGGAGATATTGACAACTTATAGGTCTCAACTGCTACTTCCTTGTGCACAAAATAGAGAAAGAAAAGGCTACTAGAGAGTAGCTTGAAGAATAGGTTCTAGTGCTAACATCATATATAAAATCAATCTTGGATACATCAATTGAGCCATTGGGTGAACCATCAACATCAGATGGAATGAATATAAATGATGTTTGGGTAGGTGCATAAAGATGAGAGAGCAAAAGGGGGTCTTAAGATGCCATTTTTTCTGAAATTAGGAAAGACTGATGTTGGATAAGAAATTTAAGATAGTTACACTCAAAATTTGAAGATACAACAAAAACAAGAGTCATAGTGCTCTGAATCTAGTTTCTAAACTACTATTTTTTTTCAAAAATGGTTTAGATTAAAGGGTTCAAAAAGTGGGAGCACACAAATTGGTCCTAGTTTTTTCAAAAGAGCATAACATAGGATCTGGTGTGCTCCCCCTAAAATGTTAACATCTTTTTAGTATTTCAAAAATCACTTTAGTGAGAAATTAGCTAACAACATGTAGTTTATCCCTGATTTTTCTAATAATTTTTTTGGAATAATTGATTTTTTACTAATTTTCAAAGTGGTCACATCTTGAAAAATAGAAAATTGAGTGTGCTCCCCCCTAAAATTTTTGAAAACTAATTGAAAATTAAAAAAAATGAATATGTGTAGAATGGAGTCTAGTTTCTAAAAATATAATTTATTTGAAATTTTGATGAACAGTTAAAAAAGGTCAAAAATACCAAACACTAGTTTTTTACAAAAAAACAGATACACTAACAAAAGAAATTAAAGATGAAATCCTTAACATACTCAAAATGTGAAAAAATTATATGGTTAGAAAGGTAACAAAGAGCTTAAGGTTATGGTCCTATTTTTTTGAATTGTCATTGAAAAAGTGTAAACCTAATGGGGAACACGCTCCAGATAATGTGATTTTTGTTACAATCCAGAAAAAAATGTCTTTGGATGTCCTAAACATAGTCCAAGCCTTTGGATTGGAAGCCTAAGGCTTGGAAATTACCAAGGCAAAGCATACCGTGAGCACATTATAACAAGCTTGCATTATGTGCATTCACATAACATGAGCGCATTATAATGTGCTAGCATTATGGTAAAATAGAACATCTTACTCCCTCCCCTCCTCTCTCCATTACGCTCTCCTCTCTCTTTCTCCCCTCTACTTCCCTTCTCTCTGTCTCTCTCACTCTCTACTTCCCTCCCCTCTCTACATCATACCCTCTCTCTCACTCTTTACTTCCCTCACCTCTCTAACTCCTACACTCTGTCTCACTCTCTACTTCCCTCCCCTCTCTAATTCCTACCCTCTCTCTAAGTCTCTACTTCCCTCCCCTCTTTACCTCCTACCCTCTCACTCTCTACTTCCTCCCCTCTCTACCTCCTACCCTCTCTCACTCTCTTCTTCCCTCCCCTCTTGACCTCCTACCTTCTCTCTCACTCTCTACTTCCCTCTCCTCTATAGATCCTACCCTCTCTATCACTCTCTACTCCCCTCCCCTCTCTACCTCCTACCCTCTCTCACTCTCTACTTCCCTCCCCTATCTACCTCCTACCCTCTCTCTCTCTCACTCTTTACTTCCCTCCCCTCTCTCTCACTCTCTTCTTCCCTCCCCTCTTTACCTCCTACCCTCTCTCTCACTCTCTACTTCCCTCTCCTCTCTACCTCCTACCCTCTCTCTCATTCTCTTCTTCCCTCCCTTCTCTACCTCCTACCCTATCTCTCACTCTCTACTTCCCTCCCCTCTCTACCTCCTACCCCCTCTCTCACTGTCTAGTTCCCTCCCCTCTCTATACCTCCTACCCTCTGTACCTCATACTCTCTCTCACTCTCTTCTTTCCTCTCCTATCTACCTCCTACCCTCTCTCAGTCTCTACTTCCCTCACCTCTCTACCTCCTATCCTCTCTCTCATTCTCTACTTCCCTCCCCTCTCTACATCCTACCCTCTCTTTTAGTTTCTACTTCCCTCCCCTCTCTACCTCCTACCCTCTCTCTCACTCTCTTCTTCCCTTCCCTCTCTATCTCCTACCCTCTCTCTCTCTCTACTCCCTCCTCACTCTCTCTCTCGCTCTTACCTATCTACCTCCTAGATTTTCTTTTTCCTAGGATTCCTAGTTATCCGTTTCCTTTCCAATTTCCCTTTAGATCCCACCAATGCTTCACTATTTTACTAATTTCCACCTCTCCTCATCATTCTTCCCATCGAATGAACTTTTGTTTTATCTTTTTTCCATTTCATCTTCCCAATTTATATCCTCATCCCTCTTTGCATGTCCTATTTTTTTGTTTCCATGTTCTTTATCGATAAGGGAGAGGGATCAGGTGTAAGAGGAAGAGAGGGTGGAGATGGAGGGGAGAGAGAGAGAGATAACCCTAAACCTCTATCTGAATATCTCTACCTAATCTCCATATCTCTATCATCCCTCTACCTCTCTATCTCTATATCTCCCTCTCCCTGTCTCTAAACCACTAAACCCTAAATAATGCCCCTCAACCCAAAACCTCTATCTCCCTATCTCTCCCTTTCTAAACCCTAAACCTCTAGACAATAACCCCTAACACCTAAAACGTAAACCCTAAAACCTAAATAATGCCCCTAAACCCAATCAACCTTAAACCCATATCTCCCTATCTCTATCATCCCTATGTCTTTGGCCATGTCCCTCACTCTCTATCTCCCTATCTCTCCCCTCGGTCTCCTCTATATCTCCTTATCGATACTCTCTCTCTCTCTCTAAACCATAACTTGAACCTCTAAACCTTAACCCCTAACCCCTAAACCATAAACCCTAAACCCTAAATAATGCCCCTATACCCTAACCCATAACCAATAAACCCTAAAAGAAAGAAACCCTAAACCCCAAACCCCTAAATCATAAATCTAAGAAACCCTAAACCTCTATCTCTTTCTAAACCCTAAAACCTAAACCACTAAAACCTAACCCCTAAACCCTAAACTTGAGCAAACCTAAACCCCTAACCCCTAACCCCTAAACTCTAAACTCAAGCAACCCTAAACCCTAAACTTGAGCAAACCTAAACTCATAAACCTCAAATAATGCTCCTAACCCCTAAACCTGAGAAACCAAGATAAAACCCTAAACCATAAGTAATTCCTCTTTAACCCTAACCCCTAAACCCTAGACTTAAGAAACCATAAACTCATAAACCCTAAATAATGCCCCTAAACCTGAGCATCCCTAAACCTCTCTCTTTCTCTCAAAATCCCTAAACCCTAAATCATGCCCCTAAAACCTAACCCCTTGTAACATCATAAAATGTCCCCTTGGGGGCTTTTCCCTTTTAAGGTTTAGCTCTCGGGTCTTTAGTGTGCATTTAGGACATCTTACTTCATAATTTGGCATCTCGATGGAATGAGCCCTAGGTAACATGGAAAATGGGACCTAGGAGGACCCCTTGAACTTAACCCTACCCAAAATAGGAGGAGGACTTGGGTGCTCATGCCCTAGTCTTGCCCTATTTTGGGGTAGTCCCAATTTTTGGGTGTCAGTTTATGACCATTATTTGGGTCCTATGCCGACACGATAAGTTTTGAATTATGAAAATCTAGGCAAGAGTGTTTGTAGTTGTATATAAAAGCATTTTTAGGCATTCATTTGTAAACTAGATTTCAACTAGATGATTACTAGCAAACTATTGTGTTCTGAAGGTGATTCAAGGCTTTCATTGTGTTACAAGAGTAGATTTGTGTGGTCTATGTGTTTGTGTTTGCAGATTTGTGCATCCATTTCATCATGGAATGAAGAGTATCTTCCTCCCATGAGATCTTCACTACAAGGTGACATTATATTGTGTTTGTGATCATTATTTCATTTGGTTTTTTCCTCTGCCTCCCTAGGCATGCACTCTCTATTTCACAAATGTGTTCAGAGACTTAAGTGTCCTCTGGGGTTTGACTAAGGCAAGCCTCTAAAAACCACAACCTCCTCCCAAAGTTTCCATGGTTATAGGTTACAAGTTGAGGAGCTAGACAAAGAGAAGTTGCAGGAAGACATCTTGAAGTGTCAGAATTATAGAACAGAAGGAAAATCTGCCCACTGGACTTGGGTGCATAATCCCTAGTCCCCAAAGTTCTATGATGAGAAAATCTCTGAAACAACAAACATAGGTTGCAGACTGAGTTTCTAGATCTAGGTAAAAAGCAGGGCCTTAGACTTGGGTGCCTTCACCTGTGTCCCCAACTTTTCTATCTCAAAACTCCAAAAACAAGTACTCTGTGATTTCTCATTTTACATCCCTCTTCAAGAATTTTTTTTTTGTAATTCATCAAAGTTTCATGACTGAAAAACCTTTGGTGTAGTAGGAACAGGTTGCAAACCTTGTTTATAGATCTTGAAAAAAAGTAGGGCCTTGGACTTGGGCACCCACTCATTAGTCGTTGATGTTTTCACCTCTGAACTCTGAAAATAGGTACACTTCTATTTGTCATTTTACATCTCTCTGTAGTGGGATTCTAAGTAATTCATCTGTTTACTATTGTAATTGCATAATTAGGGTGTTAAGGTATAATTGAGCATACAAGAACATAATTGGAAATCAAATCATACAAATCCAATCTTCCCTACATCTCATAGTGACCAAGGGTATGATAGTGCATTGTCACTCGACTCTAAGTCCTTGAATGTAATTGGTGAAAGGAGGATAAACACTTAACAAACCATCTAATCAACCCTATCCAAATTTTAACCTTTACATTTTGGTGAACCTATGTTGTTGGACTTGTTTTCAGCTTTCTAAGTGTTTTGTTTTAGATTTATATTGATTTTCATTCATTCATATAGTCATTCATCTTATTGCATTGGAAAACTTACAAAAAGTTTAAAAATTGAAAAAATTGAAAAAAGTTGCATTCTAGGGCTTCTATTTTGAATCAATTAATTTGAATTTCATAAAATTTATGATTTATACATTATATCTAAGATAAATACAGAAAATTACAAAATTTCATTAGTTTTCATTGCATTTTCATCATAAAACTGCTAGGGTTTTGTTGAAAATTGTGAATTTTGCATATAACCTAGTAATTCCAAAATCTAGGGTTTGTAGGTAAAATCTTGTTCCAGATTATTCTACTAATTTTAGAAACTCATTCAAATTTGCATTTGTCTGTAGTCTTTCATTTTAGTACAAATTTGCATTTAGATCTCAAAATTTTGCATTTTGGCATAGAAAATTTCAACAAAAAATAGCATTTTCATTGATTTTTCACTAGAATTGTACTTGCATTTTGCATGTTAGGGCTTGGAAATCAGATCTGAGAGAATTTAATTTTGATCATATATAAGCTTGCAAAACATTCATATAAAATTTTACATCAAGATCCCAAACCTAAGACTTGAAAAACATTGATTTTCACTAGATTTGGCCTTATCGACT
This sequence comes from Cunninghamia lanceolata, assembly GCA_027924645.1. Lineage (NCBI taxonomy): Eukaryota > Viridiplantae > Streptophyta > Pinopsida > Cupressales > Cupressaceae > Cunninghamia > Cunninghamia lanceolata. The sequence goes on from BSBN01000202.1 coordinate 11,510,996, forward strand.
CTCTCAATTTGCACTATAGGTGTGTTGTAAAGAGTATTTTTTCATTAATTGACTGATATCAGAGTAATTATCTTCTTCCCCTCCTAAAATTCTTTACAACACCTTGTTATGTGCCTCTTGTATTGACAATTTGGTGAAAAACTACACATTTTTACTATTTTTGCCCTAGGGTTTAGCCTAGTTTGCATCCTAAGCATGTTGTAACAGATTTTATTCTTTTAGGTGACTGATATTATTTCTATTATTTTTTGTACCTCATAAAATTCAATTACAACACCTCTTTCATTAGGTCTTGGGATTGAAAAATTGTGAAAAATTGCATATTTTTGGGTATTTTCACTAGCTTTTGACTAGTTATCATCCTAGATTTGCATGAGTCTCATAGCTCATTTCCTTAAGAGAAATATTCCTTTAAGAAGAAGAAAAAGACACATGGGATCTAGTGCTCTTGAAGAATTTGGCACATTGAACACCTTCTTTACAAAAGGAGAGACACAAATGTTACAAGATATTACTCCTATCACAAGTACAATGGAAGAGCAAACTTTTCATGATGTTGATGATACTATTGAGGTGACAATACATGTATCTGATGAGAAAATAGAGAAACTTGATAAAGACCTAGCTAAATTTCAAGACTATGTGCAAACTGAGAGGATAGCTGAAGAAGCTGTACCTGTGATTCACCATGTAAGAGAATTGATAAAAGAGGGACAAGATGGCGTTAATACAATTTGTGGTTTAGCACGTATTGTACAATATCATGCTAGTAACTAAATGTGTAAAAGTGATAAATAATACCTTATCACCTTCTCATACACACGTATCGGCACCTATACCGACTGCTGGAATATCCACCTTTACATCAATGATCTTAACAACTGATGTGAATGCTTGTAGAAATGCTACCACTGGTATTGGAGTATCTAATGGCACTAATTAAAAAGCTATGGGATTTGATTATAAAAATTTGGTTTCTAAGGGGACCTCTTCTATGAATAATTGTTCTAAACCACCTATTTATTCCACTTATTTCCAGCCACCTATTACCTACTCGCAACCATCTTCCACCTACCATTATGTCCAACCACCATTGACCTATTCACAGCCTTTGCCTATCACATCTCAAGCTCAATCACCTCCTTAATTTGGTTCCAATTCCTCGCAGAAAACCACATCTCCCAATGATACCATCCTAAACCAACTTTTACAAGGCATGATTGCTTTAGAACAAAAGGTAACAAATTTGACAAATTCTTCGTAGCCTAATATACCAACATATCATGCCCGTAATCCCCTTTCCTATGCAATCTTGAGAACTCCTATGCTTGAGAGGTTTGAGACTCCTCGCTTTGAAAAATATGGTGGAAAAGGTGATCCTAATACTCATGTGGCAACATTCACAGCTATGTGTAGCGATTTCTATTTCAAAGAGGATTTGTTGGAAAAACTTTTCTCGCGATCTCTCAAAGATGTCGCTTTAGAATGGTTTTGCTCTTTACCTCTGAATTCAATACACTCCTTTTCACAATTGATTGATCAATTTTTACAACATTTTCAAGCAAACATCAGACCCCAAGTTTCCTTAATTGACTTGGTTCATTGAAAGCAAGGTCCAAAAGAGAAGTTAACTGAGTTTATTAGTTAGTATTAAGCTTTATATCCACAAATTCAATATCAAATGAAAGATGATGATGTTCATAAGATATTTATAAAAAATCTACAATCTAATATCCATGATAAGATTCTCTTGATGAAGTATAACTCCTTTCAACATTTATGCACCACCCTTCATGATTATTATCTTTCATCTAGTTAGTATGAATACCAAAACTCATCGGCTCCAGTTGGTTAGTCCATGGGTGGATCATCACAAGACAACTTTAAGAGGAATAATAATAAGAATTTCATAAAAATTAATGGACTGAATATGAACAACTTTTCTAATGTGTCTGCTATCAGTAATCCAAAGAAGGCATCATATCAACCAAGAAAGTTTACTCCAATAGTTAAATCTTATCATTCTATCATGAATCAAGCTATGAGTAATAATATTCTAAAGCTTCCCCTAATTAAGCCTATCGATCCTAGTCAAGCATAAGGGCCTTAGTTTGATGCTAATGCCTTTTTTCATTTCCATCGGACATAAGGACATGATATTCAAAGATGTATGTGTCTTAAACATGAAATACAAGACCTCATTGATTCGAATATCATATAGGTATCAGGTGTGAAAGATAATGGAAATAAATTAGTTGCTTTGCCGAATCAAAATTTACAAATCTTTACTAATCCATTCCCTAAACATACAGATACCAATATGTTGGAATAGGGTTTAGTGGAAGTAGATGATGATGATTACTTGGAATATGATAATATTGTGGGTATGATTGAACTGGATAAGGAAAAATTGGATAACCCACCTCATCCATGAAGAAATGGAATTTACATTAAGGTTCCTCCTCTGTTATCCTTATATGGATTGGGAGATAACCAAAACGCATTAGAAAAACAAGTAGAACAATGGATACAGACAAGTGAGATGGTAAAGGATGATTCCTGTTACTGTGTTAGAAAGATTCAACAATGAAAACTCGCTAAAATTTTGAAAAGAATAAGATGACTATCAATAGTTGGAAATAATAGTGGTTCTCCCCCTCATAAGAAACAAAAATCTCATTTACACAAGGAATTAAGAAACAAGTATCATATGATAATAAATAAGACTGTCATAAGAACCACTCAAACTTTGCACTCAACATGATCGAGTACCTCTCCAAGAGGTTCACAAGTTCCATAATCTGATACGAAGATCCTATAGGTAAGTATCTCTAACCCTTTATCTCTCTCATGATGTGATATGTGTTGTTTAGGCCTCCTGGGATGACCCCTGATTCTCTCGTAACATCTAGAATACAAGGAGACCACCTCTATTGTGACCTTCTTCTATTTGTATCATCATTCTTCTATATTGCCTCTCTCTAATTTCATTGTTGTGTGTTGTGTCTTACAAACATAGAGTTGTGGTTGGTGAATTGGGGGCACCCTCCTATGTGACTATTTCTAAGACACTTGTTTCTCCTCTTATTTATTGTTTCCTTTCCTCTAGTGTTTCTATCTAGCGGGTAGATGACAAAAAATATTTATACTGATGCAAACCTAGCGTCCCTTTAACGAGAAATCAAAAATTGGACTTAGTTCCTAATATGATGATGGGGTTGTAATAAATTATCTGATGCTTTGATAGTAGAAGCACTCGTGATTTCTACGTAGTGATTTTGATGGTGTTCTATCTCATTTATAAACCTTAACAATATTGCTGCTCTGTACACTTTGTTTGTCTTTGAATCTAGCCTTGGTGGTACTCAATTCAGAGATCTTCATGATATGGCCCTATGGTTATCCTCGAACTCCAAATTTGTGGTATAACCTTGGATCTTTGTGTGGTTAATCATATGCATTGATGTTTTTATTTATTATAATTATGTAGACACTAACATGTTTCTTGTAGGGATGTGTTTGTGGGAACATATGGCGATCGTAAAGTACATGTCACCTCCGGGGGTCATGGGCTTCGTAAAAGTCTGTGTTCCCTTGTGTGTTTTCTTCATACCTTAACATTCTTGATATCAATGAATGATATCAACCACCTTAAGGTGGGGGCTTATATAACGTAGGTTGTCTTTTGTAGATGTTAGCAATGTGCTTGTCCTCAGGTGCAGTCTAAAGACTATTGCAATGAGTACTTCCTGCACTCTGATTTTGTTTACAATCAATCAATCAATCAATCATCTTAAGCCCTCTATAGAGGTGGGGGTGGTGTATCTCTTGCAGAGAGTGCCCATCTTGTCATTTTAAAAAGTCCTCATCGGGAGGTGGGGAGTAGTTCTGTGACTAACTCAACCCTTAAGCATGTCTTCGGTGATTGCTATGGTGAAGCCCAATCCTTGGTGTGTGTCTGTAATGTGCTGAGATGGTGTTGAGCCTAGAAATAGGAACACTCCATCACTTGTTTGTTGTGTTTTCTCTGTACCTTCAAAGTGTGTGTATTTGGCGTGCTTGCTTTGTTTTGCGTGTTTGTTGCCCCATATGCAGCTTAAAGACCAGTGCGATGAGTACTTCCTACATTATGGGAGGTTTGGTAAAGATCAGTGTGATGAGTACTTCCTGCATTATGGGAGGTGTGTTTACTTTCCTGTACTTACATTTGCATTTCATATATATGAGAAAAAGAAAAGAAAAGAAATCATTCATGTCTTCTATGCATCTACTATCTTCTCTGTGTTTTGTGTGACTGTAACTATCTTCTTCATGTTTTGCATGCCTGTCATTGTCTTCAATGTGTTTAGCGTGTCTTCTTTGTGCTTGGCATGTTTTCTATGTTTGTTGACCATACTTTAATGCATGTATTGGCCTTGAGTTTATACATACATTAAAGTGGGGGCTAAATGTAATGTTAGAAAATATCCCCTTGGGGGCTTTTCCCTCATAAGGTGTAGCTCCTAGGTCTTTAGTGTGCATTTAGGACATCTTACATCATAATTTACCCTGGGTTTCATGTCAACTGAGACCTAGGGGATCTGTTGAACATAACCCTGCCCAAAATAAGGGGGGAGGACTTGGGTGCCCGTGCCCTAGCCTTGCCCTATTTTGGGTCAGTCCCAAATTTTGAGTGTCATCTTATGACCATTAATTAAGTCCTACGCTAACATGACAAGTTTGAATTGCAAAATTCTTGGTGGGAGTGTTTGTAGTTGCATATAAAACCATGTTTAGGCATTCATTTATAAACTAGATGATCATTATATGAGCATTAACATTCTAGAAGTGATTTAAGGCTTTCATTGTGTTGCAAGAACATATTTGTGTTGTCTATGTGTTTGTATTTGTAGGTTTGAGCAATCATCTCCTCATGGCATGAAGTGCTTCTTCCTCCCATGAGATCTTCACTAAAAGGTAACATCTATTTTGTTTGTAAACATTTATCATTTGGTTTTTGCCTCTGCCTCCCAAGGGTACACACTCTCTATCTAACAACGGTGTTTGAAAGACTTAAATGTCTCTCTGGGGCTTGACTGAGGCAATCCTCTAAACACCACAACCCCCTCCCAAAATTTTCATGGTTGCAAGTTACAAGTTGGAGCTATAGACAAAGTAAAGTTGTAGGAGGGTACAACAGAGTGTCAAAATTGTAGATTAGAGAAAAAAACATCTCCTTGGACTAGGGTACCCACTCATTATCCTCAAAGTTCCATGACAAAAAAACCTTTGGTGCAGCAAGAACAGGTTGCAGACCTTGCTTGCAGATCTTGATAAAAAGCAGGGCCTTGGACGTGGATGCCTGCTCATTAGTCCCTGACTTTTCTATCTCCAAACTCTGAATATAGGTACACTTCTATTTGTCATTTTACATCTCTCTATAATGGGATTTTGAGTAATTCATCTGTTTACTGTCGTAATTGCATAATTAAGGTTTTAAGGTATAATTGAGCATAAGAGAACATAATTGGCAATCAAATCATACAAATCCAATCTTCCCTACATCTCATAGAGACCAAGGGTATGATAGTGCATTGTCACTCGACTCGAAGTCCTTGAATGTAATTGGTGAAAGGAGGATAGACACTTAACAAACCATCAAATCAACCCTATCCAAATTTTAACCTTTACACATTGTAAACCTCCAACATTCATACCAATTTATTCAAGTCACACTACACTTCATGCTAGACCCTCTGACCATATTGTATAATAAAATTTTAGGTTTTGCCAAATTATTTCAGGAGCATCAATAACCAGTATATTTAGAAAAAGTATCTCACACATCAGTCATATATTTTCTAATCAAGAACTCAGCATGCATAAAAATATTAAGATCAATAATCGTAAGGAGACTTGTTTTACCATTTCTCTATTTTCTTTCAATTGCTCTTTGCAAGTGATCCTCCTTTATGATCTCTCAATCATCACAAAGACATCAGTTTGTGCATAAAAACATATCAACCCATTTTCAAGCCACCTGTTCTCACAAAAAACCTCAAACCATTTGTAATCTCTATGAACTTAATATATGCAAATCTATTTTCATACTTTATCTACCAAAATCTCAAATCCCCAGTGAGTGTAACATTATGAACTCCAATAATGCATCCAAGGAACCCAAGGAATGTCATGGAGAAGATAATATCAACATACCCTATCTCTATTTCCATAAGTAGTTAGAAAATGCAGTTAACAAACCATTCATCAGATAATATGTTCAAATGAATGTAAACCTCCATACACAATGTTCGGCCATTAGGTTTTCAACTTTGTTTAAATGTGAGACATTGATCTTGGAGTTCATGGGTTATACAAGTTAAGCCATAACCATTGATTCATCATTGCAACCCAAACTCAATAGACTCAATCGAGAAGACTGGTTGGTCTAGGCCATGGGACTGGTTTCCAAACATCTAACAACCATTTAGAAGGTAAGCTTAAGTGATTTGACCTTCGATAGCTAGTCAATGCTCAAATATACCAAAAAGCAACTTAATTTTGTGATGGGTAAACAACATTTAATATAGGTTTTAAAGCATGATAAAAGGTTAGGTTTTTTAGGGTTTTGTGACATAAAAAACTAGGTCTTCATTTTTAGACCACCTGTCATGGAAATAATACAAACCCTATAGCAAAGATTATGAAGCTTTCAACCTGCATCAACTTCAAACAATATAACCATACCAATCAACAAGATAAGAACATCATATCAACTCAATCATCAAGGAGGATTAATATTGAAGCATGATCTATCAACTCTATGTCTCCTCATTGCAGAAGCATGATCCTGTCAACATGACCAACATATGACCACATCTAACCACTCACATACAAGACTATAATCAACAATACTCTTAGATATCTCCTGAAGATGAATGAACCAAATATGAACCTCCAAGAACATCGCTTTACATAAATCTATGAAGCACAACATCCTAATCTCATGATGAACACCATACCACCTTGATATCTTGTGAAGACCACACACATCCCATCTTAGACTGCAAACAACTAAATAGATCTATAAAGCGCAACATCCTAATCTCATGATGAAGACCATACCACCTTGATATCTTGTGAAGACCACACACATCCCATCCTAGATTGCAAACAACTAAACACCTTTTGACATCAATGACAACCGACTCAACATTAAGCATGTGATAAACCATATAATATTAATGTGACAATGAAGAAGCAAACATAAAATATGCAAACCATATGAACACAATATATGTGAAGAAACCCTTGTAGGATAAACCACAACACCAAAAAGATCCAAGATTGTATTAATCAAAATGAATGTGTATACCAATACAATCAACTTATCACTCTAACAACAATCTTGTAGCATAAGATAACATATAAAATAATATTACAAACCTCTATGCCATTTCTCCATTATATAGAAATATAAAAAATGGGAAACCAATAAGTGGTATCCCAAAACTATGAGTCAAAACCATTAGTCATAGAAAAATCTAATACCCCCATACTCATGGTCAAGAAACTTAGAATATAAAGTAACCTCTCTTACACCTCTCTTACACATCATAGAATCCATCATAATGGTTAAACTAACCGATTTTTCAAATCTAGGTGCTCCATGAGGGTATCCAATGCTTTATCATAAATCCAATTTGGGAAGATGCTCCACAACTCCTAATTTAATTCGTTATTACACAATTTCTCAAGTATCCTAGAGAGTAATAATAAATAAATAAATATCCCCGCCCTCATATGGGCATATCGTTTTTTGCATTCCATGATTTTTGGAGATCATGCATTATTTATTGGACATAATTAAATACAATTTATAAGTCTTGGGATTTGCAAGGTGAAGATCATACTTGATCTTAACATTCTCCCAATTGAAATTTATATTGAAAAGACATAAAGATAAAATAATAAATAAATCATGTACCAGAAGAGGCTAGGCCCATGGTCTAATCCTCTTTGCACCAACATAATTCTCTATGTTCACTAGCTAAGTGAGAGAATCTACAACATTAACCATGTCAAATTTATATATCATTAATCTACCACCATCAACCATTTCATATAGGCTTATCTTATTATACATGCCCATCCTTACTAGAGGCTTAGAATGTGGAGAGATTATTGGTAAAAGTTAGTATGCATCATCATAGTCTAAGGTACCCATTTGATAGTAAAAATGATGCAAAAGATAATTTGTACCTAGGGGCCAAATGCTTCCATCACCCTCATCTAGAGGATTACTGGGAAGATTGTGAAAATGAATTTTAAGTGAGAAGAAGAGATTGGTACATGCTCATAGTGAAATAAATGAAAGATTACGAGTTGGGATGGGATACAGAAGGGTTAGAAGATGATGGTTCTAAAATGGTTGAAAAAGTGTATTTGGACACTCATCAATTCTAGCCTTTTATACCTATCAATTGGAGTGATAAATAGATCAAAGATATAAGCGAGAGGTCTTTCTTTGTTTAAAGTGTTAAAAATGAAGGTGCAAACCACACAATGGAAATCTAATTCAAACCTTATTTATGTCCTCTAAACAATGTAGAATCGATGGAGATTGCAACATAAATAAAACTCACTACCTAGAAATGACATGCATTAAGAACTGAACACAAAACAATATGTAATGTGGAGAAAATATTTTTGGGTAAAAATCTCCACCAAGAAAAGAGGCTTCAAGTTGTATTATCCTCAAATATGAGATTACAATACATGCACTTCCTATTCTTCTTTAGCCTTCAATCCAACGGTGCCTGTTACTCTCAACTCTAATTAAAATGTAGTACAAATATACTTATAAAATGGGGTTGGCTTCTAGGGCAAGAAAACTGACATAACATCGACCATCATATATGTGACCTAATGATGAATGGTCAAGATTTACAATGATAAAATATAAATAAAATGGGATTTCAAGGGAATTGTCCCTAAACCCCCACCGGGGCGCACGACCCCCAGACACCTTGCTAGGAGGATGATACCCCTGAACCCCTCGTAGGGGGGAAACCCCCAGCAACCCCTCATCGCAGATGAATTGGCATTGAGTACTAGATATAAACATCTGACTGAAAGAAGACCATTGTTGGTGAAACCCCTCTTCCCTTATAGGCGATTTACAAATAATAATAAGAGTAATAAATTTCAAAGGATTTACAAGGTTGATGACACCTTAATCCTAACATTCTCCCACTTGACATTATACATTGTAAATACCCATGGGAAAACAATAAAATAATCAGACACTAAAAACATGGCCTATGGCCTCTCTACACCAAACAAATTTATCTATACTCATAGGCTTGGTCAAAGCATCTGTAACATTCTCCTAAGTGTCTACTTTCTTCAGCTCAATCTATCCATTTGCAACCATTTCTTGAACAAAGTGATAGTGTAAATCAACATGTTTAGTTTGAGAATGATACATAGGATTCTTGGCCAAACAAATACCACTCTAGCTACCACAACCAATCTGAATGATCCTACAATCAAAACCAATACATGTACACAATCTCCTCAACCAAACTACCTTCTTAGAGATATGGGTAGTAGCCATATACTCTACTTTGGTGGTGGACAAAGAACCCATGGGATGTATTTTTCTCATCCAACTCACTGCTCTTCCAAACAAGGTAAACACATAGCCACTAGTGGACCTTCGACTATCCAAGTCACCTGCCCAATCTGCATCAATAAATCCATGTATGTCCAAAGTTTTGTCAAAACTGCCAATATCAGAATAAACTAAACAGTAATTAGGAGTACCTTCGAGATATCTAAACACCCTCTTCACATAATTCCAATGTTGTCTACTAGGGTTAGACATAAATCTTATCAAAACTCCCACTACTTGGGCAATATCTGGTCTAGTGCAAACCATTGCATACATCAAACTCCCTACAACACTAGCATATGGCATATTAGACATATCCTCTAAATTATCCTCTTTCTTTGGACACATATCTAATGAATGTGTAGTACCAATGGGTAAAGGAACTCTAGTTGGGTTATAGTCTTGTATACTAAATCTCTACAAAATGGTATTCACATACTCTGAGACAACCAACTTAGCTTTATGTTACCTCTGTCCCTCCTGATCTCCATACCTAGAATATAACAAGCTGCTCCAAGATCCTTCATATTGAATGCACCTAAAAGTTGGGCTTTCAATTCACTTATCATACCCTTAGTATTGTTGAAAAATAACATGTCATCAACATACAATGCAATGATCAGAATAGAATCATCAATATAATGAATGTAAACACAGTGATCCTCCTCACTTCTAAAAAAACCCAACTTCAACACAAATGAATCAAATTTCTAGTACCAAATTATGGGGGATCGTTTCAAACCATAAAGAGACCTCTTTAATATATGTAAACCTAAAGATCTTTCCCTTTTACCTTAAAACCTATAGGCTGTTGCATGTAAATTTCTTCCTCAAGATCTCCATACAAAAATGTAGTCTTAACATCCATTTTCTCTATTTCCCAATCAAAAGCTACAACAATGGATAAGAGAAATCTAATAGAAGTTAATTTAGCAACATGAGAGAATATTTCACCGAAATCAACTCCCTCTCTCTAGGAGTAACCCTTGGCTACCATTCTAGCCTTGTACTTCTCTAGTGAACCATTTGATCCAAACTTCTTTTTGAAGACCCACTTGCAACCTATGGCCTTTCTTCCTTTGGGCAAATGAACAAGATTCCAAGTGTTGTAAGAGTCTAATGCCATCATCTCCTCTTGCATGGCTAACTACTAAGACTCACTATCATCTGAATGAATAGCTTCCCTATAGGATCTATCTTGTCATCCCACAATAATGGGTTACACTTTTTGGCCAAATTTGACATTGAAATCAACATTTTGAACTAAATGTTCACTTTCTGACACCTAATAGTGACTTGTGAGATTTTGTTTGTAGATTGTAAATATATATATATATTTGTAGTTAAATTGTAAATTTTTGGCCTCTCCTTTGATAACTAGTTTTTAATATTAAACAATATTTTTAAATAAAGTGATGTGTATTCTATCACACATAACTTTTTTTCTACAAAGGATAAAATTCTAATTCTTTTGAATTTAGATTGGTAACACAGATATCTAGAGGATGCATTTGGTTTCATAATGTTTTGTTGAATATTGTTTTAATCAATTTTTGAAGTCAAACCAATTATAATTTATACATAGGCGTATTCTATCCATCATAACTTTTTTTGTATGTATCAAAATTTAATTTTTTTTTGTTGAAAGGACATCAATACCTAGGGCATAGATATTTTTTAGAATTTTTTTCACTAATTTACTAAATTTCCACATGTGTAGAATAGAGAACTTGATGTTTGATGAAAAACCTATGTTTAGTAAAACTAAAAAATACATAATAATATCAAAATATATCAAAACTATACTTATTAGAAAGCTCATTTCGAGGACTACAATCTTCTAAATTGGTTTGGCAAGGTGATTCCATTTGGACCTTCAACCTAGGCTTTGAAAGCCAAAATTTTGCAAAAAATTGCAAGGGGAGGACGGAAGGTGACTAATAAGGGTCTTCATTCGAAGACCCCTTCGAACAAAGGTAGATGACATCCTTCATTCGAAGGCCCAAACATGGCACGAACAACATTGCAATGACTACCTTCAAATGAAGGTCCCTTGAATTCAAAAATTATTAAATTTTTTATTGGTTGACCTCCGTTCGAAGGTACAACTCTTCACATGATGGAACAACCATCCTCTAAGGTAATGTGAGAAACCTTGATGTCAGCAATATCTTCCTTGGGTAAGTAAAGGTTGTTAAGACACAATGATAAGGAGGTAAGACTTCTTGTTACTTCATGTTTGAGTGAAATCATGAGGATGTCAGCACCTAAATCCCCTTACAATGATAACACATTGAAAGAGGTGATTCAATTGATGGTGGACAACTTCCAAGATATTGATAATATCACATGTTCTTACTTTCCTAGAAGGGTTGCTATACTTGAAACTTTTGCAAAGACCAAATTGAGTAATATTATGTTGGATTTGGGATTGAATGTGTTGACCAACATAATGTTCCTCCATTTCTTTGCCACAATTGGGAAAGAACATGCTGATAATGTTATTGCAGCAATGCAATGCATTATGGTTTTGACTATTAATGAAAGTGATGATGTGCCACAATCACTTCTTTCTAGTATACTGGCTAACATGAAGAAGAATGACCATGTCAAAAAGAAGTTAGTCAAAAGGGTGATTGTTTAGTGTTAGAAGAAGCTGAAACCTTTCTTGATTAATGAGGAGAAGGTGAATGAAGAGGAGTTTAGAGAAGAACATTTGGATGAAGAAGAATCACTTGATTGTGACTTGCATGAAGAGAACCAAATTCAGTCAACATGCAGCTCTAAAGAAGATGAAGCCAAAAGTTCACTATAGCTCTATGAGGACAAGGTTAAAGAAGAGTCACCTATTGAAGCCACAAGTAAAGAGCACGTGACACTTCAAGATGACTACTCATCATCAGTACTCAATAAAGAAAATACACAACAGAAATCCGGTGGGCTACACTTGTCAACTGGGTTCCATTGTCTTGTGGATCTTATCAGAGGTGGAGTAAGAGACTCTTCAGGTCCTACATGCTCATCTATACCAATTTCTTTTATTACAATAGATTCTTCCTCATCAGAATTTTCACTTGATTCTTCTACTTCTTCACCCCCCAATCCTTCATTATGTTCTTCCTGAGGTGCATCTTCATACTCTAATTCAAAATGCACTCTCTTCACCTTTTCTTCTTGTTCCTTTGGTTATTTAGGTTCAGAAATAACACTAAGTTCCCTGAAAATAAAATCTCTAGAATAGATAATCTTTTAGGTTAGTGGATTCCAAAGATTATAACCTTTTACATTATCACCATATCCAATAAAAATACAATTTTCAACTTTTGGATCCAACTTAGTTCATTTTTATTTAGGCACATGAACATAAGCCTCACAGTCAAATACCCTTAAATGTGAAATAGAAGGTTTATTACCTATCCATATTTCATAAGGAGTTGAAACAAGAGCCTTACATAGAGATCTATTAACCAAGTAGTTCACAATACACACAACTTCTACCCAAAAGCATTTGTTCAACTATGATTCACTCAACATACTTCTGGATCTTTCCATTGTTGTCTGATTCTTCCTTTCTACCACTCCATTCTTTTGTGGTGTGTATGGAGTTGTCTTCAATCTAACAATACTTGCATGCTTACAGAATTCATCAAATTCCTTAGAATAGTATTCCCCTCCATTGTCAGATCTCAAAACCTTTCTCTTATGGTATGATTTCTTTTCAACTAAAACTTTAAATTCCTTAAATTTAGTGAAAACTTTAGATTTCTGACACATAAAATAAATCTATGTAAACCTTGAGACATCATCAATGAAAGAAACAAAAATATCTAGATTTTCCAATTGATTCAACATTCACTGGACCAAAAAAATCTAAATGAATAAGTTCCAATTTATCATCAGATTTATTACTTCCTAAAGGAAATGGAGATCTATTCTATTTTCTAAACACACAATGCTCACAAAATTTTAAACTCTCATTAGAATAGGATAAACTGTCTAACAATTTTTTATTTAAGATAGTCTTTAAACCAGACTAAATTATGTGGCCCAATCTATGGTGCCACAACATACATGTATTTTAGCATAAGCCCCAAATTCATAAGAGACATTACAAATAGTAGTGGCTTCTAGCTTAAACAGAGTTCCCAATATTTTCCCCTTTGCTACCACCAAGTTTCCTCTCACCAATGTGCACCCATGCTTATCAAATGTCACATGCATTCCCAAATCATTGAACTTTGAAACAGAAATCAAATTTCTATCCAATCCAAGAACATGCAAAACACCAAGGAGGGTTTTAATTTTCCCATCACTGAAACACAACATTACCTTCCCTTGTCCAACAATAGGATATGTAGAGTTGTCCTTGAGGTACACATTTCCTCCATCATACTCTTCATATGTGGAAAACCATTCTTTATGTGGAGTCATGTGGTATGAGCATCCTGAGTCAACCAACCAATGATCATGAGTAACAATATTACATGCAGAAAGTAAAACCTCATCACCTGCATTAACTGAGTTGATTGATTAGTTATCTAAACTGATTGAGAGTGAATTATGGATGAAGGGGGATAATAGGAAATTAAATAAATTAATTATTTAATTTCATGCACATGGATACATAAATAAAATATTGAATTTTATTTATTCTGAAGAAATAGAATATTAGCTTTAATTAAATAAAAATTAAATTTATTTAATTAATGTGAGGAGAAAATTGATTTAATTAAATAATCAAAATTATTTATTTAAATATGGAGGATAAATGATGGTGATTGATAGATAAATTTAATCAAATAATTAAGAATTATTTAATTAATGAAGTATGATAGATGAAATCTTGATCTAGGACCAAGTCAATTTTAGGTGTCTACATTTTGCCCCTCTTTGAGATGGGGTTGCGAAGTAACATCATTTCAAAGAAGTTTAAAACATAGTGCTATGTTGGATAGAAGAAGATTTTTGTTTAGAAGAACAAATATGATTGGATTAGAAATGATGATGCCCTAGTCAGGTAGAAGAAGTACCTAGTAGAGTAATTAATGGGTTGAATGATGCCCCCTTGAGAGGATAGACAAATTGGAAGAATACGGGTGTGCTCTCGGAATGAATGGATATGAAGAAAAGAGGGAGATAGAAGATGGAGAAAAAAATAGAGAGAAATTAAGATGATAAAAGCATGGATGATAGAATGATGGATTTTTATGAGTAGTTATGCTAACTTGAGTAGAGCAATCCTATAGTTTGATATAACACTAGACATTATGCACCAAGGTATAAGGACCAGGTTGACAATGTGTCTTGTGCCCCTAGTGTAATACAACCTTGTTAAGATGTATGAGGAAGGATGCTTAGAACATTAAAGTCCTAATACACAGAAGGTATGATATGACCTTAGATGCAAAGGATAATGCAAAAAGTTATTCCAACATACACAAGATATGAATATTAGCTAGAAAGATATGGATTTGAAAAAAATGCAAGAGAAAAATATGACACACAAAAGCAAGCAAGCAGGCATGCACAAATGATACAAAAACAAACAAGGTATTGCCCTTGTCAAGCCATAAACCAATGATTGATTGATTGATTAATGATAGTGTTGTCATTGTGGGGAACGATATAACCCTAGATCAACACATGGATGTGAGAACGATATATCCCATTGATGGTTGATTGATGATGATGATAGTGTTGTCATTATGGGGGAATGATATATCCCTAGAGCAACACAAGGATGTGGCAACAATATATCCCATTGATGGTTGATTGATGATGATTAATTAATTTGGTTTACGATAAGATTAGGGTCAAGACCAAAGGATGTGATTGATTGATTTGGCTATATTTGTATGGATTAAGGATGACTTGCATTAGGTTTATCACTTGGATTTTTTTTAATATATGAGTGTGTAATGTCAGAAAATGCCCCCTTGGTGGCTTTTCCCTCTTAAGGTTTAGCTCTCGGGTCTTTAATATACATTTAGGACATCTTGCATCATATTTTGGCATCCCAATGAGAAAACCCCTAAGTTTCATGATGAATGGGACCTAGGGGGATCCCTTAAGAGAGATCCTGCCCAAAATAGGGGGAAGGACTTGGGCGCCCGTGCCCTAGTCCTTCCCTATTTTGGGTCAAGACCAAATTTTAAGTGTCAGTTTATGACCGTTATTTGGTTCCTAGGCCGACATGGTAAGTTTGAATTATGAAATTCTTGGCGGGAATGCTTGTAGTTGCATATAAGCATGTTTAGGTATTCATTTGTAAACTAGATGATCACTAGATGGGTATTATGATCTTTATGTATTCCAAAGGTGAGTTAAGGCATTCATTGTGTGGCAAGAGCAGACTTTGTGTTGTTTATGTGTTTCTATTTGTAGATTTGAGCATCCATCTCTTCATGGCATGAAGAGCTTCTTCCTTCCATGAGATCTTCACTACAAGGTGATATCAATTGTGCTTTCTATCATTTATCATTTGGTTTTTTCCTCTATCCTTCAAGGGCATGCACTCTCTATCTGACAATGGTGTTCAGAAGACTTGAATGTCTCTTCGGGGCTTGACTGAGGCAAGCCTCTAAACACCACAACCCCCTCCCCATTTTCTTGTGATTATAGGTTACAGGTTGAAGAAGCAAGAAAAGTGGAGTTGTAAAGAAGGGTTGCAGAGTGTCAGAATTGCATATCAGAGTTGAAAACAAGGACTTGGACTCAGGCACCCACTCATTAGTCCTCTAGATCTTGTAACAGAGAAATCTCTATGGAAATAGGAATAGGTTACAAATAAAGTTTCCCGATCCTGACAAAAATCAAGGCACCGGACTAGGGCACCTGCTCATTAGTCCCCAACTGTTTTGCTTCTTGAACTTTGAAAACTGGTACACATTTATCTATTATTTTACATCTTTTTGTAGAAACATTTTTTAGTAATTTGTCTATTTGCTTTCATATTTGCATAATTAAGGTTTTGAGCATAATTAGGCATAATCAAGAAATCAAATCACACAAATCCAATTTTCCCTACATTCTGAGTGATCAAGGGCCTGATGGTAGATTCCTACTTGACCCAAGGTCCTTGAATGTTTTAGAGTGAAAGGAGGATACAGAAAAACTAATCAAAAATCAAATATCCAAATTTTACCCTAAACATTTTGTGAACCCATGTTGTTGAACTTTTTGGCACCTTTATGAGTGTTTTGCTTTAGATTTACATTGATTTTATTCATTCATATCATCATTCATCTTATTGCATTGGAAAAATTACAAAAAAAATTGAAAAATTTGAAAACATTTCCATTCTAGGGTTTCTATTTTGCATCAATTAATTTGAATTTTATCAAATTTCTGATTTTTGCATTAGATCTAAGATAAATTGCAGAAAATTACAAAAATTCAATCACTTGCATTGCATTTTCATCATAAAATTGCTAGGGTTTTGTTGGAAATTTTAAATTTTTTCATATAACCTAGTAATTTCAAAAACTAGGGTTTGTAGGTAAAATATTGTTTTAGATTTTTCCACTGATATTAGACACTCATTCAAATTTGCATTTTTACATAGAAAATTTCAACAAAAACTAGCATTTTTCATTGATTTTTCATTAGATTTGTACTTGCATTTTGCATTGTAGGGTTTGAAAATCGCTATCAAATCTGAGTGGAATTAATTTTCATCATAAATCAGATTTCAAGGCATTCATCTAGCATTTTGCATTAAGATCTCATACCTAGGGCTTGAAAAAAACCTTGATTTTCACTAGATTTGACCTTATCAACTCTCTAGATTTTCACCATAGGTGTGTTGTGAAGAATATTTTCACACTAATTGTATGTTATCAGGGTTATTATCTACTTCCCCTCCTAAAAATATTCACAACACCTATTTATTGGGCTCTTGTATTGAAAATTTGGTGAAAAATTGCATAGTTTTGCTATATTTGCCCTAGGGTTTGACCTAGATTTACATTCCACGAGTGTTGTAAAAGATTTTATGATTCTAGGTGATTGATATTATTGTTATTATTTTATTCACCTCCTAAAATTCCTTACAACACCTCAATCATTAAGTCTTGGAATTGAAAAATTGTGAAAAACTGCATATTTTAGGGCATTTTCACAAAGTCTTAACCTGTCGTCATTTTAGATTTCCATCAAAAGCATGTTGTAAAGGATTTTATTGCTTTATTGGACTGATAATAGAAATATTATTTGCTTCCCCTGATCAAAATCTTTACAACACCTTTTCTTTCATACATTTGCATTGAAAAAGTACAAAAATCAAGCATTTTAGGTTATTTTTGTACATAGTTTTGCACTTATCTTTTGCATAATTTTGAAAAGATTTTAAAATATTATCTTAGATTGATTTGGAGACTTATACACATGGCTTATAATCACAACAACAAAAATAGGTTCCCTCCTAGGCCTTACTTAAAAATAAAGGTCCTTGAACCTGAAATTGTGTTTACACCTCATGATAGAACAATTGGAGACACTGAAGGACCTCTCTACATCACTGTGAAAATAATGGGAAATACTATGGATGGAACCCTTATTGATCCTAATTGTATGACTAATGTAGCTACAGAAGAGTTCCTCTTTTCACATCAATTAATGCAAGGATTTTATGACCCTTTGGACATGATGATTAAGACACATAAGGGAACCTTTATAAACACTTCTGGGAAGATATCATTGTTGGTCACTATATTTGAGAAACATGTAGAACAATGGTTTAATGTTGTTCCTATTTCTAATATCTTTTGCATAAAATTGGGACACCCTTGGTTAAAGGCCATGAAAGTTGTCCCGTCAAGAATTCATAATTGTGTAAAATTACCTTTGAATGGACAAGTGATTACTATCCCTTGCAACAAGTATAAACCTTTGGTTACAAGAAAATAATGTACACTGGATTACTTTTGGGATAAATTTGAGGTGGAACTGGAGCCACAAACATATTTCAACTTTTTGGGCTATAGAAATTACAAAGCAAAACTATTACACCAAGTGGCTAGCCCCTCTATGCAAGAAATAACAAGAGTCAAATAACCCGCATTTGAAGAGAATCCTAGACTGAAAGGAAATGGACCCTATGCTGAGGTTCCTCCTTCGTTATCCTTATAAGGATCGGGAGGTAATTGTCAACAACAAAACATTCCACCGAGGCAAATGAGATTTGATCTTAGTGCTTCCTCTTCTAAAATGCAAAAATCGATGAAAGAGCAAAATGCTATCTTACAAGAGATAAGTGGTAGAACAAAAAGAAATCGACAAGAAAAAGAAAGAAAGAGAAGATGATGAGCTTATGCCCAACAAATTGCATCTCAACAAGAAAACATTGAACCAAACATCAAACCAAACAAAGATGATCCTAAGAATGAGCAACCTAAAGACAAGGACAAGGGTTGGGCTATGGTACCTTATGTCCCACTTTCCTCTAACATTTGAGAGTGGGAAGACGATGATGATTTGCTTGATGACAACACTTAGTTTGAACACCCTACCAGGTAAATATTTTGAACCCTTTATCTCTTGTGATGTGTTTCCCCTATGATGTGTTATATGTTATTTAGGCCTCCTGGGATTACCCCTGATTCACTTGTAAGGTCTGGGATACCAGGGGACCGCCTCTGTTGTGACCTTCTTCTATTTGTACCATCATTCTTCTATATTGCCTCTCTTTGTTTTCATTTTGTGTGTTGTGTCTTATGGACATAGTGTTGTGTTGGTGAATTGGGGGCACCCTCCTACGTGACTGTCCCTAAGACATTTGTTTCTCCTCTCTTATTTCATTATTTACCTTCCTCTAGTGTTTCTATCTAGCAGGCGAATGACAAAAAACATTTACATTGATGCGGACCTAGAGTCCCTTTAACAAGAAATAAAAAATTAGACTTAGTTCCTAATATGACAAAGGGGTTGTAATATATTATCCAACACTTGTCTAGTAGAAGCACTCTATTCTTTTTACATAGTGATTTTGATGGTGTTTTATCTCACTTACAAAACATAACAAGATTGTTGCTCCATGCACTTTGTCTATCTTGAATCCTACATTCCTCAATTTTTGTATGCATTGTTGTTTATCATGATTATGTGGACACTAACATGTTTCTTGCAAGGATGTGTTTGTGGGAACATTTGGTGATTGTAAAGTACATGTCACCTCCGGGGGGCATGGGCTTTGTGAGAGTCCGTCTTCCCTTGTGTGTTTTCTTCCTACCTTAACATGCTTGATATCGATGCATGATATCAACCACCTTAAGGTGGGGGCATATATAAGGTAAGCTATCTATTGTAGATGTTAGCAATGTGCTTGTCCTTAGGTGCAGTTTAAAGACTAGTGCGATGAGTACTTCTTGCACTCTAAGTTTGTTTGCAATGAATCAATCATCAATCATCTTAAGCCTTCTATGGAGGCAGGGATGGTGTATTTCTCGAGGAGAGTGCACTTCCTATCATTTTCAAAAGTCCTCATCGAGAGGCAGGGAGTGGTTCTGTGACTAACTTAACCCTTAAACGTGTCTTCAACGATTGTTGTGGAGAAGCCCAATCATTGGTGTGTGCTTGTAATGTGCCTGAGATGGTGATGAACCTAGAAATAGGAACATTCCATTGCTTGTCTGTCATGTTTTCTTCATGTCTTCAAAGTGTGTATGTTTGGCGTGCTTGATTTGTTTGGCATGTCTGTTACCCCATATGCAGTTTAAAGACTAGTATGATGAGTACTTCCTACATTATGGGTGGTGTGTTTGGTGTGTTTGTTGCCCCATATGCAGTTCAAAGACTAGTGCGATGAGTACTTCCTGCATTATGGGTGGTGTGTTTACTTTCCTTGTACTTGCATCTACATTTCATATATATATGAGAAAAAGAAAAAGAAAATAAATCATTCATGTATTCTATACATTTATTGTCTTCTCTACATTCAATGTTTTAATCTCTATGTTTTGCATGACTGTAACTATCTTCTCCATGTTTTGCATGCCTATTATTGTCTTCTTTTGATTAGCGTGTCTTCCCCATGCCTATTATTGTCTTCTCTATGATTAGTGTGTTTGCTATGTTTGTGGACCGTACTTTAATGCATGTATTGGCCTTGCATTTATACATACATTAAAGTGGGGGTTAAATGTAACGTCAAAAAATATCCCCTTAGGGGCTTTTCCCTCTTAAGGTTTAGTTCCCGGCTCTTTAATCTGCATTTAAGACATCTTGCATCATATTTTTCATCCTAATGAGGAAACCCCTAAGTTTCATGATGAATGGGACCTAGGGGGATCCCTTGAGACAGACCCTGCCCAAAATAAGGGGGAGGACTTGGGCACCCATGCCCTAGTACTACCCTATTTTGGGTCAAGCCCAAATTTTAAGTGTCGGTTTATGACCATTATTTGGTTTCTAGGCCAACATGGTAAGTTTGAATTATGAAATTCTTGGCGGGAATGTTTGTAGTTGCATATATAAGTATGTTTAAGCATTCATTTGTAAACTAGATGACCACTAGATGGTTATTGTGATCTTTATGCATACTAAAGGTGTTTCAAGGCATTCATTGTGTGACAAGAGCAAACTTTATGTTGTTTATGTGTTTGTATTTGTAGATTTGAGCATCCATCTCCTCATGGCATGAAGAGCTTCTTCCTTCCATGAGATCTTCACTACAAGGTGATATCAATTGTGTTTTTTTTATCATTTATCATTTGGTGTTTGCCTCTGTCCTCCAAGGACATGCACTCTCTATTTGACAACAGTGTTTGGAAGACTTGAATGTCTCTCCAAGGCTTGACTGAGGTAAGCCTCTAAACACCACAACCCCCTCCCCATTTTCCTATGATTACAAGTTACAGGTTGAAGAAGCAGGAAAAGTGGAGTTGCAAAGAAGGGGTTCTGAGTGTCAAAATTGCATATCAGAGTTGAAAATAGGGACCTAGACTCAGGTGCCCGCTCATTAGTCCTCTAGATCCTGCAATGAAGAAATCTCTATGATAGCAGGAACAAGCTGTAGATAAAGTTCTCAGATCCTGACAAAAATTAGGGCACTGGACTAGGGTAGCTGCTTATTAGTCCCTACATGTTCTGCTTCCTAAACTTCAAAAATTGGTACACATTTATCTATTATTTTACATCTTTCTATAGCAACATTTTTAGTAATTTGTCCATTTGCTTCCATATTTGCATAATTAGGGTTTTGAGCATAATTAGGCATAATCAAGCAATCAAATCACACAAATCCAATTTTCCCTACATTCTGAGTGATCAAGGGCCTAATGGTAGATTCCTACTCGACCCAAGGTCCTTGAATGTTTTAGGGTGAAAGGAGGATACACACAAACTAATCAAAAATCAACTATCCAAATTTTACCCTAAACAGAGTGTTTTTGTATTTTTGAGGTTTTTTGGTTTTTTGATATTTTAAAGATTTTTTGATTGTTTTGGATATTTTGAGATTTTTTATTGTTTTTGGATATTTTTGTGATTTTTTTATTGTTTTTGGATTTTTTTGTGATTTTTTACTATTTTTGGATATTTTTTGGATTGTTTTTGGATATTTTTGGAAATTTTTGATTATTTTTGGATGTTTTTGTGATTTTTTTAGATGACATTGTATTGCAGTTTGGATAGCCATGTTGCTAGATACCAATGACTAGGGATAACCAAATCTAGATGCAAGGAGGAAGATGTGATGAGATAAGTGGACAAAAGGATGGGTGATAACAAATGGAATGGAAGATACATGAGAATGGGATGGATAAAAGGGTAGGTGATAGTGGACGGAATGGATGTATGTTTCATAAGTGAGATAGGATGTGATCTCCAAAGACTATGTTGCATAAGAATAACATGCCCAATTCTAGGTAGTATGTTTAGGATTTTACATGACAAAATATAGAATGAGAGGATGATTGAATTTATTGGCATAAGACAAGAGGACGATTGGATTGGTTGAAAAGGAGGAGATATATAAAGAGATTTTCTAAAGCATTTTTCAACATTTTGCCCCTATGTCTTTATCAAGATCAAAAGGAGGAAGGGAGGATGGATGGATAGATGGGATATGTATGCGGGTGTAGACACCTAAAATTGGACTGCTCTGCAAACCAATTTTCTGTACCTCTGCACTAATCTACTCTCCCCATCTGCATATCCTTGGTGATCAATTAATTCACCTAATTAATCCATTTAACCTTACAACCCTATCCTATTAATTGAATGAATATTCCTAATATTTATTTAGATGATTTATCCATTTCCCTAATCCCTATTAATTAGATAAATCTTGATTATCTGATTAACCTAGGCTTAAGTTAATCAAGATAAACACTTAATTAACCTTGTCTCCCACTCATCCACTAAACTAAATTTAAAATTCAGATGTCCCCCACACTCTTCCCAATCACTAAATTTAAAATTCAATTGTCTCCCACTCACCTCCACTCACTGAATTTAAAATTCAGTTGTCTCCCACTCACCTCCACTCTTCCCAAAATGAGAATTTTTAATTCATCCTCTAGGAATAAAAGATTCACATTTATTCCTAGCCCTTGATCTCATCAAATGAATCCTCACCCTCCATCCTCATCTCCAAAATCCTATAAATTGAGCCTCTCCCAAGCCATTTTGATAAGACCTCTTCATGCATCAGAACTCTGTCAAAATCATTCCACAATCCCCTTATCATGCCATCACTCTGTCAAAATCACTCTGATCATCCCCTATCTCCATCCAAATCAGTCATCAAATCACTTGTCTCTCATCCACATTGTGTTGTATGCATTGAGCAATCCACATCAGTCACTCTAATCACAGGAAACATCTGAGGAGCTCTATTGGGTGCACTCCTTCCTGCATGGATTCGTGAGATCTTCATGAAGGTATAATCGTGTTATATTGCATTAGATTAGTTTTAATCTTCATTTTGATTTCACTTATCACATTTGGCATGCCCGGTCTCGGCTCTAGTCGTCACTTTTTGAAGGTTTTGTTGTCAGAATCTTCATTTTCTAACCCTCTTTGTGGCAAGTTTTGCAAGTTTTGTAGGTGAGCTATTGCAGGTTGCGTCCGGGGCAAAAATTGACCTCATTATCGTGCTCAGGGCATTGATTCCATGAATTTTGACTATAAAGTTGGCTATATTTTTTGAAAATTTTTTAGGGCCACAGGGCATATCGTACAGATCCATACAGTATGGAATTGTGACCCCCTCTGCACTGGTCTATGCATTGACTATATGCTATAGTCAGTGTTTCTTTCTGTGTTGAAGGCTTTTTTCATTGTGCAGGTTTAATATTGTTTGTTATCAACATTTACCCACCACCGCTTCCAACTCCCCATCACCACCCGTAGCACCCGCCGCCGCCTGGCTCCCGCAACCGCTTCACCACCAGCGCCACCATTGCTTCTCTAAACCACCACCAGCCCACCGACCTCCGTTCCTCCTACGCCGCTCCATCCAACACTACAAACCCTTCCAACCGCGGCTCCCCACCTTCCCTCCTCCCTCCCGCGCTGCTCCATCCAACACTTCCGCAACCCTTATATCTCCCACAGCATCGGCACTCCCACCCAAAACCTCACGCCACCACATCCCTCCCTCCAGCGGCTTCACCACCCCTCATCCATCTCCCCGAGCCCCCTCTCTGCGGCTGTCCAAACTCCCACCGCCTCGCCCTTCTCCCCACACATTCCACCTGACCCAACTCCCCACCCTGTGACCATCCCACAACCAACACTCCCAGCTTGGCCCCCGTAGACCCCTACCATCCACCACTGCCCGAAAACCACCAACACCTGCATTTGCCCGAGCTCCCGCCACCCTCTGCAGGTAAAACCCAAACCCTAACCCGTTCAAACTTCGTGGGCTGGCTTTAATGCCTCATCTTTATAGTAAAAGATAGCCACTTAACAGTGAGGCTGTCAATCACATTTTCAAACTGGGTCACTCAATCCTCTAGCTGTGGCGGTCAAATAGTCAAGTAGGGGCTTTTCAAGTTATTTGTTGGTTTTGGTTAGCTCTCGGTCATATGAATGACCAAAGGCTCGGCCTTACATTGTCAAATAAACCCTTAATAGTTAGTCAAACTGCCAGCAAACTACAAACTGCTACATGTGACCTAACTTTGCAAAACCGCCAACGGTTAACAACAGTCAACTAGCTTTGTCTTGTGCTCTCTATATGCCGAAATCAGCTGTTTTTTTCAAATTTTCATAACTTTCACATACGGAGGCAAAATCATGCAAACAAGGACTTGTCAGAAAGAGGACTCTGAGCACTTCATAGTAGTGAGGTTTTTATCAGGTGACTGTACATTTTTCCTACATTTTTCATCAGTCAAAGTCAAACTTGTATTTAAACTTCAAATCATCATATCTTTTGTATTTTTGATCAAATTTTCACGAATTTTTTTTTCAAATCACATAGAATCTCCTGAAGAATCTATTTGTACACTTATTTTCTCTATATCAGTTCATTTTTATCAGATTTTATCAGATTCTCAATTTTTGCATCACAATCTCCTTGGCTAGTCTACTTGCTCTGTTTTCAGTTTTGTGACTTGCAAGTAATCATTCGGGGCTGGAGCACCATCAGGAGCAGCAAACACATCAATTTGGACAGCAATTTAATTAGGTGCATGCATTTTCATCCTTTATCTCTTAATCATTGCTTGCAAACACACTTCGATTTGGGGCATAAAACAAACATTGTTTGATCATCACGTATCAAAATTGGGCTTAAAATGAACAATGTGTCTTCAATCACACCTTGAAATTGGGCTAAAAAGAATCACTGCTTGACGTGTCTTCATCACATTTCATTTTTCTAAGGGATAATTAATCAACTGCGAGTGTGCATCAAGTGGGTGTGTGTATGCTCTCTCCTCGCACCACAAGGTGACCTTGGAGATCAAAAACACCTCACTTGATTCACTTTTGTCAACCCCTTTCCTAGGAGGCCTGCTACGGGATTTCATCACCCCTAGGGACAACCTCATCCGAGCTTGAATCGAAAGACACCCTCTTTGAAATCAGAATCCTATCACTCTTGGCTAAGCCCCAAAGAACTTTCTACCTTTGGGAAGTGAAGGTGAAGGGTGGGTTACCCCCTTTTCCTGGCTGTGTGATAGGATTTCACTTTTAAATCCTTAGTTAACCTCATCTAAACATTGACCAAACTTAACTGGCCATACCCCATCAAACTAGACATTAGGGCCTGTTGTTTTGTCTTACACATGTGCTTGGTAATCATTATCATATTCTTCAAATTCAAAATTCAAAATTGCTTGTGTCTTGTGTGAGTGCTTCTTGTTTGTACATGTGATCATTTGCTAAACCTTGCCAAATCAAACTAAAATATCAAACACATAAGACAAGTCATTCATCACATTCAAATCCAATCACACTCATCCTAATCACCCATTCTTAACCACCTCAATCATAATCACATCCAAGTCATCCATAATCATCCCTAAACACATCCTGGTCACATCTCCATCATTCATCCTCATTCTATCAACATCCTCCTAACCATTATCCTAATCATCCCTCATCACTCCACCCCAAATCCTAACCATATCCAAGTCACTATCACATCACATCAACATTGATCCCAATCATTATCCAAGTCTCCCAACATCCCTATCAAAATCCACCTTCATCCTAATCAACTTCATCCAAACCATCCACATCACCATCAAATTATAACCAAGCACTTGCCAAAAAAGGACTTAAGATTTAACCACATGTGTGACATCATGTCAACCTTAGAGAACTTCCAAAAGCTCCTTCATATTCTTCACCACATGCATGCAAGCCAATCCCCTCTAGAACATCGAACCTTTCAAAGCATTCAAGAGTTAATTCAAATAGGTCGAACAAGCCAATCCTCACACATACAATACCTCGTGGAAGAAATCCAACACCTCTTGGCTACTTGCAAAGTCCAACAACCATCATATCTAGCACCTATCCCATCATATCCATCTACACATCAAACCAATTCTACATCAACTTATCCCACTTCATATCAACCAAATTCATCCACATGTCATATCAACCCGTTATCAACTCATCACAACCCTTATCTATATCAATCCATATCACAACAATCATTATCCTATGCAACCCCTCCATCATCATCACATCAACAAATTTACCAACATCAACAACAACTCATATCACAACAAGAAGTCCAAACACCATCCCAACCTCCACAAATTCCACAACAACCTTACATGTCATCATCTTCAACTTCATACCAACCTAATTCATCCACCTATCATGTCCATGCCGCATCAACAAATCAACCTTCACCCCAACATTATCCAATTTCTCATTCTAACATTCCAACATACCACCAAGCCCATCCATGAGAGAACCAAGTGTCATCACAACAAGCACTAGTGAGCCCAAATCCACCTTTGCAACAAGAAGCACCTGCAAGTGCAAGTGGTCCCTTGTACACAAATCAAATGAGTCCAAGTTATCCTAGGCAAGATCTAATCACCTTTGACAAGGGAGATACCAATCTAGAGTGCCCTCCAACACCATCATCTAGTCCAACACCTATCCTTGAACCCATCCAAGAACTATCACTACCTAATCCTATCACCCACCTATCCAATCCCAATCCTATTTCTACACCATCCGCCATCATTATCCATCCATTATATTGTTCTTCCACCCATAAACTCATGAAGGATACCATCCATTGGCTAATAGCAAGGAATCAAACAACCTCATGCAATCCAACATCCACCAAATCCCTTGAACAACCCTCTATCATAACTCAAGAACCATCATGCAGCCATGTTCAAGCACACATAAGTCAAGCACCTCTCACACCCATCCAAGCACCCACCACATCTATCCAAGTCACTTCCACTTCCATGCAAGCACATGAGCTATGTCAAGAAACAAATCCAAAGCATGTTGAAACATCAACCCCTTCTCCTAATCAAGATCTAACCATCCCATCCAATCCCATCCCCCATCCCCTCCCATCTATGGATCACCTTATTGATCCCCCATCAACTTCTACCACCCCTTTACCATCCCCCATGAATCCTTTACCTCCATCTACGAATCCCATCCCAAATCCATCCCCTTATCCACTTGGAAAAAGCACCTTCTGTTGCAAGTATGAGGTTATCCAGTGTTGTCATTGATGTCAACATACTCATATTGCATTGACAAGAAGGATTTGATGAGCTGTGTGCTGAGGATATTGAGAAAATTAGTCTCAGTCAGGAACAGTGAAGAACAGTGATGAGAAGAAGGTAAATGTACTGTATAGGATGAGAACCGGAGGATGCGGATTAAAGGGTTAGTAGATATGAGTCTTGAGATGCTACAGTTAAGATTTCAGAGGTCCGCATGAAGATTTGAAGGAGTTGTGGCTGCCGGTATAGAACCGGGTCCGGCAAGTATCCGGAGGTGACAGAGGATCACAAAAAGGTCCGGTGAGGTCCGGAATTGTATTATCCTAATCTGCGGATTGGAAGGAGTGTTTGGGATGTCCTTGTGATGTTTCATCCTGATTTGTGTATGATTTGGAGGTCCGGAAGTACTTCTTGCATTATGACAGTGGCGACAGACTATGTTCTTGAAGTTCCGGATGAGGAAGACAAGAGATCCCAGTAAGCAGAGGAAGTGCGGATGTATCCGGACAATTCAGACAGGCTTGTGAAGGTTCTTGGATCATGGTTAGGTTGTGTTGTTGGTCCGCATTGATGGTAGAGCCCGGAATTGAAGTTATTCTTCCGGATGAAGTTCTTGCTCTGTGTAGCCAACCGGATGAGTTGTTCATCCTGCGAATGTTCTTGTGAAGGCCGACCGGATGTGTTATTCATCTTACGGATACTCCTATGGTTGTTTGCCGACTTAGATGTTTGTTCCTAAGTCGATGTCTTGTATAAATAACGGTTTGTGAGTTCATTTCAGTGTGTGGTGTGAGGATGAGTATGATATAGCGAAGAAACGTGTGAAAGGCAGAGCAGAGATTGTTGGGCTTAATTGGAACTGATCCGGACATGGTAGAGATGTCATTCTCCAGTTCAAGACTGTGATTTTCATCACTTTGTAGACAGTGTGTCTCCTTGTAGGCAGTGGGCCTCTTTGTGAGCAGTGTGCTCGGGCAGTGAGCCCTTATTGGCATGTGCCATTCATTTTTCTTTATTCTTCTAACAGAGAATAATTCTTGGGTTAATCACCCCGTGGTTTTTCCCTTAACCGGGTTTTCCACGTCAAAATCTTGGTGTTCAATGTGTTGATGCTTATCTGCTCTTGTGTTTATGTATTATGCTTCCATGGATGATTATTTGATATGCTGCTAACTAACAACAGAGAATTAAGTGTTTGAAAAAGAAGAAGTTCTATACAACTGATTCACCCCCCCCCTCTCAGTTGTATGCCCTAGATCCAACAATTGGTATCAGAGCCAAGTTCCTCTGACAAGAGCTTAACCGCTTGAGGAGATCCAGGATGTCGTCATACAAGAAGGATAGTCCTAAGTTCGATGGAACCAACTTCACTCTCTGGAAAGGTCGCATGAAGTGTCACTTGGAATGCATGGGAAAAGCATACCTGGGTATGATTTCAAAACCATATGTACCTCCACAAGGTGGTCCGACAACTCTGAATGAAATCACAGAAGCTGAAAACAATCTGCGGACCAAGGAAGCTCTTCTAAGCGCATTGAATGACTCAGATCTCTCGAATGTCATTGACCTACCCACTGCATATGAGATCCTAACTAAACTGGAACTTCTGTATGAAGGAGATGAGTTTGTCAAAAGTGCAAGGTTGCAAAGTCTGAAAGGGAAATTTGAAAGATTGAAAATGAGAGATGATGAAAACATCACTACCTTTATGCCAAGAGTAAATGAGCTAGTATGTGGAATCAGAAATGCTGGTGGAACTTTAGATGAAAATGAGATTGTCTGCAAAATCCTAAGATCCCTTCCTGCTGCCTACAAAATCAAAGTTGCTGCCATTGATGAATTCAGAGCCCACACAACTGTCACAAGAGAACAACTGGCTGGCAAACTAGCTGCATTTGAAATGACCGAGTTTGGAGATGATCCTCCCAAGACTGAATCTGCTTTCAAAGCCAGTGCCTATGTGAAAGGCAAACAGAGATTTGATCTGGGTGAAAACTCATCAAAGAAAATGTCATGGTATGATCAAGCAAGAAGAGACATGGAAGAAGAAGAAGCAGAAACAGCTCAACTTGAAGCCCTCATTGCAAAGAGACTGCCAAGAGGATCCGGTAAGTATGAAGGAAAACTACCCTTTAAGTGTTTCAACTGCAATAAGATTGGTCATTTTGCCTCAAGATGTCCGGAGAGATTTGCAAGATCTAATACTCATAGACAAAGGTTTCAAAAGAATTGCTATTATGTTCATGAAGAAGATGACAATGAAGGAGTAACAGATGATGAATCAGAACTAGGAAGCAAATCCGGAAATGAGTGGGTGTTTATAGCCATCAAGGAAGAAGATTCAATACTCTCTGAATCTGTCAATCACAAAGTTGTTGAAAAAGCCTTGGCTGCTCAAGTGGAAGAAAAGGATGATTGGGTTATTGACAGTGGATGTTCTCACCATATGACTGGTGACAAGAATAAGTTCTTAGATTTGGAAAGATATGAAGGAGGAATGGTAAAGTTTGGTGACAATTCTGCTGGCAGAATCAGAGGTAGGGGAACTATTTCCTTTGATAGTAAGAGCAAAATAGGAAATGTACTGTATGTTGAAGGATTGAAGCACAATCTTCTCAGTGTTGGTCAGTTAGTGGACAAAGGCTATGATCTCTGGTTCAAGAATGGAAAATGCAGAATCTTTACAAGCTCCGGAACTGAAATTGCATCCGGTACTCAGACAAGAGGTAACATCTTTCATCTAGTTGGTTCAAATAAAAGTTGTTTGTTTGTTCAAATTGATCAGAGTTGGTTATGGCATAGAAGAATGTGTCATGTAAATTTTGATAACATCATCAAAATAAGCAATACTCAGGCTGTGAGAGATCTTCCAAAGTTGATAAAACCTACAAATAGTGTGTGTAAAGAATGTCAGTTAGGCAAACAAAGCAGAGTCTCTTTTGAAAGCAAAGATCAGTCTTCTACCGGACTGTTGGAATTAGTACATACTGATCTATGTGGTCCGACAAGAATCAAGAGTCTGCAAGGTGATAGATATTTCATGTTGTTAATAGATGATCATTCCCGGATGATGTGGGTTACCTTTCTAAAAGAAAAATCAGAAGCTTTTGAGAAGTTCAAAATCTTCAAAGCTATGGTGGAGAATCAAACCAGATTGAAACTAAAGTGTCTAAGGTCTGATAGAGGTGGTGAATTTACATCTGGTGAATTCATTGACTTTTGTGAGAAACAGGGTATAAGGAGACAGTTGTCTACTCCTAAGACTCCACAGCAGAATGGAGTAGTTGAGAGAAAGAACCGGACCATCCAGGAAGCTGCTAGGACAATGATGTTGGAAGCAAATGTTCCTCAAATGTTTTGGAAAGAAGCTATCAGCACTGCAGTCTACACTCTCAATCAAGTTCAAATCAGAAACAACACCGGTAAGACCCCCTATGAACTCTGGTTTGGCATCACTCCTACTGTGAAATATTTCAGAGTATTTGGTAGCAAGTGTTATATTAAAAGAGATGAAGATCTAGGAAAGTTTGATGCTAGAAGTGATGAAGGAATTTTCTTGGGCTACTCCACTCAAAGCAAAGCATACCGATGTTACAATAAGAGATTGAGGAAGATGATAGAAAGCACCAATGTAAAGGTTGATGAAGGAATTGAGAAGCCTTCAAGATTTTATGAGTTTGATGAAGATGACCAAGACAGTGTTCAAGAACCTCAATCCTCTCCGGTGAGACAGAGTCAGCCTGATCCGGTAAATCAGGAAGAAGAGATAGGTTTGAATGAGCCTGATCAAGAAACAGCAGTGCTGGATACTCCCAAAATTCCAAGGTATGTAAGACTGAATCACTCTGAAGATCAGATCATAGGTGACAGAAGCAAAGGTGTACAAACTAGAAGGAATATTGCTCAAGATCAGAATGAATGTTGTCTGATTTCAAAGATTGAACCTAAAACAATAAATGAAGCCTGCAATGATGAAAACTGGACCAAAGCAATGGAAGATGAACTGATGCAAATTGAGAAAAATCATACTTGGGATCTTGTTCCCAGACCTAGAGACAGGAATGTAATTGGAACCAAGTGGGTCTTCCGGAACAAACTAAATGAAGCTGGTGAAGTAATCAGAAACAAAGCTAGACTGGTCTGCAAAGGCTACTCTCAAATAGAAGGAATTGACTTTGAAGAGACTTTTGCCCCGGTAGCAAGAATTGAAGCAGTCAGATTACTTCTTGCATTTGCTGCCTTCAAAGACTTCAAGGTATATCAGATGGATGTCAAGTCTGCCTTCCTAAATGGTGATCTAGAAGAAGAAGTCTACATTGAACAACCGGATGGATTTCAATTGTCTGATAATAATGATATGGTCTGCAAGTTGAAGAAAGCTTTGTATGGATTGAAGCAAGCCCCAAGAGCATGGTATGAAAGGTTGGATAAGCATCTTGTGCAGATTGGATTCAACAAAGGTACTGCTGACAGTAACTTATATTTCAAAATTGATCATGAAAACATTCTGATTGTTGAAGTGTTTGTGGATGATATCATTTTTGGAGGAAGAGATAGTATGTGCAAAACTTTTGCAAATCAGATGAAAAGTGAGTTTGAAATGTCTATGCTTGGTGAAATGAATTTCTTCTTGGGTCTGCAAATTACTCAAACAAAAGAAGGGATCTTCATTTCTCAGACCAAATATGTGAAAGAATTGTTAAAGAAATTTGGTATGGAAGACTCAAAGCCTATGAACACTCCTATGGCAACCGGATGTAAGTTAAGCAAAGATGA
Organism: Cunninghamia lanceolata; assembly: GCA_027924645.1. Taxonomy (NCBI): domain Eukaryota; kingdom Viridiplantae; phylum Streptophyta; class Pinopsida; order Cupressales; family Cupressaceae; genus Cunninghamia; species Cunninghamia lanceolata. Next base: position 11,543,591 of record BSBN01000202.1, read on the forward strand.
TGATTCTCCAAAGGCAGATCAGACAAAGTATAGATCAATGATTGGTGGATTGTTGTATCTCACTCAAACTAGACCAGATATAATGCAGGCTGTTGGTCTTGTGGCAAGATTCCAGGATGATCCTAGAGAATCTCATGTTATGGCAATCAAAAGAATTTTTAGATACTTGAAAGGGACAGTTGAGTATGGTCTATGGTATCCTAGAGATCCGGATTTCTCTCTTCATGCTTACACAGATGCAGATTGGGCAGGAGATGTGGATGACTGGAAGAGCACTAGTGGTGGAGCATTCTTTTTGGGGAAGAGATTGGTTTCTTGGCTAAGCAAGAAACAAGATGCAATATCTCTGTCTACAACTGAAGCAGAATACATTGCAGCAGCAGGTAGTTGCACTCAAATCTTATGGATGAAGCAGATGCTAAGAGACATCAAAGTTGAATATGAGGAGCCTATCACAATTTTCTGTGATAATTCAAGTGCAATTAATATTTCCAAGAATCCGGTATTGCATTCTAAGACTAAGCACATATCTATCAAATTTCACTTTTTGAGAGAACAAGTAAACAAGGAAGAAGTCAGATTGGAGTATGTTCCCTCCAAGGATCAGATTGCAGATATCTTTACAAAACCTCTTCCCAAGGACTCGTTTGAATATCTCCAGGAGAAGTTAGGGGTCATGGCCCCTCCGGTGATGAACTAAGATGCACTGTTGTGCATCAGTCCGGTGGCTATCACAGTCATATCTTGTGATCCGGACTAATGGGGAGCTGCAACTAAGGGGGAGCAGCTGGTATGATTCTGATGCATGAGAATTGCAAGTATGAGCCCTTTGCCATTGATGTCAAAGGGGGAGAGAAAACATGTGAAAAACAAGTGGTTGATGATCAAAGGGGGAGCAGTAAAGGAAGAGAAGACATATGAAAAGTTGAAGTTCTTGTCTTAATGGTTTTTCACATCATATGTTGCCATCAATGACAAAGGGGGAGATTGTTGCAAGTATGAGGTTATCCAGTGTTGTCATTGATGTCAACATACTCATATTGCATTGACAAGAAGGATTTGATGAGCTGTGTGCTGAGGATATTAAGAAAATTAGTCTCAGTCAGGAACAGTGAAGAACAGTGATGAGAAGAAGGTAAATGTACTGTATAGGATGAGAACCAGAGGATGCGGATTAAAGGGTTAGTAGATATGAGTCTTGAGATGCTACAATTAAGATTTCAGAGGTCCGCATGAAGATCTGAAGGAGTTGTGGCTGCCGGTATAGAACCGGGTCCGGCAAGTATCCGGAGGTGACAGAGGATCACAAAAAGGTCTGGTGAGGTCCGGAATTGTATTATCCTAATCTGCGGATTGGAAGGAGTGTTTGGGATGTCCTTGTGATGTTTCATCCTGATTTGTGTATGATTTGGAGGTCTGGAAGTACTTCTTACATTATGACAGTGGCGACAGACTGTGTTCTTGAAGTTCCGGATGAGGAAGACAAGAGATCCCAGTAAGCAGAGGAAGTGCGGATGTATCCAGACAATTCAGACAGGCTTGTGAAGGTTCTTGGATCATGGTTAGGTTGTGTTGTTGGTCCGCATTGATGGTAGAGCCCGGAATTGAAGTTATTCTTCCAGATGAAGTTCTTGCTCTGTGTAGCCAACCGGATGAGTTGTTCATCCTGCGAATGTTCTTGTGAAGGCCGACCGGATGTGTTATTCATCTTGCGGATACTCCTATGGTTGTTTGCCGACTTAGATGTTTGTTCCTAAGTCGATGTCTTGTATAAATAACGGTTTGTGAGTTCATTTCAGTGTGTGGTGTGAGGATGAGTATGATATAGCGAAGAAACGTGCGAAAGGCAGAGCAGAGATTGTTGGGCTTAATTGGAACTGATCCGGACATGGTAGAGATGTCATTCTCCAGTTCAAGACTATGATTTTCATCACTTTGTAGACAGTGTGTCTCCTTGTAGGCAGTGGGCCTCTTTGTGAGTAGTGTGCTCGGGCAGTGAGCCCTTATTGGCATGTGCCATTCATTTTTCTTTATTCTTCTAACAGAGAATAATTCTTGGGTTAATCACCCCGTGGTTTTTCCCTTAACCGGGTTTTCCACGTCAAAATCTTGGTGTTCAATGTGTTGATGCTTATCTGCTCTTGTGTTTATGTATTATGCTTCCATGGATGATTATTTGATATGCTGCTAACTAACAACAGAGAATTAAGTGTTTGAAAAAGAAGAAGTTCTATACAACTGATTCACCCCCCCCTCTCAGTTGTATGCCCTAGATCCAACACCTTCATCCACGGTAAACCCCTTGTAGGATGTGAACAACTTCCTTTCACCACCTATCTATCTCCAACAAATAATGGACTCGCGTCTTGTTTCCAAAGCACCAAACATCCCATTGCATGCCGCATGCTCCAACTTATGAACTATCAAGGAAAAGGCTTAGGCCTTCATGAATAAGGCATCTTGGAGCCCATCCACACCACATTCCATCCATCCTCACATGGCCTTGGCTATGCATCCCAAGAACAACAATCTACACAAGTTGATACCATCCATCCACCTTCCAAAATCCATTCATCCAATCCCAAACATGGTGCATCTCATCACACTCCCAAAACATATGTCGCCATCCCTCCTCCATCATCCTATCATTTGCAAAAGCATGTGACCATCCATCTCCCCCCATCAAATTTACTGCCACTCCTTCCAACTCCAAATATACCCATCAAATCCACTCTACCTCCTATCCTACCAACTCCCAACATCTCTATCCACAAATCTACTCTACTTCCTATTCTACCAACTCCCAATATCCCAATCATCAAATCACTTCATCCATCTATCCAAAAATCCACTTTTTACCCCTCCATCCATAAGTCCACTAAAATCCAGAATCAAGACCAACAAAAGCACACATCTTTCAAACATGAAGCTTCTACCAAATCCATGGGCTTCAAAAATTTGAATGCCTTAACTCATAAAACATAAAAGCCTAAGGATATTATCCCTTCCAACCAACCTGAAAAATCAAAAAGGCTATCCAATCCCACACCATCACAAGAAAAAGCAAAAACAAAAATGGTGTGGGTCCCTAAACGCAAAGCACCAAACTCTAATGAGGCATCCACATCCCAATCCACTCCAAAATCCCAAACATCCCGCTCCCCATCTAAAAATCCCCCAAAGTCTAAGTCTATTTGGGTCCCTAAAACCCCAAATCAACCATCCAAATATCCCCCATCCCAATCCCCATTACTCCCAACTCCACATCCTAAGTACAAGCTTCCAAATACATCACGATGTGTGCAACCACTGGTCTTGGTTCCCCTCCACCACTTGCAAATCCCACATACCTCCATCTCTCCATCTTTCATTCACTATCCTACATATCTTCCCCATCACATTCCTTTGGTCCATGCTTTTGCATAATCCACATTATACACACCATAATCCATATTCCATTCTATCTTCTCCTATCTTCCAACAATCCATGCAATCATAATCCATAATGCTATCCAACCTGGGACCATCTTCTCCTTGCTATGGAAATAGACGCTAGAGTCCCCCTTCCATCAAAAAAGACAAAAAAATCAAGAAAAGCAAAAAAATCAGAAAATCAAGAAAATAGTAAAGAGAAAAAAATCCGTCCAATGGTGAAAATCACTTCGGTGACACCTTGGATAAGTACCATGATGAAAACCCCTTGTGGGTGCCATGTGTGATCCCTTCTCCATCCATTTTGTATCCCTACACTTGGGGGCAAAACCGTATCCTTCATCCACATCCATAATATCCTTCCACATCTTATCCACTATCTTATCCTTATCCTATCATATTCATATCCACTATATCTCCCACCTTAGATCTTGATAAAGACAAGGGGCAAAATATCAACCACATACTTTGGAGACCTCTTGGCATACTTCCTTTCCAAGTATATCCTCCATTCATCTATTACAAAGACCATCCATTCACACATGAGCACATCATGCAAAATTCTTTAGGCATTGGGGCATATGATTCCTTGCAACCTAGCCCTTAGAGAAAATCCTCATCCCTATCTTCCATCTATCTCACACGCATCCCTATCACTTGTCCATTCATCTATCATGAATCAGCTATCCAATTCCCCTATCCAACCCCATCACTTTCACCTCTAAGACTCGGTGTTCCCTTGTCATTGGTATCTAGTGCAAAGGCTTTCCACACGAAATCCTTTACAACCATCATAATAAATCATGCCCTTTCTACAAAATTAAAAATCCAAAAAAATCACAAAATCCAAAAAAATCCAAAAACATCACAAAATCAAAAAATCCCAAAACAATAGAAAACACACAAAATTCCAAAAATAATTTATCCATCACACAAATAAAAATCAAACTCCATCACACTCTCATCATCCCACATCATCATCACATCTATCATCAATAAGCTTACACTAGATCCAAGCATTGCATCACCTATCAAAGCATTGTCCTTAATCCAAATCATCAACTATCAAATCAACATCAATCACAACTTGTCACCATCATATCTTGAGCCACTTTTACAACATCATCAAATCATCTATCAATCCTTGCCTTAGGATATATCTTTCCTACGATAGGCAGAATCTATCACATCATCATCCATTTTGGCAAAAGATACAATGGTTACTTGTTTGGTTCGTTGGTCTTTTGGTTTTTGATTTTTATCTTTTGTCCTATTCAAAGATCACATCAAAGCTACCTTGATCTTATTATATCATGGTATGTGGCAAAAACATCTAGAATGGGGCATAGTCTTGCTTTTGTATGTTATGCTTGTGGGTTTGGTTTCATTACTCCAAGCTAGTATTCATATCTTGATTGATCATAGGGTCGGTTCTAGCATATTGATCTCCTTATGCACCTAAGGTTCATCATACCTTTTTTGTACTAAGGGCTTATGCTATGAGTCTCCTTCCCTCGTCTTGACAAGGTTGTACTATCTTGGGCATGCATGGGATCATCCCTTTGTCTGCATGTCTAGTCCATGCAAATGTTGGATAAACATCATCACCCTGGTCTTTTATACCTCGGTGAACATATCCACTTTGCTATATCAAACCTAGGATTGCTCAAATTTAGTTTCAGCACAATGATCATCCACCAATCATCTCCGAACATCATCATCCTTTCATCCCACCACTTACTCACTGATCAATTCTACCAATAAGTCCATCCGTTTCGAGAGCACAACCGTGTTCTTGCAACCCACCTATCCTCTTGAGGGGGCATCACCCTTACCAATTATCCCCTAACCATTCCCTATTCTTCCAAACCAAAATCTTTTTTCTATCCAATCCATCTCTATGTTTTAACTTCTTTGAAATGATGTTGCTTAGCCGCAACACCATCTCAAAGAGGGGCAAATGTAGACACCTAAAATTGGACTGCTCTACAAACCAATTTTCTGTACCTCTGCACTAATCTACTCTCCCCATCTGCATATCCCTGGTGATCAATTAATTCACCTAATTAATCCATTTAACCTTACAACCCTATCCTATTAATTGAATGAATATTCCTAATATTTATTTAGATGATTTATCCATTTCCCTAATCCCTGTTAATTAGATAAATCTTGATTATCTGATTAACCTAGGCTTAAGTTAATCAAGATAAACACTTAATTAACCTTCTCTCCCACTCACCACTAAACTGAATTTAAAATTTAGATGTCCCCCACACTCTTCCCAATCACTGAATTTAAAATTCAGTTGTCTCCCACTCACCTCCACTAACTGAATTTAAAATTCAGTTGTCTCCCACTCACCTCCACTAACTGAATTTAAAATTTAGTTGTCTCCCACTCACCTCCACTCTTCCCAAAATGAGAATTTTTAATTTATCCTCTAGGAATAAAAGATTCACTTTTATTCCTAGCCCTTGATCTCATCAAATGAATCCTCACCCTCCATCCTCATCTCCAAAATCCTATAAATTGAGCCTCTCCCAAGCCATTTTGATAAGACCTCTTCATGCATCAGAACTCTGTCAAAATCATTCCACAATCCCCTTATCATGCCATCACTCTGTCAAAATCACTCTGATCATCCCCTATCTCCATCCAATATTAGAAGTTGGAAGTAGTGGAGGTAAAGTGGATAGAGGAAGGTGTATGGTTATATGCTTTTGGGATTTGTAGGATGATGGGGGAGGAATGGCAACATATGTTTTGGGGATATGATGTGGTTTATGATGGAAAGGAGTGGATTTAAGAGGCATGGAGGAAGTACTAACATCTTGAGATTTTTTTTCTTGGGGAATATAACCAAGGTCATATGATTGTGGAGGGACTTGGACATGGATGGGTTCCAAAATACCTTGTTCATGAAGACCTAAGCCTTTACCTTGATAATTCATTTTCTGGAGTATGTGGTCGACAATGAGATTGTGGTTGATTTGGACACTAGATGCAAATTCATTATTGGATGGAGAAGGTGAGATGGTAGATAATGGTTGTTACTCTCATAAGGAGGAACATTCATGGATGAAGGTGGTAAGACCAAGGGTATATGTTAGATTTGCAATATGGTCAATTTTGGAGGACAAAGTATCAATAAGATCTTGATTATCATTATGTTCATTAAGATCCATGCTATTTGTTTGATCATCTATGTTTACTTGGGAGTCAAGTGTCTCATCAATGGAAGTGGGTGTTGTTGGAACATGTATAGGACTAGGTGAAGTATGGATAGGAGTAGTTTGGATAGCTTGTTCATGGATGGTCATGGGATTATGGATAGGTAGAGATACAATCTTTTGACCATGGAATGCATAAAGTTGGCTAAGAGGATCATCATGGTTCTCTTGATCATAGATAGGATTAAGTGTGATATGAATGGGATCAATTTGCTCATGTATAGGTTCTTCATCAAAGATAATATCTTGATCATAGAAAAGATATAGGTTATGGATGGGTTGGATGGAGGTGCTTTGATCTTGATTTGGATAAAGGATTGATGTTTCCATATGCTTTATAGTATACTCTTGACATAACTCTTGATTTTGTTGAATGGAAGTGGAGGTATAAGACTCTTGGATAAGCTTGATAGGTTCTATATGGTCAACAACATGAGGGAAGAATGAATCTTGACTTGGACTCATGGTATAAGATTCTTCAATAGGCTTGATGGGTTGTAGATTACATGATGGGGTTGAAGCAACATACATGATGTTTGAAGGCTCTTTGGGAGGCTCTTGGATAGGTGTTGGATGACATGGAGATAGTTGATTCCTTGCTAATAGCCATTGAATCACATCCTTCATAAGGGTATGGGTGGATGGGCAATATAATGGATGGATAATAATGGTGGGTGGTGTTGTAGGATTACGTGGAGGGATAATAAGGGTGGAAGGTGTTGTAGGCTTAGGATTAGATGGTTGATGGACAAATGGATTATGATAGGGACTACATGTTGGTGGGGGGATAGCACTAGTCGGCTCTTGGATTGGCATTTGATTGGATAATGTTGTAGGGTACACATAGGATGCATAAGCTAGATTGGTATCTCCCTTGTCAAAGCTAGCATGAGGACATAATGATGCTTGATCTTATTGCAAAGGGTAACTTGGGCTCACATGTTCTTGTTGTGAAGGCACTTGATAGTATTGTGAATGAATTTGGTGGCAAGGTGAAATGGTAGGATATGTAGGTGGAAGATCTTGGGGTATGGATTGATATGGATGTTGGTTGATATGGGAAGAAATGGGATAAGGTGATGTAGAATTGACATGATATGTGGATAGGCTAGATTGGTATGGTGATGGGGGTGACACATGGTATTGAGGTGTAATTTGTTGAGGTTGTGGTTGTAGTTGGACTTGTTGTTGTTGTGGTTAGAATTGTTGTTGTTAGGGTTGGAATTGTTGTTGTTGGGGTTGGAATTGTTAGGTTAGATGTTCTTGAGGTATGGATTGATATAGATATGGGTTAATTATGGAAGAAGTGGGATAGGTTGATGTAGGGGTAACATGATGTGTGGTTGGTTGGTATGAAGTTAAGGGGGATGACACATAGGATGGAGATGAAATTTTTTAATATTGTGTTTGTGTTTGTTGGGTTTTGGACTGGTGGGTGGCTAGCAGTTGTTGGGTTTCGACTAGGAGTTGTTGTAGTAGAGGTGATGGGTTTTGTTGAATTTGTTGGATGATGGATTATAGTTGTTGTAGGTTTTGTTGGTCAAGGGGTTATGGCATTTGTTAAAGTGTTTGGATGATGTATTGTAGGTGTGGTGCTAGGGAGTTGCCCATGTGTGTAAGTCTTCATTTTTTGGCTTTTCCTCAAGATAATCTATAAAGTTCTCATGATCATTATTGAAGCTAGAAGGATAGCCTCCTCTGATTGTGATTTTGGGTTTTGGATTTGACCTAGGTTTGTTAATGATCATAACCATTTTGACTAGAGATGGACTAGAACTAGAATGATGATGTGGAATGATTAGGATATGAGGTGGTTAAGAAGAGTGATTAGGATGACTTGTCTTAGAATGAATGTGATGGTAAGAATGTTTAGGATGATGTGCTTATGTGTTTGTTTTGATAGCTTGACTTGGAAAGTTTCAAAAAAACTATTTCACATGTAAATGCATGAATCACACACACAAGATGCACAAGATTACAATACATGCAATTCCTCTTCTTCTTTAGTATTCAATCCAGCAGTACTTGTTACTCTCGACTCTGATGAAAACAAAGTACACATATCCTTATAAAATGGGGTTGTCTTCCAGGGCAAGGAAACCCCCATGTGACCCCCATTGCAGATGAATTAGTGTTGGGTATCCGATATAAACGTGTGGCCAAAAGAAGATCATTGCTGGTGAAACCTCTCATCCCTTATGGATGATTTACAAAAAAATAATAGAAGTAATAAATAACATAGGATTTAAAAGGTTAATGGCACATTAATCCTTACATAAAGCAAATACAATAAATAGATAGACACTAAGAAAGTTGAACACACTGCTACTAAGCCCCAGAGTGCTTCATCTGAAGAGCAATAACATGTAGAAAAATTAGTTGGGATACCTCCATCTATAGCTAATATTAATGTATATAGAACAAGGTCAATTATAACTAGTGGAGGAGATGGGAAGATCCTAAAAAGGGAGCATATTTTAAAAACCATTTTCCCAAGATGATTCTAGGACTCGACCTAAATTATAGGTAAAAAGGACTTAGGATTCTTAGGATACTCAAAAAGAGACACAACAAGAAGATACTCCCACTCCACCTGAGATAAACCCATATTCATCCCAAATACTTACTCCTTCAGCACCTCCACCCTCTCCAAGTCTATAAAATATTGTTCATATATCTCCCCCTCCATCTCCCAACCAAGATGACACTTTTGTACCTTCATCTCCAAAATCCACCCTACCACCTATCATCTCTACCTCTAATTTTAGTCCTTTAAAAATTCCCTCTTCCTCCCAATGGTTAAATGAGGTAGTGTTTAAAAAGAGAAAATACAGGGAAGTGATTGAACCAGACTTTGATCTATAGTAGCTAAGTTACTACATGGAGCCACCCTAAATCTAAAAAGGCTCAAATTACTTCCAAATTGATTATTGACTCCTTTGGAAATCAATATGTAGAGGTGGCTAAACCTACCAGTGACAAAGGAGAAGTGACTAAAAATTATTATCAAATCTATAGGGTTGATCTTGGGTCTTTAAGACATGAAGGAGATATTGACAACTTATAGGTCTCAACTGCTACTTTCTTGTGCACAAAATAGAGAAAGAAAAGGCTACCAGAGAGTAGCTTGAAGAATAGGTTCTAGCGCTAACATCATATATAAAATCAATCTTGGATACATCAATTGAGCCATTGGGTGGACCATCAACATCAGATGGAATGAATATAAATGATGTTGAGGTAGGTGCACAAAGATGAGGGAGCAAAAGGGCCTCTTAAGATGCCTTTTTTTTTTAAATTAGGAAAGACTGATGTTGGATAAGAAATATAAGATAGTTACACTAAAAATTTGAAGATACAACAAAAACAAGAGTCATAGTGCTCTGAATCTAGTTTCTAAACTACTATTTTTTTTCAAAAATGGTTGAGATTAAGGGGTTCAAAAAGGGGGAGCACACAAATTGGTCCTATTTTTTTTCAAAAGAGCATAACATAGCATCTGGTGTGCTCCCCCTAAAATGTTAACTTTTTTTTAGTATTTCAAAAATCAATTTAGTGAGAAATTAGCTAACAACATGTAGTTTATCCCTAATTTTTCTAATAATTTTTTTGGAATAATTGATTTTTTACTAATTTTCAAAGTGTACACATCCTGAAAAATAGAAAATTGAGTGTGCTCCCCCCAAATTTTTTGAAAACTAATTAAAAATTTAAAAAAATGAATATGTGTAGAATGGAGTCTAGTTTCTAAAAATATAATTTATTTAAAATTTTGATGAACAGTTAAAAAAAGTCAAAAATACCAAACACTAGTTTTTTACAAAAAAACAGATACACTAACAAAAGAAATTAAAGATGAAATCCTTAACATACTCAAAATGTGAAAAAGTTATATGGTTAGAAAGGTAACAAAGAGCTTAAGGTTATGGTCCTATTTTTTGAATTGTCATTGAAAAAGTGTAAACCTGATGGGGAGCACACTCCAGATAATGTGATTTTTGTTACAATCTAGAAAAACATGTCTTTAGATGTCCTAAACATAGTCCAAGCCTTTGGATTGGAAGCCGAAGGCTTGGAAATTACCAAGGCAAAACATAACGTGAGCACGTTATAACAAGCTTGCATTATGCGCATTCACATAACATGAGCGCATTATAATGTGCTAGCATTATGCTAAAATAAAACATCTTACTCCCTCCCCTCCTCTCTCCCTTAGGCTCTCCTCTCTCTTTCTTGTATCTACTTCCCTTCTCTCTGTCTCTCTCACTCTGTGCTTCCCTCCCGTCTCTACATCCTACCCTCTCTCTCACTCTCTACTTCCCTCACCTCTCTACCTCCTACCCTTTGTCTCACTCTCTACTTCCCTCCCCTCTCTACCTCCTACACTCTCTCTAAGTCTCTACTTCCCTCCCCTCTCTACCTCCTACCCTCTCTCTCACTCTCTTCTTCCCTCCCCTCTCGACCTCCTACCTTCTCTCTCACTCTCTACTTCCTGCTCCTCTCTACCTCCTACCCTATCTATCACTCTCTACTCCCCTCCCCTCTCTACCTCCTATCTTCTCTCACTCTCTACTTCCCTCCTATATCTACCTCCTACCCTCTCTCTCTCACTCTTTACTTCCCTCCCCTCTCTACCTTCTACCCTCTCTCTCACTCTCTTCTTCCCTCCCCTCTTTACCTCCTACCCTCTCTCTCACTCTCTACTTCCCTGATCTCTCTACTTCCTACCCTCTCTCTCACTCTCTTCTTCCCTTCCCTCTCTACCTCCTACTCTCTCTCTCACTCTCTTCTTCCCTCCCTTCTCTACCTCCTACCCTATCTCTCACTCTCTACTTCCCTCCCCTCTCTACCTCCTACCCCCTCTCCCACTCTCTACTTCCCTCCCCTCTCTACCTCCTCTCTCACTCTCTAGTTCCCTCCCCTCTCTCTACCTCCTACTCTCTCTCTCACTCTTTACTTCCCTCCCCTCTCTACCTCCTACCCTCTTTCTCATTCTCTTCTTTCCTCTCCTCTCTACCTCCTACCCTCTCTCAGTCTCTACTTCCCTTACCTCTCTCTCTCTCTCTCTTTCTCTCTCTCTCTCTCTCTCTCTCTCTCTCTCTCTCTCTCTCTCTCTCTCTCTCTCTCTCTCTCTCTCTCTCTCTCTCTCTCTCTCCCCTATCTACCTCCTAGTTTTTCTTTTTCCTAGGATTCCTAGTTATCCTTTTCCTTTCCAATTTCCCTTTAGATCCCACCAATGCTTCACTATTTTACTAATTTCCACCTCTCCTCATCATTCTTCCCATCCAATGAACTTTTGTTTTATCTTGTTTCCATTTCATCTTCCCAATTTATATCCTCATCCCTCTTTGCATGTCCTATTTTTTTTGTTTCCATGTTCTTTGTCAATAAGGGAGAGGGAACGGGTGTAAGAGGAAGAGAGGGTGGAGATGGAGGGGAGAGAGAGATAACCCTAAACCTCTATTTGAATATCTCTACCTAATCTCCATATCTCTATTATCCATCTACCTCTTTGTCTCTATAGCTTCCTCTCCCTCTTTCAAAACCACTAAACCCTAAATAATGCCCCTAAACCTAAAACCTCTATCTCCCTATATCTCTCTTTCTAAACCCTAAACATCTAGACATTAACCCCTAACACCTAAATAATACCCCTAAACCTTAACCCCTAACTCGTAAACCCTAAACCCAATCAACCTTAAACCCATATCTCCCTATCTCTATCATCCCTATGTCTTTGGCCATGTCCCTCACTCTCTATCTCCCTATCTCTCCCCTCGGTCTCCTCTATATCTCCTTATCGATATTCTCTCTCTCTCTCTCTAAACCATAACTTGAACCTCTAAACCTTAACCCCTAACCCCTAAACCATAAACCCTAAAACCTAAATAATGCCCCTATACCCTAACCCATAACCAATAAACCCTAAAAGCAAGAAACCCTAATCCCCAAACCCCTAAACCATAAATCCAAGCAACCCTAAACCTTTATCTCCCTATCTCTCCCAATCTCTATTGGTGCCCTCTCTATCTCTTTCTAAACCCTAAAACTTAAACCAGTAAAACCTAACCCCTAAACCCTAAACCTGACAAAACCTAAACCCCTAACCCCTAACCCCTAACCCCTAAACTCTAAACTCAAGCAACCCTAAAACACTAAACCCTAAATAATTCCCCTAAACCCTAAACTTGAGAAAACCTAAACTCATAAACCTCAAATAATGCCCCTAACCCCTAAACCATAAATAATTCCTCTTTAACCCTAATCCCTAAACCCTAGACTTGAGCAACCATAACCTCATAAACCCTAAATAATGCCCCTAAACCTGAGCATCCCTAAACCTCTCTCTTTCTCTCAAAACCCCTAAACCCTAAATAATGCCTCTAAAACCTAACCTCTTGTAACATCAGAAAATGTCCCCTTGGGGGCTTTTCCCTCTTAAGGTTTAGCTCCCAGGTCTTTAGTGTGCATTTAGGACATCTTACTTCATAATTTGGCATCTCGATGGAATGAGCCCTAGGTAACATGGAAAATGGGACCTAGGAGGACCCCTTGAGCTTAACCCTACCCAAAATAGGGGGGGAGGACTTATGTGCCCACGCCCTAGTCTTGCCCTATTTTGGGGTAGTCCCAATTTTTGCGTGTCAGTTTATGACCATTATTTGGGTTCTATGCTGACACGGTAAGTTTTGAATTATGAAAATCTTGGTGGGAGTGTTTGTAGTTGTATATAAAAGCATGTTTAGGCATTCATTTGTAAACTAGATTTCAACTAGATGATTACTAGCAAGCTATTGTGTTCTGAAGGTGATTCAAGGCTTTCATTGTGTTACAAGAGCAGATTTGTGTGGTCTATATGTTTGTGTTTGCAGATTTGTGCATCCATTTCATCATGGAATGAAGAGCATCTTCCTCCCATGAGATCTTCACTACAAGGTGACATTATATTGTGTTTGTGATCATTATTTCATTTGGTTTTTGCCTCTGCCTCCCTAGGCATGCACTCTCTATTTGACAAATGTGTTCAGAGACTTAAGTGTCCTCTGGGGTTTGACTGAGGCAAGCCTCTAAAAACCACAACCCCCTCCCAAAGTTTCCATGGTTGCAGGTTATAGGTTGAGGAGATAAACAAAGTGAAGTTGCAGGAAGACATCTTGAAGTGTCAAAATTGTAGAACAGAAGGAAAATCTACCCCCTGGACTTGGGCACCTAATCCCTAGTCCCCAAAATTCCATGACGAGAAAATCTCTGAAACAACAAACATAGGTTGCAGACTAAGTTTCCAGATCTCAGTAAAAAGCAGGGCCTTAGTCTTTGGCACCTGCTCCTATGTCCCTGAATTTTCTGTCTCAAAACTCCAAAAATAGGTACTTTGTGATTTCTCATTTTACATCCCTCTTCAAGAGTTTTTTTTGTAATTCATCCATTTATTGTCACATTTGCAAAATTAGGGTTTTAATGGTCAATTAAGCATAAGAGAAGGAAATTTGATAATTAAACAACCTAATCCAAATTTCCCTACATCTCATAGTGACCTAGGGTATGATAGTACACTGCCACTCCACCCTATGGTCCTTGAATGTTAAGGGTGAAAGGAGGATTCAAACATCTAAACACTTAAACATTAAACAATCCAAATTTTACCCTAAATATTTTGGTGAACCCATGTTTTTGGAGTTAATTGAAACTTTATGAGTGTTTGTCTTTAGATTTGGATTGATTCCATTCATGCATATAGTCATTCATCTTATTGCATTGAGAAAATTACAAAAAAATTGAAAATTTTGAAAAATTTTGGTAAGCCTAACTTGCATTTTTCATATAGCTTCCTAATTTGCATAAATTCTTGCTAAATTTTCCTAATTCATGCTTTTTGCATCATATCTGATATAAAATACAGAAAAATAGAAAAATTCAATAGTTTGCATTGCATTTTAATCACTTAATTGCTAGGGTTTTGTAGAAATTTTGATAATTTTCATATAACCTAGTAATTCCAAAATATAGGGTTAGTAGGCAAAATCTTCTTTCATATTTTTCTAATAATTTTAGAGACTCATTAAAACTTTCATTTGGCTGTAGTCTTGTATTTTAGTGTGAATTTGCATTTAGATTTCAAATATTTGCATTTTTGCATAGAAAATTTCAACAAAAAACTAGCAATTTTCATGCATTTTCATTAAAGTTGCACTTGCATTTTGCATCTTAGAGATTGGGATTCATTTTAATATCTGAGTGCACATCATAAATCAGACTTCAAAGCATTCATATAGCATTTCGTGTTAAGGTCTCAAACCTAGGACTTGAAAAACATCAATTTTCACTAGATTTGGCTTTATCGACTCTCTAAATTTGTACCATAGGCATATTGTGAAGGGTATTTTTTACACTAATTGGCTGTTATAAGGGTAGTAATTTTATTTACCTCTTAAAAATCTTCACAACACCCTTTTATTGGGCTCTTGTATTGAAAATTCGGTGAAAAACTACACATTTTTGCTATTTTTGCTCTAGGGTTTTGCCTAGTTCACACTCCATGTGTGTTGTGACAATTTTTATGGATTGAGGTGACTTATATAATTTATTTTATTTTTTTCACCTACTAAAATTCATTACAACACCCCTTTTTCTAGGTTTTGAAGTTGAAAAACCATGAAAAATAGCCTATTTTTGCTATATTTTCACTAGGGTTTGACCTTTAAGTGGCACTAAAAGTGTGTTGTGATGGATATCTTATCACTAAGTGGCTGTTATTACTGATATACATTTATTTACATCATAATTTTCCTCACAAAACCCTTTGTCATGCTCCTTTCAATCGAGATTTGGTGAAAAAATCGCATATTTTGACATATTTTCACTATATTTTGACTTAACGTCATCTTAGATTCACATCAAGAGTGTGTTGCGAAGGATATTATTGCTGTTTTGGACTAATATCAGACATATAATTTTCTTCCTTTGATCAAAATGCTTACAACATCCTTTATTTCATTCATTGGCATTGAAAAAGTACAAAAAATCAAGCATTTTAGGCTATTTTTGCATATAGTTTTGCACTTGCCTTGATATACTTTTAGAAAAACTTTGTTTGGAATTAATGGACTCATCCTCTCATTGCTCTTTGGAATCCTTACATGAATATATTTTAAAATTTGAAAATCTTTATAAATTCATTAGTACACATCCTTATGTCATGCCCTATTTACAAGCCATGTATCACAAGGACATATTGGTATAATCTTCCTTCGAGATCCTTGATTATGTATCTCATCTTAAAAACTTCATATCTCTCATCAATACATACCCTTGGGTAGTAGAAGAATTGATAAAACACACTTTGGATGAAGAGCATGACATTTCTCATAATAGTCTAGAATTGATAGCTCAAACATATGGCAATGATATTAACAATGATTATGAGAGTGATAATGAATTCACAAGTTACCCTACCAATCCTACAACTGAGATAAATTAGATGAAAAGACTAGGGTTATCTCTACTAATTTGAACAACCCTCCTAACAAAAATGTAGCATTAAGGGATGACATTCTGACAACGCGACACTGCTTTGATTATTTTGAACTATTTGGTGTGATTAAGGTTGATAAGGAATAGTCTCATAAACCACCTAGTCCACTAAGAAATGATACTTATGACAAGGTCCACCCTTTGATATCCCTTCAAAGATCAGGAAGCAATCAAAATATATTAGATAGACAAATGGAACAACCTATACCTCTTTCTAGCATTCGGATTTGGGAGGATGATGACCTCCTTGATGATGGCTTCTAGTGTGAAGACCCTACAGACAAGTATCTCTAACCCTTTATCTTTCTCATGATGTGTTTCCCCCATGATGTGTTATGTGTTGTTTAGGCCTCCTGGGATGACCCTTGACTCTCTTGTAAGGTCTGGGATACTAGAAGACCACCTCTGTTGTGACCTTCTTCTATTTGTATCATCATTCTATTGGAAACAAGGTAGATAACTGAGAGGGGGGGTGAATTAGTTATCTCTATTATTTTAACTTTTTCTTCTTTTATAATTTGTGCAACATCAAAACATATAAGCATACATAATCATGAGAGCATAAATAAAGTCAACACACATAACACAAGGATTTTTATGTGGAAAACCCTGTTAAGGGAAAAACCACGGGGTGACTAACCCAAGATTGTATTCTCTGTTAAAAGAATAAGAAGTACAAAATGGCACTTGCCAATTAGGGCTCACTGCCCAAGCACACTGCTCACAAGAGGTACACTGCCTACAAGAGACTCACTATCTACAAAACTTAAAGAAGGTAACCAGGTGTTTGAACTGATGAGAGGCATCTAAAAATGCTAAAGTTTAGTTGGTGCAAGAGCACCTACCTGACATATGGCCTCCATGAGGCAGTTAGTTAGTTTAAGTCTTGTTAATGTTTCCAAGAAGGTCTTATAAGGCCAATGCATGTAATAAGGTCATGTTGACCAGACTTTACTATTTTTAGGTAGTTTGTTATGATAGCTGTTATGCTGTATGTCCGGTTGGATCTCCCAGCCGCCTGGAGAGATTTCCCAGCCACTTGGAGTCGGGTCGGTAGTACTCGCAAGAGATCCTATTTATGTATTAGGATCGGTTGGTTTTAGGCAGTATTGCAGATCATCGACCAGACTTTGCAGAGAGTGAGGCAGAGGGAGAGACTGAGTATTGTATTTGCATCTTTTGAAATCAATAAAGAGATCCTGTTTGTGTCCATTCTCTGTTTTGAATTCCATTGTGTGATTGATTTGCTGCTCTGGTGGTTTCATGGATTCGCTGATCCATTCCACCGGTTGATTCGTCGAATCGGTGGAATGGCTATGTATAGTAGTTTAGGATTTAGTCTGCATTTTGTGTTTGTTTGCATGTATGTTTGCAGGATCGCAATCGAGAGGTGTTGAGAACCCTAGCATGGGCATGTGCTAGGTCATGCTGGTAGTTAGAGTCTGGAAAGTTGTCCAGGAAGCAGATCGGGTCACCTCAGGAGGTTCAGCGGATCGAAATTCGCTAAGGTTGGAAATTCGTCACAACGGCATCATCAAGATATTTCTGTGTATATCCTGCAGATACTTCGAGCGTCATCCGAGTAGATGGAGGTGAGCATGATGCAATCGTTTGCATAAGGTGAATGTGCATTGGGGTGATCATCATCAGGTGTTGCCGAGGAGGAGCGTATTGGCATAAGGTAGAAGATCAGGTAGATAAAACCATCGCGGGCCGATAATGTTATGTTTGGCCGACAGCAGGATATTGGAGGAGCTGCATGTGACATCATCGTCATCAGGACAATCATCATCAGGATATTGGGGTGACATAAGCATCGAAGGAAAGGTGCGTGGAGTGTCGTCATCAAGATATATGGAGGGAACCGGATATTTTATATCCTGCTGATGAACATGATGTTGAACATCATGATGCTGCAGATAGGGGTTGGCGGTAAGATGAACAGTGAACATCAGGAGGATGTTTGCACTTGCCGAATATGATGATGCTGCTGATAGCCGGATATGATGATGCTACTGACAGATGAAAGGTCAAAGGTTTGTCTGCAGGAGGATATCGGTCGGCAAGAGAAAATATGATGATGCTAACAATGTTAACAGAAAATATGATGATGATGATGGGTTGTAGACATACATGCTGTATGTCAAGGTTTTAGTGTGGATGCCTCTGCATCATAGTGGTATCAGAGCTCAGCAAAAGGTCTGGGCTGTTGTGTGTTGATTCTGTCACCAAAAGGACAGAGGTAGAGGAGTGAGAGGTTGACAAAATGCCTCCGAAAGGTAATGGTACTGCAAGGGAATTGCAGGAGATGAAGGAAAAACATGCCAGAGAGATGAGGAAGATGAAGGAGCTTACTGAAGCACTTCAAGCTAGGCTTGTAGCCCTGGAAAAGAACAAAAAGAGGGAAGTGGAAGATAGTGAGTCTGAAGAAGATGAAGATGCTGTTGAAGAGTATGAAGAGGTAGCTGAAGATCTGGATGCTGACGACCAGAGATTTGCAAAACTGTTAAAGGCAGTGCAGAGTGATAAACCTAAGGTAAAGGTTGATGTTTCCAAGTATAATGGAAGTTTGAATGAAGATGAGTTACTGGATTGGATTGCTGCACTTGATAATCACTTTGAATGTGAAGATGTTGCTGAGGATCAGAAGGTAAAGATTGCAAAGACCAAGTTAGGAGGTCATGCTTTGGTATGGTGGGATTATGTACAATCCGAGAGAAGGAAACAAGGGAAGTCAAAGATCACTTCATTGGATAAAATGGTAGCAAGGATCAAAGGTAAATTCTTGCCCAAGGATTATGAGATTCAGATGTTTAAGAAGCTGCAATTTTTAAGGCAGAAGGAAATGGATGTGAAGGCATATACTGAGGAGTTTTATAAGTTGAGTATGAGATCTGGTCATCATGAGAATGAGGTAGAAAAGGTGGCTAGGTACTTGGCTGGTTTGAGATTGAACATACATGATGAGTTAGTTTTAGCTAACCCTAAGAGTGTGGAGGATTGTTATCAAATGGCAATCAGGATTAAAGAAAAGATGAATAGGAGACAAGATAAGTCCATGAGAGGAAGAGGCATCAATATGAGGGGAAGAGGATTAGCCCCTACAACAAGGCAAACCAATGAGGGTCAAGAAGACACTGGTAAAGAACAGGGACAGTCTGATTTCAGAGGTGGATGGAAAGGTAATAGAGGTAGATTTGGAAGTGGTAGAGGTTCTACTACATTTTCAGGAAAGTGTTACACCTGTGGTGAGTTTGGTCATCCATTTTTCAAATGTCCAGAAAGCAAAGGTTCATCATCCAGAAATGATAGAATGAATGACAAGAGAGTACAACTTGTGCAAGAAGAGAAAGTAGAGCAAAGTGTGCAAAGTTTAAACACTTATCAAGATAGAGTTCCTGACAATTATGGATATCCTAAGGAGGGAGAAGCATTGATGCTAAGGAGAATTAGTTTGCAGGCATCAAAGGATATGATGCAAAGAAGAGCTCTTTTCAAGACCACATGCAAGAGCAAAGGTAAGGTATGTAAGGTTGTCATTGATACTGGTTCAACAGACAACATGGTATCTTAGGAAATGGTGGATAAACTGCATTTGGAAAGGATTCCACATCAACACCCTTACAAGGCATCTTGGGTGAGTGATAGTCAATCACTTTTTGTCTATGAACAGGCATATGTGGATTTTCAGATTGGAGCATATCATGATAGAGTTTTGTGTGACATTTTGCCCATGGAATGTTGTCACCTACTATTGGGTAGGCCATGGCAATTTGATAGGAGGGTACTGTATGATGGGTATGCTAATACCTACACCATCAAGAAAGATGGAAAAACTATTATGTTGATGCCATTGCAGGAAGATGCTGCAGCACAGGGGGCAGCCAAAATCATTTTAGTGGGAAAGAAGGAGTTTGTGCATATGCCTATAGCAGCAGGCATAAAGGTAGTTGAGGACATTGCAGGGAAAGGAGTTGTTAAGAACAACAGTTTGAAGACAGTTTCAGTTTTGACTGACAGAGGTCAGCAGCAGGTGCAGAAACAGGTTTGCAAACAGCAACCAGTTGAGAGGAATGACAAGGATGTTGTCATAGTTGGGACTATTGTTTGTCCTATAAAGGTTGAAAGAAAGACAGAGTTGAACATTGCAGAAGTTCAAGAGGCAGTTCAGACAGAGGTTCTGGTCAGACAACCTGACAAACACAAGGTATGTGAGATAAGGGCCTACATTGACAGGCATGAGGGTTTACTTGCAAGACAGCAAGTTACAGTTCAGAAATCTTGGAGCAGCCAAGAGACAGCAGAGGATAAAGCTGGAACAGGTCAGAACACTGCAAAGGCAAAGTGTAAAGGTGGAATTCTTCCACATCCTAACTCATGGGACATGAGTTCTTTTCTATTGGGGAGTATGGTGTAGGAGCACCTACCTGACATCTGGCCTCCATGAGGCAGTTAGTTAGTTTAAGTCTTGTTAATGTTTCCAAGAAGGTCTTATAAGGCCAATGCATGTAATAAGGTCATGTTGACCAGACTTTACTATTTTTAGGTAGTTTGTTATGACAGCTGTTATGCTGTATGTCCGGTTGGATCTCCCAGCCGCCTGGAGAGATTTCCCAGCCGCTTGGAGTCAGGTCGGTAGTACTCGCAAGAGATCCTATTTATGCATTAGGATCGGTTGGTTTTAGGCAGTATTGTAGATCATCGACCAGACTTTGCAGAGAGTGAGGCAGAGGGAGAGACTGAGTATTGTATTTGCATCTTTTGAAATCAATAAAGAGATCCTGTTTGTGTCCATTCTCTGTTTTGAATTCCATTGTGTGATCGATTTGCTGCTCTGGTGGTTTCATGGATTCGCTGATCCATTCCACCGGTTGATTCGTCGAATTGGTGGAATGGCTATGTATAGTAGTTTAGGATTTAGTCTGCATTTTGTGTTTGTTTGCATGTATGTTTGCAGGATCACAATCGAGAGGTGTTGAGAACCCTAGCATGGGCATGTGCTAGGTCGTGCTGGTAGTTAGAGTCTGGAAAGTTGTCCAGGAAGCAGATCGGGTCACCTCAGGAGGTTCGGCGGATCAAAATTCGCTAAGGTTGGAAATTTGTCACAACGGCATCATCAGGATATTTCTGTGTATATCCTGCAGATACTTCGGGCGTCATCCGAGTAGATGGAGGTGAGCATGATGCAATCGTTTGCATAAGGTGAATGTGCATTAGGGTGATCATCATCAGGTGTTGCCGAGGAGGAGCGTATCGGCATAAGGTAGAAGATTGGGTTGATAAAACCATCACGGGCCGATAATGTTATGTTTGGCCGACAGCAGGATATTGGAGGAGCTGCATGTGATGTCATCATCATCAGGATAATCGTCATCAGGATATTGGGGTGACGTAAGCATCGAAGGAAAGGTGCGTGGAGTGTCATCATCAGGATATATGGAGGGAACCGGATATTTTATATCCTGCTGATGAACATGATGTTGAACATCATGATGCTGCAGATAGGG
Organism: Cunninghamia lanceolata; assembly: GCA_027924645.1. Lineage (NCBI taxonomy): Eukaryota > Viridiplantae > Streptophyta > Pinopsida > Cupressales > Cupressaceae > Cunninghamia > Cunninghamia lanceolata. The sequence goes on from BSBN01000202.1 coordinate 11,565,294, forward strand.
GTTGGCGGTAAGATGAACAGTGAACATCAGGAGGATGTTTGCGCTTGCCGAATATGATGATGCTGCCGATAGCCGGATATGATGATGCTGCTGACAGACGAAAGGTCAAAGGTTTGTCTGCAAGAGGATATCGGTCGGCAAGAGAAAATATGATGATGCTGACAATGTTAACAGAAAATATGATGATGATGATGGGTTGTAGACATACATGCTGTATGTCAAGGTTTTAGTGTGGATGCCTCTGCATCATTAGTTCCGGTTAGGCACAATATATTGATCTGATGCACTTCATTCTTTCTCTGCTCTAGTACTGCTGCTCTATCACATACCAGACTTGTATTGCTACTTCCACACTTATCTCTGCCTTTCTTCACACTTTTTCTACACACACACTCCTTCATACTAGAATCCATCTAGTATATATATCCACACCAATGATTTCAACAACTTTTCTAGTCGGCAACCAAAATACTCAGGATATTTACAAATTACTGATCTGTCGACTAAATCCATGCTTGATTTGAGATGCGTATCAAAAACATAGGTATTGAAGTCATCAATCATGTTGGCCAGCATTGTATGATCCCTCAAATAGCTTGATCAACATCAATTACTCATCTGGATTGAAGTTTAATAGTCTACCGGTTAGTTTTTCCTTAGTCTACTCTACCTGTATGGAATCCAACACTCAGATGCTCATATCATTTCCATGTTTTATCACCGAAGGCTAAATCTCTAGAATCTAGAAGTCATGATACTCCTCTTAACTTGTCCAAGTCTGCAACTTGTTGAGTTACACCATCTGAGAGATTCAGACCTGATTGTCAGACCTTGTTGCATGCTCTGTTCTTGTTCATCGGACTAAAACAATCTTCAATCTGACTTCTGATAAAGGCATACTATGTGCTGTGGATGTGTGGGATAGACTTTGTTGTGATCAATGACAACACTCATGAAGCCCCATAGTGTCTCTTACCAACAACCTCCCCCTTTGGCATTGATGGCAACACTTGGTGAAAAATGACTAAGTGTTGCAATAAACTCCCCCTTGGCTGATGCTCTATCTTTTGCACTATTATACCGAAACTCCCCCTTAGTTGGATTCCACATTTTTCACTGCTCTTCACTCCCCCTTTGACATCAACAGCAAAGGACAGAATCTGTACACCAAAATTTGCAAAAATTAACCTATACATAGCCGCATAAGTATATATATATACATGTTATACTTACATATACTTAAGTATATCTGCAAAGGTGGCCTTCAACTGTACAAACTCTGTGGCCCAGCTCTGCTTCATCCTGTCCAAATTGGAGATGTGACCACTCAACAAAAATGCATATGCTTATGCCCTTCTTAAGTCTGTCGGATCACTGGTCCGGGCTGTGGTCTGAGCATCTGTTAAGGCCTTATGCATTGCCTCTAACTTAGGGATAATTATCCCTCTGAGTTCACTCATCCTGTTTATTATATTCTTCTTTTCTTTGTCCATCCTCTTTATTTCAGTTATAATGACAATAGCCTAGCATTCTTGATTCATTATGGATGTAGTGAGGGGATCAAAATTCTGAGATAAACTTGACAGTTTACCTTCTTGTTCTTTCACCTTCTTCTCAATATCCTCTGTCACTTTGGGCCAAGATAGACAAAATTTGTACATGTCCCCACCATCATTAAGAGCATTTTCAAGGCTCTTTATCCCAATATCTAGGGTCCTCCTATCATTAGTAATGAGTCCCTGTACTTCAATGAATCTTTTTCCCAAAAACTCTTTCCAGACCTTTTCTTCTACCGATTTCTCTAAAGAATCAAAATGAGTGCTAACAAAGTTTACCAGAGATTTCAAATTACCAGATGGAGAGGCTGAAGGATCCTTTTGAAAAGATGGCATGATCTTCTCCAGCATATCGGATACAGTCTCTAATAGCTCACAGTCTTCCATGTGAGATTTTAAAAGTTTTTCTTTTGCTTTAGCTTGGGAAAAAGATGCTATTTTCATTGTCTGGATCAGAGAGAGGGAATCAAAATTTAGTGGTCCTTGGAATAGTTCTGGTTCATCTATCTCCATCATTTCTTTGTTCAATAAGTTCTTTATTGCCTCTGTAGTGTCTCTTGCTGGTGATTGAGTCTTCTTTCCTTTTGGGATCTCAGAACTATCATCAGAGATCTTCTCTATTTGTTCTTCTTCTCTTCGCTTTACCTCATCTTCTTGACTCACTTCCTCTTTTCTTCCTTCTCCTTCAGTTCCTGAATCTAGAATGTCTGCAGTGGGATCTAGAGGAGAGATGTTAATTGCTTCATGAACTCCCTCTTCCGGAATAGAGGATTCCAAGTCCTTAGACTTCTCCTCATCTATCTCTTTTGACCCTTCTACATTTTTGTCAGCAGATTCTTCATTTGATGCATTTAATCCTTCAACATCCATGGTAGAAGGTTCTTCATCTATTTCCTCTATAATAGGAAGATTGAATATTTTTAAGGTATTTTGGAGGATGTCTTCTATTTCTCTTTCTACTTGATCAGTTTCTCCAAGCATAAGATTGTTCATTCTTGCTTTGCTTCTAAATTCATCCTTATAGTCCTTAAAGATCATGTCCATTTTCTTTGGAGTAATAGAAGGATAGAGTTGAATTGCTATCTGTTCTCAGATCTCTAAGTATTTTGCCTTTGCATTCTCTTTTCTAAGTTCACGTACCTTCTCTAGAGTTTTTAGAATTAATGAAATAATTTCAATGAGTGCTTTATTATAAATATTCAGATACATGACTGTAGCTTCTTCCAAGATCCTCTTGTCAGTATCACTATATTCATCATAGAATTTTGTGACTGGTTGCATATTCCCATCCACAGTAACTGCCTTAATGATATCATCAATGGAGAGAGTGGGCTTTTCAACAAATTCTTCTGCCTTTTCTCTTTATTTTTACTGGTAGAGGATTCTCTGGATGTTTTGTTTTTCTTCTTCATTTTCTTAATTTCCTCATCAGACTTTGTTTCTTCATCATCCTTTTGACTTGTGTAGGACCTTGTGGCTTTTGTTTTTGTTCTCTTTTCTCCTTTTCCAGATGTCTTGACTTCTGTTTTGGTGGCTCTTGAGCTCTTAGGAGTGGCAGGTATAGAGCTTTTAGAGGATCTAGTCTGGGAGGGGGCTTGTACTGGAACACTTCCTTTCTCTGCTTCTTGTTTCTCTTTCTCAGCTCTTTCAATTTTCTCTCTATTTGCATCTACTACCTTTTTTGATATGCCATATCTTTTGGCAATTTCCTCAACTTCCCTTCTAACTTTCCTCTTAATCTCCAATTGTCTTAGTTCAACATGTATTTTTACACTTAGTTCTTGAAAGGTTCCAAACCTTTCTGCCTCAGGGTCCTTGGGCTGGCTCAATAGGTGTTGAATGTGTAGTTCCAGAATTTTCTCATCAACCTCATATCCCATTGGCATTATCCAAACTATTTTGGGCTCCACTGTCTCCATTAGGTATTGATCAGTATTTACCATAAAACACATTGTATCCTTGTATTTCTCTACTATGGATTGAGGTATCCTTTCTATGGCTTGCATCATGCCTTGGAAGTTCTTAAAGTAACCCCAGAGTGTTGTGCTTTGAGCTTTGGCATCACCAAGTCCATACATATAGTCTCTAATTTGTATTGCAACTGGTTTGTCATTTTTCCAAACCCAACCACACACACACACTCCTTCATACTGGAATCCGTCTGGTATTTATATCCGCACCAATGATTTCAACAACTTTTCTAGTCAGCAACCATAATACTCAAGATATTTACAAATTACTGATCTATCGGCTGAATCCATACTTGATTTGAGATGTGTATCAGAAACATAGGTATTGAAGTAATCAATCATGTTGGCCAACATTGTATGATCCCTCAAATAGCTTGATCAACATCAATTACTCATTTGGATTGAAGTCTGATACTCTGTCAGTCAATTTTTCCTCAGTCTGGTTTGCCTGTTTGGAATCCAACACTCAGATGCTCATATCGTTTCCATGTTTTATCACCAGAGGCTAAATCTTTGGAATCTAGAAGTCATGATACTCCTCTTGACTTGTCCAAGTCTGCAACTTGCTGAGTTACACCATCTGAGAGATCCGAAGCTGATTGTTGGACCTTGTTGCATGTTCTGTTCTTGTTCACCAGACCAAAACAATCTTCAATCTGACTTCCGGTAAAGGCATACTATGTGCTATGGATGTGTGGGATAGACTTTGTTGCTATCAATGACAACACTCATGAAGCCCCATAGTGTCTCTTGCCAACACATTCTTCTATATTGCCTCTCTCTCTAATTTCATTGTTGTGTGTTGTGTCTTATGGACATAGCATTGCAGTTGGCGACTTGGGGGCACCCTCCTACGTGAATGTCCCTAAGACACTTGTTTATCCTCTCTTATTTATTGTTTCCCTTCCTCTAGTGTTTCTATCTAGTAGGTAGATGATGACAAACATTTATAATGATGTGGACCTAGTGTCCCTTTCGAGAGCAATCAAAAAATGGACTTAGTTCCTAATATGATGATGGGGTTGTATATTTTATCCGATGCTTGGATAGTCGAAGCACTCATTCTTTCTACGTAATGAATTTGATAATGTTTTTATCTCATTTACAAACCTTAACAATATTGCTGTTATATGCACCTTTGTTTGTCTTTGAATCTGGACTCGGTGGTGTTCGATTTGGAGAGTTTTGTGATATAGCCCCATGATTATCCTTGAACTTTGAATTCATATTATAACCTTGGTTCTTTGTGTGATTAATCATATGCATTGATGTTGTTGTTTATCATAATGTTGTAGACACTAACATGTTTCTTGTAGGGATGTGTTTGTGGGAACATTTGGCGATCGTGAAGTACATGTCACCTTCGAGGGGCATGGGCTTTACGAAAGTCTATGTTCCCTTGTGTGTTTTTTCCTACTTTAACGTGCTTGATATCAATGCATGATATGAACCACCTTAAGGTGGGGGCATATAAGGTAAGCTGTCTATTGTAAATGTTAGAAATATGCTTGTCCTCAAATGCGCTTTAAAGACTAGCGCAATGAGTGCTTCCTACATCCTGAGTTTGTTTGCAATCAATCGATCAATCATGTAAGCCCTCTATGGAGGTAGGATATTGAGCATATCCTTTTTCTTAAGCCCTCTATGGAGGCAGGGGTGGTGTATTTCTCAGAGTAGATTGCACCATCTTGTCATTTTCAAAATTCCTCTATGGAGACAGGGAGCGGTTCTATGACTAACTCAACCCTTAAGTGTGTCTTTGGCAATTGTTGTCATGAATCCCAATCATCGGTGTGTGCTTGTAATGTGCCTAAGATGGTGTTGGACCTAGAAATAGGTACACTCCATCGCTTGTCTGCCATGTTTTCTCCATGTCTTCAAGTGTGTGTGTTTGGCGTGCTTGCTTTGTTTGGCATGTTTGTTTCCCCATATGCAATCTAAAGACTAGTGCGATGAGTGCTTCTTGCATTTTGGGAGGTTTTGCATGTCTTGCATGTGTGTTGCCCCACATATGCAGTCTAAAGATGAGCACGATGAGTGCTTCCTGCATTATGGGAGGTTTGTTTACTTTCCAGTACTTGCATCTGCATTTCATATATATGAGAAAAAGAAAAGAAAAGAAATCATGCCTGTCTTCCATGCATTAATGTGTTTTCTATGCATTTACTATTTTATCTGTGTTCTGCGTGACTATAAGTACCTTCTCTATGTTTTACGTGCTTGTTACTATCTCCTATGTGATTGGCGTGTCTTCTCCGTGCTTGGTGTGTTTGCTGTGTTTGTTGACCGTACTTTAATGCATGTATTGGCCTTGCATTTATACATAGATTAAAGTGGGGGATAAATGTAACGTCAGAAAATGTCCCCTTGGGGGCTTTTCCCTCTTAAGGTTTAGCTCCTAGGTCTTTAGTGTGTATTTAGGACATCTTACTTCATAATTTGGCATCCCGATGGAATGAGCCCTAGGTAACATGGAAAATGGGACCTAGGAGGACCCCTTGAGCTAAACCCTACCCAAAATAGTGGGGGAGGACTTGCACGCCCATGCCCTAGTCCTACCCTATTTTGGGGTAGTCCTAATTTTTGGGTGTCAGTTTATGACCATTATTTGGGTCCTATGCCGACACGGCAAATTTTGAATTATGAAAATCATGGCGGGAGTGTTTGTAGTTGCATATAAAAGCATGTTTAGGCATTCATTTGTAAACTATATTTCAACTAGATGATTACTAGCAAGCTATTGTCTTCTCAAGGTGATTCAGGGCTTTCATTGTGTTGCAAGAGCAGATTTGTGTGGTCTATGTGTTTTTGTTTGCATATTTCAGCATCCATTTCATCATGGAATGAAGAGCATCTTCCTCCCATGAGATCTTCACTACAAGGTGACATTATATTATGTTTGTGATCATTATTTCATTTGGTTTTTGCCTCTGCCTCCCTAGGCACACACTTTCTATTCGACAAAGGTGTTCAGAGACTTAAGTGTCCTCTGGGGTTTGACTGAGGCAAGCCTCTAAACACCACAACCCCCTCCCAAAGTTTTCATGGTTGCAGGTTACAGGTTGAGGAGCTGGACAAAGTGAAGTTTCAGGAAGACATCTCGAAGTGTCAGAATTGTAGAGCAGAAGGAAAATTTGTCCCCTAGACTTGGGCGCCTGCTCGCTAGTCTCCAAAGTTCTTTGATGGGAAAATCTTCAAAATGACAAACACAGGTTGCAGACTAAGTTTTCAAATCTCGGTAAAAAGTAGGGCCTTAGACTTGGGTGCCTACTCCTGTGTCCCCAACTTTTCTACCTTGGAACCTCGAAAATAGGTACTCTATGATTTGTCATTTTACATCCCTCTACAAGAGCTTTTTCTATAATTCATCCATTTACTGTCGCATTTGCAAAATTAGGGTTTTGATGGTCAATTAAGCATAAGAGAAGGAAAATTGATAATTAAAAATCCTAATCCAAGTCTCCCTACATCTCACAGTGACCTAGGGTATGATAGTGCATTTCCACTCGACCCTATGGTCCTTAAATGTTAAAGGTGAAAGGAGGATTCAAACATCTAAACACTAAAACATTAAACAATCCAAAATTTACCCTAAACACCCCTAAACCATAAACTTGAGCAACCCTAAACCCCTAAACTCTATATAATTCCCCTAAACCCTAACCCATAAACCCTAAACTTAATCAACCCTAAACTCATAAACCTGAGAAACCCTCTCTCTCTCTCTCCCAAAATCCCTAAACCCTAAATAATGCCACTAAACCCTAACTCCTAACCCCTAAACCTAAGCAACCCCAAATCTCTATCTCCCTATCTCACCCTTATCTTCCTATATCTCTACCATCCCTCTACCTCTCAATCTCTCTTCCTATCTCTATGGACATCTCACTCACTCTCTATCTCCCTATCTCTCCCCTCTATGTCTCCCTCACCCTTATCAATCAAAGAAATGAAAATAGGAAAATTAGGACTCTCTTTAGGGTTTAGGGGTTTAGGGTCGCATGTCAAAAGCAATCTCTCTATCTTGATCTCTCTCCCTCCCCTCTTTAAACACTTAAAACACTTATAAGTTTCCATGCATGAAAGCACATAAAGTTTCCATGCTTCCCAAGACATGCTCGCATTAAAACGTGAACACGTTATAATGCTAACATACTTTGGGAAGCAAAAAATAGGAAAAAAGAATGTGGGATCCATGATTTAGACCTCACGTGTCTATTATTCCCTATTTTTCATGCATGCTATTGGACAAGGAAATTCTTTTTCATGGTGTTTGACATTTTAAGAATCATTGTTTGATCAATCCACCACCTTTTTTTGTTTTTCAATGTAGAAGAACTATTTTTGCATGTTTTTTGATAAATTTTGATTATTTAAATTGAAAGTTTCATGTTTCATATTGTTTCAAAGCTAATTTTCATGTATTTAGATTGAATTCGATGATATATGTTTATTTTTTTCATAAATATCACTAATCCTAGTAGAGTTATATAGAATTCAATATTGAATATGAAGGAACTTGCCTAAAAGATCAAATTTTTGAGGATTTTGAATCCAAATTTTGAAGGATTACTCAATTCGAATCTCAAATTCTAAGGTATGTTCTTTATGTATTCATTTTCTTCTCTTTATGTTCTTTAGAACACTCCCAATCACTAAAACTAGAACTACCTAAGTTTAAAAGTCATCATTATGTGCATTATGAGAATTAGAATTAGTAAAATATGATATATACATGAATTTATTGTATCCTAAATAATTAATAGAATTTGTTGCATCTTGAATTTGAACTATGTCATTGATACCTCCCTATAACAAAGTTTTTTCATCATTCTCTCTAAGGTAACTAGTTGTATCAACATTTAAAATATAGTGCTATTGATGCCAAAAATCTGATATATTTGGTTCTCACATAGTAATGAGTTGTCACTATCATCCTCTTGGCCATTTACCTCTAAAAATTTAGTTTGAGTTTCATTTATTGGACCTATACTAGATAAGTTCCTTGTTATTTTCAAGTACCGTATAAATTTTTTAGACTACTATCTCTAGGTTTCTTGAAGAAATCAGACTGGTTAGGCTATAATAAACTCTATATTTTAGTCTTTTTGTCATCATAAAACTCAGTCAAAAAGATCACCAACAACTCTATCATCATAATTATCCTTAAAATTACTCCTTTCTTGATGATTTCACCCCTTGGCTATCTTGAATAGCTAATTCAAACTATATTTGATGTTCTTTACATGTTCACCATGTGATTTTCTTCATGTCTTGCATAATAAAGCTAGTTTCTAATGTTAGTATTTTGTCTCTTAACATTTTAAACATAACTATTGAAGACAAGGATTCTTGATTAGTGTCTTACCACTTGGACCAATTGTCACATCATTGCTAGTCAAACCAAGGACATTCTCCTAACTTTTGAAGATTGCACCATAGCTAGAATTACATGAAAGAGTTGAAACTTTAAGAGTTTGATCATGGTCGAATATGAGATCAACAATCAACATGTGCTCATCTATGTCATCAAGAACATCTAGGCCTAGAATGTCATTATACATTTCACTTCTAATCTAATCATGTCAAAATCAACAAGTTTGGAGTCATTTATTAGTCAAACATAATCATTAAAGCCCTCTTATTTTCCACTCTCAATAGTGACATATAAACCATTCAACTCATGCTCATCATTGATACTAGGTGTGCCATTATACTCAATGTATTCTTTACTACCAATTGATTGATTTGTATTCATTGATTGTGATAATTCAACACTTTCAGTCCTTACAAGGGTGCACCATACTTAGCTTGTTTTTCATAACAATCATCATGCGGATTATTCATTATGCTTCTAACATCATCATTGTGTTCCTTGTCATGAAATCCATTGGTTTTTTTTAATTACCTAAATGTGATCATTACTCCCATGACCTTGATTGACAATAGATTGCTGATTTCAGATGACTTCATACTTTTCTTCATGAGCTACTCTAACTAATTCACCATATACAATATAAGAATTTGGGTTGTCCTTTAACATGTAGGTAGGTCTAGTTTTACCTTGTGAGTCTCCATTTGGAATGGTTGTCCATCACAATGTGCTTGTCATAACTCTCCTTAGTGCTAGTGACTTCTTGTATCTTGTCTTGAGTAGGTGTATCCATGGGAGGTTAAGAAAGCATGTTTGAGAAGATATATTAAGAAAATATGAAATTAACCTAGAGATTGTGAAAAGCATGTTTGAGAAGATATGTTAAGAAAATGTGAGATTCACTTTAATTATATATGATTATATATTTTGAGTTTTGTGTATGATATTACTTTACTCTATTGTACCAAGATGGACTAATTTATACATGTATTATTCATGATGCATATAGAAATCATCATCATGGTGAGGAAATGAGCAAAGACTCTAATACTAGAAGAGTGTGAAGCTGAGAATGAGAGGAAAAGAGAAAGAATGAGGTGATTTCATGAAAGTAGAAAATTGTCAACCATACAAGAAGACATGCCTCCATTGCTAATTGAAGAGGAACATGACACATCTAATCAAGATAAGATAGAGATGGAATTTTTGGCACAAAGGGATATTAAAAACCTTTGTTCAACAAGGAAATTGAATCTTGAAGTTGGAGGCATTCCATCTTTCAAAGGTGAAGTTGAAGGTACATCTTCATTCTCTTCTTAAGTTGGAGGCATGCCATCATTTACACGTCAAGCTGAAGGTACACCATAATCTCCATCTCAACTTCGAGCCTTCCCATATTTTTCATCTCCAATTGAAGGTATGCCATCTATCCCATCTCAAGTAAATATTGAAGAAATTCCTAATGTTGAGTCAACTTTACTAATGAAAACACCACCTAGAATTTTGCATAGAAAACCTAAGTTTCTAATTGATATCGATGAGAATGTTCGAATCCCATGCAGGCTAAGATTCCCAAGTGTACTTACCAACAAGATATGGAAATCATTCTTTGATAACTTAAATGAAATTGAAAGATGTCAGATATTAGTTGAATTAATGAGAAATCTAAAATTTAGGCTTATTATGAAGATTCTTGGCCTAAGAACATCAAATGCCTCAAGTGAAAAATCAATTGTAAAGAATCTAATGAGTGCATATGAGAGTGTGGGTTCTGTTTGCAACCAAATATAAATTTTATTTGAAAGATTTGAAACTATTACAAAACCCTAAAATCTATACTTAGAGAAACATAAAATATTAATGATAAAACTATAAAAACCACACAATGATAAAACTATTGAAACCAAATAAAAATAGATGTTACCGAATATTATTGAAATGTGGTTGCTTAGAATATTGGCATAACTCGGATATAATTTTGGTCGGGGTGAAAATGGAAAATAAGATAGGTTTTTTATAAAAGTTGGTGAAAATCAGTTTGGATGGTTGATCAAGTAAAGATTAGTTAAACAGGTTTTGAACGGATTGGTAGGTATTTTACGGGGTTCAATTTTTGATTTAGGTTAATGTGTGGTAAATAATAAATTAAATTTGTTAAGTTTAATTTATTATTTATGGGGAGATAAAAAAGGTGAAAAGGGTTTAATTAATGGATTAAATAATAAATTTAATTTATTATTTATGGGAAGGGTTAAGGAATAATTAATTAATTAAAATTAATCAAATTCCCAAGGATTGCGATGGAGTGGAATTAGTGGTCAATTTTACACATCTACATTTTGCCCCTCTTTGAGACGATGTTGCGAAGCGATGTTGTTTCAAAGAAGATTAAAACATAGGCTTTGGATTTGGATTGGATTTGATAAGATTGGACAGGATGGAGCTCATAAAAATGAAGGATTGGATAGATGATGCCCCCTCAAGAGGATATGCAGGGACAAAGGAGATGGAGAGGCTCTTGAAAAAGGAAATGAAGGGAAGGAGATGGAGTTATGCTAACTAAACTTTGAGCAACCTAATGTTTGATATAGCACTTGATGTTATGCACCAAGGTATAAAGACCAAGGTGACGATGTGTCTTGTGCCCCAGTGTAATACAACCTTGTCTAACATATGAAGAAGTAAACTTAGAGCATTAAAGTCCTAATGCACAAAAGGTATGATATGGCCTTAAATGAAAAGGATAATACAAAAAGCTATTCCAACATACACAAGCTATGAATATTAGCTGGAATGATATGAATGTGATTCAAATGTAAAATGAAATTATAACACACACAAGCAAGCAAGCATGCACAAATGATTCAAAAACAAACAAGGTATTGCCCCTATCAAGCTAAAAACCAATGATCAATTGGATTGATTGATGTTGATAATGATGATGATTGATTGATAGTGTTGTTGATGTGGGAACAATTTATCCCGAGAACAAAATGAGGATTGATGATTGAGTGATAGCGTTGTTGATGTGGGAATGATTTATCCTGAAAACAACACGAGCATTGTGTTGTTGATATGGGAACAATATATCCCGAGAACAACACTAGGATTGGGCACGATATATCCCATTGATGATGATGATTGATCAGGTTTGCAACAAGGCTAGGAACAAGACCATTGATGTGATTAGATAAATTAACTTGATTGGTTGACTTGATTGGTATGGATTAAGGATGACTTGCATTTGGATCAATGTTCTTTGGAATAATTTGATTGATTGCGTTGATGGATTGAGGTGAATGATTTGAATTAGATGGATGAACTTGATTGAAGTGATCTGAAGAATTGATGGTGATTGAATTGGATGTGGATTGATTTTTTTTGTTGGATATTTTATTTTTTTGGTATTTTCAATCATTTTAATTTTTTTTGGATTTTTGGTTTGTTTTGGAGTGTTTAGTGTTGATTGTGTGTGGATAGCCCTCGGATAGATACTAATGACAAGGAAAAACCAAACCAAAATGCAATGAGGATGATAGGGTGTGGATGAGAAATAATGGATAGGATAGGTAAAAGGATTAGATGGATGGATAAGAGCATGGGCAATAGGATAAAGGTAGGATGAAAAATATTGGAAATGGGATAAATGTAGGATTAGATGGATGGATGCAAGGATTGGTGATAGGGTAAAGGTAGGTGTAAGGATGGATAATGTATGGGAGATATATGATAGATGGATGGAGGGAGCCTAGGATGTGATCTTCAAGGACTACGTCACATAGGAATAACATGTCCCCACTCTAGATATTATGCCTTATGATTTAACAAGGTGATTCTGATTAGGATGCATGATATGGATAATGGGTGGAAGGGATGAATGGACTGAGGATGTAGATGGATTAATGGATGATATTTTCAGAAATAGATGGATGGAATTTGGAGTATGACAAGAGGTGTCTAAAAGCATTTTTCAAAATTTTGCCCCTATCCTCATCAAGATCACGGATGGTACAATGAGGAAGGTACAACATATATGATGGGTAAAGATGTCAAGATAAGATGGAAAATGATAGGATAGGATATGAGATGGGTAGATAGGATATGAGATGGGATAGATGTGACAACATGCCCCCAAGTGTAAAGCACATAGATAATCACCTATGCATGATGTCTGTTTGCTAGGTTTTCATCATGGTACTTATCCAAGGCACCTATTTACCAGGTTTTCACCATTGGATGAAATGGTTTCTCTTTACTATTTTGATTTTTTTATTTTTAATGTTTTTTTGGACTTTGGTAGGGGATAGGATGGAATAGATAGAGACTCAAGATTTTGTTCACATAGCAAGGTGGTTTCTCTGTTAGGTCAAATATCATTATGCTCAGAGATGTTGGTAGGTGATTGCATGAAAGAGATACGGCTTAAGTGGATAGTGGATTTTGATGTGGAATATGAAAGGTTCATTCAATGATAGATAGGGGATAGTGGATTATGATGCAAATTATGGATAGAAGGATATGGGATAGTGGGATATGATGTGGATTATGGATGAATTTATGCATAAGGATCGATGGAAGGTTTATTCAAAAGCATGGACCATAGGATTATGTTGGAATAAATAAGTAGAATAGTAGATGGGAGATAGGGAGATGGAGGTATGTTGAAATGTTGTGGAGTGGAAGGGAACCAAGACCAATGGTTGCACACACTGAAATGGATTTTGAAGCTTAAAAGGGGGATTTGGGAGTAATGGAGATGTTATCTTAGGAATTTGTCTACTTAGGTCTTTAGGAACCCAAATGGACTTATGAATTTTACGATTTTGTGATAGGGAGCGGGATGTTTGGGATTTTAGGATTGTGGATGCTCCATTTGAACTAGGTACTTTTTGCTTGGGACCCAAACCATTTTGGTTTTGAAATTATATTTTTGAGATGTGGACTTGGGTAGCATTTTTGAAGTTTGATTTTGCTTTGATTCTTCATATTTGTGCCATATGGCATGAGAATTATTGGGATTTTTGGCTTTATGGGTGGAGGCATCCAAATTTTTATTTTTGAATCCCATAGGGGTGTTTAGGATAGCTTAATGTTTATTCAATGTGTGCATTTGTTGATCATCATTAAGAATTGTAGGGGATTTATAGGAACGAGATGTATGGATGGAGGGATTAATGGATTTTTGGCTAAAGTGATAAGGGAATGTGAGAATAGAAATATTAGGAGTTGGAAGGAGGGGAGGGAAAGTAGATGGAGGGATGTTAGGAGTTGGAAGAAGTGGAGGCAAAGTGAATGGAGCAAGATGAATGGTCACATGCTTTTTGGGTTTGTAGGATGATGGAGGAGGAATGGAGACATATGTTTTATGGGTATGATGAGGTGCACCTAGATTGGGCTTAGATGGAGTGGATTTAGGAGGTAGAAATATGGTACCAACATCTTGATATGGCTTACCTTGGGGTGTATAACCAAGGCCATATGAGCGTGGAGGGACTTTGACATTAATAGGCTCCAAAATACCTTGTTCATGAAGGCCTAAGCCTTTACCTTGATAGTTCATGTTTTGGAGTATGCAGTGGATGATGGTACTAGGTGTGCTTTGGGAACTAGACTTCAGCTCATTATTGGATGTTGAAGTGGTAGACAATGGTTAATGCTCTCCCAGTGAAGAACATTCATTTAGGAATGAAGTAAAACCAATAGGACATGATGGTGGATTTGAAATGGTATCAATATGAGATGGTGAAGGAGTGATAGGATCTTTATTAACATCATGCTTAAGATCCAATGTATTTATTTGGTCATCTATGTGCTTGTGGGGACCAAGCATCTCATCAAAGGAAGTGGATGTTGTGGGATCATGGATAGCACTAGATGGAGAATGGATAGGACTGGTGGAAGTTTCTTGAGCATGGATAGTATTGGGACCATGAATGGAAGGAGTGACAAGCTCTTGATCATAGATAATATCTTGATCAGAGAAAATATATAGGTAATGAATAGGTTGAAAGGAAGAGCTTTGATCTTGATTTGGTAAGGAGCAAGACTGATCATGCTTTAGATTTGACTCTTGACATAAATCTTGAGTTTGGATAGGAATGGAGGTTTCTTGGATAGGTTTAATGTATGGTGGGGAATTAATTGGGCTTATGGTAAGTGGATCTTTAAGAACATTTGAATGTTCTTGGATAATTTGTGGACTAGAAGATGAGATTGGAGAAATAGGCATGACATTTAAAGGTTCTTGGATAGGGATTTGATGGCATGAGGATGGTGGTTGATTCCTTGCTAGTAACCAATGGATCACATCCTTCATTAGTACATGGGTGGATGGACAATATAATGGATGGAGAATAATGGTAGATGGTGTAGTCTTAGAATGTAATGGAAGGATAATGGGATTAGGTATGATAGGAGTGGGATTAGGATCGGGTGGATGGACAAGAGGATTGGATATAATAGGATTGGGATTTGGGTTAGGTGCGAGGATGATGGGATTGGCTGTGATAGGATTAAGACTTGGATTGGGCTTCAGTTGATGGATCATAGGATTGGGTTTAGGTGGAAAAATTGATGGATTAGACTTTAAGGGTGTTCGGGATTGACTTAATGGATTAGGATTTGGAAGGTTGGAAGGATTATATGATGGAGGTCCCATAGGAATGGATGGATGAGGAGGACTAGTGGATGGATTGGTGTATGAATCCAAACTTAAGGTGGTATCTCCCTTGTCAAGAGTATCATTAAGATGGCTTAAGGATTCATGATCATGTTGTGAGGAGTGACTAGTACTAACATGCTCATGTTGTGGAGGATTAAGAGATGGATATTGAGGAATATTCATGAGACTAGCTGATGTGGAGGGACTAGGTTGGCATGATGATAGGGGTGACTCATAGAATTTAGGTTGAATTTGTTGATGTTGTGTGGATGATGGTGGTGAAGGTAATGAAGGGATTGATGAATTAGAAGGTTGGGGGACCAATTGATTAGGATTGAAATTAGATGGAATTTTTTGTTGTTGCATGGATAAATGTATGGAGGATGATGTATTAAACGAAGGTTGTGGTTTTTGGGCTAAGATTTGTTGTTGTTGAAGGAGGGCTTGTTTTTTTTTCTTTGTTGTTGAATATATAAGGTGAGGAGACTTGGTATGTGTGAAGATGAAGCATGGGTAGGTATCTGGACCTATGAGGTTTGAGGTAAAGTTATTGTTGAATAGGTTTGAGGTATGGATGTGTTGGGTTGATATGAGTGATAGATTGGTTGTGACGTTTGAGGTAAAGTTATTGTTGAATAGGTTTGGGGTATGGATGTGTTAGGTTGATATGAGTGGTATATTGGTTGTGATAAAGATTCATAAGAGGTGGATGGAGATGACTCATAGAGTTGGGGTGTTGACGTGGTAGGATGTTGAAATTGTGAAGATAATTGTGATAGTTGTACCAATTGAAATCTAAGATCTGCCTCTTGTTAAGTGATTGAGTAAGTTGTTGTGATAACTGAAGGACTTCAGGATTAATGGATGTCGAGGTTGAGACCTGGGTAGGATTATAGTTTTGTGAGGTTGAGGGCATGGAAGGAAAATCTTGGGTTGTGTTAGGATGATAAGAATGATCTTGTGGATAATGATCATCATAGATATGTCGAGGCTCTTGTATTTCCTCATATTCTTGGGATGATAGTGATTTTGGTGGAGGTCAATATGGGGAGATATATGGTTCATGGGTATCAAAATATGCATCATGATCTACCAAATTCTCATCATTATTAGAGCCAAGAGGGCCTCTGCGAAGTATTAGTTTTGGTTTTTGATTTGTCCTAGATTTGTTGATGGTCACAACCATTTTGACAAATAAGGATTGGACTAGGTTAAGGATAGAATGTGAGTAGGATGATGATAAATGAATTAGGTGGGAAATGGATGGATTTGGATGATTTGATCAATTGAAAGAGCTTCTTAGGATTCAAAGTGACAAGGTTCCACTTGAGATGCGACATTGAAGGATGATAGGTTCCTAATTCTGAAGGCCAAGTTGATGATATAGGAGACAAGTTATAGTGGTGATGATGATCAGGAAAGCACACACATCAATCATATAAGACACATGATAATTTGATTAGTTATTTTTTATGACACCTTGATGTTTTGCAAACACTTTGTAAACATGCACGATCCTAGGCTAGGAAAGGACAATACTTGCTGAGTTCCCACTTGGTTTTACCTAGCCATGCCTACTTATGGTGTATAGCTCTAGGAACTTGGGGCACAGGCTCCCCCTTACAATGCACTGACTTCTCAAGCACACCAAGTTCTAGGTCCTAGGACATGCAGATCCTGAGGTACCTTGCTATCTCTTCCATAAGCTACAAAAATGTGGGACAGCTATCAGAGTTTCCTCTTGTATCAACAAGTAGAGGGTTTTTGGCCACTAAACAAAGGTTCGTAGTGAATATCCAAGGGATCGACACCTTACAAGAATCTAGCAAGCCACTTAAGGCTCTAACTAACCCTACTAGGAGTTTAATATACACTAAGGTATGCCTCCTTTCGAGCTAGCATTGTATGGTAAGCATTAATACCAATTAGACTTAGCTTTCACCTTATCCTCAATTTATATAGTGGGCTGTAAGAAAGTCCCACTTGGGGTTGCAAGTGAGTTCTCCTTTCGGATGTGTCTCAAGAGCAGGCCCACTCTAATGGGTAACAAAAGTAAGGAAACATGTTGTTTTTGATCTTCCAGATCACCCAAAGTGCAAGGAGAGAGCATACACAATGCCTTTGCCTCACACTCACATGGGATTCATTTTAATTCCAAATCCAAATGTATGGGTGGTTATACAAAATGTCAAAGGAATGGTTTTGATTCTCAAGATCACTGAGTGGCACAAGAGAAGAGCATACCCATTCAATGACAAAAATACAAACCACAAGACATGGCAAACACTTGTTAAGTTTAACCCTTGCTTATGATGTGATGTGCTCTAATCTATAAAAAGAAGACACAATGTTCTAAGATTAGATTCTCTGACAATTGAACTTGCAACACACTAATTAGTAGTTTGAAAAATTTGTCTTTGATAGGCGTATAGATGCAATGAAAATGTTAGGACAGTATGAATGATCCTAGAAAAGTCCACATGAAATGTTAAATGCACCGTGAGATGAAAAATGTTTGATGATTTGAAACAAAAGGCTGAATTTTAAATAGTTATACTAGAAAATCTGAGATGAATTTGAGCAAATGGACTGCACTATTGTATAGATGACTAGATTAGCTTTCCAACACCTGTAAAAATGTGAAAATCTGATGAAATATGAGAAAGTTATGCATGTTTGAAAAATACAACCTCCAAGGGTTAGAAATTGACACTCTAGTGCTTTGCTAATTCCATGTTTAATAGTTTTGATCTCTAGCTGATTGTATGAGGAGGTTAAAATGTAGCATTTGGGGGTTATGTTAAAAATTCACATGTCACAAGGTTTTCTCTGAGTAAATATTAGCATTGAAAATAAGTGTTATTTACCCTACAACAATAAAAGATTAACATTAGTATCAAATGTAGAAAACAATGAGTTTATAAAATTTTGCACTGTGAATTTTGTTCCAGCACTGTAATGTTCACATAAAAAAAACTGAATATATTTTACCATGTGAAGGAATTTTTCAGCACTATAATGCTCAAATAAAAAAGGTGAATATCTTCTATGAGGTGCAATGATTTTTCCAGCAATATGATACACACATAAAAAAAGAAAATGAATAAATTTTGTGGGGTGAAGTGATTTTTCCAGCAATATGATGCACACATAAAAAAAGAAAATGAATATCTTTTGTTTTATTTTTATGACTCTGTTTTAAAGTTTTTAAAATATTTAAGAGTAAATGCAATGATTAACACATAACACAATTTGTTAAATATAAAACGTAGTCAATGTATGGAAAGTCTCATAGAAAAATAACTTTGTGGAATTTAATAAGTCTAAAAATGCACAAAATGGTGTGTTGGAAAAAAATTTAGAAATCTTTTAAACAATACACGTGTAAATTTAAATGCAGCAAACGAAAAAAATTTGAAAATTTTCACCATTTGCCAAACTCTCCAAACCTGCAAAACTTTAAAACAAGATCTTGCACAAGCAAAATGATTATCAGTGGCATGTTCACATCAGGTTCACCAATGTTTGCAACCAAATATAAATTTTATTTGAAAGATTTGAAACTATTACAAAACCCTAAAATCTATACTCAAAGCAACATAAAAGATTAATGATAAAACTATAAAAACCACACAATGATAAAACTATTGAAACCAAATAAAAATAGATGTTACCGAATATTATTAAAATGTGGTTGCTTAGAAAATTGGCATAACTCGGATATAATTTTGGCCGGGGTGAAAATGGAAAATGAGACAGGTTTTTTATAAAATTTGGTGAAAATTGGTTTGGGTGGTTGATCAGGTAAAGATTAGTTAAACAGGTTTTGAACGGACTAGTAGGTATTTTATGGGTTTCAATTTTTTATTTAGGTTAATGTGTGGTAAATAATAAATTAAATTTGTTAAGTTTAATTTATTATTTATGGGGAGATAAAAAAGGTGAAAAGGTTTAATTAATGGATTAAATAACAAATTAACTTTATTAATTTAATTTATTATTTATGGGAAGGGTTAAGGAATAATCAATTAATTAAAATTAATCAAATTCCCAAGGATTGTGATGGAGTGGAATTTGTGGTCAATTTTACACATCTACAAGTTCCACCTCATGCACCAAGGATAGTAATGCCATACAACATGTCATTACATCAACAATAATAAGCCAACAAATAAAGAAAGCTTTCCTCATTAGAAAGACAAGTCAAGCATTGAAAATAAGTAGAAAAAATCTAATGAGAGCCATTGGAAGACGTGAAAGAGTTGAGGGCTCAAACACCAATGAATTATGGGCATTCTCTAGGAGACTCCCATGGAAAGACAAAGTTGTTGAAGCCTTGAGATCCCTCATAAAAGAATTTTGGAAAAATAACACAAGGGTATCTCCTAATGCAAGAGATATTGTAAGAAGGAGAATTGGTTGTCGAAACTGTGAGTCACATCCAAAGCATTTTTTGGGTGTGACTCAAACACAATGTTTCAAGAAATTTCAAGAGATGTATCCTCAAGTCAAAATTAGTCAAAGATATTTTGAAATTTAAAGACTTTTTATGTAAAAATAAATCACACATGCACAACTTGTTATTGTAGAGTACAAATTGAGTTTTCTAATCATTATGATGTTTATAGAATATTATGTGTAGATTTACATACTAATGATGTTTTGCAGGAGTGTAATATAAAGTGTCCACCTAGATCTTCAAGAGATTTCATATTGAGCATCTTATGCTAGAGAATGGATGGTCAATTATTCTACAATAGCTTATGCTTGGATAGCATGTGTGAGATCTCATAGTGGCGGGTTGCAGTGTTTGCCAATTTTTCAACATATGGAGAACTCACATGCAATTGGAATTGAGCTAGTAAGTTTTGGAAAATACAAGATAGTGCCATATAGTCTAAAATATGGAAAAGAAGCAAAAAGATGTGAATTGGTCATTCAAAAGATTCCAATGTATCGATTTATCTCTATTTTCTAAAATAATATAGTTTACGAGTATGCAAGGCATACCCATAGAGCTCGATGGTTGGACTTGCAATTCAAGTTATGCAAGGACACATTTTCACTTGGTACCATCATTTTAGTTGTTGACTTTGTAGAGAACCACACACTATAGCCATAGAATGAGGTGCAATCGTAGTATTACAACTCTACATAGGTAGCTATATTTGTGCAAATAGCATTCATTCATGTAGAATATAGTACAGAGGATGACATGAAGATCATGAGGGAATATCATTTTTATATCAGTGATGATCACACACATTCTACGGAGTTCATACAAGGTTGCTTTCATATATTCTACCATGATTTGGCTAGTAGGAGCATATCATTTCATCAACATTTCATATGGTTAGATAATTGTGCATCACAATTCAAGAACTCGTGGATGTACTATTGGTTGAGAAGGATGCATAAGATGAATGGTATTCAACATATGTGGAATTTTTTTGAGGCTGGGCATGGAAAGAGGGAGCGTGATAGAGCAGGAACATGTATCAAAAGAGCATTGGCATGAGAAGAGTTGAAGTACAAAGACAATGCAAAGTTGACATATGTGAGATCTATTGTTGAATGGTGTAACACTACAATAGGTCCAAGTAATGAAGGTAAGCCTATAGTTCATAGATATTTTTGGTTGGTTGATGATAGTAACATTTCAAAATATGAGGACTATTGTACATTGATAGGATCAAGAGAGCTACACTCTAATAGAAGCTCTAATACAGGTTTATGTACTATTCATACATGGTAGATGGTATGATTGTGAGTCAAAGGAGTGAAAGGAAGCAAGGTACGTGGAAACAACTTCCTACACCAACCTAATGAGGGGAAGTAGTGCAAATTTTTCTTTAGATCTTAATAGTTATAGTTTAGATACACAATTATAGAGAGATTAAAAACACATTCACATGCAAGAACAATGTCAAATCACAACAATGCAAGATATACATGGGAAAAACCCTTTTAGGTGAAAAAGCCCACACTCCAAAGCATAGCCCAATGTATTATCAGTAATCAAGGAATGATTACAATATAGTTTCAGAGCCAAGCTATTTCAAGAGTAGTCATACTGTCAAGTCTGGAGTAATTTTGACAACATTTCTGTACCTACAAAATGAACAACATACATCTCCAACTCCAAGCACTTGTATATATAGAGCAGTAGTATGAATGGAGGTAGCTTCTAGAGCAAGTCACACAAGGAACTCGTCCAAATCCATGTGGCCCAATTTCTAAGGCCATAAAACATGCATATGACACTTGTAAGAGATTCTCTTTCATCCCTTACAAACCCCCAACTTGGGCACCTCAAATTTACCCAATTAAGGTATGACAAATGCTCTTACAATGTCATAAAATCTATCATATATGACAACTCTTATAGCTGTAAGAGAATATGTCATAATTGTCTATTAATAGAAGATTCTCTTACAACCTTATCATAGTCAAACTTGGACTCCTACTTCCTCCAAGAAAGATGTTTTCTAACACTTGTCTTCACTTGTCATAGGATCTTCTATTTCTAGCTCTTACATGTCATAGATTTTATCATAGGAATCTATCATAGTTCCTACATGTCATAAACCTCTTACAACACCCAAAAGATATTGACACATAGAAAAACTCCTCTACCACAAAATGGGACACCTATATAATCATATGAGGACAAAAATACATGTAGTCACCTTCAATGTAGGTTGACACATCATCGTGCCACTCCCATAGTGACAAAATCAAATTTGCATATAAATTACAATAATAGGTAAAAATTAAATATAATTAAATAATAAATTCTAGGAACTTGCAAAGGTTACGACACCTTAATTCCCAACATTCTCCCACTTGTCGAACACCTTTCAAGAGTCAATAGAATGACAAGATTTGACTGCTAGGGGCCAAGAGACCCATAAACTCTGAACACCATTTGTACTTCTCTATGCTCACGAGCTTTGTCAAGGAATCTGTAACATTCACCAAAGTATCAATCTTCTCCAAATTAACCTTCCCATCCTCTACCATATCATGTACAAAGTGGTACTGCACATCAATGTGCTTGGTCCTCACATGGAAAGTAGGATTCTTTGCCAAACATATGGCACTCTGGCTATCACAAGATATGATAATCTTCCTCAGATCAAACCCAATGTCAAAACACAATCTCTTAAGCCAAATGTCTTCCTTACAAGTATGAGTAGCTTCCATGTACTCTACTTCAGTCATGGAGAAAGCGACCACAAGTTACCACTTACTCATAAAACTAATAGCACCCCCAAACATAGTGAACACATAAGCACTGGTGGATCTCCTATTGTCAATGTCACCTTCCCAATCTGAATCCACAAATCCATGAATACTCATAGAATGCGGAGAACCTGTAGGATAACCATGATAGTACAAGGCATACTCAAAAGTACCCCATAGATATCTAAAAGACTCTCCTAACCACATCCTAATGTATCCATATAAGATTAGCCATGAAATGGCTAAGGACTCCCACTTCTTGGGCAATGTCTAGTCTTCTACAGACCATCACATATGTCAAACTACCAACCACACTAGCATAAGGTACTCTTCTCATATCCTCCATCTCAGAAGGAGACTTCAGACAATCCTTAATAGATAACTTTGTCCCCATTGAAATAGGAACACTCAAAGGTCTACAATCTTCCATGCCGAATCTCTCCAACATAGTCTTCACATACTTACTTTAGCTTAACCAAAATTTTCTATTTTCTATATCTCTTCTTATCTCCATTCCCAGAATGTACTTGGCTACCCCTAAATTTTAAATTTCAAACTGTGTTGACAACTAAGACTTCAAATCAGAAATCAAACCTTTACCATTCCCAATTAACAATATATCATCGACATACAATGCGATAATGAGAATGCGATCATTATCAAACTTGAAGTAAACACAATGATCATATTTTGATCTCAAAAATCCAATACTCAACACAATGGCATCAAACTTTTGGTGCCACATCCTAAGAGACTTCTTAAGACCATACAAAGACTTTTTCAACTTGCAAACTAGATTTTCTTTACCTTTCACAATGTTGTGCTCTAGCTATGACATATAAATTTCTTCCTCCAAGTCACCATGAAGGAATGTTGTCTTCGCAT
Organism: Cunninghamia lanceolata; assembly: GCA_027924645.1. NCBI lineage: Eukaryota > Viridiplantae > Streptophyta > Pinopsida > Cupressales > Cupressaceae > Cunninghamia > Cunninghamia lanceolata. The sequence goes on from BSBN01000202.1 coordinate 11,588,985, forward strand.
CCATCTGCTCCACCTCTAACTCATATGCTTTTGCAAGAGATAACAGGAACTGAATAGATGTTAGCTTTTCAACTAGAGAGAAAATCTCACCATAGTCAATTCCCTCCACCTGTGAATACTCCTTCACGACCAACCTTGCCTTATATTTCTCAATGCTGCCATCTAAACCAAAAAAAAATTTAAACACTCATTTGCATCCAACAGGATTTCTTCCTTCAGGAAAAGACACTAAGTCCCAAGTGTTATTCTTTAGAAGCCATCTCTTCTTCCATGGCCTCCTTGCGAGAACCTGCATCTTTCATACCCATAGCCTCCCTTAGGGTCCTAGGATCATTGGCATTAAAAATTAAAGTAAAAATACAACTGGAATCATGCAATGAATAACCAGATCTTTTAGGTTGTTGCCTTGTTCTCATGGATCTCCTCACAAGTTGAGGTTGAGATTCTTCATCTTCTTCTTCTAAACTTTTAGAGCTAATAGAGTTCTCCTCATCATCAAATCTAATTGGTGTCTTTGGTTCAATTTTCTTAGGGGTGGGAGGAAGATGAACCACATCATCTTTCTTTTCTTCTTTCTTTGGCTATAGAACAATGGAAGAAGGATTGAGCTCTTTGAAGATCACACTTCTACTACACAGAACTCTTTTAGCCACTAGAAGCTTGTACCCTTTCTCACTAATACCATAACTAATGAAGGTACATTTAACTGCCTTGTTCTCCGACTTGGACCTCTCCTTAGGCACATGTGCATATGCCTCACAACTAAATACTCAAATTTGTCTTAACAAAGGCTTCTTACTAGACCATGCCTCCATAGGGGTCTTGTTAATGAGTGCTAATGTAGGCGACATGTTAATCAGGTAGCAAGTGGTATAAACAACTTCAGCCCAAAACATCTATTCTAAGCCAGCTCCACTTAACATGTTCTTAGCACTCTCAATCAACATTCTATTCATTCTTTCTGCAACTCCATTTTGCTGAGGAGTATATGGAGTTGTCTTATACCTCTCAATACCTTGTTATTTATAGAACTTGTCAAACTCTACTAAGAAAAACTCACCACCATGATCAGTTCTCAAACATTTAATCATTCTATCTTTTTGATTCCCAACAAGAGCCTTAAACTCTTTGAATCTTGCAAAAACTTTAGATTTACTCCTAAGGAAATATACCCATGTCCTTCTACTATAGTCATTAATAAATGAAACAAAATACATAGATTTCAAAATTGAAGGAACATTAACAGGACCAAAAACATTAGAGTGAACTAGATCCAACACCTCAGAAGATTTATGAGAATTATAGTAAAATTTAACATGATTTTGTTTTCCATATATGCAGTGTTCATAGAAATCAAACTCAAGGTTACAATCATTCATACCCTCAATGAGGTTTTTATTTTTCAGGTTCCTCAAATCCTTTTCACCAATATGGCCAAGCCTTTGGTGCCACAACATTGTTTTCTTAGCAGGAAGTTTCATTTCCATAGAATGAGCACCCTTGGGTACCCAGAATACACGACCATTGAAAGTAGATCTAACAATCTTCTAGGTTGCTGGTTCCAATGGTGAGGATGAAGAATCTAAAGCTCTCTTCTTTGAAACAGAGGCATGTTGCACTGAACCACACATGCATCAAGCTGAAATAGAGTGCCAACCCAAACACCCTTAGCCAACATGATAGCTCCTCTCATCATCTTGCATCCTCCATTCAAGAAAACAACCTGCACATCCACATCATTCAATTTGCATACAGATAATAGGTTTCATTCCAACCTAGGGATATGCAATACACCATTGATCCCCTTCACTCAACCATCAAGGAATCTGATTAGGACTCTTCCATGGCCAACTATATCTGGGTGAGAGTCATCATGCAAGTACACCTTCCCACCATCAAACTCTTCATACTTCAAAAACCAGTCTCTATGGGATGTCATATGAAATGATGCACCAGAATCAATCAACCACACATCCTCAGATGCATGCGTTGCCAAGGCAGTGAAAAATGCTTCTCCATCATCTTGAGAGGACTTGTTAGAGTCAGAATCATGGTTTTTCTTCTTCTTTTTGTCCTCCTTGCAATCTTTGCAAAAAGCCTTGGACATTCTAGGAGACTTTGATCTCCTAAGGGATTTGGGTCTTCCTTTGTCTTCTTTCTTCTTGTCCTTCTTTCCTTTTTCCTTGGACTTACCACAAACTACAAGAGCCTTAGCCATTTCAAAAGATTTTCTCTACATTTCTTCAGACAATAGCAAAGAAACCACTTCATCCATCTTGAAGGTGGTAGTGGTATTCCCAATGGCCATCACAAGGTGGTCCCATGAATCTGGTAAAGAACACAGCAATGTCATGCAGCATCCTCCTCCTCCATCTTCACACCAACAGAGGTCAACTAAGAAACAAGCATATTAAAAGAATTAAGATGATCTACCACAAATCCTGCATATTCCATCCTCAGAGAATATAGTTTCTTTCTTAGGAATAGATTTTTTACCAAGGACTTAGCTCGATAAACATCACCAAGCTTCTTCCACAACTCTTTTGTAGTTTTCTCTTTGTGGGCATTCAAGAGCACAGAATCAGCCAAACAGAGCCTTATGAGACCCTTGGCCTTCCAATCCACCTAATCCCAATCTTCTTATTTTATGCTATGGGGTTTGGTGTCAAATATCATGAGCCATAAATCTTTATCCACTAGCATATCCTCCATCTTGAGTTTCCACAACTCAAAGTTGCCTCCATTAAATTTTTCAATCTAAAATCTCCTAGATGTGCTTGTCATCTTCACGCTACAACAAGATCACAAAATGCTCTACAAGACTCCCACTCAATCAAAGATTAGTACAAAAAACCCACTACCTAGTAGCTAGGACCAAAACTGGCCAGGATTTAATATCAACTAAAAGGAAGCAAGGTACACGAAAACAACTTCCTACACCAACCTAATGAGGGGAAGTAGTGCAAATTTTTCTTTAGATCTTAACAGTTATAGTTTAGATACATAATTAAAGAGAGATTAAAAACACATTCACATGCAAGAATAATTCTAAATCACACAACACAAGATATACGTGGGGAAAACCTTTTCAGGTGAAAAACCCCACACTCCAAAGCACAACCCAATGTATTATCGGTAATCAAGGAATGCTTACAATACAGTTTTAGAGCTAAGCTCTTTTAGGAGTAGTCACAATGTCAAGTTTGGAGTAATTCTGGCAGCATTTCTATACCTACAAAATGAACAACATACATCTCCAACTCCAAGCACCTATATATATAGAGAAGTAGTATGAATGGAGGTAGCTTCTAGAGAAAGTCACACAAGGAACTCATCCAAATCAATGTGGCCCAAATACCAAGGCCATTAAACATGTGTATAACACTTGTAAGAGATTCTCTTTCATCCCATACAACTCCCCAACTTGGGCACCTCAAATTTACCCAATTAAGGTATGACAGATGCTCTTACAATGTTATAAAATCCATCATGTATGACAAATCTTAGAGTTGTAAGAGAATCTATCATAACTATCTATTAATAGCATATTCACTTACAAACTTTTCATAGTCAAACTTGGGCACCTACTTCCTCCAAGAAAGATGCTTTCTAACACTTGTCTTCACCTATCATAAGATCTTCCATTTCTAGCTCTTACATGTCATAGATTCTGTCATAGGAATCTGTCATAGTTCTTACATGTCATAAACCTCTTACAACACCCAAAAGATGCTGACACATGGCAAAACTCCTCTACCACAAAGTGGGATGCCTATCTCCTCATATGAGGACAAAAATACATGTAGTCACCTTCCATGTAGGATGACACATCATCGTGCCAACTCCCACAAAGTGACAAAATTAGATTTGGATATAAATTACAATAATAGGCAAAATTAAATACAATTTGTAATGTCAAAAAATGTCCCATTGGGGACTTTTCCCTCATAAGGTTTAGCTCCCAAGTCTTTTATCTGCATTTAGGACATCTTACATCATATTTTGACATCCCAATGAAATGAACCCTAGGTGTTATGGAAAATGGGACCTAGGGGGATCCCTTGAACTTAAACCTAACCAAAATAGGGGGGAGGACTTGGGCACCTGCGCCCTAGTCCTACCCTATTTTGGGTAATCCCAAATTTTGAGTGTCAGCTTATGACCATTATTTGGGTTCTATACCGACATGAAAAGTTTGAATTATGAAATTCTTGGTTGGAGTGTTTGTAGTGGCATATAAAAGCATGTTTAGGCACTCATTTGTAAACTAGATTTCAATTAGATTATTTTCATGTGATTTGGGCATCCTAAAGGTGATTCAAGGCTTTTATTGTGTTACAAGAGTAGATTTGTGTTGTTTATGTGTTTGTATTTGCAAATTTGAGCAATCATATTCTTATGGCATGAAGAGCTTCTTCCTCCCATGGGATCTTCACTACAAGGTGACATCATTTGTGTTTTTGAGCATTTATCATGTGGTTTTTGCCTATGCCTCACAAGGGCATGCACTCTCTATCTGACAACGATGTTTGGAAGACTTGAAAGTCTCTCCGAGGCTTGACTAAGGCAAGCCTCTAAACACCACAACCCCCTCCCAAAATTTTCATGATTGTAGGTTACAGGTCGAAGATATAGGAAAAGTGAGGTTGCAAGAGCGTATCAAAGAGTGTTAGATTTGCAGGTCAGAGCTAAAAATAGCACCCTGGACTAGGGTGCCCGTTCATTAGTCCTCGAAGTTCCATGATGGAAAAACCTTTGGTACAACAGGAACATGTTATAGATCTAGTTTGCAGATCCCAATGTGATAGGTAAAAAATTAGGTTAATAAGATCAAGCATAGCCATGAAAACCTAACCTTACCATCATCAAAGAATCTAATCCAAATGAAATCGAAAAGCACACAATTCAAGCACAATATCACCTAGATCATGTGATTCCTTGTTTATGATGTGGATTGCTTCTTCAACAATGAATAATTATGAAGATAAAAGTTGCCATGATGGATGAATGATAATGATAATAAGCTCAAATGGATGCTATGGATACTCAAGTGCTCAATATGCTTAGGATGATAATGTAGACACTATACAAATGTTGGATAGATGTAGTATGGAATGAGAGGGTGTTTATATAGAACTCAAACAAAATTAATCAATAGTGGAGATTCGGTGGCTATGTGAATGGCTAAGATTGAATGATAAACATAGGTGAATGTGAAGATGACAAGTGGAGAAAAGATAGGGCTTATGTGTGCATGTGTACATAAAAAGTACTACATGTGAAAAATATTAAATAAAAGATGTAGTACCACTTATCTTTTTTAAATGAAAGAGGCACACAAGAGGCACACATGTCGGCTCATGAGATAAATGATAAAATAAATTAATTAAATAAATTAAATTTATTTAATTAAAAATAGATAGAAAGAAGATAATTAAATAATTAAAGATTGTTTAATTATAGCTTAGAGGAAATAGATAATGAATTAATTAAATAAATATAAATTTATTCAATTAATAGAAGAAATAGATGGGTTAGGGATATTGCTCAAGTGTGTCAGACAAATGCAGATGATGTGTAATGCGATGTTTGAATGCTAATGATAATGAGTCAATTTTGGGTGTCTACATTTTGCCCCTCTTTGATACAATGTTCAATAGAGTGTTGTGTCAAAGAAGATACAATATGCCTTTGATAAACAAAGTTATGCCCCCTTGAGAGGTAAGCCGGGCTAACCAGGAAGGGCTGGGTTGGCTCATGATAGAAGGAAAGCTAGGACGCAAGGCTGACATGAAGAAAAAGGGGGTTGGGTGGGAACAAATGGGATGAGGCAGAAGAAAAGAGGCTTTGGCATAGAAGAATTAGGGTTTGGATAGGGCTATAAGTAGGTTCTGCAAGGCAAATAGGCTCATTTGTGCTCAATTGTGTTCAGAAAGCTATAGAGATCTTAGAGCTCCTTAGAGTTGGTGTGCGATGAGAGTTGGAGAGCTATCAGGATGGTGATTCCATGCAAAGATCATCGTGCTGAGCGAGTGAGGACACATGGACGACTAGAGGGATCAGATGTATTGATATGTATCAAAATTTTTGCTAAAAGCATGATTTTGATAGGCTAGAAGTGTCATAAATGTACACCCATCACCATAAGCAAGTAGGTCTTAGGATAGGCAATTTAGGTCACTTAGGAGGGAAAACAAGTCATTTACAGTAGTTAAGTTCACTTTTAGGCATAGCTTGGCTGCATATGGTAAGAACAGGTCACTTCCAGTCAGCTAGGTAAATAGAGGCAAAATGCGCATATAGATAAAATCAAGTTACTTGTGGGCTAAAAGTAGGTGCATGCATAGGTTTAGCTCACGTGTAAAGAAAAAAGGCTCACTTATAGGATATAGCTCGCTTATAGGCTAAAGGTAGACGCATGTAGAAATATAGCTCACAGTTATTCAAGAAGCGGTCGCATAGGTAAAATACGTCGCATATGGACGAGAGATAAGCGCATGTAGTAAAATAGGTCGCTTTTGATCAATAGATAAGTGCATATGGAAAAATGAACCGCTTATGGTAGATAAAAGCTAGGATAGCAATAAACGATCCAAATTTTATAGCATTTGTATGTAGCGGAAGGGACTGACATGAGGAATGAAATGATGCAGGATATACTACCACCATTGTTATCATGAGAGCCACATCTTAGGGATTTGTGGTTGGTGAGATTGTTGGATGCAGAGGAGCGGCTAGTGTTAGAGATCCTCAGGTTAGAGCATGTGTTGAGATTGGAGCTAGTGCAGGCACATTGAGGACTGATGACAGCGATGGATGAACGAGCATAGTTCTTTCTTATTGCCGACAGGAGAGGCTACGATTACACTAAAGGATGTGTTTTAGATTTTGTAGATTCCTATAGATGGGGACAAAGTAGATTATGATCTTGATATGGGTCTAGCTGCATTCAGGAGATTGTTCGGGACACCAGACATTGGAGTGGAGGGCTCAAAGATTCCTATGGCTAGGATGGAGGAGTTATGTGACAGACTGTAGCTAGAGGTAATGGCTATTATCAGATGGCTAGTGGGAGATAGACAAGTGAGAGGCTTTCCAGTAGGATGGGGGACAGTGATGGAGGGGATATTCTCCTATGGTACGAGATATGCATAGGCAGAGTGTGTACTTGGATAGCTCTATCATTTCCTACATGATTGTGCATATATGTTTAGAGTGAGTATGTCTGCAGGATTTATAGTTTTGTATGTGTGGGCTTATGAGCATCTTTCCAGTGATGAGACCAGAGGGATGGGTGGCTAGAGTAGTAGGAGAGCCTTATGCTAGGATGTATAGAGGATCTTTGACATACCAGTAGTGCAAAGGAGTAGTGTACTAGTAGAGGAGGTTGGATGAGGTAGATAGATTTATATGGAGGCCATGGCTATGATGTGAGAGATGGGATGAGGAGGATATTGAGCTTGTCTATGCTAGGTAGGCGAGATATATTTTTTGACGTACCAGAGGGTTTTGAGATAGTTCGGGTTACCACAGGCAGTACCAGTTGGTGATGCCATTTTCGAGAGGACTAGATAGGAGGTGTTTGATTGGGGGCTGGAGGTTGTAGTTGACATGGCTTTGGCAGAGAGAGAGGGGCTACAACTAGTTATATGGCAGTGGGGACAGGGTCTTGCAGATCCAGGCATGCTGCCAGACTATGATGCATATTGGGTGACAACGAGACCGACGTGGCTAACATGGATTGGAGAGATAGGAGAGATAGGGATGGAGAGACTAGTCAGGAGGAGGTGACGACGGGCTCCACCAACGTAGGCTATTGTACCAGCAGCGCCAGGGATACAGATAGAGGGATAGGTGCCAGGACAACCTCAGATACTTGCACAACCTCAGGGGTAGATATTAGTAGGTGATGATGTTGGGATTTAGCAGTTGCAGAGGAGAATCGGAGAGGAGAGGAGATGGAGGTAGTGGACTCAGATGAGATTGAGGAGAGTGGAGTTAGATATACACCAGGTAGTGATTGGCTTGCGGCATGCTAGGGCTCAGGCTCATACATACCAGGCTCAGTTACAGATGAGAGTGTAGGCTGGGGATGGACAGGATGATGGTGCACTTACCAGAGTGATAGGGGAGAGAGATGTAGTTAGATAGAGTGAGCAGATGATGAGATTAGAGTGAGATACTATTGTACAACAGATGCAGGGGATGAGAGCAAAGAGAGATGGTCTATGGGAAGAGAGGGATACAACTAGGTAGTAGCTACAGGGGATGACTAGTGAGCAGGATAGAGTAGTGACTGTATTAGGTACAAATGGGGCTACGATGTATTTGGCCACATAGTTGACACAAGTATAGGTAGAGCTACAGAGAGTACAGGGTGAGGTAGAGTACTTGTTGGTTTCCAAATCAGCAGAGGGTTTGCCAGCTCCAATGCACAGGCAGATTTGGCCAATAGAGTACAGGAGGTTGCGTGAGCTACCTCCCCTTCACTTTTGGTTCTGCCGCACCAAGGGGGTATCCCTATAACTAAATATGTAACCTTGACTAGCTCAATGATATGAAGATTTAACTTGACAACATCAGGTAGAATACTGTCATGTATGGACCAAGATCTGCATGATAGATCACAAGGTGGGCAACATTCTTGGACATGCATGTCTGGTTGGGTATGAGAGTATGCAGAGGGGTTCCTAATCCTACTCCTACAACTAACAGATTGAAGTGATGAAATGGGTGGACATAATGTCCTGGATGCAAGACAAGGGGTTTTGGCTCATAACTACTAACCCAGGAACAGACCGGTGCCTATCCATTGGGCAAGGAGTCAACTAGACATATACAACAGATGGTTTGCAACTTTCACTCAAGTTTCAGGGGATTGGACTGATGCTTGCCTTACAAACATCACCCTAGAATGGGTATTTAACTGCCTCTACTTACAAATATCCCTTCTGACATGCAACCTTCTCCATGCTCAACCTAAAACAATTTAATCCACTCCTTGAATGGGAGTTAGAGATCAAACATGTAGTATAGATATCTATACCCTAGAATCTATGAAACCCTTAGCAACCAGATTCAAAAGAAGGAAAATAACATGTAGCAAATGGAGACAAGCAGATAGACACATGCAATAAGCATTTTTCATATAACATCAACATTGAAACTGAACATATGTGCAAAATACACTCATGTTGCAACTCATAAACTCCAGAGAGAGAACAACTAGGATCATGCCCTGTTCTTTGTTATTTACACAAAAATGCCTCAGGCCTTCAACAACTAACAAATGAGCAACACAACCCTACTTATATAGCTGAGCACACTCAAAATTTGCCAGATACAATGCATCATCAGATTGGCGCTCAAACATTCAATGCAACAAGTGGAAGAGGGGACAGGGAAAGATCTCGAGCCTTGCGCCGCTGCCTGGGGATTCACAACTTCAGTCGGGCATCCGATCAATCACGCCCTCACCCATACCTCTGTAACAACTAGCATTATGCGCCACCGCCTAGGGCCTTGGGAAATGCAGTAGACAGTGCATCGCGACCTTTCTTGCCAAGAAATATCACCCTAATATTTGAAAATATGCAAGAACCAATTATCCCACATTTACCCCGCGGCAACCTTCTTAACACTTTATATACTAGGTCGTGAGCATATATAATGTCGGTGATTTTGCTCCCGACGGCACCTAGTATAAGAGCTTCATCATCATCATCCTCCAGCATAATATTTGGCTGCCTAAAATATCACCCTGACGTTAGTGAACCACCTGCTGAGCTCACCCTGATGTGAAATATCACCCCACAGAAAAATATTACCCTGCGGGAAAGTATCATGCTGTCCACATCACTAGATAAAATATATCACCCTATCATAAGAATATCATCCTGATATCCACCTTCATCAGCACAACCTGATGCATCGGAGGAAGATCCTCCTGCTTAGCTAATACCAAATGTTTGGCCGATGAACATCCTGATGACATCACCGTCATATCCTGCTGATGTCATCAGCATATCCGCATACCGCGCTCTTCCTCATATCCGGATGACATCATCGTCATATTTGCAAATATCAAGAGATCTCCACAAGATGACTAGTGTTAGAAATATGACCCACCAGACCTTGATGATGTCACCACCATATTGGCATCAGGATGATATTCGGAATATAACCGGATATTTTGAAATATCACCATGATGCACAAATATCATGCTACACTATAGCTCCGCTATAAGATCGGGGTGATATATGAATATGATGAATATTTGAAATGATCACTCCCCACTAGACAATGCATGAAGCCAACAAGCGGATATCTCCCTTCAGAAATATCATGATGCAAACAGGCAGAAAAGCGGATATCACCCTGACATAAGAATGACGTCAGCATCATCAGGGTGATAAAACAATGAACATGAAGTGATAAAACAACATCAGGATGATCTTAACTAAGATCACCCGATGTTCAAATATCACCCCAGAGTGAAAGATCAGGCCGGTAGAAAGTATGATGATGACCTCCGCGAGAAACAATAGGGTGATGACCGGAAACATGATGATGATGATGACCTCCTCCTCGAAGAAAAAATGATGCTGACATTGAAACATACTGAGGAGGCCCAGAGACTTAGAATATTTTTGGATTTTTTGGGAACGAACCTGCATATTTGAATGCTTGAAACCTAAATACTTATGCAGGCACCACCAGCAGCTTGAGCCTAAAACCCTAAACATAAATGATTACCAACATAGGCTCTGTCTGGTGACACATGCCTCTTGTAGGCATGGCGAGAACCTCAGATCTCTAGGATGTAGACTAGTCCCCTATCCATTGGGCATAGAGTCAAAAAGCTATAATGATCTGCATCACCAAACACACTTAATGGTTTAAGGCCACCAAGAAAAGAAAAATAGGTATCTCCCTTTGTTAAACGCTTTGTTTTCATCTGCATACATTGGATCAAGCCTGGAGATACTGTCAGGACCTACCCACAAACAAACCTTGTTACTTGCATAAACAATTATCTCATTTAGCTGGTCACTGTTAACCTTATGCAAGCAACCCTCAGCATCATGTGACATGTGGGTGTTAAATTTTTCAAACAATGCATACTCAAATGGTATGTAACACTTATCATCATCTGCATCAGTAGTATGCATTGTAAAATGATCTCCTAGCTGGATTGAAAATAGGAAACACTCAGAGTCCACCACACAGCTGGGAAGATCAGGGCTCATTTCATCAACTGGCATATCAAAAGAAAAGCTTACAAATTCACAATTGTGTACATTATGCACACAATCATTAGGTACATCATGCTAGAAAAGATCAGGCTCTGGCACCTCTTTACAATCTGGCACATCTTTACAATCACTTACCTGATGTCTGTTGGTTTCCCCTTCATCAGGATGAAAAACAAAATCCAAATCAAAAATAGGGCCCAAATCTTCACCATACTCAGACAGATCCTCATCACCATATGTGTCATAAATGGGTGACCCATGTGTTTTAGCTTCATCAAAGTATGTTGCTGGTTCATGGGTAGCAGAACATGTATCTTCATTCCCAATGGATTTTCTTTGTGGAGGAGTATCAGCCTGTGTGTCATAAGCAAAACAATCATCAAATAAAGAACAATCATGCTCTGCACTAGCACTTGTTTCAGTATCTAACTGCTCTTCATCATCCCATGTGTCTGAAAAGAAGGCAATGGTTCACACATGGAACTGCTTCTTTGTTTGTTTACCTCTTCTCTGTCTTGAGTACAATACTCACAGTCATCTCCACAAATCCATTCAAAAAGATGCTCATTGTTGTCCATGACCACATCATTATTTTCATGGGCAGATGCCTCAACATTGCAATGGGAGTCCTCACTGATCCTTTCACTAGCATCCTCAACATTTACTTTTTCATTTTCACATGATGCCATGATCACTTGGTCATTTGTAGCTTCATAACCACTATTCACACCAAAGCCTAGGGACAGGGATTTCTGCAGGTGCTTATTTCTCATTTCTTCTACATTTTCTAAAAATTTGTATGCCATCTGCATACTTGTCACCTTGAATTCCCTTAGTAGTGCACTAGAGCCCTCCTCAAAAGCTTCAAAGAATATGCCAACATAGGCTGAAGTATCAGGTCTGAAGGCTTCTGGGAGTTGTGAAAGGGCTAGTGCAAATCTATGACTAAAATCAATACAGGGCTCTTCATCTTGTTTTCTGATTTTCATTAATTCTGCAACAAGATCAGCAGGTTCTTTTGCAAATTCTTCTTTGAAACAGTCAGCAAGCTCATCCCAATAGGCAAAGGATCTCTTTGGAAAGCTCAAATACCAATCTCTAGTTTTTGTATCAAAGGATCTAACAAAAAACCTCATCCACATATCCTCATCTCTAAATGAATGTCTCTCCATGAAGTAGTGAAAGTTTTGGATATGTGCACCCCCATCAAACACATTGTGACCACTAAATCTAGGCATCTGATAGTACATCCTAGCAGGCATACTTTCTATGTTATAATCAACCCATGACAAATCTAGTTGGTCATACAAAGGATCAAAAGGGCTGACAAGAGGTTTAGCTTTTTGACTGGCAGACACAATAGGATTCTCACTATTTAACTGGTCCTGCCTAGCCTCTAAGAGTGTCAACCTATTTCTTATCTCTTCTATTCTTTTTGTCAACATATTATCCCCCTTTTGACTGAGTATGGGTGAATACATGTTTGGATTCATAAAATTTTCCATCTTAGACATCCTTTTGTCTGCCTAAGACCTAAGGCTTCCCCTGGCATCTAACTTATGCAGTAAACAACAAATATAAAGGGGAAGAAGCTAGATACCTTTTCTCATCCAGATGCAAAAATCTAAATAGCACATTTTTTTGTCACAACACACACATCAACTTTCATGTGCACTTAAATCTTTTTGCAGAGTCGCCACCTCTCTAGAGAGGACAAAATTTTCAACAACTGAAAGCTACTTTTCCAGGTTCATTCCACTAGCAGAGCCAGGCAAAACTTCACCAAAGGTTGTAAGATATCACTTTTTCTATTCATTCCCTAGTAGAGTCACCATTTCTATTGGTGACTCAGATGGGCAATAATATATCACCAGGGATGACTAGATAGTACTTTTAACAAATCACATCCCTAGTAGAGTCACCATTTTGTTGGTTTCCAAATCGACAGAGGGTTTGCCAGCTCCAATGCATAGGTAGATTTGGCCAACAGAGTACAGGAGGTTGCGTGAGCTACCTCCCCTTCACTTCTGGTTCTGCTGCACCAAGGGGGGTATCCCTATAACTAAATATGTAACCTTGACTAGCTCAATGATATGAAGATTTAACTTGACATCATCAAGCAGAATACTCTCATGTATGGACCAAGATCTGCATGATAGATCACAAGGTGGGTAACATTCTTGGACATGCATGTTTGGTTGGGTATGAGAGTATGCAGAGGGGTTCCTAATCCTACTCCTACAACTAACAGATTGAAGTGATGAAATGGGTGGACATAATGTCCTGGATGCAAGACAAGGGGTTTTGGCTCATAACGACTGACTCAGGAGCAGAATGGTGCCTATCCGTTGGGCAAGGAGTCAACTAGACATATACAACAGATGGTTTACAACTTTCACTCAAGTTTCAGGGGGTTGGACTAATGCTTGCCTTACAAACATCACCCAAGAATGGGTATTTAACTGCCTCTACTTACAGATATCCCTGCTGACATGCAACCTTCTCCATGCTCAACCTAAAACAATTTAATCCACTCCTTGAATGGGAGTTAGAGATAAAACATGTAGTATAGATATCTATACCCTAGAATCTATGAAACCCTTAGCAACTAGATTCAAAAGAAGGAAAATAACATGCAACAAATGGAGACAAGTAGATAAACACATGCAATAAGCATTTTTCATATAACATCAACATTGAAACTAAACATATGTGCAAAATACACTCATGTTGCAACTCATAAACTCCAAAGAAATAGAACAACCAGGATCATGCCCTGTTCTTCGTTATTTACACAAAAATGCCTCAGGCCTTCAACAACCAACAAATGAGCAACACAGCCCTACTTATACAGCAAGGAGGTGCTTAGCCTTAACCACCAGGCAAACTCAAAATTTGCCAAATACAATGCATCATCAGATTGGTGCTCAAACATTCAATGTAGCAGGTGGAAGAGGGGACAGGGAAAGGTCTCGAGCCTTGTGCCGCCACCTGGGGATTCACAACTTCAGTTGGTCATCCGATCAGTCATGCCCTCACCCATACCTCTGCAACAACCTCCATTATGCGCTGCCACCTAGGGCCTCAGGAAATGCAGTAGACAGTGCATTGTGACCTTTCCTGCCAAGAAATATCACCCCGATATTTGAAAATATGTAGGAACCAATTATCCCACATGCACCCCACGGCAACCTTCTTAACACTTTATATACTAGGTCGTGAGCATATATAATGTCCGTGATTTTGCTCCCAACGGCACCTAGTATAAGAGCTTCATCATCATCATCCTCCAGCTGCCTGAAATATCACCCTGATGTAAGCAAACCACCTGCTGAGCTCACCCTGATAATTCACATCACCCTGATGTGAAATATCACCCCACAGAAAAATATCACCCTGCAGGAAAGTATCATGCCGTCTGCATCACTAGATAAAATATATCTCCCTGTCATAAGAATATCATCCTGATATCCACCTTCATTGGCACAACTTGATGCATCGGAGGAAGATCCTCCTGCTTAGCTGATACCAAATGTCTAGCCGATGAACATCCTGATGACGTCACCGTCATATCCTACTGACGTCATCAGCATATCCGCATACCACGTGCTTTCTCATATCTGGATGACGTCATCGTCATATTTGCAAATATCAGGGGATCTCTACAAGATGACTAGTGTTAGAAATATGACCCCCCAAACCTTGATGATGTCACCACCATATCGGCATCAGGATGATATTCAGAAGATAACCAGATATTTGGAAATATCACCTTGTTGCACAAATATCATGCTGCACTGTAGCTCCACTATAAGATCGGGGTGATATATGAATATGACGGATATTTGAAATGATCACCCCCCACTAGACAATGCATGAAGCTGACAAGTAGATATTTCCCTTCAGAAATATCATGATACAGACAGGCAGAAAAGCGGATATCACCCTAACATAAGAATGAGGTCAGCATCATCAGGGTGATAAAACAACGAACATGAAGTGATAAAATAACATCAGGATGATCTTAACTAAGATCACCTGATGTTCAAATATCACCCCGGAGTGAAAGATCAGGCCAGCAGAAAATATGATGATGAACTCAATGAGAAACAATAGGGTGATGACCGGAAACATGATGATGATGACCTCCTCCTCGAAGAAAAAATGATGCTAACATTGAAACATACTGAGGAGGCCTAGAGACTTAGAATATTTTTGGATTTTTGGGAACGAACCTGCATATTTGAATGCTTGAAACCTGAATACTTATGCAGGCACCACCAGCAGCTCGAGCCTAAAACCCTAAACATAAATGATTACCAATAGTACTATAGAGGCTTATACTATGGGGCTATGCCAGCAGAGCAAAGGCAGCATTGCTTCAGGAGTAGATCAGGAGCTTTAGATTCATGGAGGACAGGGGGATCTTGATCTGTAGCCTCAGTGATGGGGCCACTGAGAGATAGGGGAGTAGGTGCAGGACCCAGTGGTAGTGGTTAGGGCGAGGGAGCTACTAGTAGTCACTAGGGCTACCTTCTTTATGTTGTATCATGATGAAGCCTAGAGTTGATTGTACATACATTCTTTATGGCTCAGCTTGTATATGTAGACACTTGTATATTGATAGATGTATATATATGATGGAGTATTTCTGATCTACATGATGATGTAATGGATGCACTCTTGGCATTATGATGGTTATGCATGTTGTATTTGTATTTTCATGGATTATGTATGGATGTTTATGCAAATTCTATGAATGGAAATATATGGTAAGGAAAATATGTAAATGGTAATGGTAATGGTAATGATATGGACGTATGCATATAGATAGATGGTAATGAGATGATATATGATAGAATTATGTATGTCTAACACACTTGTTTTGTAGGATAAGAGATGTGGAAAAAAGATGGTGGAAATGATTGATTTTGGCTGAGGACTATATAGATGAATAGATGGTACAATGGGCAACCTTTTAAGTAATTTCTCAAAATGAAAAGAAATGCAATCCTTATGTTTGATATAGCATGTGGATGTTATGCACCAAGGTATAGGAGACCAAGGTGTCAAGATATCCAATGCGCAACTAGCATGCTACAATCTTGTCTAAAGACATGAGGTCAAGATGTTGAGCCAACATGCACAAGATATGAATAATAGCTAGTGTTTCGAGATGGACTTTGATGCTACAAGAAATGGTTTTAGCTTATCTCCACTATGCATATTGATAGCTTGCTGGTTATATGTATGGAGCTAGTATTAACATAGAATAGTCTCAAATGTATAAGAGACTATTTAGCTTCTCAGATGCTAGAGATATTGATATGTAAGATGCTAATCCCAACACGTACAAGATACCAATACACTTAGGAAGAGAATAATATCATCTCGCAAACATGGCATATGAAAGCAATATGAACATGCCCCATTCCTTCATCACAACATACTAAGATATAGATAGATCAAGGTAGTCTTGATTAGGCATAGAAAAGGGACAAAATATAAATCAAAAGATAGAACAAAAGATACTGTCATCACGTTCTCTTGCCAATTTTAGGTGCTCTTAGATGGATTTAAGTTGGGGCCTTGTTGAGAGGAAAGGTGCATCCTGTTGAAGGCTAAAGATGTTGATAAACGGCTATAGCAAATGTTGGCTTAAGGCATGCGGACAAATAGCTTCTAGCTTACTCTTGATTGGTTAACGTACTTGAGCTTTCAGTATACACGTAGTTTGCTTCCTGCTGGAGTTGATCAAAGAGAAGAAGATAGAAGATGAGAGAAGATGAAGAAGATGGGGTGGGTCATCTGTGCTTGAGTACTGGAAGCTTCCTTCGTATTCCAGACTACCTACATACCCTGTATCCACGTGACCAAAGCACATTTACAATGAAGATGAGACATGATGAATATGTAGTTCTGGGTTTTATTGATGATGTGTGTGATGAAAAATAGAAGAATGTGAGATGAAATATTGGGGGATGATTAGAAGATAGATGAAAGATGGATGATGAAAAGAGAGGCTATCGTCTTAGCCTAAATCAGAGTGCTTCCTTCACATCTTAGATTGCCTACATACCCTATATCCATGGGATCAAGGCTTTAACGATAGAGTTGGGATGTAGTTCTTGCTTATTACGCTGGACAGGTGATGTTGAAAGAATCAACTGATTGCTTGAATGTTTGCATTGGCGATGTCTTTCTATTTTTTGGATGTCAGATGAGCTCAAATTGATTGCAAAGATATGAATCCTAGTTGCAAATTGTTTTGCCACGTTTGTCATTGGATGAACGCTATGGTTGAAGTTAAAAGTTTGTTGTGTTGTGATCTAAAGTGTTTGATGTGTTATGAGCTAGAGATAGCGGTATCCAATTCCAAATAAGACTCAACAAATGCCCCCAGTGCGGGATGAGGTTTATTATGAAGGAGTGACAATGAAGAAGGCATGCGGTCAAGAGGCTAATGTGCCAAAAGAGATAGTTATCATAACAATGTCTCAAATATGATAGCTAGCATTGAGAGAGGCAAAGATGAAAAATCTATTTATTACGATGACACGTGGATTATGATATGGATTATGTGGGATAGGATGGCGAAATATGCTAGGAAGAGTGATGATCAAACAAACCAAGAAGATGATGGAGGCTGGTCACTACACATTGGGCCTGTTTGCCAAGTTTTCACTATGGTACTTATCCAAGACACCTGTTTACTAGGTTTTCACTAGAGGACGGATTATTTATCTTATATTATTTTTTTGTTATCCAAAGCACCACAAAATGGTTTTCACTGTTGGATGGATTTTTTTTTTTTGGGATAGCTAAGATTCAAGGATAAAACTTCTTGAGATGAATGCTATTGACTAGTTCATCCAATGGAATGCCTTCAGGTGTTGAAAGAGTATATGCACCTGATCCATAAACTGTTGTGATGATGAAAGGACCAAGCCAATTTGGTTCAAACTTGCCCTGTTTCTCATGGTGTTACTGATTCCTTTGATTCTCTTTAAGGACAAGATCTCTAACTTGAAATATATGTTCTCTATTTTTTTTGTTGTAGCTGCGGCATAGATGATTTTGATAGACTTGGAGATGGTTGAGTGCTATAAGATGCCATTCATCTAGAAGCTCAAGATCATGGAATCTGGATACTCGATATTCTTCCTCTTAGATGGTATGTTGTAGGGATATTCGCAATGAGGGGATCTCAACCTCAATAGGTAAAATAGCTTTAGTGCCATACACAAGAGCATAAGGTGTGGCTCCAGTAAGAGTTCTGATACTTGTTCTATATGCCCATAATGTAGGATGGAGTTGTAAATGCCAATCTCGACTAGCTTCATTAACCGTCTTTTTGAGAATTTTGATGATTATTTTATTAGAAGCTTCAGCTTGGCCATTGCTCTGAGGATAGTAAGGGGTAGAGAATCGATGTTGGATATGGAACTTGTTGCAAAGATCTCTGACCTCTTGATTCTTGAAGGGATGACCATTATCTGTGACAATCGCTTGAGGAATTCCATAACGGCAAATGATATAGTGTAGAATAAACTTAGATATTTGCTTGCCTATGATATAAGTCATTGGTAAGGCTTCCACCCACTTTGTGAAATATTTAGTGGCAGTGATAATGAACTTATGACCATTTGATGAAGTAGAATGGATTTTACCTATGAGATCAAGTCCCCACTGCAAAAAAGGCCATGGAGTAGTGATAGGCTGAAGCTCATGTGCTAATACATGTATTAAATCTCCATGTTTCTGACATTGTAGACATCTCTTTGCAAATTGTTGTGCATTTTTTTCCATGGTTGGCCAATAGTATCCTGCTCATAGAAGTTTCTTAACAAGGCCTGGGCTAGTGGAATGCGAGCCGCAGACACCATGTACATCACGTAAGGCCACTTTTGCTTCCTCAAAATCAAGACATATAAGAAGGATACCATCAAGACTTCGGTGATAAAGGGTGTCTCCCAAGATAGTGTAACGAGAGGCTCGATGGATAAAAGTTTTGCATTGGGTGTTAGATAGTTGAAATGGAAAGGTTTGATTGTGGAGATACTCATATAAATCCTCGTACCACTGTGAATTGGGACCAACAATGTCACATATAAGCTCAGACTGTGGTACTTCAAATGCTAGAATCAAAAGCTGTTCGACCAAAAACTCACATTTATGTATATTAGATGGCATGTCTAAAAGAGACCCAATCATAGCGATGGCATCTGTTGCTCTATTCTATAGTCTTGGGATTTGTTCAAAAGTGATATTGTCAAAATACTTTTTAAAATCATCGACCATTAGCTTGTATGGAAGAAGCTTCTCATATTTTGTTTGATATTCATCTAAGACCTATTTGATAACTAGTTGAGAACCACCAAAGACTTGTAACTGTTTGATAACCCATTGTACTGCCATGCGCAATCCTGTGATTAAAGCTTCATACTCTGCTATGTTATTAGTACATGGAAATGTGATTCTGTATGATTTGGGTATACAATCTCCTTGAGGGGTAACAAACAATATGCCTGCTCCTGATCCATGTTGTGTGTAAGATCCATCAAAATATAGCTTCCACCATGCAGGGGAAGTTAAATTGAATAATCCTTCATCAGGGAATTCTGGATACATTGGATGAATATCTATGATGGTTGTTGCAACTAATTGATCAATGATAACTTGTCCTTTGATGGCTTTTTGATCCACATATTGTATGTCAAATTCACTTAAGATCATGACCCATTTTGCTAATCTTCCTATGAGGATTGCTTTAGAAAGAAGATATTTAAGTGGATCCACATTAGATATGAGCTTGGTTGTTTGGTTTAGCATATAGTGTCACAACTTTTGGGAAGCAAACACTAATGCTAAACATGCTTTTTCCATAGATGAATAATTGAGTTCATATCCCACAAGAGTTCTGCTGTTATAGTAGATGGCTTGTTCTTTTCCTAAATCATCATGTTGAGCTAGAAGGGCACCCAATGCTGTTGTTGTTGATGATATATAGAGCAATAATGGGTGGTTGAGCATAGGAGGTACCAACATAGGAGGTGTTTCTAGATATTCCTTTATTTTATCAAAATCTTGTTGACACTTTTCATCCCACTTAAAAGGTTCACCCTTACGAAGAAGATGCTGAAAAGGATGACATTTATCTACTAGTTGTGAGATAAATTTGTGAATGGACTGTAACCTTCCTTGTAGACTACGGAGATGCTTGAGATTTGTTGGTGGAGGCATTTCCATGATAGCTTTTACCTTAACTAGATTGACTTCTATCCCTCGTTGAGACACAATGTATTCCAATAATTTTCTAGATGTTACACCAAATACACATTTCTTTGGGTTCAGTCTGACTTGATACTTTTCTAATCGATCAAAGATTTGTGCTAATGCCTGTAGATGTCCTCTTGTCTTAGATTTTCCCAAGATGTCATCAACATAGTCTTCCATGATAGTATGAAAAAGGTCATGAAAAATAACTATCATGGCTCATTGATAAGTAGCTCCAGCATTCTTGAGACCAAAGGGCATTACAACCTAGCAGTATGTGCCCCATGGACAAATAAAAGATGTTTTATCTTGATCTTCCTCTGCTATTCTAATTTGCTTATACCCTAAAAATCCATCCATCAAAAATAGCATTTCATGTCCAGCTGTAAGATCTACAATGTTGTCTATGCCTGGTAGTGGAAAGTCATCCTTAGGACATGCTTTATTAAGATCTCTAAAGTCTATGCAATAGTGAACTTGTCCACCAGGTTTTGCTATAGGTACCAAGTTTGAAACCCATTCTGGATAATCAATAGGCTTTATGAACTTTGCTTCTAATAGTTTCTGAATCTCTGCCTTGACCAATAAAGCTACCTACAGATGTATTTTGTGCAATTTTTGTTTAATAGGTTTTGCATTAGGAGATACTACTAGATGATGTACCACAAGTGATGGATCTAGACCCAGCATGTCAGTATAAGTCCATGCAAAATTTATAGCTCTTTTCATAAAAAATGCTATGAAGTCTCTTCTTTCTTGCTCTGATAGTGATGCTACCAAAAAAGTGATCTTTAGATTCTGCTCTGTACCCAAGTTCATGTCTTGTGATTCTTTAACTAGCATGGTTGATTTCTCATGATAATCAGTGGCAACAGGAAGATCAAATCCCCCATCCTCAGGTGCCTCAGAGAGCTTTTCACCTTCGGATACATCCTTTATTTTTACTTTTTCACGGTCAAGAGGCACCTTTCAGTTTTCACCTAGTGACCTATTTTGTTTGATTTTGTTTATTTCACTTTTGCGACTAAAGGATTTGATACTTCCACCAAAATATGCTAGTTTAGGTAGATCCATCATGAAACCTACTTTGTGATCACCCAATGGAATACCTTGTCGTAAGCCCATGAATTCTGCAATAGCTTCATCATTTTCAAATGTATCTAACATCGGTGCCCCCTGTTGGTCCCAATCAACGAGGTCAGGATATACGAGTGAAAGGGTGATGGAGGAATAGTTATGTTTAGAGGAAGCTGTGGAAATCCTGAAGATGGAGTTTTCTTGGAAAAGGTCAATAATATGAAGGGAAGAGTCATTGATAGTATCGAAACTAGAAGTCTCTCCTACCGAGGAAGGTCCAACGTCAATATCAGAAAAACACTTAATGTCTTTGAGTTGCGGTACCTCCGGTTGATAACCAAGGCCTTGCTTATTAAACTTCTTAGACACAATAATGGGTTCCATAGGTCCTTGTTCCTGTGATCCCAATCCACCATGTCCTTTGTAGCCCATGTTCTTTATGATATGGAACCCCTTGTTATATCTCTCCACCTCTAATTGGACTTGGTCATTTTCATCAAAGAATATCCAAGAGTCTATATCATTAATGTCTTCATCATCTAGGAATCTGCCTTTAATGAATACTGTGGGTGGAGCTTTGATGACAGTGGGGGATGAAGTTGGTTTGGATGTAGAAGGTTTACCATAAGATTTAGGAGATAAGGGAAGGGTGCCAACACAACAAGATTCCTGCAGTGTGTATTCACCAGGGCCATGTTTGTTGTACTTGATATGGAGGTTGGAAGTAGTTTTGCTAGATGATGGCTTGAGTAGGTCGGATGGGTCTATATAGGATGAAGATGGATATGCCTTGGTGTTGATAGGAATGTGGTTCAGACTCTAATGTTTAGCTTGAAAGGCCCGAAAAAATTCAAATGGATTGGGATCAGCATGGATAGTAATCTCAACACTGTTGTGTGGAAATTTAAGACATTGATGGTATGTGGAAGGAATTGACTTAAGGGCATGTATCCATTGATGACCAAGGATGATGTTATAAGGAAGGTCAATATCAAGAACCTGACAACTAGTTTCTGTGGTGACCGGCCCAACTTGGATAGGCAAGAAAATAATCCCCTCAGTATTTCGCTTGGCATCATCATATGCTCTGATAGTAATAACCTTGGAGGTGTCAACATCTTTCTCAAAATATCCCAATTGTTTTATTAATTTGAAAGAACATATATTAAGACCAGCTTCACTATCTACCAAGATTCATTTGATACGACGTTGTTTAACAAACACTTCAATGTGGAGGGCTTCGTTGTGTGAAGGGTGAATGGAGGGCTGAAGGTCTTTGTCAGAGAAGCTTAAATGACAAGGGGCTGCAATGCTAGTGACCATAGATTGGAATTGTGTGATATCAATATCATTGGGCACTAAAGATTCTTGTAAGGCTTTGTTAAGGATAGATTTGTGAGCAGGGGATATGCAAAGCAACTCAAGAATGGATATGTGCGCAAGTGTTTTGCCAAGGTGATCCAAGATATTATAGTTAGTGAATGGTTGAGGAGGGTGAAGAGGTGCTCCTTGAATGGTGACTCGACCTCTTCGAGTGGTTATAGCACAATCAGGTGTTTTGCCTTGGATAGTAATGGTAGAAATGCGAGCATGGTCAATGCCAATGGTAGATGATTCATAGTTGTACTGAATGACATTCCCAACATGAGGGTTACCTGATTTGTCATGAGATGGAAATGGATTCTCGAAGGCCTCTAGATCATAGTTGGATGTTGACTGTTGTGCAGGTTGAGTTGTTGAAGGTGTAATTTTGATTAAACCTTGATCGATACAATCTTGGATAACATGTTTTACACACATACAACCATTTGTTTTGTGTCCTTTAACTCTATGGTAATCGCAATACTCATTTTCTTTGTACCAAGGAGCTTTGAAGAGAAGTTCACCATTGGGTGGTGCATCCGGTAACATAATATCGCCTGCTTAGAGAAGCTTTTGAAAGACGACTTCCATAGGTTCTGCTAATGGTGTAAATTGTCGGTGCAGATTGGAATTTTGTCATTGTCGCATTCGTTGAAAAGGTTGTGTTGTTGTATAAGTAACTTGAATGTTGATGGGAGCTTTCATAGTTTGTATGTTCTTTATGTCCACAACATCATTGTTGACAACATTCTTATTTTTGTTCCAAAAGAGAGACTTATCATTAGAGTTTTGAGGATAGTCTTTGTTATCGTGAAAGATCTTGATAGTTCCTTTAGCAATTAAAGCTCATTCAATGATGGTTCCATTGGAAACAAGTTCATGAAAGGTGCTAGCACTTTGCAATTGTAATTGAAATGACATCTCGAGATGAGAATTTTGAACAAAGATATCAAACTGTTGCTTCTCAGGGATTTCCCATGATAGTTTGCTAGCCATATTATGCCATCATTGAGTAAATGAAGAAAAGGCTTCACCATTGCGCTATTTATTGTTGACAAGGTCATTCATGTTCACCTCATGTTCAATGTTAAAAGCAAAGTGTGATCGAAACTTATTTTCTAACTCCATAAAAGACTTAATTCCTAGAGGTAAATGAGAGAACCATTTGAGAGCTTGTCCTACTAAGATTCGAGGAAATAGTCTCAAAAGATATGTATCGTCATGAGCAACATCGAGACATGCCACAAAGAATTCTCTAAGATGGTCTTCCAGATTTCCTTTTCCTTTGTACTTATCAAAATGTGGAATTTCAAAGTGTGGCAGAAAAGGTGTCATATGAAGAGACTTGTCAAATGGCTAAGCACATATGTTTTCTAGAGAAAATATCTTCTTGCCTTGTCCTACTGCTTAGTTGATCATTTGTTGAACATCCGCTGGAGATAATTGATGTTGTTGCAAAGGAGGTGAAACATGGTATGAGGTATATTGAGGTTGCTGTTGTGGGATATATGAAACCATGACCATTTGTTGAGGTTGCGTACTCACAATGTATGTCAAAGGATTGGTATGTGACACATGTGTGGTTGAGGATTGCTGTCCTTGAGACATAAGCAGTGGTTGGGTATATTGTGACGAATTAGCACCAAGATTGTGCATCACATGAGAAGTAGAAGATGGATTGACACTAGTTAATGGTTGGGAAGTTGGAGTTGGGTTTGTGACATGGTAAGTGATGGAAGGATTGGTAGATACGAAAGAAGGATGGACACTTGGGTTTGTATTTTGGACAACATGGGGATTGATATGTGTCATGTGTTGGGTGACAATAGGCAAGCCTTGGGTAGCATAAGATGGATTGATGGTTTGTGAAGGATTGTAAGAAGATGACGGAATGGATGCAAGTTGCTCAACATAAGTGACCATAGTGCTAAGAGCGGCTTGAGAAATGATAAGAGGGTCACTCATATCAATAAGACTAACATTGGGATTATATGGTGTAGTGGAGGGATTAGTAGAGATAGTGGAAAGCATGTTAGCAGTTGGTATATGAGATGTGGTATTCATATGGGATATAGCAAGTTGTGATGGTCGTGAAGCTTGGACTATTGGTGTTGTTGGGATAGTTTGGGAAGCTTGCACACTATGAGAAATGGGGATAGCTTGTGATGTTTGGGGCATTTGCGCTTGGGCTACATGGACAGCTTGTGTTACTTGAGGCATGGAAATGGTCATGGTAGGAGGAGGAGTATGTTGAGGAACATGGAAAGGTGGAATGTTCAAATTTTGTGAAATGAAAGGGAGCACATTGGTTAGCATTATCAAAGGTTCTAGAGTGTACTCCAAGCGTGGTGGATCAAATCAAGTAACAATAGGCAATGAAAGAGATGTGTTGGAAGATAGAGCTTGTGATATGGTGGGGGATGGTCCCTTTGCAACAACAGCAGGAGTGTTTGGATCATGCTCTCTAATAGCAGATATGTCAAAATCTCTTGGTAATTTAGCACCCATGCGAGCAAGTTGCAAGAAGTAGTAATTAGGCTCAGATAAAACAAGTCTCTCAACTTGATCCCACACATGGGTATCCTGAAATTCTGACAAGTCTTCTTGGGATTGTTCTTCAAAAGTTTTGAAAAATGTTTGAGGTTGCACTTGTTGTGAAGATGACTCTCTAATGGTATACCCATGAGGCGTAAACATATGAGGAGGCATGCCAGTCGTAAATTGAGTTGTGTCTTTAAGAGGTGTTGATCTAGATTGTTGCATCTTTGCTCCCATCTCAGCTTGAAATTTGGCTTCCATTTCAGCTCGCAGTTTGGCTTCCATTTCAGCTCTATATTGACTCCTAGTTTGAGGCATGATGAATGATGTTGAAAACTAAAGTTTAGCTTGTCAAAGTTTTGAGACCCAAAATAAAGGTGATAGTTTGTTGCTTTGGTTGGTTGTTGGTTGCTTTGTTGTTTTGCTTGGTTGTTGATTTGCTTGGTTGGCTAGTTTGCTTTGGTTGGTTGGTTTGTTTTGTTGATATGTTGTTGGCTATTTTTCCCTAGAGAATAGTTCACACATTCAAGGGAAAAGTTGTTTGCTAAGGGTTGCTATGTTGTTGATGTTGCTAAAGCTAAAGCTAGGAGATGATGTTTTGCTTATCAATCGAAATGATTGGTTTGATGTTTGGTTTGCTGGTTTGGGATCTCAAAAAGATGAGAAGCTCATGAAATGTTATTGATTGGTAAGCTCAAAGCAGGAGACAAAGTTTAGGTATCTACTAATGATCAGAGACAGGTGTGAAAGCTAATACTGAAGTTGAGCAAGTTGGACTTGTGGCTAATTTGGTTGAATCACTAAGATTTGCTGGTATTGGACCACAAGCGACAAATAATAGCTCATATGTGACTCAGAAAAGGCCAAAGGCAACTGGTAATAGCTTAAATGTGAGCTGGTTTTGGTTCTGATAGCACGTTACAATGTTAACTAGAGGTAAGCCAATTTTTCACAGACGATTGATATTGACTCAAAAGCGAGGCGGTTTAGACTAGAGGCAATAGACTATTGTTTAAAGGCAATTTGATTTAGGCAGAAAATGAGTGACTGTTGTTTAAAAGTGACTTAGTTTAGGCAAAAAGTGGCTAACTGATGTTTAACAGCGATTCAGTTGTCTGTATGTGGGCAGTTTAAGCTCAAAAGCGATTTGTGTCTGTTAAATATGTCTGATTTCTAATTTTGGACAAGAAAATAGTAATTGTAGTCAATCACACTCACAACAATCACAAACTTGTATAACCTAGGCTAGGAAAGGACTGTATTTGTTGAATCCCTTGGCCGTGCTTATTCAAAGTGGATACTTCAGGATCTTGGTAGCACTAGCTCCCCTCCACGGCACACACTTCTCAGGCATACCAAGATCTGGGTTTCTCAAAAGGCCTATCCCTCACCAAACCTTAAGATTGTCCCTACTATCTCTTCTAAGAACCACATGAATCAGGGTGGCTTCAAAGGTCCCATCTTTTGCGTCAACAAATAGAATGTTTTTGGCTACTACACAAAGTTGCTAATAAAGGCATCTGTTTGGGTGGCTCTATGTGCGGCAGCACTACTCTCTATTGTGGAGTCTCCCAGCCTTCAAGGGTTACACCTTGAAGGCTTTTGGGGGATGTTGGTTGTTGGTATAACGCAACAACACCTATTGTTTGTGGCTTTCGATACAAACACTTTTCTTATATAGTGGTTCAGAAGGACTTGGCTTTAGCCTATTACCACTTGGGTCGTATCCCTTTTCACACCGAGAAGGCAGGCCCTCTAAAGATAATAACAAGTTCTCATACACCCAAGATCCATTTCATAGGTAAGGAGAGAGGATACTTTTGTTATTAAATTTGGGTTACAATCAATTACATGCAAGCAATAAAAAAAGATAAATCAAGCACAGAGCAAGCAATGATTCATTTTAAGCACCAAGCCCAAATATTCCTAATTTAGTGAAAAACCACAAGTCTTGGACTGATCAGAGCTACAACAGATATGTTAGTAGTTTAATAACCTCCTTTTCTTGGACAATTGATAAGATGATGCACAAATACCCAATTAGTAGCCAAGAAAAACAAATTGCAAATGATACAGATTGAAAGCGACACAATTTATCAAAGGTGATTCACCGTCGGTCAAAAGTGATCTATACTCTATCACAGGTGAACTATTATAGATCATAAGCAATGCCGAGATTGCCAGATGTAGATTGTTAAAGCTCACAAGCAATACAAAAAAGGAGGAAACTGGTTATAGCTCATAAGCGACTCAAATCTGCAAGAGAGATAGAATACAACAAAAACCCTAGTTCTGCAATAAGCGATTCGATTAGCTAAAGGTGATCACTGTCAGATCAAAAGCAATTCAGATAAATGCATAAGCAACCACTGTTCACTTATAAGCAATCCGAAAAATGCTAAAGGCAATAGGTGTCAACTCAGAAGTGATGCGTGTATTCAAACAATGATAGATTCTTGCTCAAAAGTGACTGGAACTTGCCGTAAGCACTTGGAAAATTTGATCTTCATAAAAAACAACTTCAAACAATAAAGTTAATCAAGGATGTGGGTCCCACCGGGTGTACCAAAATGTGATAGGTAAAAAATTAGGTTAATAAGATCAAGCATAGCCATGAAAACCTAACCCTACCATCATCAAAGAATCTAATCCAAATGAAATCAAAAAGTATGCAATTCAAGCACAATATCACCTAGATCGTGTGATTCCTTGTTTATGATGTGGTTTGCTTCTTCAACAATGAACAATTATGAAGCTAAAAGCTACCATGATGGATGAATGATAATGATAATAAGCTCAAATGGATGCTATGGATACTCAAGTGCTCAATATTTTTAGGATGATAATGTAGACGCTATACGAATGCTAGATAGATGTAGTATGGAATGAGAGGGTGTTTATATAGAACTCAACCAAATCAATCAATAGTGGAGATTCGGCAGCTATGTGAATGGCTAAGATTGAATGATAAACATAGGTGAATGTGAAGAGGACAAGTGGAGAGAAGATAGGGCTTATGTGTGCTTGTGTACATAGAAAGTACTACATGTGAAAAATATTAAATAAAAGATGTAGTACCACTTATCTTTTTTAAATGAAAGAGGCACACATGTCG
Organism: Cunninghamia lanceolata; assembly: GCA_027924645.1. Taxonomy (NCBI): domain Eukaryota; kingdom Viridiplantae; phylum Streptophyta; class Pinopsida; order Cupressales; family Cupressaceae; genus Cunninghamia; species Cunninghamia lanceolata. The sequence continues at coordinate 11,617,609 of BSBN01000202.1, forward strand.
GCTCATGAGATAAATGATAAAATAAATAAATTAAATAAATAAAATTTATTTAATTAATTGGAAAGTGGGCTTATGAAAGGAATTTTTAATTAAATAAATGAAATTTATTTAATTAAAAATAGATAGAAAGAAGATAATTAAATAATTAAAGATTGTTTAATTATAGCTTAGAGGAAATAGATAATGAATTAATTAAATAAATATAAATTTATTTAATTAATAGAAGAAATAGATGGGTTAGGGATATTGCTCAAGTGTGTTAGACAAATGCAGATGATGTGTAATGCAATGATTGAATGCTAATGATAATGAGTCAATTTTGGGTGTCTACACCCAACAAAAAGCAGGGCCTTGGACTTGGGCACCTGCTCATTAGTCCCCGACTATTCCGCCTCTAAACTCTGAAAATAGGTGCACTTTCATTTGTCATTTTACATCTCTCTATAGCAGTATTCTAAATAATTTGTCTATTTATTGTAGTATTTGCATAATTAGGGGTTTGAGGTATAATTGAGCATAATTGAACATAATTGGCAATCAAATCACAAAAATCTAGTCTTCCCTACATCTCATAGTGACCAAGGGCCTGATAGTGCATTTCCACTCAACTCAATGTCCTTGAATGAAAGGGTGAAAGGTGGATAGACAAACAAACTGTCTAATCAACCCTATCCAAATTGAAAAACCCTTTAGACAATTAAATAATAAATTCTGGGAACTTACAAAGGTTGAGACACCTTAATTCCCAACATTCTCCCACTTGTCAAACACCTTTCAAGAGCCAATAAAATGACAGTATTTAACTACTAGGGGCTAAGAGACCCTTAAACTCCAAACACCATCTGAACTTATCTGTGGTCATAGGATTTGTCAAGGAATCTACAACATTTGTCAAAGTATCAATCTTCTCCAAATTAACCTTTGCATCCTCTACCATATCATGTACAAAGTGGTACTACACATCAATGTGCTTGGTCGTCACATGGAAAGTAGGATTCTTTGCCAAACATATGGTACTCTAGCTATCACAAGATATGGTAATCTTCCCTACATCAAACCCATTGTCAAAACACAATCTCTTAAGCCAAATGGCTTCCTTACAAGCATGATTAGCTACCACATACTATGCTTTAGTGATGGACAAAGCGACCATAGGTAATGAAGGTAATGAAGATAAGTCTATTGTTCATAGATATTTTTGGTTGGTTGATAATACTAACATTGCAAAATATAAGGATTGTTATACATTGATAGGATCGAGTGAGCTCCACTCTATTAGAAGCTCTAATGCATGTTTATGTAGTATTTATACATGGTGGATGATATGCTTTTGTTCTTCATGTATAGATGAATCTTCATATGATTGTGAGTCAAAGGAGTGGGTCGATGATTGGTGTACAAGAATTGTAAGCCCGATTGACATGTATCGACTACCAACAACACTACAACTCATAGATATTGAATCATTGGTTGACTTTGACCATGTTTTAGATTTTATTCAACTAGGTATTATTAGCATTCAAATTTAATAAAATTCAATATTCCATCTTATTTTGTAGTTTTTCTTGTATTGTTGACTATATTCATCGAATTAAATGCACATATCAATGTAGGCAATGTTTATACAATTATTGTAGCTGAATACAATGAAGAAGGAACAACTTATTATTTGTGTCATTGTGTTGAGGAAAAAAATAAATTAGATTCCCTTGTTATAGATGGAGAAAACATCGAGTACCCTATAGGATCAGTGGTTGTTATTGGAACATGGCTTAGAAGCTACCCATTGAAGAAGTTTGTTGTGTGGTTGTTCAAGGACTTTGACACACATAAGAACATTCTTCATTATTCTAACCTTGTTGTGGCATCAAACATTCATTTGATCAAATATGGGGGTAGACCATTAAATGAGAGCTTGTGGAAGGTTTGCGAGTCTGACCACGAGGCAATACTTGACACAATAAAGAGTAGAGTAGACCCAGATGGTTCATTGGATTGAATCAATGGAATGACAGAAAGGATTGTTATTTTTCTTTGCTATCCTTATTTCACCTTATATATTTTAGCTACTCATTTTAGCTAAATAGTACAATTGCATTTGCTTGTAGGATTTCAGTATGATGGAGGTAGGCATAATCCTTATGAAGTTACCTTTGGAAAGAAATTAAGGTAGGTTTTCATGATTATTTCATAATGAGTTTTAATGAGTTTTAATGATGTTACTATGAGTTTTAATTCATTTTAATGATGTTACTATTTCATAATGATTTTTAATGAAAAACCCTCATTTATTTCTTCACATTTGGTGCTAACAATTAATAGCAGTGGTAAGGACAACCTCAATTGATGCCCTACAAGACATTGGATCAAGTGAAAACACCTTTATAGTACTAAATTTTCATCTACTAGAAAGGTATTATGATTTAATTTTTACATTTGGCATCTCCTAGTCCAAACAAATGGTGCCAACACATTTACGTGGCTGGGTAAATGCTAGGGGAGATGTCTTTTTGGTGGCAAAGCCTCATGGTCATTCTCAGCTATATCAAATACAGACAATCTCTCAAGAACCCTAAGACAAAAAAAGGTGTCAAACTTTGGACTAACTATTCCATCAAACTGTGACACCTAGGAACATCTTCTTTGCATGTATAGGTGGATGTCATGTCCACCTACAAACACCTACCTTGATTTTTTTAAAATCAATTTCAATTGCCTATGGTGGCAAGGAATGCATTACTCCAAAATGCTTCAGTTTCATGCAGTGGAAAGGTGCTAGGAGTGACATTTTGCATTCCATAGCTTTTGGAGCCTAATTGACTATACCAATGTGTTGGGGTGGTCAGGTAAATTCTAGGGGAGGTCTCGTTTCATGTGCCAAGTGTCCCAATTGTTTAGGGCAGCAGGCTATCAGTAAAGTCCCTAAAGATCCCTAAGAGCAAAAAACTATCAAACTATGATGGAGTAGTTCTCACAATTCGTGGAAGCTGGCAATGTTTCATTTGGACCTACAAGTGCATGTGGGGTCTATCAACAATAAATTCTCTCAGTTTGGTTAACTCCAATCTGTTTGACCATGCCAAAATTAAATTCATTCTTGCAAAATGCTTTAGTTTCATGCAGTGGAAAGGTTCTAGGACTAACATTTTTCATTCCATGGCTCATGGGGCCAAACCAACTATGCCAACATGTTAGGGTGGATGAGTAAATGCCAAGGGAGGTCTCATTTTGTTCACCAAGCATCCTAGTTGTTTGAGGCAGCAAGCTACTAGCAAAGCCCCTTAAGATCCCTAAGAGTAAAAAATTATCAAACTATAACAGAGTAGTTCTTAGAATTCATGGTAGCTTAGAACATTTCATTTGGACCTACAGGTGCACATGGGGTCCATCATAATAATTTCTCTCAATTTTGGTCAACTCTAGTCTTTTTTACCGTGCTGAAATAAAATACAATCTTGTAAAATGTTTTAGTTTCATGTAGTGGAAAAGTGCTAGGAGTGACATTTTACATTCCACAGCTCATGGGGCCAAACCAACTATGCCAATGCATTAGGGTGGGTAGATAAATGTTAGGGGAGGTCTCATTTCATTTACCAAGCATCCTAATAATTCAATGGAACAAGCTACTGGAAAAGTCCCTTAAGATCCCTAAGAGAAAAAAATTGCCAAACTATGACGGAGTAGTTCTTAGATTTTTTTGCAGTTGAGAATGTTTTGTTTAGACCTATAGGTGCACGAGGGGTCTGTCCACAATAACCTCTTTTGGTTTTGGTCAACTCTAATCCATTTGACCGTGTCAAAATCAAATGCATTCTTACAAAATGCTTCAGTCTCATGCAGTGAAAAGGTGCTAGGAGTGAGACTGTTCAAGATCATCTAGGGCAGACTGAAGTTGTTCCCTCATACCATACATATCCATTGAGATTCCCAGATCTTCCTTAAGCTGTTAGGCTCTGTTTGGAGGAACTTAGGTCTGATACCATTGTTGCAAGGTGTGGCCCTTGGTCTTCTTGTTTAGCACTACACTGCGTTGGTTTGTGACAAGGGCTTAACCACCTCCCGTGCTTGTTAAGTCAAGTGGTTGTATCAGGCATTAAGAGGTTGATCTTTTGGTGCAACGGCAACCAACAGATTTTGCATTCCACAACTCATGGGGCTGAACCAACTATGCCAACACATTGAGGTGGGTGGTTAAATTCTAGGAGAGGTCTCATTTCATGCACTAAGTGTCCCAGTCATTGGAGGTAGCAGGCTACCAGTAAAGTCACTTAAGATCCTAAGAGCAAAAACTACCAAACTTTGACGAAGCAATTCTCAAAATTTGTGGTAACTGGAAATATTTCATTTGGACCTACATGTGCATGTGGGGTCTATCCACAATAACCTCTCTTGATTTTGGTGAACTCAAATCCATTTGACCATGCCCAAATCAAATGCATTGTTGCAAAATGTTTTAGTTTCATGCAGTACAACTTTGCTAGGTGCCATATTTTTTGTCCTACTTGTTGTGGGGTCGAACCAACTATGCCAACTCATTGGGATGGGTAGGTAAATGCTAGGGGAGGTCTTGTTTCATGTGCCAAGCATCCCATTTATTCTGGGTTGTAAGCTACCGACAAAGTTGAAAGGTGCTAGGATTGAAATTTTGCATTCCATAGGTCATGGGGCTGAACCAACTACACCAATGTGTTAGGATGGGTGGGTAAATGCTAGGGGAGGTTTTGTTTTATGTGCCAAGTGTCCCAGTCATTCTGGGATGTAAGCTACAAACAAAATCAAAAGGTGCTAGGACTAAAATTTTGCATTACATAGGTCACGGGGTTAAACTGACTATGCCAACATGTCTAGGTGGGTGGGTAAATGCTAGGGGAGGTCTTGTTTCATGTGCCAAGCATCCCAGTCATTCTAAGATTTTAAGTCCAAAATGAGTGGAATGCTTGGCACATGAAATGAGACCTACTTTGGCATTTACCCACCCACCCTAATGTGTTGGCACAGTCAGTTTAGCCGCACGATGAACAGAACAAAAAGTATGTCACCTGACAAAGTTGTGTTGCGTGAAACTAAAGCATTTTGCAAGAATACATTTGATTTTGGCATGCTTAAATGGATTTGAGTTGATTTATTATGGAAAAACCCCATGTACACCTGTAGGTCCTAATAGAATATTCCTTGTTGCTATGGAGTCCGAGAAGTGCTCCATTAAAGTTTAGTAGGTTTTACTCTTAGAATCTTAAGTGACTTTGTTAGTAGCCTATTGCCTCGAACAAATGGGACACTTGGCACATGGAATGAGACCTCCCCTAAAATTTACTCACCCACCCTAATACATTAGCATAATCTGTTCAGCCCCATGAGCTATGGAATGAAAAATGTCCCTCCTAGCACCTTTCCATTGCATGAAACTAAAGCATTTTGCAAGAATACATTTGATTTCAGAATGGTTAAATAGATTGGAGTTGACCACAATAGAGGAGGTTATTGTGGATAGACCCCAGGTGCACCTGTAGGTCCAAACAAAACATTCCCATCTTCCATGAATTCTGAGTAGTACTCCATCATAGTTTGGTAGTTTTTTGCTCTTAGGGATCTTAAGGGACTTTGTTAGTAGCCTGTTTCCCCAAGTGATTGAGATGCTTTGTGCACAAATAAGACCCCTCTTGGCATTTACCTGCCTAGCTTGACATGTTGGCGCATTTGGTTTGGCCCCATGAACTATGGAATATAAAATCTCATTCCTAGCATGTTTCTACTTTATTGGTAGCCTACATCCCGGAATGACTGAGACACTTAGCACACAAAACAAAACCTCCCCTAGCATTTACCCACCCACCTAGACATGTTGGCATAGTCAGTTCAACCCCATGACCTGTGGAATGCAAAATTTTAGTCCTAGCACCTTTTTGACTTTGAGAGTAGATTACAACCTGAAATAATTGGGATGCTTGGCACACAAAATGAGACCTCCCCTAGAATTTATCTACCCACCTTGAAATGTTGGAACAATCTGTTCAGCCCCATGATGAGTAAAACAAAAAATATGGCACCTGGAAAGGTTGTGCTGCATAAAATTGAAGCATTTTGCAAGAATGCATTTGATTTTGACACAGTCCAATAGATTTGAGTTGACCAAAAATAAGAGAGGTTAATGTGGATGGACCCCACATGCACCTATAGGTTCAAACAGAACATTCCCAATTGACACAAATTCTAAGAATTGCTCTGTCAAAGTTTGGTAGTTTTTGCTCTTAGGATCTTAAGTGACTATGTCGGTAGCCTGCTGCCTCGAATGACTGGGATGCTTGGCGCATGAAAAGAGACTTCCCTTAGAATTTACCCACCCAACCCAATGCATTGGCATAGTTGATTAGTCTCCACAAGATGTGGAATGCAAAATCTCACTCCTAGCACCTTTCTACTGCATGAAACTGAAGCATTTTACAAGAATGTATTTGATTTTGGCACGGTCAAGCGTATTGGAGTTGAGCAAAACTGAGAGAGGTTATTGTGGATAGACCCCACATGAAACTATAGGTCTAAATGGAATGTTCCTAGTTACCATGAATTCTGAGAACCTTTCAGTCATAGTTTGGTAGTTTTTTGCTCTTAGGGATCTTAAGGGACTTTATCAGTAGCCCACTACCCCGAATGACTAGGATTCTTGGTGCACAAAACAAGACATCCACAGGTATTTACTCTTCCATCCTAATGCATTGGCATAGTCTATTCAGCCCCACGAGCTATGGAATGCAAAATCTCACTCCTAGCACTTTTTTGCTGCATGAAACTGAAGTATTTTGCAAGAATGCATTTGATTTCAACACGGTCAAATGGACTGGAGTTAACCAAAACTAAGAGAGGTTATTGTGGATAGACCCCATGTACACCTATAGGTCCAAATGGAATTCTCACAGCTACCACATATTCCAAGAACTACTCTATCATAGTTTGGTAGTTTTTTGCTCTTAGGGACCTTAAGGGACTTTACCGGAAGCCTACAACCCTGAATGACTGGGACACTTGGCACATGAAACAAGACCTCCCCTGGCATTTACCAACCCACCCTGATATGTTAGCACATTCAGTTCAGCTCCACAAGTTATTGAATGCAAAATGTCACTCCTAGCACCTTTCTATTGCATGAAACTAAAGCATTTGAGAGATTGTCTACATTCGATGTATGGAATCATTGGACTTTAGTGCCAAATGAGAAGAAATCCACAAATACTACCACAAATAGGGATAAATACACTATCCACAAATACTACCACACACTAACCTCACCACTCTTTCCCTTATGTTGCCCTTTGATAAGAGATCAATGCTACGACACAATGTTGTTGAAAGTTATCAAAAAACATAGGGGAGTGGGCCTAATATTTGAGCATCCTAACTTCACACCTCTAACAATTGTACATTAAGTTATGTTGTGTTAGTGCGATGATGTGGAATTACATGATTGGTTTCTTTTTAGATGTAAACAACACATTTCATTCAATTGTAAGTACTTATAGTCAATACTAACAACCTTAAAGTCACAACTAGTAGTGTTAAACTTTTAAAAATATTAAACCTTAAATCCACAAATACTATCACAGCTATTGGAACATGCTTAGCCACACAAATTTGATAAAAACATATTTATAAGGCAGATATGTAAGACAACATAGATTCTCACTTATAAAAAAAAATTGTTAGTCACTCTTATTTAGATTAACTTCTCGCCAATATCACAAACTTCTTATTAAGATTACAAATGCCATGATTTTTTTGTAATGAAACTTCAATACACATGTATGGACAAGGTGTTGAGGACACAAATTTCATCCATTTGATGGTAAAAGCCAATGTTTTCTAGATTTTATTAAGCATTTTCAGCTTATAGAAAGCATGCCATAGCTTTCCATTCACCTAAAGTCCATAATAGGGAGTGATAATATCAAGTTTTAGTAATTTTGGCATCACTTTAGACCTAGCATCAATAAAATTTAGGGTTTTATGAAAGATTTATTTCAAAAGTGAGGTTTTGATAGTGTATGATGATTTGGTACAGTCATGGAGAGGCTTATTATGGAAATTTGAGGTTGTCTTTTATTGTATTTTTGAGGATTTTTCATGGAGAAGCTTATTATGATAGTCATAGGAGGATAGTCAAGGACTGCCATAGTTTTAGGGGTAGTTATGGAGTCATTTATAGTTTGAAGCCCTCATCAAGATGGTCTTAAATATGTTGATATAGGATATCTTTAGTTATGCATACCCAAAACAAGGACATGCTGTAGTGCCAAAAATGTGACCATGCTACAAGAGATAGTTTTGATGTCATACATCATAAGGCTTAAACTATTGATCAAAACTCCTAGCATGAACTCAAGTTTGCAAAAGGACTTCATCGCTAGTCTTGGACAAGGTATGGATAGCCAATATTACAAATAGGGTATGGAAAGCCATCAAAGCATAAAGGATATAGGAATTTTGTCAGATGTCATTTGCTAGTTTATCTCAAACCAATCAACATTCTATCTTAGACCACAAAATTGCCCCTTTCTATCTCATACCATAAAATTGCCCCTTTCTATCTTAGACTAATCAACATTCTTGTCTTTTCACAACTATCCTAGATCATTTTATTGGTCCAAGACTACCTCCTTTTCACATACACTCCTTGTCTCATAATCATGACTTGAGGACTATCTCTTTGGTTGTCACATTTTGTGATTGTTTCAAATGATAATTATTCAATCTCAGTGATAATAAAGGATATAGGAATTTTTTAGATGTTGTAATTGCAGCTACCCTTGTAGACATGTATGCAAAGTGTGCAAGCATAGACAAGGCATGTGGACTGTCTGATGGAACACCACAAAGAGAGGTCCTCTCATGGAATGTAATGATTGCAAGATATGCAAAAAATGGATTTGTTGAAAAGACTTTAGAAACATTAAAGAAAATGCAACTGGCAAGTGTAAAGACAAATTCCACAACCTTCGCCAGCATCCTCCCTATCTCTACCACATTAGGATCTTTGGGACAGGGTATGGACAACCATCAAAGCATAAAGGATATTATGTAGGTTTTTGTGAAGTTGACTATGATGATTATTAGGTTTTATTTTGAATGGTGGAAAAGGATTTGGTGTCTTGAGAAGTATTATACATTTGGACTTTATCTTATGACCATTATGGTGAAGGTCAATGGTATTGTGTTAGTCATAGTGACAAACCCTAGAGGCTTGTGCAGTGTAATATACCTATACTCAACTTCTCTCTCTCTCTCTCATGTGGAGTATAAAGTTGGAATAGAAATATAAAATGCCAATCTCAGGTTAAAAACCTCATGGTGGGATAAACTTGTCCCTACACCCTTTATTAAATGCATGGAATGAATTTGTAGATGACTGTAAAGAAAAAAGTAGAGCACCTTCTAAAATGACTAGTTTTCTCTTGAATATTGTTGTGGTTGCTAGTTCCATGTGTATAGTCTCATTGATAAGATGTATTGTTATTATCCCTTAAGAACAAAGTGAAAATGTTTTACTTTGATTGAATATGTGGATAGCAATTATGTATGTGCATATGAGAAAAATGTTTTCTTAAAAGAATTTGAAATATTTGGAAGGGCTATAGGATAAACCTATGGGACCATGGATATGGATTTATTGTAACTCTAAAATGATTCTTAAGGAAACCCTTATTTATGGAATTGTTATTGTGTATATTTTTGTAATAATTAAGCTCAAAGTATATATGTTGCAATAATTGCAAGATATGAACAAAATGGATTTGTTGATAAGGATTTAGAAACTTTCAAGCAAATGCGATTGGTAGGTACAAATCCAAATTCCACAACCTTAACCAACATCCTCCCTACCTATGCCAAAATGGGATATTTGGAACACAATATGGACATCCTTCAAAGCATAAAGGATATGGGAATTTTGTCAAATCTGTTGTAGTTGCAACTACCCTAGTAGACATGTATGCAAAGTGTGGAAGCATAGACAAGGCACATGAACTGTTTGACAGAACACCTCAAAGAGATGCCATCTCATGTCCAATGCAATAATTGCCAGATATGCACAAAATGGATTTGTTCATAAGGCTTTAGAAACTTTCAAAAAATGCAATTGAGAGGTGTAAAGCCAAATTCCACAACCTTAACCAACATCCTCCCTTCATTTGCTAAAATGGGATCTTTGGTATATGGTATGGACATCCATCAAAGCATAAAGGATATGGGATTTTTGTCAAATCTTGTAGTTGTAACTGCCCTAGTAGACATGTATGCAAAGTGTGGAAGCATAGACAAGGTACGTGAATTGTTTGACACGATGCCTCAATGAAATGGCATCTCATGGAATGCAATGATTGCAAGATATGCAAAAATGGATTTTTTTGATAAGGCTTTATAAACTTTCAAGAAAATACAATTGGTAGGTGTAAATGCAAATTCCACAACCTTAACTAGTATCCTCCTTCCCTATGCCAAAATGGGATCTTTGGAGCATGGTATGGACATCCATCAAAGGATAAAAGATATGACAATTTTTTTAGATGTTGTAGTTGTAACTGCCCTCAAAGGCATGTATACAAAGTGTGGAAGCATAGACAAGGCATGTGAACTATTTGGCATGATGCCTCAAAGAAATGTCATCTCATAGAATGCAATGATTGCAAGATATGAAAAAAATGGATTTTTTTATAAGGCTTTAGAAACTTTCAAGCAAATGCAATTGGCAGGTGTAAAGTGAAACTCCACAATCTTAGCCAACATCCTCCCTTCATATACCAAAATGGATCTTTGGAACATGGTATGGACATCCATCAAAGCATAAAGGATATGGGAATTTTGTTAGATCTTGTAGTTGCAACTACCCTAGTAGACATGTATGCAATGTGTGGAAGCATATACAAGGTACATGAATTGTTTGACATGATGCCTCAATGAAATGCCATTTCATGGAACACAATGATTGCAAGTTATGCAAAAATGATTTCTTTTATAACAATATATAAAATTTCAAGCAAATACAATTGGCAGGTGTAAAGCCAAATTCCACAACCTTATCTAGTATCCTCCTTTCCTATGCCAAAATGGGATCTTTGGAACATAGTATGGACATCCATCAAAGCTTAAAAGATATGATAATTTTGTTAGATGTTGTACTTGCAACTACCCTTAGAGATATGTATGCAAAGTGTGGAAGCATAGACAAAGCACTTGAACTGTTTGGCATGATGACTCAAAGAAATGTCACCTCATGGAATGCAATGATTGCAAGATATGAACAAAATAGATTTTTGAATAAGGCTTTAGAAACTTTCAAGCAATTGCAATTGGCAAGTGTAAAGCCAAATCCTAAAACCTTAGAAATGGTATCTTTGGAACACAGTATAGACATCCACCAAAGCATAAAGAATATAGGAATTTTATCAAATGTTGTAGTTCCAACTACCCTATGAGACATGTATCCAAAGTGTGGAAGCATTTACAAGGAATGTGAGCTGTTTGAGACGATGCCTCAAAGAAATGTTCTCATGGAATGCAATGATTGCAAGATATGCATGAAATGGATTTTTCATAAGGATTTAGAAACTTTCAAGAAAATGCACAAAAGAAACTTTCAACCAAATGCAATTGGCATGTCTAAAACCAAATTGCACAACCTTATCCAACATCCTCCTTACCTATGCCAAAATGGGATTTGGGGAACATGTTGTGGACAACCATCAAAGCATAAAGGATATAGGAATTTTATCACATGTTGTATCTGCAACTACCCTTGTAGACATGTATGGAAAGTGTGGGAGCATAGACATGGCATGTGAATTGTTTGACATGATGCTTCAAAGAAATGTACAGTCTCATGGAATGCAATGATTGCAAGATATGCACAAAATGGATTATTTGAAAATGATTTATAAACTTTCAAGAAAATGCAATTGGCACGTGTAAAACCAAATTCTTGTAACAATAATTGATCATCATATTAAATATTTAATATAAACTTTCAAATACATAATTTCATGAACATAACATCTTGTCTATATATAAAGCCATATAGGAATGTCCAAACAAATCCATATAGGCATTTACAAAAATATACATCGCTAACATAAAAAAGTATGTATACAAAACCATCTAGGTATACAAAAAAGTCCCACAATCTAGTTTCCTATGAACTTCTATCAAATAATTGGTGGCCCTTGCTTGGTCATGAAGAAGGAGAGCCAATCAGTTACTCATCCTCTCTCTCCTATCGAGTAGACCTCCTCGACGAAGATGTTTGCAGCTCCATCTACTAATACAATCAAACAATATGCACATTAATATAGAAAACATTAAATATATAACATCACATATGTAATCGATCACTTACTACTACCTGATGATCCCTCTCAGTCATCTTTTCTCTCTCTTCATCCGTAGTTGGATGGGTTGGAATTGTGACCTCCTGTGAGAAGCATCAAAAATAAAAATTGAATAAACATAAATATCATTTATGTACATCAAATGACATGAGATAAAAATAAGAAATATAAAATAACACTTACATGTTATTGGCTCATACCTCGATCAAAGGATTTGAAGACAATATGGTTGCAGCAATGCCTACCTGTGTTGACTCCTGAAGATGAGAGGAAACTCCATATTCAACATCTAAAAATAGAGTTCAAGGATATTCGACCAAAATATATACATAACATTATTTAAATGTATAATGATTACAAATGGTTAAATTTACCTTTGTATAAGTGGTTCTACATGCAAGGGACCAAGGAAACCATGGAGGTGTTGGTGAAGCTCCCTATTGAAATCATCAAATTATCACTAAATAATATTACCATTGATATATGTACTATATTTATGATCATGTGATAAATTACATACCTATTGACTTGACCTCCTCTCATAACCCACCAATGGATGGCTAATAGAGGCAGGATGAAGACTATGACCCTGGAATTTCATTGTGCAGACAATTACATACAGTAAATTTGACTAATAATATAGATAGTCAAAAAATTAATTACAAATTTCAAATAATAATATATTAAATCAAGATGAAACATGTAAAAAATTACCTGGGAGTCAATACCAAATGTATGTTGTAAGACATCATCTGTGAGAACAAGATCATCTAATATGGATGTGTCCATCATTGGATGCTACCTTGCATCGCAGCACCCTACCAAGAGTCCTGCCACAAGTCCTACATCCCATAATCACACATGTTCCCACATGAATTGCATAGATGTGGGGACAAGTGATGCCTATTTCTCTCACCCTCATCAGCCTGGGTGAGATCATTGTCATGTTGTGCCAGAGACTGCTTGAGAGAACTCAATGAATGTAGTGTCTCCACCTCCACACTCTCCTTCAAAGTCGAAGGGAGTGACACATGTTCTGGCCTCAACAACGGTCTAGGTACATGGTTTTGGTCTCACTATGTCCCCTCTCTATCTTGGGCAGAGACACCACCCTTGCCTTGGAACTCTCGAATGTCAAAATAATTAGGAATCTTCTTGAGGACGAACTCACAATGGAGTTTCCTCAAGAAATATTATGGCACCTCATTTTTGTTGCATGGATGCTCGTCAAAAACCATGTACCATCTATCCCAAAGTTTTGGGATATATCTTCATTCCTACACCAATGAATAGGGAAGCGTTTGCAAGTCTCTCCTAATCTTTGGCCAATTTTAGGATTGATAAAGTGTGAATATAATGTAGATTTTGTACTTTTTAGGTCCTTCACTTGTTTGTAAGATAATTTGTCGACATAATATTGTCGACAACTCTCCCTATAGTCATGAAATTTAGTGATTTAGTTTGTCACCGATTGAGTGTGAGAAACAATCATCTCTAATGACTTTGCAAGTGCTCTCCTATGATTGGTGCTTGCACTTGGATTATTTAACATTTCAATTAGGGTTTGAAGATATTTTTTATTTTCTTCTATTTTCCCTAAATAGTTTTCATGTGTATCTCTTTCATGGTGAGGACGTGAAGGTGTGGGGTTTTGAGGGTTTTGAGGGTTGTTTTGACCTTCCTCTAATGGTTTTGTGTTTTGTACTACCTTATTGACTATAAATGCAATATAAAAAATCAATTGAACATTGCAAAGGTAAAAAAATCTTTTCAAACTCACAAAAATTAAGCAAACCCTACCTTCTTTGGTTGTCACACCCTCTACATTGCCTTCACGATGTCTTCATGAGCAGGATTGGTGAGGTGGCATGGTGGAAACGTCGATTACCCTTAGCACTTGGTTGATTTCTCCTTGCAATGCACTCACAATTTTTCACTCATTTTTTCCTCCTTAGATTGTAGAAATGGCCACAAACCTTGTCTTTTGTGTTTTTTTTCTATTTTTAGCAACTGATAATGTGAGCGTGTTATAATACCCTCACATTATACCAAGCATGGGACCAAAATCCAAAGTGGTGACTTTTTGGTCCCACAACTTGGTGCATTCACCCATTGATAAAGATACAATGGATAAGTAAATATCAAGCATATGGGAGAGCTTCTAAAGCATGGGTTGAACAACTCATGATAGATGGGCTTCTGTGTGTTGAAGAATCAATTAAATTATATAAATAGGCTGAAGATAAAAAAAAAAGAGTTAAAAGATGTACTTTAAGTAATTAGGAAAGAAGAAGTTGTATGGTAGCTTGCAACTAGAGATGTTGAAGAAATGTCTAAGATTGATATCAAAATGTTAATTTTTGAGAAGATTGTGATAAAATCTGAGGAATATATTTTTTTTGGTATGGGTGAGGAGTATTGAATGGAATATCATGGTTATTAAAAAAGCCACCATTGAACTAAATAAACTTATGAAATAGGTTGAATATATTAAATATGGAATTATTGTTGGATACATGGCTCTAGAGGTCAATATATTGAAGGAAAATGACTATGTTTTGGAGGATGTCTAGATTGTTAAGTACAATTTCAAAGATTTAATTTCCAAGGAATTATTTAATAAAGAAATTGCTACTACTAATACAATGAATAAGCCATCCATCATATCCAATGCAACAAGTAGCTTCCATGAAGATTTGTATACACTAGTGGGGAAGACAAAAGAAATCAAAGAAAGAGTGATGATTTAGAAACATCACTTTCTCAACATTAATATCCCAGAAACAAAGCTAATGGAACCAATAGTGAAACAATACATGATTTACAAATTTTTATCTTCATCTTTAGAGAAATCAGAAACTGCTAAAGAAGACACCCTAGCCAAATGATAATGAAGACATTTCTTTGTTTCAAGAAAATGTTTTATATTCCAAATTGTAAATTAAGTAATTTTATGTGACTTATTAAGGACCTATTTTATTTATGACCTTATGATCGAAAATAAATGACCTTTTAATTTTATTATTGTAAGTTATAAATAAAATTTAGTTAGAAATTAGTCAATGGGAAAATCCTATATATATGAGGCTTAGTGGTACTTGAAAGGACTTTTTGACTCTCATACTTTGTACAAGGGATTTTTTGAGTGGTACAACCCTGCAAAGAAATATATATGCAATTATTTTTTGATAACCTAAAATTTGTGTTGTTGTTAACTATCTTGTCTTTTATTGGTTAATATTTACATGATTCATTTCCTTAAATATTGCTACACACATTACTATTTAGGCAACTAAAATAAAAAGAGAGTGTCTTTTCTTCTATACATGTGTTAGTTATTACTATTTTTCATCCATGAAAGAAGCCTAAGTCAATACTCATAAGTTTGTTGTCTAGGTTTCTCTTGAATCTTTCATTCATTTCTTTTTCTTTAATCTTTTTGGTATTTTTGGATTAAAAATACCTCAAAAAGTCAAATTCTTTATCATATGAGGGAGCTTCCCCTTTCAGTGTAGAGGAGATTTGTTAGACTTGATAGAAAATTTTCTAACTATTGGTCTGAATTTCACTTCCTTTTAGGCACATAGAGTTAACTTTTAAATATATTTAACATATTGATAAATTTGATCTCCCTATCCCTAAATATGTCACTTGGGCAACACCTAACTTAGGTACCTCAACATTGAAACTTCCAGAAACCATATGTAACTTTATCATACACACTCAAAATTAGGTGCCATTTTTTTTAAAATACATAAATTTTTTAGACGAATACAAATCTACAATCCAAAACTATCCAGTCTCACTTTCACAACAAATCCTCTCCTTTGTCCATAGTACTTAAAGTTCATGCACTCCAAGGTGTTGTTCTACCAATAACTTGATGAAATGTTTTAGCATCGACATGACTCTCCAACCTCCAAGTATCATGAGGGTGGTGAATTGAGATATTCTTAGAGAAACATTTTTTCTCTTTGCCTAAAGCATTGTAAGCACAATAGCTTAAGTCCTTCCTAGGATAACTTCTAGTCTCTTTGTTGTCCAATATATTGCCATAGTAATAGCTTGAGGCATCCATAATCATGTGGGAAACACATCCACCACACATGGTAATAGCATAAAGTTTGAATAGGGTCCCATATTGGACCCCCTTTTCTAACACCAAATTTCCTCTCAATAATTTGTAACCTTATTTAGAGAAAACAACATGCACTCCATCACTCAACTTGCTTATAGATAATAGGTTGGGACCCCCATTGCCAACACTAAATTTCCTATCACCAATTTGCAACCTTCTATAGAGAAAACAACATGTACTCTATCATTCATCTTGCTTATAGATAATAGGTTCCTCACTAAACCTAGGATGTGCAACACACCAAAGAGAGTCTTGACTCTTCCATATTTGAATTTGAGCTTAATTCTCCCATGACCAATAATTTTGTGAAATTTATTATCACCCACTTGAAGACTTTTCCACAAATATATAGTTCTCATATATAAAAAAACACTCCCTATGAGGTGATATGTGGAATGACTTTGGGTGACAACACAATAGTGTGTCCCACACTTTAGCCTAAGTGGGACACTCAAAAGCAATATTTTTTAGCATTTTTAATTTGTGTAAATTATATAGAACAAATGGTGAAGAATTTAAGGATGATGTAAACTAATGAGTTGCATCTATGTATAATCAAGTAATTTATTTGAATTTTTAAAGAATTATTTATTTTTTATTTTATTTTTCAATCATTTTTTTAATTTTTTCTATAATTTTTATTGAGTGGTATTTTTCCATACTGCATAACTTTCACTACAAATAAAAAACTTTCCACAATTTCTTGGAATTAGATCATTAGATCCAATGTATAGGGTGTTAGTTTAAATAGTGACTTTATCTAATTAGTTAACTTTAATCTACCTAGTTGAAAGTCTTATTCGTACTTCTTAAGTCCACATAGGGACATTTTAGGAGTTTGTCTCACCTCATGTGGTGAAGACATGTTCTCATACTTTTGAGACACCTCTTGCATGTTTACTTTCCACTTGTATGAGCACTTGCCATTTGAGCTCACAAGAATGTTGCATCTTAGGAAGCTTAGTCAAGTGTGTTCAATCATCATACCTTCTCTCTCATGCCTGTTTATGCAAGGCATCTATGCACATTTTAATTACCTCTTGAATATATTGTTTTGGATTATTTTGTGCTTATAGCTTTGTGGAAGTGATTCTAGTTATTGCTAGCTGATCTTAGCTACTCCAACTGTTGAAATGCACAAGACAACTGAGAGGGGGTTGAATCAGTTGTCACAAAACTTAAACAATTTCTGCATCTTAAAACATCATCCACTTATTTACTGTTATTATGATTAGAACATGAAAACACAAAATCAAGAATACAACTACAAGATCATACACAATAGATACTAGATTTTTACATGGAAAACCCTATTAAGGGAAAAACCATGGTGGATGTTAGTCCACAAGATATATAAGTTATAACAATATTGAAAATTAGAGGCTTACTGCCAATAGGGTTCACTGCCCAAAAAAATGCTCACTACCAAGGGGTGGCTCACTGCCAAATGTTTTGAACTAATATGATAGCATCTACTCCATGCCTAAATTTAGTTCCATTGAAGCACAATATTCTTCCTTTGCTCTGCTCTACTTTTTACACTTCCTTTCTTAATTTCACATCTTTACACAAGGACATATTTTCCATAACCAAATTACAAGTACATATATATATCATTCATCAACCTTGGAATGTACATCAAGGTTAGCATTACATTCATCAACTATTGGAACAATCTCCAAGATCAACATTACAAACATTTACAAAATAGGTCTTGACCTAATACAACATTATGCTAAGGAGATATAGTAAAGATGTATGCATATCATGCCATGTATTAGCTGGTACTCAAACACAATCTTCCATGCCATGACACACTTCTACAATCTTTAATAGATCTTTGCAAACACTGGATTTAACCAAGTTGGCTAAGACTAGTTACAAGCTACACTATTTGGGAATAATCTTCAAACATGATCTTGATTCCATAACATGAACCAATGCAAAGGCAAGAACATGATCAGGAGGCATCCACAAGCACATTCTAATCATCAAGAGTAACTGTACAAACTCTAACCACTTTATCCATGAGATTCTTCATACTGGAGCACATGAACTTCACTGTCTTCTACTATCATAAATGAAAGATAACTTGTGGACCACAAAATCATGAACCATTGTAGTTGTAGGCACTTATCAACATCCCAAACTTCCCTCTAGAACCATAGAGAAAAATCCTTCAATGCAGAGAAATGCGAAGCAAAATACTTTCTACTTGTCACCAGTGAATAATCAGAAAAAGTAGGTTTTACTCTGGTGAATGTAACTCACTCAATTTTTCATACCGGAGGCTCAAAATTAGAATGTAGGATCTTCAGACATGCCTCTAAATATCTTTCAATCCATAGACCAAGATATTCAATCAGCAAGAAATGCAGAGCAATCTTCTATATTGTTCTTTTGTCAACAACACACTGTCCTCTCTACAATTTACTGTAACTCACTATTTCTTCCAGAGGGGCAAATTTTCTCAATATCCTCAAAAATTAAAGCTTCTAAAAAAATAAAAAAATAGGATACAGTTGATACCAATGACAACAAAGATATGTTGACGTCAATGACAACACCGATTAGGCACATACTTGTAACAATTTCCCCCTTTGTCATTGATGGCAACATATGATGTGAAAACTTGTAACCATATTCTCCCCCTATCTCTTGACACATATGCATTCCATCTTCTCTGAGATTTTCACATGATTTCTCTCCTCCTTTGACATCAATGGCAAAGGGCACATACTTGCACTCTACTGCTATGAACTAAACTCTCTTCATCTGACTACTCCCCCTGAGAAGTAGCCCTTACAAGCATCAATCCAGATCTGGATGTAGAATTCTAAGCACCACCGGGTTGATCCACTCTTGTGTATCTTAGTTTAGAGTAGGAGGGGTGATAACCGCTAACTTTTCTCTGAGATACTCAAAAGTATCCTTAGGCAGAGGCTTGGTGAAAATGTCTACAATCTGATCTTTTGTAGATACATACTCCAATTTGACTTCATTCTCTGTCACTTTTTCTCTCAGAAAGTGATATCTTATGGATATATGCTTTGTCCTTGAATTCATTTCTTGATTCTTTGATAAGTTTATGGCACTTGTATTGTCACAAAAGATTGCAATTGGATCTTCACACACAACTCTGATGTCCTTCAATATCTTCTTCATCCATAATACTTGAGTGCAACTACATGCTGCTGCAATGTATTTTAGTTCTATAGTAGACAGAGATATTGAGTCTTGTTTCTTTCTTAATTAGGATACCATCCTTTTTCCCAAGAAGAATGTACCTCCACTTGTAATTTTCTTTTCATCCACATCTCTGACCCAATCTGCATCAGTGTATGCACTGAGAGTGAAATCATTGTCTTTTGGATATCACAAACCATAATCCATTATGCCTTTCAAATATCTCAGTATTCTCTTGACTGCCATCACACGTGACTCTTTAAGATCTGCTTGAAATCTTGCCACAAGACAAACTACATGCATTATGTCAAGTCTGGTTTGGGTCAGATAAAGTAATCCTCCAATCATAGATCTATACCTTTTCTGATCTGCCATAGGTGAGTCATCATTTTTTTCTCAACTTAAAACTAGTTTCTATGGGAGTGCTTACCGGTTTAGAGTCCTCCATCCCAAACTTATTTAACAACTCTTTCACATAATTAGATTGAGAAATGAAGATACCTTTATCTGATTGATTAATTTGCAGACCTAAAAAGAAATTCATCTCACCAAACATTAACATTTCAAATTCATTTTGCATTTCCCTAGCAAAGACCATGCACATACCTTGTTTGCCTCCAAAGATAATGTCATCAACAAAGACTACAATGATTAGGATTTGTTCATCATTGATCTTGAAATAGAGATTGTTGTTGTTAGTACCCTTATTGAACCCTAACTATATTAGATATTTATCCAATCTTGCATACCAGGCCCTAGGGGCTTGTTTTAGTCGATACAAAGCTTTCTTCAATCTGCACACCATGTTACTCTAATTTGATGATTGGAATCCTTTTGGTTGTTCAATATAGACTTCTTCTTCCTATTGTCCATTCCAGAATGTAGACTTCACATCCATTTGATATACCTTTAAATCTTTGTAGGATGCAAATACTAAGAACATTCTTATTGCTTTAATCCTTTCCATAGGTGCAAATGTTTCCTCAAAATTTATTCCTTCAACTTGAGAGTATCCTTTACATACCAACCTTGCTTTGTTTCTTACCACTTCACCATTCTCATTCATCTTATTCCTAAAGACCCATTTGGTGCCAATTACATTTTTATTTGCTGGTCTGGGAACAAGATCCCAAGTCTAATTCTTCTCTATCTGCATTAGTTCTTCTTTCATAGCCTTTACCCAATTCTAATCATTGCAAGATTTATTTACAGTCTTAGGTTCAATCTTGGAAATCAAATAGAAATTTATTTGTTCTTCTGCAGCTCTTCTTCTAGTCAGAATTCCTTTGCTCTTATCTCCTATGATTTGATCTTTAGAATGATTTAGTTTTACATACCTTGGTGTCTTGGTGACAATTTGTAGAGTTTGTTCCTCTTCATCTGAATTGTCTTCATGTTGTACCACTTCTTTTCTTGCTAAAGCATCTAGTTCATCTGATTCATATCCACTTGATACCTTTTCCTTGCTTTCATCAACTTTGACATTTGCACTTTCAATGATCTTCTTCAACTTGTTATTGTAGCACCAGTAGGCCTTGCTCTTGGTGGACTATCCAAGGAAGATACCTTCATCACATCTTGCATGAAACTTACCTAAATCTTCATCTCTTCTGATATAACACTTACTACCAAAAAATTGGAAGTATTTCACAGTGGGAAATTTACCATGCCACAATTCATAAAGAGTCTTTGAAATTTTACCTTTGAATTGAACTCTATTTAGGATGTATACAACAGTGTGAATTGCCTCTCTCCAATATACTTCTGGTAGGTCAGCCTCCTTCATCATTGTTCTAGTAGCCTCTTGAACTGTCATGTGCTTCCTTTCCACTACTCCATTTTGTTGTGGAGTCCTAGGTGCAGATATGTCATGCCCACATTTCCCATGCAGTCATGACACACAACACACATGTCATGTCCACATTTTCCATGTGGTCATGACATGAATTATGAAAAACTTTTCTACCTATCCCTAGGAACCCCCTCACATGCATCTGCATGCTCAGTGGCAATACACATAAGGCATAAACATGTCAACATAATTTGGGGAGGTGCATTGTCCCTCGCAGTCTCCTATGTGATAATAGTCATCTAGGGGGTATGCGACACGAAGTGTGTCACTTTTAGGGTTAGAACGATTTTGATCCGAACCCTAAGTTTCATAGGTGTGTAGATGATTTTGCTAGATTCGAAACCTAATCCCTAACTCAGGTCAAAATGAAATCAAAATAATGGTTAAGAACTAATGGCATGATGGACGCATGATTAAAGTGGAATGGTGAAACAAAAGTTAATAAAATATCAAAAATTTAAACCCTAGAAATCTAGGAAAAATTTGACAGCATAACGCGTCTTCATTAATCGACTTAAAAATTTTAAAATAAAACTCCAATAAGAAATTAAACAAAATTTAAGAATAAAAATTTAAAATTAAGAACAAATTTAAAATAATTTAAAATAACAACAGAAATATCCTACCAAGGTCAAATAAATCGACCTTGCATTAAAAGGTTAAAAATTTGAAATAAAATAATAAAATAATTATATGACGCCGGATTGGATTTCAAATTTGATTCTATTAATAAACATAATTTTGGCATTACATTTATTAACAAACTCGGAACAATAGAGAAGGGAAGAGATTAACATACTCTTTCCTATAAAATAATAATAAAATTGATAAACAAATAAAATTATAAAATCACGCTAGGGAAAAATAAAATAAATATCCCAACTAAAATGAATTTAATACAAAGGGAATACTCTTCCCAATTTAAACAAAATTAATCCCTCCCTTTTAAAATACAAATCATTAGACATTAAAACAAAAATGCAAAACCTCATTTAAATTAAAAACAAAATAAATGAGCACAAGAGATTAAAAAAAAAAGGGCAAAAATTGAAAATTTAAAAATAAGAAATAAAGCAATCTCCCTCACATTCTCCTCTTGCCCTAACTCCATTTTAAATTAGATTTCTAAAATAGAAGAGCCCTAATTTTATTCTATTGTTTTCTCATTGTTGCCCTAACTTCTCTATCACAATCTTTCCTCTTTTTTTTTTTGTTTTGCCTCTTTGCTCATGCAGGTTAGGGTTTTGAAAAGAGGTGGAAGCCATGATTGGAGCTTGCTACTACCTCCCATAGAGGTATACATAGCTGAGTTATTACCATTTTTTTTAAAACACAGAGTGATATATATATATATATATCATTAAATATATATACTGTAAGTGTTATAAATAAATTACATGTTGTAGGGTTTATGAGAGGAGGGGCTAAACGGCATCAAAAAGGGGCCCAGTGAATACCCTACAAACTTGCCCACAAGGGCCCTCTATGAACTGATCTCCTACTGCACTTCAAGAAACCACTCATCCTCTGGTAGATGCTGAATAATGCGTCCTCTCAAGTCCACACTCAGAGTCAAGGTCAAGAACTCATGGTGCCTCTAACTCAATGCATCAGTAATCACGTTCTCCTTCACTTTGATGTAGTGGACATCAAAGTCATACTCACAAAGAAACTCCATTCAATGCTGCTGATGGGCGTTTAGATTTAGCTGTGTAAAGATATACTAAAGGTTATGATGATCTGAATGGAGCTCAAAGCGATGACCCAATAAGAAATGTCTCCAACGAACTAGAGCATGAACCACTGCCACTAACTCCAAGTCATGCATGGGGTAGTTTAGCTCATGGGTCGTGAGCTTTCATGACTCATACGTGATCGCTCTACCACCCTGCATAAGTACAGCTCCCAATCCCTCAAGTGATGCATCTATACAAACCATAAAATCTACTGCAGGATTAAGAACTGCTAAAATGGGAGCACTGGTAAGACACTCCTTGAGGGCCCCAAAGGCCCTCTCACACTGTTAAGTCCATAAAAAGCTCTTCCCTTTCCACTGAAGGGAAGTGATGGGGTGTGCTATCTGAGAAAAACCCTCAACAAAGTAACGGTAATAACTAGCTAACCCCATAAAACTCCTGACCTATGTCACACTGGTGGGTGCTGGCCAATCCCTGATAGTCTTGATCTTTGATGGATCTACTTAGATTCCATTGCCAGATAGGATATGCCGCAGATACTATACCTCTGTCCTGAAAAATGCACACTTCGTCAAATTCCCATAAAGATTCTACTCCCTCAAACACTATAGAACCTGACGTAGGTGCTCCTCATGCTCCTCCTCAGTCTATGAATAGATCAAAATGTCATCAATGAAAATAATCATGAACTGATCTAAGTAGGTACAAAACACCTCGTTCATGAGACTCATGATCACTATAGGGCATTCGTTAAGCCGAAGGGGACCACAGTGAACTTATAGTGGCCATATCGAGTCCAGAAGGTGGTCTTATGGATGTCTGCCTATGTGATACATAACTGATGGTAACCAGACTTTAGGTCAATCTTAGAGAACACCCTAGCTCCCTCCATCTAATCGAAAAGATCATCAATCCTGGGTAGAGGATAACGGTTCTTCACCATCACCTTATTTAACTACCTATAATCCATGTACAATTGAAGAGACCCATCCTTCTTCTTCACGAAGATGAAAGGAGCACCTCAAGGTGAAATGCTTTGTCAGATGTGCCCCTTCTTGAGCAAGTCCTCCAGTTGTAACTTGAGCTTTGTGAGCTCATGTGTGGTCATCCTGTAGGGTGCATGAGACACTGGCTCGGCACCCGGCACTAAGTCAATGTGAAAGTCTACCTCACGATGGGGTGGCATCCCCAGTAACTCTATTGGAAACACATCGGCAAACTCTCTAAGGATGAGATGATCATCTAAAGATGCCTCAAGCTCATCATCTGATCTATCACTCACTGTGATGGTGAACATCTGGCATCCCTTCCGCATGTAGCACTTAAGCTACTGAGCAGATATCATACACACTACTGTGGGCTTCTACATGCCCATAATCTCAACTAATGTACCATGATAATCTAAGCAACTGATTGCCTTTCAGCAACAATCTAGCTTGGCTCGATGAGCTGCAAGCTAGTCGATACCCAACACTACATCGTAGGATCCTAATATCATAACTCTAAGGTCACATACTGTGGCAAAGGGTCCCAAAGAAATCTTACAGTCGTGGACTAAGGTATCTACTGTCATCTTGTCCCCTAAGGCCAACTCAACCACCCACCTATCACCCTGCCTAGAGGCCACCAGCCTGCAATGCTCCACTAATGATGGAGATATGAAAGAGTCAGTAGCACTAGAATCAAAGAGAATAGAAATGGGAATACCCCCTATCATACCTGACATCTCAATCACTGACACCTAAAAATTATCCTGATGATTATCAACCACTGTGAACATACGGTGGGACCTACCCACATCTCCAACAGTCTGCTCAGATCCTCCTACATGAAGCTGCCTCTACTATAAAGCCCTGTGGACACTCTCTGGTTAGGTGTCCTATTCCACCACACACATAACATGGGCCCCTAGCCTGTACCTATCCAATATGAGTTGTACTTGACTGCTGCTGTCCCAATCTACCAGTGGACCCCTGTGAGCCCCTATATGACTACTGCAACCTCGCGGGTCCCACAGGTGGTCCCTGCTATCTCTGATCTCTGCGTGGGCCCTGTTGCTGCCAACCTCTATTATCCCCCCATGTGCCCTTTACTGTGTCCTATCTCTCTACTGCTGCTATGGTGGCCTAGGAGGTAAGGGTATGGAACTAAATCCTCCCCTATGAGGTGGATATGATGGTCTGTAGAAACTCTGCTGATCTTGCTGCTACCCACGATCCTAAAATTAAGGGCATGAACTTTGCCCTTGTCCCTATATCTCCTTAGAAATATATGCCTTCTTGGTAGCATCACTCAAAGTCTGGGGGTCTACCATGCGAACAGGCCCTACTATGTTGTGGTTCAGTCCTCTAATAAACTTATGAACCAAGAGTTTCTCGTCATGGAGATACTTTGCATATCAAGACAACTTGGTAAATCGACCCTCATACTGTGTAATTGTAAGTCCTCTCTGCTGAAGGTCATGAAAGTCATCTATGTGACGCTGCCTGTAATGATCTGATAAGTATTGTGCATTGAAGCACTCAATGAAAGTCTGCCATGTGAAAGTGTCTAATGATAGGTGATGCTTGCACTCCTTAATGTGCCACCAGGTAGCTGCTGCATCTCGCAATAGGTGTACTGCCACATGAGCCTTTGTGTTACCCTCGTAAGGATGCAATGTGAAGCATCTATCTAAGCTGATGAGCCAGGCCTTTGCCTCAGCTCCCTCTGTGGTCTTGACAAAAGTAGGAGGGTTTAGCCTCAACAAATCCCTAATGGGATCTCCTCTATCCCTGTGCCCTCTAATAGGCTCGTCTATGTAATAGTCATAAGGTCTATGAACAATGTGCTCTACTCATACTATCTCATCATGCCTAGCATGACATGGAGGGCTCCTGCTACGGGTCCTGTCGGCTGATCCAACCTCCTTTGCAGTCATCTCTAGCACCTCAACATAGGGCTCCACATGTGCTGCCGTTCACGGCTCAACGCAGGGCTCCACACTCGCGATTCAATGTGGGGCTCCACACGTGGCTCGACACGGGACTCTCCTCGTGGATCCATGCATGGTTCCTCTTGTGGATCCTCGCAAGACTCAACACGTGGCTCTATCCATGGCTCAACTACAGCTAATGGAAGTCTATCTAACACTGCCTGTAATACCTGTAATATCTGTGGCCCAATATTTGGTAGGGCCGATGATGCCTGCGGTACCTATGGGGCTGGTTGTGCCTGTCCCTCATCTGAAGAGTCACTGTGCACCTCGGCGGATGTAGTGTGGCAGGACTGCGCTCGCTGAACTCATTAGGGAGGCATCCTACAAAAATGAGGTAACCACAAATTAATCAGAGTTACAGAAATAATAATGTGCCCTAAATAAGCCTAGTGTTTAAACTTGGGCTTTGATACCAAATGTCATGCCCACATTTCCCATGTGGTCACAATACACCACACACGTGTCATATCCACATTTGCCATGTGGTCATGACATGAATTACGAAAAAGATTTCTACCTATCCCTAGGAACCCCCTCGCACGCGTCTACGTGCTCAGTGGCAATACGTAGAAGGCATAAACATGTCAACATAATTCAGGGAGGTGTGCTGTCCCATGTAGTCCCTTGCGTGATGATAGCCATCTAGGGGGTATGTGACACGAAGTGTGTCATTTTTAGGGTTAGAATGATTTTGATCTGAACCCTAAGTTTCCTAGGTGTGAAGATGATTTTGCCATATTTGAAACCTAATCCCTAACTCAAGTCAAAATGAAATCGAAATAATGATTAAGAACTAATGGCATGATGGATGCATGATTAAAGTGGAATGGTGAAGCAAAAGTTAATAAAATATAAAAAATTTAAACCCTATAAATCTAGGAAAAATTTGACAGCATAATGCATCTTCATTAATCGACTTAAAAATTTTAAAATAAAACTCCAATAAGAAATTAAACAAAATTTAAGAATAAAAATTTAAACTTAAGAATAAATTTAAAACAATTTAAAATAACAAAATAAATATCCTACCAAGGTCAAATAAATCGACCTTGCATTAAAAGGTTAAAAATTAAAAATTAAAAAATAAAATAATTACATGACGCCGGATTGGATTTCAAATTTGAATTTGTTAATAAATATAATTTTGGCATTACATTTATTAACGAAAGTGGAATAATAGAGAAGGGAAGAGATTAACATACTCTTTCCAATAAAATAATAGTAAAATTGATAAACAAATAAAATGATAAAATCATGCTAGGAAAAAATAAAATAAATATCCCAACTAAAATGAATTTAATACAAAGGGAATACTCTTCCCAATTTAAACAAAATTAATCCCTCCCTTTTAAAATACAAATCACTAGACATTAAAACAAAAATGCAAAACCCCATTTAAATTAAAAACAAAATAAATGAGCACAAGAGATTAAAAAAAAAACAAGGGCAAAAATTGAAAATTTAAAAATAAGAAATAAAGCAATCTCCCTCACATTCTCCTCTTGCCCTAACTCCATTTTAAATTGGTTTTCTAAAATAGGAGAGCCCTAATTTTATTCTATTGTTTTCTCATTGTTGCCCTAACTTCTCTATCACAATCTTTCCTCTTTTTTTTTTTGCCTATTTGCTCATGCAAGTTAGAGTTTTGAAAAGAGGTGGAAACCATGATTGGAGCTTGCTGCTACCTCCCATGGAGGTATACACAGCTGAGTTATTACCATTTTTTTAAACACAAAATGATATATATATATATATATATATATATATATATATACTGTAAGTGTTATAAATAAATTACATGCTGCAGGGTTTATGAGTGGAGGGGCCGAATGACATCAAAAAGGTGCGAGACTATGGGGAACAGGGAGTGAAGACTACGGAGTAATGGATGTGGTGGCTGTGGATGGAGGGAATGGGGAGTTCGGGGTGAAAGGGGATCGCGGGCAGCGCAGAAGTGGGGGCATTGCTGGTGGGGAATGGTTTATTTTAAAGTGGCAGTGGTGGGGAGGGGGTTGAAACCCCCACCCACACCCTTGGGTGTGGGTGGGGGTCTCGACCCCCTCCCCACACCCTCTGTATTTGTAAAGGCCACGGTGGGACTGTGGTGGGTGCCAACGTCCACCACAGTGCTCACTTCAACACATTTTTTTTGTTTGTTTAGTATTTTTTTGTTCTTTAACAATGAAACCCTACGGCCCAGCACAGTCTATCGTTAATGGGTTTGATCTCTGATTTTTTTTGTAACATTAAACTCTATTCTGTGGTATACTAAAATGTATATTGGCATGCATATATATATGCTATCTTTTCATTAAAATACAGTAAAAATAATTTTTATATTATGGTAAACATATATACATATGCACTTAATTATATATACATATATATTTATATATATAATAGTGTGTATATATATATTTTAATATATACAAAATTCATATAAGCCCGCTTTTCTTTTTTAACAAATATTTGTATTTACACAGTGATAACAAAAAGAAAGAACAACAACTAGGTAAAAGAGTAAGGTTGTAATATATATATATATATATATATATATATATATATATATATATATATATATATATATATATATATATATGTATATGTATATATTTATACATATATATATATATATGTATATACATATATATATATACATATACATATATGTATACATATATGTATAGGTATATATATATGTATATACATATATGTATACATATATGTATATGTATATATACATATACATATATGTATACATATATGTATATATATATACATATATGTATACATATATGTATATGTATATATATGTATACATATCCATATAGGTATACATATATATATACATATACATATATGTATATGTATATATGTACATATACATATATGTATACATATATATATATCTATATATATATACATATATGTATATATACTCAATAACTACTTTCTCATAACAATGGTTTATCTAACAGACTACTAACTTTCAGATCTATAACATAAACTAAATCAGTAGCATTTTTTTTTTTTTTAAGCATAAATATACTTAGATATCTCTATTTTTTTAAAGAATTTAATAAGGTAGGATATGCATTTTTAACTAAGTTTTCTTTTTAACAACTTAACTTCATAAACAACATCTAATAATATGAACTTACAATGCAACAAATAGAAAACTAATTTTTAATTTCTCTTTCTTTCTTTTGTATACAATGAAATTTATTCAACACACTCATTTTTTTTTGTAAGGAAAAAAAATATGACAGCAAAAAAGATAATTTCTCATGCAACTCTCAAAACATACCAACTCCATAATATAGAAAATGAACAGTATTTTAATAAAACATAAAGAATATTTCTATTACAACACTTATTACAACCAACTCCATGGCAAAATAACTTAACAAAATTAATTACAATAGGGCCACAAAGGTCATGGCTCAAACAACCAACAACATATAACTATAGAAACACAAACTGGACTTCTCTCTAACTCCATTTCTCCACTAAGGACCTACAAATAAAACACAACAAGAAGGGAAACCCAACCACTTCAAAATGCCCTACTCCCTACCATAGACCTACAAGTGGGTCACCCTCGAGCTAGGGAGGTAGGGATTCACACAGTTGCAACACACCACAACAAGCATCAAAGCAACAACAACACAAAAATCAACCCCAAGGATAAACACATAATACAACTCATGAGAATGAGTTTGATGGGGGTAGGGAATGGACCCCTCTACTTCAAAGGCCACACCAAAAACACCAAATATTGAGTCTCATGGCCTCAAGGTAAAACCTCCAAAACCACAACTATCCAAATGTCTCAAAATAAACTTCCATGGCACTCTTGCCATTCAAATAATCTCCACAACAAGTAAAAAGCCCTCAAAGCCATAAATAGTACCAAATATGGGAGTGGCCTCAAGAAGGTTCCTTTCCCCTACCCCAAACAAGTTGATCCTTACCTCCAAATGGAGGTGCTCTCACCAAACTCCCATCCCACACAAAAATGAAACAACAACAACAAAACTACAAACACACCATAATAAAAATATGCAAGGGTAAAGAACATAGACATGAGGCTTACCATCAAAAGCCCTATAATAGAAGCACATTTAGTGATGAGCTCCAAGCTTCTCCAAACCTTCCAATCTCTAAAATCCCTCTAACTTCTCCAAAAATTGCTCCAAATTGAAAGAAATCTCCAAAAATGCAAGAACTCCACACTCCTCAACAAGAGGAGGTAATATAGGCCATCAATTTTGGCCTTGTGGTGCAGGAGCACCTACCTGACAGCTGGTCATGATAAGGCAGTTAGTAGTTTAGGTCTTGTTTGTGTTTCCAAGAAGGTCTGTTAGACCAAATGCATGTAATAAGGTCATGCTGATCAGGATAAGATCATGCTGACCAGGCTTTTGCTATTTTTAGCTAGTTAGTTATAACAGCTGTCATGATGTATGTTCGGTGGGATCTCCCAGCCGCTTGGAGAGTTCCCAGCCGCTTGGAGTCGGGTCAGTAGTACTCGTAGGCAAGTCTTTATAAGCATGAGATCGTTTGATATTGCATATAGACAGACAGATATCATCGATCAGACTTTGCGAGAGTGAGACAGAGCGAGAGGAACATCATATTGTAGTTGCATCTTTTGAAATCGAATAAAGTATTCCTGTTTGTGTTCATCCTCTGTTGCATTCCATTGCTTGATCGATTGCTGGTTTGAGAGGGTTTCATGGATATACTGATCCATTCCACCGGTTGACTCATCTGATCGGTGGAATGGTAATGTACAGTAGGTTAGATTGTAGGTTGTTTTCTGTTTGCATGCAGGTGTGCAGGATCGCGGTCGACAGATGCTGAGAAGCCTAGCATCCTCATGTGCTAGGTCAAGTTGATAAACTGGAGTTGGAAGATCACCCTGAGGTTGGATCGGGTCATCCCTGGAAGATCGGCGAAGTGAGATTTCGCTAAGTGAAGAAGCTCGCGAAAACAGCATCATCAGGATATTTCTGCAAATATCCTGCAGTCGGGTTAGGCATCATCATCCGGATAAGTGAAGATCAGCATGATGATGTCGATTGCATGAAGTGTGAGTTCGTCGGGGTGATCATCATCAGGAGGGCCGAGGAGGAGCGCATCGGCATCAGGCTGAAGATCGGGTTGATCGCGGGCCGAAGAAAAACTAAGTTTGGCAAACAGCAGGATATGACGTCATCATCATCATGATATACGTCATCAGGACATTTCGGAGCAACAGGATATTGTGAAACTGCGGGTGACGTCATCGTCATCAGGATCTACGTCATCAGGATATCGGGTGACGTCAGCATCGAGTGAACGGTGCGAGGAGTTAGGGTTTGTCATCATCAGGATAAATGGGAAGAACCGGATGTTCGTTATCCTGTTGAATATCATGATGCTGAAGCTTGTGTCGTCGGCTATCGGAGCATCGAAGGGAAGGTGTTGAAGGTCGTCATCAGGATATTTGGAGCAACCGGATGTTGAATATCCTGCTGACGAAGGTGATGTTAAATATCATGATGAGGCCGCTAGTGCTTGGCGCCCGATGAACAGTGCAACCGGAGGATGTTTGCGCCTGTTGAACATCATGATGATGTGAAGACGGAAATTGTCGGTGAGATGAACAGTGGACGTCAGGAGGATGTTCGCGCTGTCGGACATGATGATGCTGCCGATAATCGAGTAAGGTGATGCTGTTGACAGGCGAAAGTGTGAAGGCTTGTCTGCAGGAGGATATCGGTCGGCAGGTGCAATATGATGATGCTGTTAGTTTTCGGAAACATGATGCTGACAGAATAAAGTCGAAATATGATGATGTTGGTGGCCTTAGGAAATATGATGATGATGGCGAAGATGATGATGATGAGGTTGGTCTGCAGACATTCATGCTATATGCGAATGTTATAGTGTGGATGCCTCTGCATCATAGTGGTATCAGAGCCCAGCAAATGATCTGGGTTGTTGTGTGTTGATTCTGTCACTGAAAGGGCAGAGGTAGAGATAGAGTTGATTGTGTTGTGTGTTGATTGAGAGGTTGACAAAATGCCTCCTAAGGGTAGTGGTACTGCAAGGGAGTTGCAGGAACTGAAGGAGAAACATGCTAGAGAGATGAGGAAGATGAAGGAGCTTGCTGAAGCACTTCAAGCCAGGCTGACAGCCCTGGAAAAGAACAAAAAGAGGGAGGTAGAAGACAGTGAGTCTGAAGAAGAGGCAGATACTGTTGAAGAGTATGAAGAGGTAGCTGAAGATCTGGATGCTGAAGACCAGAGACTGGCAAAACTGTTAAAGGCAGTACAGAGTGAAAAACCTAAGGTGAAGGTTGATGTTACCAAGTATACTGGAAGCTTGAATGAAGATGAATTGTTGGATTGGATTGCTGCACTGGATAATCACTTTGAATGTGAAGATGTTGCTGAGGATCAGAAAGTCAAGATTGCAAAGACCAAGTTAGGAGGTCATGCTTTGGTATGGTGGGATTATGTACAATCTGAGAGAAGGAAACAAGGGAAGTCCAAGATCACTTCATGGGATAAGATGGTAGCAAGGATCAAGGGTAAATTCTTGCCAAGGGATTATGAAATCCAGATGTTTAAGAAGCTGCAATTTTTAAAGCAGAAAGACAGGGATGTGAAATCATATACTGAGGAATTTTATCTGTTGAGTATGAGATCTGGTCATCATGAGAATGAGGTAGAAAAGGTGGCTAGGTACTTGGCTGGTTTGAGGTTTAACATACAGGATGAGTTAGTGTTAGCTAACCCTAAGAATGTGGAGGATTGTTATCAAATGGCAATCAGGATTGAAGAAAAGCTGAATAGAGGACATGATAAGTCCATGAGAGGAAGAGGAAACAATAGGGGAAGAGGAGCAGCCCCTGCACAAAAGCAAACCAATGAGGGTCAAGAAGACACTGGGAAAGGACAGGGACAGTCTGATTTCAGAGGTGGATGGAAAGGTAATAGAGGAAGATTTGGAGGTGGTAGAGGTTCTACTACATTTTCAGGAAAGTGTTACACCTGTGGAGAGTTTGGTCATCCATCTTTCAAATGTCCAGAAAACAAAGGTTCATCATCTAGAAATGATAGAACTAGTGACAAGAGAGTACAACTGGTACAAGAAGAGAAAGAAGAAGAAAGTGCAAACAAAGGTCCTGAGAATTTTGGATATCCAGAGAGTGGAGAATCATTGATGTTAAGGAGAACAAGTTTGCAGGCATCAAAGGATATGGTGCAAAGAAGAGCTCTTTTCAAAACCACATGCAAGAGCAAAGGTAAGGTATGTAAGGTTGTCATTGATACTGGTTCAACAGACAACATGGTATCTCAGGAGATGGTGGATAAACTGAAGCTGGAAAGGATTCCACATCCACACCCTTACAAGGCATCTTGGGTGAGTGATAGGCAATCACTTTTTGTCTCTAAACAGGCATATGTGGATTTCTAGATTGGACCATATCATGATAGAATTTTGTGTGATATATTGCCTATGGAATGTTGTCACCTACTGCTAGGTAGACCATGGCAATTTGACAGAAGGGTACTGTATGATGGGTATGCTAATACCTATACCATCAAGAAGGATGGGAAGATTATCAAGTTGATGCCATTGCAGGCAAAAGCTGCAGTACAGAAGGCAGCTCAAATCATTTTGATGGGAAAGAAGGAGTATGTGCAGATGCCTAGAGGAGCAGGCATGAAGGCAGTTCAGGACACTGCAGGGCAAGGAGTTGTTGCAGACAACAAGCTGAAGAAAGTTTCAGTTGTGACTGACAGAGGTCAGCAGCAGGTTCAGAAACAGGGGTGCAAACAGCCACCAGTTCAGAGGAATGACAAGGATGTTGTCATAGTTGGGACTATTGTTTGTCCTATGAGAGTTGAAAGGAAGATAGACTTGAACACTTCAGGAGTTCAAGAGGTAGTTCAGCCAGAGGTTCTGGTCAGACAATCTGACAAACACAGAGATAACCTGAGAAAGGCCTACATCAACAGGCATGAGGATTTACTTGCCAGCAAGCAAGTTACAGTTCAGAAGTCTTGGAGCAGCCAAGAGACAGCAGCAGACAAAGCTGGAGCAGGTCAGACTATTGACAAGGCAAAGTGTAGAGGTGGAAGACTTCCACATACTAAACTCATGGGACATGAGTTCTTTTCTGTTGGGGAGTATGGTGCAGGAGCACCTACCTGACAGCTGGTCATGATAAGGCAGTTAGTAGTTTAGGTCTTGTTTGTGTTTCCAAGAAGGTCTGTTAGACCAAATGCATGTAATAAGGTCATGCTGATCAGGATAAGATCATGCTGACCAGGCTTTTGCTATTTTTAGCTAGTTAGTTATAACAGCTGTCATGATGTATGTTCGGTGGGATCTCCCAGCCGCTTGGAGTCGGGTCAGTAGTACTCGTAGGCAAGTCTTTATAAGCATGAGATCGTTTGATATTGCATATAGACAGACAGATATCATCGATCAGACTTTGCGAGAGTGAGACAGAGCGAGAGGAACATCATATTGTAGTTGCATCTTTTGAAATCGAATAAAGTATTCCTGTTTGTGTTCATCCTCTGTTGCATTCCATTGCTTGATCGATTGCTGGTTTGAGAGGGTTTCATGGATATACTGATCCATTCCACCGGTTGACTCATCTGATCGGTGGAATGGTAATGTACAGTAGGTTAGATTGTAGGTTGTTTTCTGTTTGCATGCAGGTGTGCAGGATCGCGGTCGACAGATGCTGAGAAGCCTAGCATCCTCATGTGCTAGGTCAAGTTGATAAACTGGAGTTGGAAGATCACCCTGAGGTTGGATCGGGTCATCCCTGGAGGATCGGCGAAGTGAGATTTCGCTAAGTGAAGAAGCTCGTGAAAACAGCATCATCAGGATATTTCTGCAAATATCCTGCAGTCGGGTTAGGCATCATCATCCGGATAAGTGAAGATCAGCATGATGATGTCGATTGCATGAAGTGTGAGTTCGTCGGGGTGATCATCATCAGGAGGGCCGAGGAGGAGCGCATCGGCATCAGGCTGAAGATCGGGTTGATCGCGGGCCGAAGAAAAACTAAGTTTGGCAAACAGCAGGATATGACGTCATCATCATCATGATATACGTCATCAGGACATTTCGGAGCAACAGGATATTGTGAAACTGCGGGTGACGTCATCGTCATCAGGATCTACGTCATCAGGATATCGGGTGACGTCAGCATCGAGTGAACGGTGCGAGGAGTTAGGGTTTGTCATCATCAGGATAAATGGGAAGAACCGGATGTTCGTTATCCTGTTGAATATCATGATGCTGAAGCTTGTGTCGTCGGCTATCGGAGCATCGAAGGGAAGGTGTTGAAGGTCGTCATCAGGATATTTGGAGCAACCGGATGTTGAATATCCTGCTGACGAAGGTGATGTTAAATATCATGATGAGGCCGCTAGTGCTTGGCGCCCGATGAACAGTGCAACCGGAGGATGTTTGCGCCTGTTGAACATCATGATGATGTGAAGACGGAAATTGTCGGTGAGATGAACAGTGGACGTCAGGAGGATGTTCGCGCTGTCGGACATGATGATGCTGCCGATAATCGAGTAAGGTGATGCTGTTGACAGGTGAAAGTGTGAAGGCTTGTCTGCAGGAGGATATCGGTCGGCAGGTGCAATATGATGATGCTGTTAGTTTTCGGAAACATGATGCTGACAGAATAAAGTCGAAATATGATGATGTTGGTGGCCTTAGGAAATATGATGATGATGGCGAAGATGATGATGATGAGGTTGGTCTGCAGACATTCATGCTATATGCGAATGTTATAGTGTGGATGCCTCTGCATCACCTTGAGGAATGAGAAGGTGAGACTTGTCACCTTCTCCTTCCTCCTTCTATGCCACTTGCAAGGGAGAGGAAGTGTGAGGGTGACAAGTGTCATCCTCTAATTCCATATCAATCCTCACCTTATCCACTTGTGCTCTCACACATGTGTGAGAGAACAAGTGGTGAGGTGGCATTCCCCACCAAGCCTCCATGAGGATAAGGGATGCCATATGGCATCCTCTTATTCTCTAAGAGAGCCATCTCCCTCCAAGATGCTCTCACATGTGTGTGAGAGTCTTGGAGGAAGATCCCACACACTTGGGAGTCTTGGAGACCTCCCAAGTCTTCCTAGGGAAGGGATTCCCAAACTTTGGTAAGGGAGATGAGTCTTTCCCAAAGCATGACTCATCTCCCACCCTTATCTAATTTAAATTTCATCACTTTAACTAAACCTCAGTTTAGAGTGATAGTGAGTTAACCTAAGGTTTAGTTAGTCAAAATTGACCCTAGACCCATGGGTAACCACCTAGGGTAAATTTTGGGACACTAAGGTTCACCTAGGGGGTCATAAATCTACTTTAAATGGCCTCAAAAATAAAAACAATACCAAGTGGTATAAATCAATAAAAATTATACAACACATGATATAATTAAATTAAACCAAGGGGTACTAGGCCAAAATGATAAAATTAAACAAGCACTTAAATCAACACTCAATTTCAAATGTGATCCTCATCCCTCTTGGGAATGGATCAGTTTCACAGGGAATAACATATGTGTGAATTCTACCTCCAATTTTCCATGGCCTAGGAATGTAATCTTGCACATCTCGATCAAGTGTCAATCATATCATGAATAATCATAGCCAAAGCAACTGGAATTGAATTCATGCCATTGAATACAACAATAATCATCTATAACATAATTCTGAATTAAACTACATTTTTCTATCAAATGTCACATAATCATCATCACATAAAGAACTAGAAGTCACATCACAAAACATCATCTAATATATCTCATATCTCTAATCACAAAATAGCATCAAAATATGATCAAATCGAATCACCATATGTCTAAGCAATGTCATATAAAAAATCAGGAGATATAATCAAATCTGCATAGTGAAACCATAGTCTCTAAAAGTCTGATAGTGTCATCAACTGAAATGCAAAATGATCAAAATAAGGAAGGCAAAATAATCAGCCTCACAAGATAATTTTATTTTTATCCCTTGTTCCTCATAGAAGAAGTTGAACTCATTTGATGTAAACTCTCCACCTCTATCATACCTTAAGCACTTGATTTTCAAATCTGTCTCATTCTCAACCATTGCCTTGAATGCTTTGAACTTTTCTAGGGCTTCTATTTTTTCTTTTAAGAAGGTAACCCAAGTCATTCTAGAATATTCATCAATTAATAACATGAAATACCTATCTCCTTATAGACTTCTTACTCTGGTAGGACCACATGGATTTGTATGTACTAATTCCAATAGACCTTCAATAGATTGGTCCTTGCTCTTGAAGCTTGTTCTTGTCTATTTTCCAAATTGACACTCCTTGCACAATGTGTCAGTAGGCTCCACAAGCTTGGGCCAATCTCTTACAGCCTGAGTGGAACTTATCTTCACAATGTTGTCAAAATTGATGTGACACATATGCCATAGCCATCTTTCATCAACCTGAGCCATCAAGCCATAGTTATCAATTCCTTTCAGATGATAGATATTGTCTTTAGTCTTTTTACCAATTGCAATCACTGTTCTGGATCTTTCCATGATCTTGCATCCATTGTCCTTGAATCTCAAATCATAACCCTTGTTACACATCTGACCAACACTCAAAAGATTGTGCTTTAATGCTTTCACATACAAAACATCTTCAGTATTATGCTTGCCATCAAAAGAAATGGATCCTCTTCTATAGATCTTACCAACTATGTCATTTCTAAACCAAACCAGTCCTCCATCATATTTTTCTAGACATAAAAACATACTTTTGTCACCGGTCATGTGATGAGAGAATCCACTATCAATAACCCATTCATCTTTATCTTCAACAACCTAAATAGCCAAGGCATTTTCCATTAGTTTTTCTTCCTTCACATAGCTAGGAGGATTAGTAGACACAGTTTGTTCTTTAATAGAAATAAACAAGAATTCATTACAAGAAGTACTAGCATTATCTGGTTCACCATCTGATAGTCCTTCATCATCATCAAGATCTTCAACATAGTAACGTTTCTTTGGAATCCTAGGATTATCAGGTCTTGCCTTAAGAACTCTTGTGGGGCATCTAGAAGCATAATGACCAACTTTACCACAACTGAAACATTTAAAAGGTAATTTTCCTTTGAACTTACCAGAACCTCTAGGAAGATTGTTAACAAAGTTGGCTTCAAGTTCTTCAAGCTCATAATCTAGTTCCACCTTGTACTTGTCAGATCTGGGGTTCTTTCTGAAGTGTTGTCCTTGAAAGCAGTCTTTGTCTTTAGAAGGGAATCACCAAGTTCTCTCATTTCAAAGGTTGTCAACTTCCCAAGTAGTTGATCTTTTGTAATCTTTGTCACTATAATTATTTCCTCAATCGTGGTCACTTTAAGACTATATGATTTAGGCAGTGATCTGAGAATTTTGTTCACAATTTCAATGTCCTCAATTTTTCCTCCCACACTTCTAATGTTGCTCACAAGTTCATCGATCTTTTGCATGAAGGATGTTATGTTGTCATCTTCGCTCATCTTCAAACATTCATATTTTGCCTTCAAATCTGTAACTTAGTTCTCTTCACAAATTCATCTCCTTCATATATATTCTTCAACTTATTCCAGATTTCATAAGTAGTTTCTAGGTCCATGATTCTTGTTACTTTGATGTCAGTGTAACATCAGAAAATGTTCCCTTGGGGGCTTTTCCCTTATAAGGTTTAGGTCCCAGGTCTTTTATCTGCATTTAGGACATCTAGCATCATATTTTGACATCCCAATTAAATGATCCCTAAGTTTCATGACAAATGGGACCTAGGGAGATCCCTTAAACCTAACCCTGACCAAAAGAGGGGGGAGGACTTGGGTGCCTACACCCTACTCCTGCCCTATTTGGATTCTTGAGCTTATGTAAAGGTGATTTAAAGATTTTATTATGTAGCAAGACCAGATTTGTGTTGTTTATGTGTTTGTATTTGTAGATTTGAGAAATCATCTCCTCATGGCATGAAGAGCTTCTTCCTCTAATGAGACTTTCACTATAAGGTGACATCATTTATGTTTTTGAGCATTTATCATTTATTTTTTGCCTCTACCTCCCAAGGGAAAGAACTTTCTATCTGGAAATGGTGTTTAGAAGACTTGAATGTCTCTCCAAGGCTTGACTGAGGCAAGCCTCTAAACACCACAACCCCTCCCAAAGTTTTTGTGATTGCAGGTTACAGGTTGAAGATACATGAAAAGTTTGTTGCAAGTATGAGCCTAACCGGTGTTGTCATTGATGTCAACATACTCCTATTGCATTGATGTCAAGGATTGGATGAGTTGTGTGCTAAGGATATCAAGAAAATTAGTCCTATTAGAAACAGAGAAGAACAGTAAAGACAGTGAAGCTCTATGAAGTGAAGATCCTAGCTAAGATGAAGATCAGAGGATGTGAATCAAAGGGTTTGTAGATATGTGTCTAAAGGTGATCTAGTAAAGATTTGAGAGGTCCGCGTGAAGATTTGAAGAAGTTATGGCCATATTAGTAAAAGTGGTTCTGACAGATGTTCAGAGGTGACAGAGTGACACAAATAGGTCCGGTGAGATCCAGAAATGCAATATCTTGTTTTGCAGATTTGGTGGGGTGTTTAGGAAGTCAATGTGAATTGACAAATCAATTCGTTCATAGTCTGAAGATCCACAAGCATCTATTTCAATATGACAGTAATAACAGACTATGATCTTGGGGTTCTGGATGAAGAAGAGAATGATTTCAGTAAGCAGAAGTAGAGTGGATGTTCTTGGTGATACAGGCTAGCTTGTGGGGATCTCTAGATTGTGTCCAGTTTATGTTGGTGGTCCATATTGAAGATTGAGCTCGTAATTGAAGAATTACTTCCAGATGATGATGTTCTTCCTCAACTTCGCCGACCAGATGATTTACACATCTTGCAGATGATCTTGAAGATGTTATGAGAAGGATGGCATGTTCCTTAAAGAAGATTTCAGTTCCAGATATATGTGACCGATAGTGTGGTGATTCGCATGAAGTCTTTTGTAATAAATTAAGTTGTATTTGTGTATTTTCTCTGTAAAGTTTGCCGACTTTGATGATTATCCCAAAGTTGATGTCTTGTATAAATAAGAGTTGTGAAGTCATTTCAAAAACATCTTGGTAAAGATGAGAGTGTGGTAGAGAGGAGAAGTGCAAAAGGTAGAGCAGAAGTATTGAGCTTAAATGGAACTGACTCAAGCATTGTGAAGATGCTATTCTTCAGTTCAAGTACGTAATATTTATCATTCTGTAGATAGTGTGTCTCATGTAGGCAGTGGGCCTCTTGTGAGTAGTGTGCTCAGGTAGTGAGCCCCAATTGGCATTTTTTCATTTGTTCTTCTTATTCTTTTAACAGAGAATACAATCTTGGGTTAGTCATGTTGGATTCAGGACAAACAACTGAGAGGGGGGTTGAATCAGTTGTCCAAAACTTTCTTCTAATTAAACACTTAAATCCTCTTTGTGATTTAGCAGCATATTAATTAAATCAATCATGAAAATATAATGCATCAAACCAAGAGCAGAAACACATCAACACATAAGACACCAAGATTTTGACGTGAAAAACCCGATTAAGGGAAAAACCACAGGGTGATTAACCCAAGATTGTATTCTTTGTTAGAAGAATAGAAAGAACAAAATGGCACATGCCTGTTAGATCTAGGGCACACAACTGAGAGGGGGGGTGAATCAGTTGTACAAAAACTTGCTTCTACTTAAATCCTCTTTGTTATATAATAGCATATCAATTAATCACTCATGAAAGCATAAAGCATAAACACCAGAGCAGATACACATCAACACATGAGACACCAAGATTTTGACGTGGAAAACCTGGTCAAGGGAAAAACCATGGGGTGATTAACCCAAGGATTATTCTCTGTTAGAAGAATAAGAAAAATAGATGGCACATGCCAATTAGCGCTTACTACCTGAGCACACTACTCATAAGAGGCACACTGCCTACAAGAGACACACTATCTACAAAGTAACAAGTATCACAAACTTGAACTAGAGATTGACATCTTTACCATGTCTGGATCAGTTTCATTTAAGCCCGAAAACTCCTGCTCTGCCTTTTGCTCTTCTTCTTCGCTATGCCACACTCATCCACACCAAGACACACTTCAAAATGAATTCACAATCCCTTATTTATACAAGGCATCAACTTAGGAACAATCATCTAAGTCGGCAAACACCTATAAGATCATTCGCAAGATTTGTAATACATCTAGTCGACCTGTCTTAGGAAGAACACCAATATCTGTGGTTATTCTTCAAATGCAAACTCAAACTTCAATGTGGACCACCAATTAGAATTGTACACAATCTAAAGATCACCAAAACCTTTCCTGAGTCATCAAGAACAACTGCACTTTATCAGCTTACTGGAATTCTTCTCTTCTTCACCCAGAACTTCAAGAACATAGTCTATCATCACTGTCATAATGGAAAAGGTGCTTCCGGACCTCCAAACCATGAACAAATCTATTTGTTACTTCACACGGACTTCTTCAACACTCTCTCCAATCTATAGAATGAGATAATGCAATTCCGGAGCTCACCAGACCAATCTGTGACACTTTATCGCCATTGAACATCTGTCCGAACTGGTTCTACTTGAGTGACCATAACGTCTTCAGATCTTCATGTGGACCTCTAAAATCTTAACTGGATCATCTCAAGACTCATATCTACAAACCCTTTAAACTGTATCCTTTGATCTTCACCTTATCTTGGACTTTTGCCTTAATGCCATCACTGTTCTTCACTGTTCCTGATTGAGACTAATTTCCTCAATATCCTCAGCACACAGCTCATCCAATCCTTCTCATTAATGCAATATGAGTATGTTGACATCAATGACAACACTGGTTATCCTCATACTTGCAACAATCTCCCCCTTTGTCATTGATGGCAACATATGATGTGAAAACCCATCAAGACAAGAACTTCTCCTTTCTGTCACAGCTCCCCCTATCAGCAACAACTCTTCACATGTCTTCTCTTTCTTTACTGCTCCCCTTTGATCATCAACCACTTATTTTTTACATGTCTTCTCTCCCCCTTTGACATCAATGGAAAAGGGCTCATACTTGCAAATTTAATACATTAGAATCATACCAGCTACTCCCCCTGAATAGCAACTCCCTATCACCAATCTAGATCACAAGATATGACTGTGATATCCACCAGATTGATGCACATCAGTGCATCCTAGTTCATCACTAGAGGGGCCATGACCCCTAACTTCTCCCTGAGATACTCAAAAGATTCCTTGGGAAGAGGTTTAGTAAAAATATCTGCAAGCTGATCCTTGGAGGGCACATACTCCAATTTGACTTCACCCTTGTTCAATTGCTCTCTCAAAAAGTGAAACTTGATAGATATATGTTTAGTCTTAGAATGCAACACCAGATTCTTAGAAATATTTATTGCACTTGAATTATCACAGAAAATTGTGATAGACTCCTCATATTCTACTTGAATATCTCTTAGCATTTGCTTCATCCACAAAAGTTGAGTGCAACTTCCTGCTGCTGCAATGTATTCTGCTTTAGTTGTAGATAGGGATATTGCCTCTTGTTTCTTGCTTAGCCAAGAAACCAACCTTTTTCCCAAAAAGAATGCTCCCCCACTTGTACTCTTTCTATCATCCACATCTCCTACCCAATCTGAATCTATATATGCATGAAGAGAAAAATTATGATCTCTAGGATACTATAGACCATACTCAACTGTTCCTTTTAAGTACCTAAAAATTCTTTTGATTTTCATGACATGAGATTCTCTGGGATCAGCTTGGAATCTCGCCACAAGACCAATAGCCTACATTATATCTGGTCTAGTCTAAGTAAGATACAATAATCCTCCAATCATTGATCTATACTTTGTCTGATTTGTCTTAGGAGAGTCATCATCTTTGCTCAACTTACATCCAATTGCCATGGGAGTGTTCATTGGCTTTGAATCTTCCATTCCAAATTTCTTCAATAATTCTTTCACATATTTGATCTGAGAGATAAAGATTCCTTTCTTTGTCTAGGTAATTTGTAGACGCAAGAAGAAATTTATTTCACCAAGCACTGACATTTCAAACTCACTTTTCATTTGATTTGCAAAGGTTTTACACAGACTGTTTCTTCCTCCAACGATGATATCATCAACAAATACTTCAACAATCAAGATGTTTTCATGATCAATTTTGAATTATAGGTTACTATCAGTAGTACCTTTGTTGAAACCAATCTTCAAAAGATGTTTGTCCAGCCTTTCATACCATGCTCTTGGAGCTTTCTTTAGACCATATAGTGCCTTCTTTAATTTGCAGACCATATCACCATGCTCAGATAACTGAAATCCATCCGGTTGTTCAATGTACACCTCTTCTTCTAAGTCACCATTCAAGAAAGTAGATTTGACATCCATCTGATACACTTTGAAATCTTTGAAGGCAGCAAATGCAAGAAATAATCTGACTACTTCAATTCTTGCCACCAGAGCAAAGGTTTCCTCAAAATCAATCCCTTCTATTTGAGAGTAGCCTTTGCAGACTAATCTGGCTTTATTTCTGATTACTTCACCAACTTCATTTAGTTTGTTCCGGAAGACCCATTTGGTTCCAATCACATTCTTGTTTCTAGGTCTAGAAACA
The DNA here is from genome assembly GCA_027924645.1 of Cunninghamia lanceolata. NCBI lineage: Eukaryota > Viridiplantae > Streptophyta > Pinopsida > Cupressales > Cupressaceae > Cunninghamia > Cunninghamia lanceolata. Next base: position 11,661,553 of record BSBN01000202.1, read on the forward strand.
ATTTCCCAAGTGTGATTTTTCTCAATTTGCATCAACTCTTCCTCCATTGCTTTGGTCTAATTTTCATCATTGTAGGCTTCATTTATTGTCTTAGGTTTGATATTTGAAATCAGATAAGATTCATCTAAATTTTGAGCAATTTTCTTTCTAGTTTGCACACCTTTGCTTTTGTCACCTATGATCTGATCTTCAGAGTGGTTCAGTCTTACATACCTTGGAACTTTGGGAGTTTCATGCACTTCTGCTTCTTGATCAGGCTCATTTAGACCTATCTCTTCTTCTTGATTTACCGGATCAGTCTGAATCTAACTTTTAGGAGAGGATTGAGCTCCTTGAACCAGAACACCATCTTGATCATCTTCATCATACTCATAAAACCTTGAGGGTTTCTCTATTCCCTCATCAACCTTCACATTTGTACTTTCTATCATCTTTCTTAGTCTCTTGTTATAACACCAGTATGCTTTGCTTTGAGTGGAGTAACCCAAGAAAATTCCTTCATCACTTCTAGCATCAAACTTTCCTAGATCTTCATTTCTTTTAATGTAACATTTGCTACCAAATACTCTGAAATATCTCATAGTAGGAGTGATGCCAAACCAAAGTTCATAAGGAGTCTTACCGGTATTGCTTTTGATTTGAACTCGATTGAGAGTGTAGACTGCAGTACTGATGGCTTCTCTCCAAAACATCTGGGGGACATTTGCTTCCATCATCATTATCCTGGATGCTTCCTGGATGGTCCGGTTCTTTCTCTCAACTACTCCATTCTGCTGTGGAGTCCTAGGAGTAGTGTAGACACTCTAAAATGACCAAGTCGCCGCATCGCTTGCATTTCATAATCTGTCTAATCACCTGCATTTCACACATTAATTAAATAATATAATTATTTAATTAATTTCATCAAATTCTTATAAATCTCCTAAATTCAACATTAATTAAATAAATTCTCTTTATTTAATTAATTAAATTAAATTCCTCTATTATTCTTCCCCAATTAAATAATTTTAATTTTTTAATTAATTAATTATCCTCTTTCTAAAAATCAAATCCACATTAATTAAATAAATCCAATTATTTAATTAATTCAACAAATTCTATCTTATCTACAATTAAATAATTCTTAAATTATTTAATTAAATCAAAATCTATTCTTCCAAAATCATGCACAACAATTAAATAAATTTATTTATTTAATTTGCTTTCAAATCTTCTAAATTAAATAATTCCAATTATTTAATTATTTCTTCTAAAATATCTTCTCTAAATTTAAATAAATCAATTATTTATTTAAATTGCTTTTTCTTCTAAATTTGAGTTATCTCTAATATAACTCAAGCTTTTTATATTTAATAAAGCAAAATATCTTCTTTTCTCATGCAAATCTCTTCTTCTTGTTTTAAATCACTTAACTGATTACTTTATTCTTTTAATTGATTTATCTCTTCAGTTAACTCATTCTTCTATTCTTGATAACTCCTCTCATGCAAAAGAAAGCAAGACACATGTCTTCTTCTTATTTGTTGCATGTTCCTCAACTGTTCTCCTCCGTTGATTCTTCTAAATTATCTGGACCGTTGATCGATCTTCATTGAAACCTATATAAACCCCCCTCATCTCCTTCATTACCTCTCTCTCTTCGATCGTATTCTCAGGCATACTTAACAGAGCTTTGAGCATACAAAATGCGTCGATTGAGCACTCTCACGATCTTTTGACATTGATCTCTTGAGCACACTACTTGCTTGTTGCAGCTATGGCTTCACAACTTCATTGAGCAATCCACATTCAATCCAAAGGAAACAATACAGATTTCAGTAAAAGTCTTTATTTCATTGATTATTTGTCATGGCTTTTATTTAAATTCATTTTCTTTATGTTATTGAGTTTTTGGTTTTATTAGTTTAGATTTAATCAATTTTTTCCTCATACACATTCTGGACAGTTATTGGAAGAGGAAACTATTGAGGACATCTCCTCTTGGCTCTATAAGGAGAAAGAACCAGTCACAATACCAGTCAAGCAATATGGCAATGGCTTAAGAATAGTAAAAAATATGGGCTATAAAGGCAAAGGTGGCCTTGGGAAACAGAATCAAGGAACTATGGAACCCATTGTGGTAACAAAGAAGCTAGACAAGAAAGGATTAGGATTTGGTAAGAAGGTACCACGCGCCTTGGACATCGAGTATATCCTCGACGAGGTAGCTGACACTTTTCCTGCCAATTCAACATCTACAGAGGATATCATCGATGACTCTTCCCTCCATATGACCAACCTATTCACAGAATCCTCTATTTTTACACTATCCTCCATATCCTTAACCTCCACTACCAACACCCAGAATGTCACACTTGTCTACCCTAAACTTATTGATTGGGACCAACAAGGGTCCCCCGTTATAGATGTATTTCAGAATGACGAAGCTTTAGCTGAGTTCATGGGACTTCGGGAACGTATCCCTCTTGGCAATCACAAAGCAGGTTTTGTAATGGAACTAGAGCCCACGGCTTATTTTGGTGAGAATGCCAAATCCTCTAGTCGCAAAAGTGCAAATAAAGAAAGATCTCTAGGTGAAAACCACATTGTGGCACCTCCTGATCACAAAATAGTAAAAACAAAGGACGTATCCAAAGGTGAAAACCCAACTGTGGCACCTGAGGATGGAGGATTTGACCTTCCTCTACCATCTAAGTATCAAGAGAAATCAGCTCTCCTAGTGGAAGATTCTATAGAGATAAACCTGGGCACAGAACAAAATCCAAAGACCACATTCCTAGCAGCATCATTATCTGAAACAGAGCACAGAAATCTTAACAACTTTTTCTTGCAACGAACCATCAACTTTGCATGGACCTATGCCGATATGCCAGGGTTAGACCCTAAGCTAGTAGTTCATTATCTCACAATTGATCCTAGAGTGAAACCAGTCAAACAGAAGTTGAGAAAGATGCACCCACAGATAGCTCTCTTGGTGAAGGTGGAAATATAAAAGCTGTTAGACGCAAAGTTCATACGACCAATCGAATATTCAGATTGGGTCTCAAACATGGTACCTGTGTCTAAACCCAATGGACACATCCTCATGTGTAATGATTTCAGAGATCTCAACAAGGCATGTCCCAAAGATGACTTTCCACTACCAAACATTGACATTATAGTGGACTTGACAGCAGGTCACGAGATGCTTTCTCTCATGGACGGATTCTCTAGCTACAATCAGATAAGGATAGCTAAAGAAGATCAACATAAAACAACCTTTACTTGTCCTTGGGGGAATTATTGTTGGTGTGTCATGCCGTTTGGTCTGAAGAATGCAGGAGCAACCTATCAGAGAGCAATGACAGTGATCTTCCACGATCTTTTTCATCACATCATGGAAGACTATGTTGATAATATATTGGCTAAATCTTCTAGGGTGGATCACATATAGGTCCTAGGACAGATCTTCGACAGGCTTGAAAAATACCAAGTAAGACTCAATCCAAAGAAGTGTGTATTCGGTGTAACATCAGGGAAGCTGTTGGGATACATTGTATCTCGTAGAGGCATCAAAGTCGATCCAGTGAAAGTAAAGGCTATAATGGAGATGCCTCCACCTGAGAATCTTAAAGCACTAAGGAGCCTTCAGGGAAGGTTGCAGTCCATTCAGTGTTTCATATCACAGCTAGCAGATAAATGTCAACCCTTTCAACACTTGCTCCGAAAGGATGTCTCATTTCGATGGGACAACAAGTGTCAGGCAGCGTTTGATCAACTTAAAGAGTATCTAGCTACACCTCCTATATTGGTTCCACCAGTTGCAGACAAACCTTTGATATTGTACATCTCCACTACAAACTCGGCCTTGGGGGCCCTGCTAGCACAAAATGATGACATAGGAAAGGAGCATGCAATTTATTACATTAGTAGAACCTTGGTGGGATATGAGCTCAATTATTCACCAATGGAAAGGGCTTGTTTAGCAGTAGTGTTCACCTCCCAAAAGTTGCGGCATTACATGTTGAACCAACACACAAATCTGATAGCCAAGATTGATCCCTTAAAGTATCTACTAGCAAAAGCAGCTCTCATAGGCAAACTCGCTAAATGGGTCATGATCCTTAGTGAGTTTGATATTGAGTACATGGATCATAAAGCAATCAAAGGACAAGCCCTCGCAGATCAACTAGCAGAAGCCCCTATGAAAGATACACATCCTATGGTAGCTGACTTTCCTAATGAGAATCTCTTCACTCTTGCTAACTCCATAATGTGGAAGTTGTATTTTGATGGTTCTTACACACAGCATGGATCCGGAGCCGACATCTTATTTGTTACACCTCAGAATGACTACATTCCTATGTCATATCGACTTGCATTCCCTTGCACCAACAACATAGCCAAGTATGAAGCACTCCTCATAGGTCTCAATATAGTAGTTCAATGGGACATCACAGAATTACAAGTATATGGAGACTCACAGCTAGTCATTCACCAAGTCACAGATGAATACAAAACAAAGGATGAAAAGTTGGTCCCCTACAAACAACTAGTGGATGCCTAAAAACCACACTTTTCTAGCATCACATTTGAGCAAATTCCAAGAGAGCATAACAAAGTTGTGGATTCTATGGCTTCTGTAGGGTCACTGATTGACATGCCTGTAAATACACAGAAGTGTGAATTCTTGATCAAGCAATTGTTGATACCAACCGTCGATGTTCTTGTTACTAAAATCATCTACGAACTTGTTGGTCCCAATTCCCCATGGTACGAAGATATCTATGAATACCTCAAGAACAAAACCTTTCCCCTTGACCTATCATCCACCCAACGCAAAACCTTTATCCGTCGATCCTCTCGTTACATCATTCTGGGTGATACACTATATCGCTGGAGTCTCAATGGTATCCTCTTACGATGTCTTAACGTGGAAGAAGATGAAGCTACCTTACGAGACATACACGAAGGTGTCTGTGGCGTGCATTCTACCAGTCCTAATCTTGCTAAGAAGATACTCAGAACAGGTTATTACTTGCCTACAATAGAGCAAGATGCTGCACAGTTTGCTAAGAAGTGTCTACAATGTCAGCAGCATGGAGATCTGATTCACGCCCTAGCCCATGAATTACAACCTGTGACAACTCCATGGCCTTTTTCTCAATGGGGTCTCGACCTCGTAGGACAAATCCACCCTTCCTCCTCCAATGGCCACAAGTTTATCATTACCACCACTGAGTATTTCACGAAGTGGGTGGAAGCCATTCCTATGACCTATATCAACAGTAAGCAAATAGCCAAGTTTATTCTAAACTACCTCATATGCCGGTATGGTATTCCCCAAGCCATTGTCACTGATAATGGGAGACCATTCAAGAACCAAGATGTCCATGCCTTGTGCACACAATACAATATCCAACATCGCTTTTCAGCTCCCTACTATCTGCAAAGTAATGGCCAAGCTGAGGCTTCCAATAAAACCATTCTCAAGATCCTCAAGAAAATAGTCAATGAAGCTGGTCGTGATTGGCACTTGCAACTCAATCCTGCCCTATGGGCCTACCGCACTAGTATCAGAACACCAATGGGTGCCACACCCTATGCCTTGGTCTTTGGCTCTGAAACCATCCTACCTATAGAGGTCGAGATCCCATCCCTCAGAGTTTCCATGCAGGACCTGATCGGCGGAGACAAGTATCGCACTTCCAGATTAGCTGAGCTTGAACTACTAGATGAGAGGTGCCTTGCCACACTTAATCATCTCCATGTCTATCAAAACTGCCTCAGGTGTAATTACAACAAAAAGATCAAAGAAAGACGGTTTCAAGTTGGTGATCTTGTACTTAAGGAGAATCAGAGAAATCAAGCCGATCGAGAAAAGAAGGGCAAGTTTGAGCCTAACTAGTTAGGTCCCTTCATTATCACAACAGCATATGGATCAGGAGCTTATACTTTAGCTACACCTGATGGCATTCCTCTAGATGAGCCACTTAACAGTGTCCATCTCAAGAAGTTCTATGCCTAATCCTCAGAGTATTCCAAAAAAAAAAACAAAAAAAAATAAAAAAATAAAAAAATCCGTCCTCTGGTGAAAACCTGGCAAACAGGCGCCTGGGATAAGTACCATAGTGAAAACCTGGCAAACAGGCGCTATGTGTAGAGTCAGCATCCATCGTCTATCGAGTCCTATCCACTCCTTGTCTAGTTCATAGCGCCTCTCCATCCATCCATAATAAAACCATTGACCTTGTTTGCATTTCCATCTCCCTATCTAGTATAGCTTGGAAATTTGTCAATGTCCATCGTTGTCTCCCCATGTCTTGGTCTCAGTCTACAGTTAACACTACCTTGTCCTAGGTCAAGTCTTTCTGTGTCTTCTTTGGCAGTCACCCCTACAGTTTCCTCTACCAGAATGGGGGCAACTCTTTCCTTAACTTAGGTCTAGGGGAGGTTCCTTGTTCGTGGTTCGCAGTGCATACGTCAATCTTTTCTCATTTCCATAGGTAACACCCTTTAATGGACACATCGCTCCTATGATAAGGCTGTTATCTTCTCAACACTTTTTTCTACATCATCACATCAACCAGAACTACATATTATCATCTTCTCAATCTTAAGGTACCTTGATCCCATGGATATGGGTATGTAGGCAGTCTGGCATACGAAGGAAGTATCTAGTACTCAGGTACATAAGATCCCCTCTTCTCCACACTTTTCCTACATCATCACATCTACCAGAACTACATATGATCTGTTCTCAGTCTTAAAGTACTTTGATCCCATGGATATGGGTATGTAGGCAATCTGGATTACGAAGGATGTATCCAGTACTTAGGTACATAAGATCTCCCCCTTCCACCTTGACTCATTTCATCACTCTAACCACAACTACATATTTATCATCTTTCATCTTTCATCGTCGTGTGCCTTGATCCCGTGGATACAGGGTATGTAGGTAGTCTGCAATACGAAGGATGTATCTAGTACTCAGGCACACATGATCCATCATTCTCTGCCCGTCTCAATCCAGTTGCACTTCATCCTTCTAGTCTTCCATTTGTCAAAATCCATTCGCCTCAACTTGACTAACTCAAGTAGCAAACTAGTGCATCCTTTCAAAAGCAAAAGTCCTTCACAAACCTAAAGCAAAGAGGTTTTCTTCCAGAGTCATCTACTGTCCTGCATACCAATTGCCAACATCAGCTAAGTACCGATTAACCAAGCCCTAGATCAACAAAGCTTGTCTTCTGCGAAGTGTTCCATTGTTGAGACCAACACACGCGTCTCCTACGACATGTGGCATTTCCCGCAGCAAGGCATTGTCTTTTTAGGTAGATTGCACCCTTTAATGGACACCGAGTTCCTACGATAAGGCTGCTATCTTTCCTATCCAATCTATCCTGAGCAACCTCTTTGGCAAGAGAATATGTTGGCTGTATGTTTACTTTGTAAGTTAGTCAATTTGATTTTTGGTTTATCTTTTGTTCCTTTTCCAATACTTATTCAAGACTACCTTGATTTATCTATAATCTTGGTATGTTGCGATGCAGTATGGATTAGGGGCATGGTCATTGCTTTCTGTGTGCCGTGTTTGAGGAATAATCTTTAGTATCTTTCTTAGCATTCTATTTATCTTGTGTGTGTTACAACCTAACATCTTATATATTAATAATTCTTCTTGTATTTACATGTATTGAAGTTTATTTTATGTTCAAGACTATGGCTTATTCACATGTTCCAACAAGGTTATATTATGTCTAAGGGGATCTAGGTTCAAACTGCTTGCTTGCAGAGTCAACGTCCATGCACTCAGATGTTACTGCACCTTGGTCTTTTATACCTGGGTGGCGAACTATCCACGTGCTATATCAAAATAAGGATTGCTTTTTATATACAAATGCGAAACCATTGCAACAAGCTCATCTTTCATCCATTCCCACCAACCTTTATATCGCTTTCATTGCAGTAATCGATCAATAGTCTCTGTCTCCATCTCCTCCCGTTCTTCTCTCTGGTGTGTATCTACAAAACCCACATGTCAGATATCACTAGTCATCACATCTATATCATCATACATCTATAAGCCATCATATACGCAACATATGTCACCACGTGAATCCATAATCATACATACATATCATCACATCCATGACATCAAGGAATGCCTACACAAAAGTATGAACAACAGTGAGCCGAATAGATCATTATATATATCATGTAATGGTCATCATAATACAAAATGTCTGTGTCTACATCAATAATACAAAGCATGTATACATCCAAATATACATCAAAATAGTACATCAAGGCTATCAAGAGCCCACAAAGTATACATCAGAATGCACGCAGGCATCTGTCCAACATGATACAAGTACGATACAATATACAAGTGTATGCGCCCTAGTGGGTAGAGCTGCCCTCCTACTATGGCCCCTGTCCTCCCCTTGTGCTCGGTGGAGGTCCCCTTGATGGTCCTCCTCCTCCCCCTGGCGGTAAAAGTGGCCCTCTAACTAAGGACACTGACTGTCCTGTCCTCCAGGATCTGGATGCCCCAGACCTGCTCCTGTCTTTGTAGCTCGGTACCTACTGAGCTGCTGGCACCGCACCCACATACAGACCCTTGTAGTACTCTACCTCCCTGCCAGCTGATACTAGCTCACCCTGCACTCGGATGAGCTCGTTGTATAAAGTCCTCTGGTCTGCACCTAGTGCATGGCGTGCCTCCTCTCTCTCCTGCCTCACTCTAAAGAGTGTGGCCTCTGCAGTCAACCGCAACTGTACCTCTACATCTCTCTCTCTCCTGGCCTGTGATAGCTCCTCGGTGTCTGCTGCTGGTGTGGCTGGTAGCTGCACCTGTACCTGTGCCTGTGCCTATACCTGGGCCTGTAGCTGTCTGTATGCCTGCACCTGTGCTTGTAGCTATGCTTGTACCTGTGCCTGTACCTGTGCCTGGGCTGTCTGTGCTGCTGAGGCTGCCTGTGTCTGTGCCTGGGCTGTGGCCTCTGCCTGCCTCATATCTGCCCACGCTGCATCCCTATCCCTCCTCAGTTGTGCCATCCGAAGCTCTAAACGAGTCCTTCGGGCTATCTCCTCCTGTAACAGTCACTCTGCTCTCTGTAAATCGGTCTCTACGACTGGGCCCACTACCTCTGCCATCTCCACATTGGCCTGCTGGCCGCTACCCTCTCCACCTGCCTGCTGACCCACTGCCTACTGCCTGGCTGCCCTAGCCTGCCGTCTCATCCTAGCCTCCCCTCCAAGGTAGTCAATCTCATTGGCCTGTGTGTCTGCCAGTACTGATCATACTCTAGCAGCGTCCCTGGGTCTGCCAGCCCAGAGTCCCAATCCCATCTCACGGGGACAAGTCCCTGTACCTCTGCCATTGCTGTAGCCACTAGGATCTCTGCATCCCAGTCTCCAACCTCCCTCCGTGTCCTGGCATGTGTGGCCTCCCCCACGGGTAGTCCCTGCGGCAATCCAAACTGCCTAAGAACTCGCTCTGGAAGATATCTCTCTATCATATATGTCCGTCTCCCAAATAGATATTGTGCCTGTCTGTAGTACATGAGCTGCTCATGCTCATCATCCCACTCCTCGCATAGTAACCAGGGTCTCCATATGAACAGGTCCATCTCATCAATCTGCCGCCTCCAGTAGCTAACAGACCCCATCCTCTGATGTGTCATCACCCCATCATATAAGAATGCATATGGCTCACCCCAGTCTTGATGGCGCTGTGCCATGGGTTAGATCACTGGAATATGCTCCCATGCCCATACCTATAATAAAATCACCCCTGCAGAGAGGCTCCTGCCTCTCCTGTAAACACAATGGTGTAGGTCATGGTATAGCTGTCCCAACACACAGGGTCCCCACGCATACTGTCTGCCATGGGTGAACATCCCTGATAGCACTATGCCCCAGCCAACTGATAATCCTCTAGATCTCCTGTCTAGACACAGGAAGCCGCCAATCAGTGATGCAACTATCCATTTGATCCTGTCACAGAGTCTCAGGATGTCTTCCCATCGGATCTCCCCGTCATCTATCCACAGGTCATCTGTGCATAAAACCTCCTCCAAGCCTGCCTCGCCCCATGCCGGGTCAAAGTCCACTATCTCTCCATCTATTCGAATCCTCAAGATGCGGTATACATCCTCCAGTGTCACTCTCGCCTCCCCCATTGGAAAGTGGAACGACAAAGTCTCGCTGTGATATCTCTCTACCACTGCTGTCACTAGGGCGAGATTCACCCTAATGTGTGTCAGGTGGGCCGCATGCCACAGTCCCGCATGCTCCAAAAATGCATCCTCCTCCCATGTCAGCTGCACAACCTCGTGTGCTATCGCGTGGTGTCGCTCCCGCGACATCACTGGTGGCAAGATCCTCTGCATTCATAGCAACTCACTTGTCAGTTTTTCATTACTCAATCCCTCAAAACCTATCTACCCATGGGCTATGCTAGGCTACCCCCACCATCCCTTACCCCTCTTGTTGGCTAGGATGGCCATCCCTATTCTAAACCCCCTATTCTACTTCAAACCTAACTTTCCTACCAATAAACCAAATGCACCTTGTTTTCCAGAATCGTTGTCCCTCCCTACCAACCGTGCCCTACTGTCTCTACAGACGCGCTGTGATTTCTTAACCAAATGCATCTTGTTTCCCAAGTGCACCATGCCAGTCTACCAACTGCGCCACTCTGTCCTACCAGAAGCGACGCGATTTTCCCACCTACCCACCAATCGCGCTAACCTACCCTGCCAAGTGCACTGTACCTTTATACCAAATGTGCTGCAGAATTTTGCAAATGCGCTGCAGCACTAGCAAATTAACCAAAAGCGATGCGATTTTACCATTAGTGCTGCAAGTGACTACCAGTCACACTGCAGTGTGCCAAAAGCGCTGTAACCCCCTACCATACGCGCTGCGGCTTCCTAACGTGCTTTTGGCTGACCTAGCTCACCCTACCTGAACCTAGCCCTAATCTACCCTCAAACGACCAATGACCAAGGGGTTTTCGACCACTTACCGTTGTCAGAGCTCCTACTAGCGTCCTGTAGGTCCACACTAGCTCCGCCCGATGGCTGTGCACTGGAATCGGCATCTCTCCCCGCTGTCTGCTCAACTCTCTCAACTAGGTTTGGAAGCTCTCCTCTCTAAATTTAGAATCTCTTAGGGTGCAAATGAGGATTGTGGTCCCCATGGGCCCTATTTATAGTGTCCCACCCTTAGTTTTTCTTCCCACCCCTTGCTACTTTTTGACCAAGTTGCCACATCACTTGCATTTCACACATTAATTAAATAATCTAATTATTTAATTAATTTCATCAAATTCTTATAAATCTCCTAAATTCAACATTAATTAAATAAATTATCTTTATTTAATTAATTAAATTAAATTCCTCTGTTATTCTTCCCCAATTAAATAATTTTAATTAATTAATTAATTAATTATCCTCTTTCCAAAAATCAAATCCACATTAATTAAATAAATCTAATTATTTAATTAATTCAACAAATTCTATCTTATCTACAATTAAATAATTCTTAAATTATTTAATTAAATCAAAATCTGTTCTTCCAAAATCATGCACAACAATTAAATAAATTTATTTATTTAATTTGCTTTCAAATCTTCTAAATTAAATAATTCTAATTATTTAATTATTTCTTCTAAAATATCTTCTCTAAATTTAAATAAATCAATTATTTATTTAAATTGCTTTTTCTTCTAAATTTGAGTTATCTCTAATATAACTCAAGCTTTTTATATTTAATAAAGCAAAATATCTTCTTTTCTCATGCAAATCTCTTCTTCTTGTTTTAAATCACTTAACTGATTGCTTTATTCTTTTAATTGATTTATCTCTTCAGTTAACTCATTCTTCTATTCTTGATAACTCCTCTCATGCAAAAGAAAGCAAGACACATGTCTTCTTATTATTTGTTGCACATTCCTCAACTATTATCCTCCGTTGATTCTTCTGAATTATTTGGACCGTTGATCTATCTTCATTGAAACCTATATAAACCCCCCCTCATCTCCTTCATTACCTCTCTCTCTCTTCGATTGTATTCTCAGGCATACTTAATAGAGCTTTGAGCATACAAAACGTGTCAATTGAGCACTCTCACGATCTTTTGACATTGATCTCTTGAGCACACTACTTGCTTGTTGCAGCTATGGCTTCGTAACTTCATTGAGCAATCCACATTCAATCTAAAGGAAACAATACAGATTTCGGTAAAAGTCTTTATTTCATTGATTATTTGTCATGTCTTTTATTTAAATTTATTTTCTTTATGTTATTGGGTTTTTGGTTTTATTAGTTTAGATTTAATCAATTTTTTCCTCATACACAAGTAGATAACTATCTCTTTATACCATGCTTCTCACAAAAATCTATGAATTCACCGGATGTGAATTCACCACCTCTATCAGACCTCAAACATTTTAGTTTTAATCCGGTTTGATTCTCTACCATAGCCTTGAAGATTTTGAACTTCTCAAAAGCTTCTGATTTCTCTTTCAGAAAGGTAACCCACATCATCCAGGAATGATCATCAATCAGTAACATGAAATATCTATCACCTTGCATACTCTTGATTCTTGTCGGACCACATAGATCAGTATGAACTAATTCCAATAATCCGATAGAGAACTAATCTTTGCTTTTGAATGAGACTTTGCTCTGTTTACCCAGCTAACATTCTTTGCACAAACTATTTGCAGGTTTTACCAATTTTGGAAGATCTCTTATAGCCTGAGTATTACTTATCTTGATGATGTTATCAAAATTTACATGACACATCCTTCTATACCATAACCAACTCTAATCTACTTGAACAAACAGACAACTTTTACCAGCACCAACCAAGTGGAAGATATTACCTTTTGTTTGAGTACTGGATGCAATCTCTGTTCTGGATCTTTCAAACATTTTGTATTTTCCATCCTTGAATCAGAGATCATAGCCTTTGTCCACCAACTATCCAACACTGAGAATATTGTGCTTCAAACCTTCAACATACAGCACATTACTAGTTTTGTTTCTTCCATTAAAAGAAATAGTTCCTCTTCCTCTGATTCTACCTGCAGAATTATCACCAAACTTTAACATTCCTCCTTCATACCTTTCAAAATCTAAGAACTTGTTCTTGTCACTTGTCATATGGTGAGAGCATCCACTATCAATAACCCAATCATCCTTCTTTTCAACTTGGGCAGCCAAAGCTCTTTCTACAACTTTATGATTGATAGATTCAGAGGATATTGGATCTTCTTCCTTGATGGCAATAAACACCCATTCATTTCTAGATTTATTCCCTATCTCTAATTTATCATCTATTACTCCTTCATTATCATCTTCTTCATGAACATAATAATAATTCTTTTGGAACCTTTGTCTGTTAAAATTTGACCTTGTAGATCTTTCCACACATCTTGAGGCAAAATGACCAATCTTATTGTAGTTGAAGTACTTAAACGGTAATTTTCCTTCATACTTACCAGATCCTCTTGGTAGTCTCTTTGCAATGAGGGCTTCAAGTTGAGTTGTTTCTGCTTCTTCCACTTCCATGTCTCTTCTTGCTTTATCATACCATGACAGCTTCCTTGAAGAGTTTTCTCCTAGATCAAAACTTTGTTTACCTTTCACATAGGCATTGGCTTTGAATGCAGATTCAGTCTTGGGGGGATCATCTCCAAACTCGGTCATTTCAAATGCAGCCAGTTTGCCAGCTAATTAGTCTCTTGCGATAGTTGTATGGGCTCTGAATTCATCAATGGCAGCAACCTTGATTTTGTAGGTAGCAGGAAGGGATCTGAGAATTTTGCCAACAATCTCATTTTCATCCAAAACTCCACCAGCATTCCTAATTCCACACACCAGCTCATTTACTCTTGGCATAAAGGTAGTAATATTTTCATCATCTTTCATTTTCAATCTTTCAAAATTCCCTTTGAGACTCTGCAACCTTGTACTCTTAACACACTCATCTCCTTCATGCAGAAGTTCCAGTTTAATCCAGATCTCATAGGCAGTTGGTAGGTCAATAAAATTTGAGAGCTCTGAGTTAGTTAATACGCTTAGAAGAGTCTCTTTGGTCCACATATTGTTTTCAGCATTTGTGATTTCATTTAGAGTTGTCGGACCACCCTGTGGAGGTGTATATGCTTTTGTGACCATGGACAAGTACGCGTTTCCCATACACTCCAAGTGACATTTCATGCGACCTTTCCAAAGAGAGAATTTGGTTCCATCAAACTTTGAACTATCCTTCTTGTATGACGACATCCTAGATCTCCTCAAGCAGTTAAGCTCTTCTTAGAGGAACTTAGCTCTGATACCAATTGTTAGATCTAGGGCACACAACTGAGAGGGGGGGTGAATTAGTTGTACAAAAACTTGCTTCTACTTAAATCTTCTTTGTTATATAATAGCATATCAATTAATCACTCATGAAAGCATAAAGCATAAACACCAAAGCAGATACACATCAACACATGAGACACCAAGATTTTGACGTGGAAAACCTGGTTAAGGGAAAAACTACGGGGTGATTAACCCAAGGATTATTCTCTGTTAGAAGAATAAGAAAAATAGATGGCACATGCCAATTAGGGCTCACTACCCAAGCACATTGGTCACAAGAGGCACACTACCTACAAGAGACACACTGTCTACAAAGTAACAAGTATCACAAACTTGAACTAGAGATTGACATCTTTACCATGTCTGGATCAGTTCCATTTAAGCCCAAAAACTCCTGCTCTACCTTTTGCTCTTCTTCTTCGCTATGCCACACTCATCCACACCAAGACACACTTCAAAATGAATTCACAATCCCTTATTTATACAAGGCATCGGCAAAGGAACAATCATCTAAGTCAGCAAACACCTATAAGATCATTCGCAAGATGTGTAATACATCTGGTTGGCCTGTCTTAGGAAGAACACCAATATCCATGGTTATTCTTCAAATGCAAACTCAAAATTCAATGTGGACTACCAATAAGAATTGTACATGATCCAAAGATCACCAAAACCTTTCCTAAGTTATCAAGAACAACCACACTTTATCAGCTTACTGGAATTCTTTTCTTCTTCATCTAAAACTTCAAGAACACAGTCTATCATCACTGTCATAATGAAAAGTGCTTCTAGACTTCCAAACCATGAACAAATCTATTTGTTACTTCACATGGACTTCTTCAACACTCTCTCCAATCCACAGAATGAGATAATGCAATTTCGGAGCTCACCGGACCAATCTTTGACACTCTGTCACCACTGAACATCTGTCAGAACTGGTTCTACTTGAGTGACCATAACTTCTTCAGATATTCATATGGACCTCTGAAATCTTGACTGGATCATCTCAGGACTCATATCTACAAACCCTTTAAACTGTATCCTCTAATCTTCACCTTATCTTGGACTTTTGCCTTAATGTCATCACTATTCTTCACTGTTCCTGATTGAGACTAATTTCCTCAATATCCTCAGCACACAGCTCATCCAATCCTTCTCATTAATGCAATATGAGTATGTTGACATCAATGACAACACTGGTTATCCTCATACTTGCAACAATACCAATTAGGGCTCACTGCCCGAGCACACTGCTCACAAGAGGCTCACTGCCTATAAGAGACACACTATCTACAAAATGATCAAGTATCACATACTTAAACTGGAGAATAGCATTTTTACCATGCTTGAGTTAGTTCCATTTAAGCCCAACACTTCTACTCTACTCCTTTCTTCGCTACCACACTCTCATCACATTCAACACACTTTGAAATGACTTTACAACTCCATATATATACAAAACATTAACTTAGGAATAATCATCTAAGTCAGCAAACATCTACAAGAACATCTGCAAGATGTGTAACTCATCCCGTTGGCCAGTCTTAGGAAGAACACCATCATCCAGAAGTTATTCTTCAATTGTGAGCTCCAACTCCAATGTGGAGCACCAAAATGAACTGGACACAATCCAAAGACTTCCACAAGATTTCCTAAATAATCAAAAACATCCACACTTCATCTACTTACTGAAATCCTTCTCTCCTTCATCTAGAACCTCAAGAACATAGTCTGTCAATACTGTCACAAAGGAATAGATGCTTGTGGACCTTTAAACCATGTACCAATCGAGTTGATACTTCACATAGACTTCCTCAACACTCCCTCAAATCCGTAGAATAGGATAATAGATTTCTAGATCTCATCGGACCTATCTGTGTCACTCTATCACCTCTGAACACCTGCTAGAACTTGTTTTACTTGAGCGGCCACAACTTCTTCAGATCTTCATGTGGACCTATGAAATCGTTACTGGATCATCTTAAGACTCATATCTATAAACCCTTTGAACTGTATCCCTTGATAGTCATCTTATCTTGGATCTTTACTTTACTATCTTTAATGTTCTTCTTTGTTCCTGATATGACTAATTTTCTCAATATCCTCAGTACACAGCTCATCCAATCCTTGACATCAATGCAATAGGAATATGTTGACATCAATGACAACACCAGTTAGGCCCATACTTGTAACAATCTCCCCCTTTGTCATTGATGGTAACATATGATGTGAAAAACTGTTTTGACCATCAAGACAAGAACTTTTCTTTATTTTCTTTACTGACACAACTCCCCCTATCACCAACAGCAATTCACTTTTCTTCTCTTCCTTTACTGCTCTCCCTTTGATCAACCACCACTTGTTTTTCAAATGTCTTCTCTCCCCCTTTAACATCAATGGCAAAGGGCACATACTTGCAATTCCACCATTTCAGAATCATATCAACTGCTCCCCCTGAGTAGCATCTCTCCATCATCAATTTGGAACACAAGATATGACTATGATATCCACCGGACTGATGCACATCAGTGCACCTTAGTTTATCACGGAAGGGGCAATAGCCCCTAACTTCTCCCTGAGATACTCAAAAGAGTCCTTAGGTAGAGGTTTAGTAAAGATGTCTACAATCTGATCCTTAGAAGGCACAAACTCCAATCTAACTTCATTCTTGTTCACTTGTTCTTTCAAAAAGTGAAACTTGATGGATATATGTTTAGTCTTTGAATGCAACACCAGATTCTTAGATATATTTATTGCACTTGAATTATCACAGAAGATTGTGATAGGCTCCTCATACTCCACTCTTATGTCTCTTAGCATTTGCTTCATCCAAAAAACTTGAGTGCAACTACCTACTGCTGCAATATATTCTGCTTCTGTAGTGGATAGAGATATTGCCTCTTGTTTCTTGCTCAGCCAAGAAACCAATCTCTTCCCCAAAAATAATGCTCCACCACTGGTACTATTCCAGTCATCCACATCTCTTGCCCAATCCGCATCTGTATATGCATGAAGAGAAAAATCATGATCTTTGGGATACCACAATCCATACTCAACTATTCATTTTAGATATCTAAAAATCCTCTTGATTGTCATGACATGAGATTCTCTAGGATCAGCTTGAAATCTAGCAACAAGACCCACAACATTCATAATGCCAGGTCTAGTTTGAGTGAGATACAACAATCCTCTAATCATTGATTTGTACTTTTTCTGATCATCCTTAGGAGAGTCATCATCTTTGCCCAATTTACATCCTATTGCCATGGGACTATTCATTGGTTTTGAGTCTTCCATCCCAAATTTTTTCAACAATTCTTTCACATATTTGGTCTGAGAAATGAAGATTCCTTTCTTTGTTTAAGTGATTTGTAGACCCAAGAAGAAATTCATTTCCCCAAGCATGGACATCTCAAATTTACTTTTCATTTGATTTGTAAAAGTTTTACACATACTGTGTCTTCCTCCAGAAATGATATCATCAACAAACACTTCAACAATCAAGATGTTTTCATGATCAATTTTGAAATACAAATTACTGTCGGCAGTACCTTTGTTGAAACCAATCTTCAAAAGATGCTTATCCAATATTTCATACCAGGCTCTTGGGGCTTGCTTTAGTCCATACAGTGCTTTCTTTAACTTGCAAACCATATCACCATGATCAGACAATTGAAATCCATCTAGTTGCTCAATGTATACTTCTTCTTCCAAGTCACTATTTAGGAAGGCAGACTTGACATCCATCTGATATACTTTGAATTCCTTGAAGGTAGCAAAAGCAAGAAATAATTTGACTGCTTCAATTCTTGCCACCGGAGCAAAAGTTTCTTCAAAATCAACTCCTTCTATTTGAGAGTAACCCTTGCAGACCAATCTGGCTTTATTTCTGATTACTTCACCAACTTCATTCAGCTTGTTCTGGAAGACCCATTTTGTTCCAATCACATTCTTGTTTCTAGGTTTGGGAACAAGATCCCAAGTGTGATTTTTCTCAATTTGCATTAGCTCTTCCTCCATTGCTTTAGTCCAATTTTCATCATTGCAAGCTTCATTTACTGTCTTAGGTTCAATCTTTGAAATCAGACAATACTCATCTAAATTTTGATTAATTCTCCTTCTTGTTTGTACACCTTTGCTTTTATCACCTATGATCTGATCTTCAAAGTGGTTTAGTCTTACATACCTAGGAACTTTAGGAGTTTCTTGCACTTCTGATTCTTGATCAGGCTCATTAAAACTCATCTCTTCTTCCTGATTTGCCGGATCTGTTTGAATCTAAATTCCAAAAGGGGTTTGGGCCCCTTGAATTAGAACACCATTTTGATCATCTTCATCATATTCATAAAACCTTGAGGGTTTTTCAATTCCTTCATCAACCTTCACATTTGTACTTTCTATAATCTTTCTCAGTCTCTTGTTATGACACTGGTATGCTTTACTTTGAGTAGAGTAACCCAAGAATATTCCTTCATCACTTCTAGCATCAAACTTGCCTATATCTTCATCTCTTTTGATGTAACATTTGCTACCAAAGACTCTGAAATACCTCATAGTAGGAGTGATGCCAAACCAAAGTTCATAAGGAGTCTTACCAGTATTGCTTCTGATTTGAACTCGATTGAGAGTATGGACTACAGTGCTGACAACTTCTCTCCAATAGATTTGAGGAACATTTGCTTCCATCATCATGGTCCTAGATGGTTCGGTCCTTTCTCTCCACTACTCCATTCTACTATGGAGTCCTAGGAGTAGACAACCATCTCTTTATTCCATGTTTCTCATAGAATTCTATGAACTCACCAGATGTGAATTCTCCACCTCTATGAAACCTCAGACACTTTAATTTTAATCTAGTTTCATTCTCTACCATAGCCTTGAATATTTTGAATTTATCAAGAGCTTCTAATTTCTCTTTTAGAAAATTTACCCACATCATCTAGGAGTAGTCATCAATTAGTAACATGAAGTACCTATCACCTTGCACACTCTTGATTCTTGCCGGACCACATAGATCAGTATGAACTACATCCAACAATTTGGTAGAACATTGTTCCTTGCTTTTGAATGAGACTCTGCTTTTGTAGAAACTATTTGTAGGTTTCACCAGTTTTGGAAGATCTCTTACAGCCTGTGTGTTGCTTATCTTGATGATATTATCAAAATTCACATGACATATTCTCCTATGCCATAACCAACTCTGATCAATTTGCACAAATAGACAACTTTTACCAGTACCAACTAAATGGAAGATATTACCTTTCGTTTAAGTACCGGATGCAATCTCTGTTCCAGAACTTTCAAAGATCTTGCATTTTCCATTCTTGAATCAGAGATCATAGCCTTTGTCCACCAAATGTCCAACACTGAGAAGATTGTGCTTCAAACTTTCAACATACAGGACATTACCGATTTTGTTCCTTCCATCAAAAGAAATAGTTCTTCTACCTCTGATTCTGCCAACAGAATTATCACCAAACTTTACCACTCCTTCATACCTTTCCAAATCTATGAACTTATTTTTGTCACATGTCATATGGTGAAAGCATCCATTGTCAATGACCCAATCATCCTTTTTTTCAACTTGGGCAGCTAGAGCTCTTTCTACAACTTTATGATTGACAGATTTAGAGGACATTGGATCTTCTTCCTTGATGGCAATAAACACCCAATCACTTCTAGATTTGTTTTCTGTCTCTGATTCATCATCTATTACTCTTTCATTATCATCTTCTTCATGAACATAGTAACAATTCTTTTGGAACCTTGATCTGTTGGGATTTGGTCTTGAAAATCTTTCCAGATACTTTGAGGCAAAATGACCAATCTTATTGTAGTTGAAACAGTTAAAAGGCAATTTTCCTTCATACTTACCAGATCCTCTTGGCAGTCTTCTTGCAATAAGGGCTTCAAGTTGAGCAGTTTTTGCTTCTTCTTCTTCCAGGTCTTTTCTTTCTTTTTCATACCATGATAGTCTCCTTGAAGAGTTTTCTCCCAGATCAAACCTTTGTTTACCTTTTACAGAGGCACTGGCTTTGAATGCATATTCAATCTTGGGAGGGGCATCTCCAAACTTGATCATCTCAAATGCAACCAATTTACCAGCCAATTGATCTCTTGTGACAACTGTATGGGCTCTGAATTCTTCAATGCCAGCAACCTTGATTTTATAAGAAGTAGGAAGGGATCTAAGAATTTTGCCAACAATTTCGTCTTCATCCAAGACTCCACCAGCACATCTAATTTGACAAACAAGCTCATTTACTCTTGGCATAAAGGTAGTGATATTTTTATCTTCTCTCATCTTCTGATTATCAAATTTCCCTTTCAGACTCTATAGCCTTGCACATTTAACATACTTGTCTCCTTCATGCAGAAGTTCCAGTTTTTTCCAAATCTTAAAAGTAGTCGGTAGGTCAACAACGTTTGAAAGCTCTAAATCAGATAATGCGCTTAGAAGAGCTTCTATAGTCCGCAAATTATTTTCAGCATTTGTGATTTCATTTGAGGATTTTGGGCCACCTTGTGGAGGAGTATACTTCGTTGAAGCCATGGTCTAGTACTACATTCCCATACATTGTAAGTGACATTTCATGTGACTTTTCTAGAGATTAAAATTTGTTCCATCAAACTTCAAACTATCCTTCTTATAGGACGACATCCTGGATCTCTTCAAGCGGTTAAGCTCCTTTTAGAGGAACTTAGCTCTGATACCAATTGTTGGATTCAGGATAGACAACCGAGAGGGGGGGTGAATCAGTTGTCCAAAACTTTTTTCTAATTAAACACTTAAATTCTCTTTGTGATTTAGCAACATATTAATTAAATCAATCATGAAAACATAATGCATCAGACCAAGAGTAGAAACACATCAACACATAAGACACCAAGATTTTGACGTAGAAAACCTAGTTAAGGGAAAAACCATGAGGTGATTAACCCAAGATTGTATTCGCTATTAGAAGAATAGAAAGAACAAAATGGCACATGCCAATTAGGGCTCACTGCTTGAGCACATTGCTCACAAGAGGCTCACTGCCTACAAGAGACACATTGTCTACAAAATAATAAGTATCACATACTTGAATTGGAGAATAGCATCTTTACCATGCTTGAGTCAGTTCCATTTAAGCCCAACACTTCTGCTCTAAAACCTTTTTTGCTAACACACTCTCATCACATTCAACACACTTTGAAATGACTTTACAACTCCATATATATACAAGACATTGACTTAGGAATAATCATCTAACTCGGCAAACATCTAGAAGAACATCCGCAAGATGTGTAACTCATTTGGTTAGCCAGTCTCAGGAAGAACACCATCATCCAGAAGTTATTCTTTAATTGTGAGCTCCAACTCCAATACAGACCACCAAAACGAACTAGACATGATCCAAATACTTCCACAAGATTACCTGAATCACCAAAAACATCCACACTTCATCTGCTTACTGAAATCCTTCTCTCCTTCATCCAGAACATCAAGAACGCAGTCTGTCATTACTGTCACAAAGGAATAGATGCTTGCGGACCTTCAAACCATGAACCAATCAAGTTGATACTTCACCAAAAACATCCA
The DNA here is from genome assembly GCA_027924645.1 of Cunninghamia lanceolata. Taxonomy (NCBI): domain Eukaryota; kingdom Viridiplantae; phylum Streptophyta; class Pinopsida; order Cupressales; family Cupressaceae; genus Cunninghamia; species Cunninghamia lanceolata. The sequence goes on from BSBN01000202.1 coordinate 11,683,495, forward strand.
CACTTCATCTGCTTACTGAAATCCTTCTCTCTGTCATCTGGAACCTCAAGAACATAGTTTGTCATTACTGTCACAAAGGAATAGATGCTTATGGACCTTCAAACCATGAACTAATCAATTTGATACTTCACAGGGACTTCCTCAACACTCCCTCAAATCTACAGAATAGGATAATACATTTCTGGATCTCGCTGGACCTATCTGTGTCACTCTGTCACCTCTGAACACCTACTAGAATTGGTTTTACTTGAGTGACCACAACTTCTTTAGATCTTCATACGGGCCTCTGAAATCATTACTGGATCATCTTATGACTCATATCTACAAACCCTTTGAACCGCATACCTTGATAGTCATCTTATCTTGGATCTTTACTTTACTGTCTTCACTGTTCTTCTCTATTCCTGATATGACTAATTTTCTCAATATCCTCATCACACAGCTCATCCAATCCTTGACATCAATGACAACACTGGTTAGGCCCATACTTGCAACAAGTCACCCCGTGGTTTTTCCCTTAACTAGGTTTTCCACATTAAAATCTTGGTGTCATATGTGTTAATGTGTTTCTGCTCTTGAATTATTGTATTGTGTTTCCATGGTTGATTTATTATTATGCTGCTGAATTACAAGAAGGATTTAAGTGGTTAATAAAAGAGAAGTTTTTGTCACAATTGATTCACCCCCCTCTCAGTTGTGTGTCCTGAAACTAACAATTGGTATCAGAGCTAAGTTCCTCTAGAAGAAGCTTAACCGCTTGAGGAAGATCTTGAATGTTGACCTACAAGAAGGACAGTCCAAGGTTTGATGGTTCAAACTTCACTATCTTGAAAAGCTGGATGGAATGTCACATACAATGCATGGGATATCAGTATTGGAACAAAACCTCAATTAAATATGTTCCCCCATCAAATGGCCCTACAACTCTAAATGAAATCAAAGATGTAGAAAATAATCTTCGAGCTAAAGAAGCCCTATTGAGTGTCTTATCTGATTCAGAGCTAACAAATGTTATGGGTTTGAAGACTGTTTATGAAATCTGGACAAAGCTTAAAAATCTATATGAAGGAGACAAATATGTTAAGTGTGCCAAGCTACAAAGTCTGAAAGGAAAGTTTGAAAACTTAAAGATGAGTGAAGATGATAATATCACTTCTTACATGACAAAAGTAAATGAGCTTGTTTGTGGCATTAGATGTACTAGTGGAGTTCTGGATGAAGATGAAATTGTTGCTAAGGTTCTCAGATCCTTACCTCCTACTTATAAACACAAAGTTGCTACTATTGAGGAAATTAGATCCTTAACAACTATCACAAGGGATCAATTGGTTGGTAAGATATCTGCATTTGAGTTAGCTGAGTTTGGCGATGCACTTCCTAAGACTAAATCTGTATTCAAAGCTAGTGCCTCTACAAAAGGCAAATAGAGATATGATCCAGGGGAACGTTCCTCAAGAAATTCTTCTTGGTATGAGAAAGAAAGAAATGATCCAGAAGAGGATGAATTAGAAGCTAAACAACTTGAGGCCCTCATTGCAAAAAGACTTCCAAGAGGATCCGGTAAGTATGAAGGAAAATTGTCTTTCAAATGTTTTAACTATAATAAGATTGGTCATTTTGCCTCAAGGTGTCTAGAAAGATTTTCTAGGCCAAACCCTAATAGATCAAGATTTCAAAAGAAGTGTTACTATGTTCATGAAGATGATGATGATGAAGGAGTAACAGATGATGAATCAGAGATAGGAAACAAATCTAGAAGTGACTGGGTGTTTATTTCCATCAAGGAAGAGATCCAGTGCCCTCTGAATCTGTCAATCATAAAATGATAGAAAGAGCTCTGGCTACCCAAGTTGAAGAAAAGAATTATTGGGTCATTGATAGTGGATGCTCCCACCATATGATAGGTGACAAAAATAAGTTCATAGATTTGGAAAGATATGAAGGAGGAGTTGTAAAATTTGGTGATAATTTTGTTGGCAGAATCAGAGGTAGAGGAACTATTGCTTTTGATGGAAAGAACAAAACCAGTGATGTACTATATGTTGAAGGTCTGAAGCACAATCTTATTAGTGTTGGACAGTTGGTGGACAAAGGCTATGATCTCTGATTCAAAAATAGAAAATGTAAGATCTTTGAAAGTTCTGGAACAAAGATTGCATCCGGTACTCAAATAAAAGGTAATATCTTCCACTTGGCTGGTACTGGCAAAAATTGTTTATTTGTTCAAATTGATCAGAGTTGGTTGTGGCATAGGAGAATGTGTAATGTGAATTTTGATAATATCATCAAGATAAGCAACACTCAGGCTGTAAGAGATCTTCCAAGACTGGTGAAACCTACTAATAGTTTGTGCAAAGAATGTCATTTGGGTAAGCAAAGCAGAGTCACATTCAAAAGTAAGGAACAATCTTCTACTAGATTGTTGGATTTAGTTCATACTGATCTATGTGGACTAGCAAGAATCAGGAGTTTGCAAGGTGATCGATACTTCATGTTATTAATTGATGAGCACTCCCAGATGATGTGGGTGACTTTTCTGAAAGAAAAATTTGAGGCTCTTGAGAAATTCAAAATATTCAAAGCTATGGTAGAGAATGAAACCGGATTAAACATAAAATGTCTCAGGTCTGATAGAGGTGGAGAACTCACATCCAGAGAATTCATAGAATTCTATGAGAAACATGGGATAAAAGGATAGTTATTTGCTCCAAGGACTTCACAACATAATGGAGTAGTGGAGAGAAAGAACCAGACCATCCAAGAAGCATCTAGAACCATGATGTTGGAAGCAAATGTTCCTCAGATCTACTGGAGAGAAGTTGTAAGCACTGCTCTATATACTCTTAATCAAGTTCAAATCAGAAACAATATTGGTAAGACCCCTTATGAACTCTGGTTTGGCATCACTCCCACTATGAAGTATTTCAGAGTCTTTGGTAGCAAATGTTACATTAAAAGAGATGAAGACCTTGGAAAATTTGATGCTAGAAGTGATGAAGGAATATTCTTGGGTTATTCTACTCAAAGCAAAGCATACCAGTGTTATAACAAGAGATTGAGAAAAATTGTAGAAAGTACAAATGTGAAGGTTGATGAAGGTATTGAAAAACCCTCAAGGTTTTATGAATATGAAGAAGATGATTAGAATGATGGTTTGGTTCAAGAAGTCCAAGCCCCCTCTGAAATTTAGACCCAGACTGATCCATAGAATCCTGAAATACAAGAAGAAGAGATAAGTTTGAATGAACCTATCCAAGAAATAGAAGTCCAAGAAATTTCCAAAACTCCCACATATGTAAGACTGAATCATTTTGAAGATTACATCATAGGTGATAAAGGCAAAGGTGTCCAAACAAGAAGAAAGATTGCTCAAGACTCAGAAAAGAATTGTCTACTTTCAAATTTTGAACCAAAAACAGTAAGTGAAGCATGCAATGATGAAGCTAGATTAAAGCAATGAAGGAAGAGTTGATGTAGATTGAGAAAAATCACACTTGGGATTTTGTTCCCGGACCTAGAAACAAAAATGTGATTAGAACCAAATGGGTCTTCTAGAATAAATTGAATGAAGATGGCGAAGTAGTTAGAAACAAAGTCAAATTGGTCTGTAAGGGTTATTCTCAAGTAGAAGGAGTTGACTTTGAAGAAACTTTTGCTCCGGTGGCAAGAATTGAAGTAGTCAGATTATTTCTTGCCTTTGCTACCTTCAAGGATTTCAAAGTATGTCAGATGGATGTCAAGTCTGCCTTCTTGAATGGTGACTTGGAAGAAGAAGTATACATTGAGCAACCAGATGGATTTCAATTGTCTAATCATGGTGATATGGTTTGCAAGTTGAAGAAAGCAATGTATGGAATCAAACAAGCCCCAAGAGCCTGGTATGAAAGACTGGACAAGCATCTTTTGAAGATCTATTTCAACAAAGGTACTACTAATAGTAACTTGTACTTCAAGATTGAACATGAAAATATCTTGATTGTTGAAGTATTTGTTGATGATATTATTTTTGGAGGAAGAGATAGTATGTGCAAGACTTTTGCAAATCAAATGAAAAGTGAATTTGAGATGTCTATGTTTGGGGAAATGAATTTCTTCTTGGGTCTGCAAATCACTGAAACAAAGAAAGGAATCTTCATATCTCAGACCAAATATGTGAAAGAATTGTTGAAGAAATTTGGGATGGAAGACTCAAAACCAATGAATACTCCCATGGCAACTGGATGTAAACTAATCAAAGATGATGAATCTCCTAAGGCTGGTCAAAAAAAGTACAAGTCAATGATCGGAGGACTATTGTATCATACTCAAACTAGACCTGACATTATGAATGTTGTTGGTCTTGTTCCCAGATTCCAAGATGATCCTAGAGAATCTCATGTCATGGCAATCAAGAGGATTCTCAGATATCTATAAGGAATAGTTGAGTATGTTTTATGGTATCCTAGAGATCATGATTTCTCTCTTCATGCATATACAAATGTGGGTTGGGTAGGAGATGTGGATGACCGGAAGAGTACCATTGGTGGAGCATTCTTTTTAGGGAAAAGATTGGTTTCTTGGCTAAGAAAGAAACAAGAGGCAATATCTTTATCTACTACAGAAGTAGAGTATATTGCAGTAGCAAGTAGTTGCACTTAAGTATTATGGATGAAGCAAATGCTAAGAGACATCAGAGTGGAGTATGAGGAACCTATTACAATCTTCTATGACAACTCAAGCACAATAAACATTTCAAAGAATCCGGTGTTACATTCAAAGATAAAACATATATCCATCAAGTTTCACTTTTTGAGAGAGCAAGTGAACAAGAATGAAGTCAGATTGGAGTTTGTGCCCTCCAAGGATCAGATTGTAGATGTTTTTACTAAACCTTTACCTAAGGACTCTTTTGAGTATCTCAGGGAGAAGTTAGGGGTTATTACCCCTCCGGTTCTGAATTAAGGTGTACTGATGTGCATCAGTCCGATGGATCTCACAGTCATGTCTTGTGGTTCAAATTGATGATAGGAAGCTGCTACTCAGGGGGAGTAGTCTGTATGTTTCTAAGTGATGCAAGTATGTACACTTTGCCATTGATGTCAAAGGGGGAGAGAAGACATGTGAAAAACAAAAATGGTTGCTGATCAAAGGGGGAGTAGTAAAGGAAGAGAAGACATGTGAATGGTTGTTGATAGGGGGAGTTATGTCAGTTAGTAAGAAGAAGTTCTTGTCTTGATGGTTAAAATAGTTTTTCACATCATATGTTTCCATCAATGAAAAAGGGGGATATTGTTGCAAGTATGAGCCTAACCGGTGTTGTCATTAATGTCAACATACTCCTATTGCATTGATGTCAAGGATTGGATGAGTTGTGTGCTGAGGATATTAAGAAATTTAGTCCTATCAGAAACAGAGAAGAACATTAAAGACAATGAAGCTCTATGAAGTGAAGATCCTTGCCAAGATGAAGATCAAAGGATGGGAATCCAAGGGTTTGTAGATATGTCTCTAAAGGTGATCAAGTAAATATTTGAGAGGTTCGCATGAAGATTTGAAGAAGTCATGGCCATATTAGTAAAACCAGTTCTAGCAGATGTTTAGAGGTGACAGAGTGACACAAATAGGTCTGGTGAGATCCAAAAATGCAATATCTTGTTCTACAGCGTTGGTGGGGTGTTTAGGAAGTCAATGTGAATTGACAACTCAATTGGTTCATGGTCTAAAGATCCATAAGCATCTATTTCAATATGATAGTGATAACAGACTGTGTTCTTAAGGTCCTGGAAGAAGAAGAGAATGATTTCAGTAAGAAGAAGTAGTGTGGATGTTCTTGGTGATTTAGGCAAGCTTGTGGGGGTCTCTGGATTGTGTTCAGTTTGTGTTGGTGGTCCGCATTAAAGATTGAGCTCGTAATTGAAGAATTACTTCTGGATGATGATCTTCTTCCTCAACTTAGCTGACCAGATGATTTACACATCTTGCAGATGATCTTGAAGATGTTATGAGAAGGATGGCGTGTTCCTTAAAGAAGATTTCAGTTCTAGATATATGTGACCGACAGTGTGGTGATTCGCATGAAGTCTTTTGTAATAAATTAAGTTGTATTTGTGTATTTTCTCTGTAAAGTTTGCCGACTTTGATGATTATCCCAAAGTTGATGTCTTGTATAAATAAGAGTTGTGAAGTCATTTCAAAAACATCTTGGTGGAGATGAGAGTATGGTAGAGAGGAGAAGTGCAAAAGGCAGAGAAGAAGTATTATGCTTAAATGGAACTGACTCAAGCATGGTGAAGATGCTATTCTTTAGTTCAAGTATGTAATATTTATCATTCTGTAGATAGTGTGTCTCATGCAGGCAGTGAGACCCAATTGGCATGTGCCATTTATTCTTCTTATTCTTTTAATAGAGAATACAATATTGGGTTAGTCACCCTATGGCTTTTCCCTTAACCAGGTTTTCCACATTAAAATCTTGGTGTCATATGTGTTAATGTGTTTCTTTTCTTGAATTATTGCATTGTGTTTCCATGGTTGATTTATTATTATGTTGCTGAATTACAAGAAGGATTTAAGTGGTTAATAAAATAGAAGTTTTTGACACAACTGATTCACCCACCCTCTCAGTTGTGTGTCCTGAAAATAACAAAGTGGAGTTGTAGGAGGGCATTATAGAGTGTCAAATTTACATATCAGAGTTGAAAATAGCACCCTGGACTTGGGTACCCACTCTTTAGTCCTCCAGATTTCGTGATGGGAAAATCTCTAATATAGTAGGAATAGGTTACTGATCAAATTTCCAGATCCCAACAAAAACCTAGGCAATGGACTTGGGCGCCCACTCCTTAGTCCCTCACTATTATGCTTCCTAAACTTAAAAAATAGGTGCACATTTATCTGTCATTTTACATCTTTCTATTGTAGCATTTTTAGTAATTTGTCTATTTGCTTCTGTAATTGCATAATTAGGGTTTTGAGGTATAATTAAGCATAATTGAGCATAATTGGTAATCAAATCACACATACCCAAGCTTCCCAACATTCCTAAGTGACCAATGGTCTGATAGTGCATTGCCACTTGACCCAAAGTCCTTGAATGTAATGGTGAATGTGTGAGGGTTTTAGTTATTTATGTGCAATCCTCCTTTCCCAACAAACATTCCAAGGGCTTATCAACTGAGTTGAATCTCCACTAAGCAAGAGCAGTCACCTATCATGTTGGACAGCCACTTCGGAAGCTGTGGACTCTTGGATGTATCAAACAATGTCTCTATCTAATGTTTAATTATGCTTAGAAAACCTAATTATGTAAATCAGTAAGCAAATTATCAAATTATAGCAAATCTTTTGAGACTGGAACAAAGGATAGAGATACTTAACTTACTATTTTTCAAAGTTTGGAAGGTAGAGAAGTTAGGGACGTGGGGACTCGCACCCAAGTCCAAGGTACCAGTTTCTTTGAGGGGTTCTGATCTACTTCTGACACTGATCTGCACTGCAACTTCAATTTCCGAAGATTTTGATATGAAGGACACAGAGACTAGCATTCTAGTCTAGGAAAAGCACCAGTGTCCTACTTCTTTCCAGATCTAGAATCCTCTGTGCCTGCTAATCTTCCCTATAACTCCACTTCTTCCAAATGCAACACATGTAACCTACAATCAAAAGGAGTGTGGGACGGGGTTGTGGTGTTTAGAGGCTTGCCTTGGTCAAGCCCTGGAGAGACATTCAAGTCTTCCAAACACTATTGTCAAATGAGAGTACATATCCCAGTGGGATAGAGGAAAATATCCAAATGATAAAATGATTGAAAACATAAATTATATCACCTTGTAGTGAAGATCTCATGGAAGGAAGATGCTCTTCATGCCATGAGGAGATGGCTATCAAATCTACAAATACAAACACAATAACAACAAAGTACTACTCTACAACACAATGAATGCCTTGAATCACTTTCATAAAAAGATTGTTAATCCAAAAGGCCATCTAGTTTGCAAATGAAACCTAATCATGCTTATATATGGGACTACAAATATTCTAGCTAAGAATTCCATAATTCAAACTTTGGATGTCGGCATAGGACCTAATTAATGGTCATAAAAATGACATTTGAAATTAGCGCAGACCCAAAATAGGGCTGGACTAGGGTGCTAGCGCCCAAGTCCACCCTACCATTTTTGCCTAGATTTCATTAAAGTGCAGCCCCCTAGGTCCTATTTGTCACAAGACCCAAGGGTTTTCTCATCGAGAGTCATAAATAACATGTAAGATGCTCTAAATGCAATTACAGGACCTGGGAGCTAAACCTTAATAGGAAAAAGCCCCCAAGGTTACTTTTTTGACATAACATTTAGTCCCCACTTTAATGTATGTATAAACACAAGGCCAATACATGTATTAAAGTATGGTCAACAAACACAGCAAACATGCCAATCACGGAGAAGACACGGCAAACATATTAAAGATAGTAATAGGCACGCAAAACATGAAGAAGACAATTACAGTCATGCAAAACATAGAGAAGATAGTTATAGTCATGCAAAACATAGAGAAGACAACATTGAAGACATGCAAAACATAGTGAATATAGTAAATACAATGAAGACATTAATTATTTTCTTTTCTTTTTCTTTTTCTTATATATGAAATGCAGATGTAGGTACAGGAAAATAAACACACCACCCATAATGCAGGAGGGACTCATTGCCACCGGTCTTTAGATTACACATATATGGGGAAACACACATGCAAGACACACCAAACCTCCCAAAATGTAGGAAGCACTCATCGTACTGGTCTTTAGACTACATATGGGGCAATAGACATGCCAAGCAAAGCAAGCATGCCAAACACACACATTTTGAAGACACAGAGAAAACACGGTAGACAAGTGATGGAGTGTTCCTATTTCTAGGCTCATCACCATCTTAGGCACATTATAGGCACACACTGATGATTGTACTTTTCCACAACAATCACCAAAGACACACTTAAGGGTTGAGTTAGTCACAGAACCACTCCCCGCCTCGCACAGAGGACTTTTGAAAATGACAGGATTATGCACTCTCCTCGAGAAGTACACCATCCCCTCCTCACATAGAGGGCTTAAGATAAAAATGATATGCACAATATCCCACCTCTGGAAAGGGCTTATGTGATTGTGAAACATTCATATATCATTTTACATCAAGATCTCAAACCTAGGGTTTGAAAAATCTTGATTTTCACTAGATTTGACCTTATCAACTCTGTAGATTTGCACTATAGGCATGTTGTAAAGAATATTTTTGTACTAATTGGTAGATATTAGGGTTATTATCTACTATCCCTCCTAATATTCTTTACAACACCTTGTTATGGGCCTCTTGTATTGAAAATTTTTCAAAAAATTTACACATATTTGCTATATTTGCCCTAGGGTTTGACCTAGTTTGCACCCTAAGCATGCTAAAAATGATTGTATGCTTAGGTGACTAATATTACTTCTATTATTTGTTGCACCTCATATAATTCTTTATAACACCTCTTTCATTAGGTCTTGGGATTGAAAAACTATGAAAAAATGCATATTTTAGGTCATTTTCACTAGGTTTTAACTGGTCGTCATCCTAGATTTTCATGAGTCTAATAACTCGCTGCCATAATAGAAATATTCCTTTAAGAAGAGGCATAAGACACATGGGATCTAGTGCTCTTGAATAAGTTGGCACATTTAATGCCTTCTTTACAAAAGGAGAGACACAAATGTTACAAGATATTACACCTATCACAAGTACAATGGAAGAACAAACTTTTCATGATGTTGATGATACTATTGAGGTGAAAGGACATGTATCTAATGAGAAAATAGATAAACTTGATAAAGACATAGCTGAATTCCAAGACTATGTGCAAACTAGGAGGATAGTTGAAGAAGATATACCTGTGATTCACCATGTAAGAGAATTGATAAAAGAAGGACAATACAATGTTAATGCAATCCGTGGTTTAGCACACACTGTACAAACCAATATCATGCCAGTGACTGAATGTGTAAAAGTGATAAATAACACTTTGTCACCATCTCATACACAAGTATCAACACCTATACCGACTATGGGAATATCTACCTTTACATCAACGATCTTAACAACTGATGTGAATGCTTGTAGTCATGCTACCACTAGTATGGGTAGTATCTAATGGCACTAATTACAAAGATGTGGGATTTAATTATTAGAATTTTGTTTCTAAGGGGACTTTTTCTATGAATAATTTCTCTCAACCACCTCTTCATCCCACTTATTCCCAACCTCCCATTACATATAGCTATTCTTAACTACCTTCCACCTACCATTATGTCCAACCACCATTGACCTATTCACAGCCTCCACCTATCACATCACAAGCTCAATCACCAACTCACTTTGGTTCCAATTCCTTGCAACAAACTGTATCTCCCAATAATCCCATCCTAAACCAACTCTTACAGGGCATGACTACTTTACAACAAAAGGTAACAAATTTGATAAATTCTTCACAGCCTAATATACCAACACATCATGCTTGTAATCTTCTTTCCTATGCAATCTTGAGAACTCCTATGCCCAAGAGGTTTGAGACTCCTCACTTTGAAAAATATGGTGGAAAAGGTGATCCTAATACTCATGTGGCAACGTTCATAGCTATGTGTAGCAATTTTTTTTTTAAAGAGGACTTGTTGGCAAAACTTTTCCCACGATCTCTCAAAGATACTGCTTTAGAATGGTTTTGCTCTTTGCCTCTAAATTCAATACACTCATTTTCACAACTAATTGATCAATTTTTACAAAACTTTCAAGCAAACATTAGACCTCAAGTCTCTTTGATTGATTTAGTTCATTGAAAGCAAGGTTTGAAAGAAAAGTTAATTGAGTTTATTAGTTGGTATCAAGCTTTGTATATACAAATTAAATATTGGATAAAAGATGAGGATGTTCAAAAGGTGTTTATCACTAATCTATAACCTAATATTTGTGATAAGATCCTCTTGATGAAATATAACTCCTTTCAACATTTATACACTGCCCTTCATGATTACCAACTTTCGTCTAGTCAGTATGAAAACCAAAACTCATCAACTCAAGTTAGTCAATCCATGGGTGGATCATCACAAAACAACTTTAAGAGGAATAATAATAATAGGAGTTTCATCAAGATTAATGGATCGAATACAAATAACTTTTCTAATATATCTACTATCACTAATCCAAAAAAGGCATCATATCAACCAAGAAAGTTTACTCTGATATCTGAGTCCTATCATTCTATCATGAATCAAGCTGTGAGTAATAACATTTTGAAGCTTCCCCTAATTAATCCTGTTGATCCTAGTAAAGCACAAGGACGTTACTTTGATGCTAAAACCTTTTTTCATTTCCATCAAACACAAGGACATGATAATGAACGATGTATGCATCTTAAACATGAAATACAAGACATCATTGATTCGAATATCATACATGTATCAGGTGTGAATGATAACGGAAATAAGTTAGTTGTTCTATCAAATCAAAATTTAAAAATCTTCACTAATCCTTTCCCTAAACATACTAACAACAATATGTTGGAACAAGGACTAATAGAAGTAGCTAATGATGATTACTTGGAATATGATAACATCGTGGGTATAATTGAAGTGGATAAGAAAAAGTTGGATAACCCACCTCGTCCACGAAGAAATAGAATTTATGCTGAGGTTTCTCCTCCATTATCCTTATATGGATTGAAAAATAACCAAAACACATCAGAAAGACAAGTAGAACAACCAATACAGATGGGTGAGATGGTACAAGATCATTCCTGTTACTGTGTTAGACAACATCAACAACGCAAACTCGTTAAAGTTCAGAAAAGAGTAAGATGACTGTCAGGAGTTGGAAATAATAGTGGTTCTCCTCCTCATAACCAACAAAAGGTTTCATTTAAACAAGGATTTAAGAAACAAACATCATATGGTAATAAACAAGACCCTCATAAGAACCACTCAAACTTTGCACCAAACATGATCGAGTACCTCTCCAAGAGATTCACAAGTTCAAAAATCTGATATGAAGATCCTATAGGTAAGTATCTCTAACCCTTTATCTCTATTGTAATGTGCTTCCCCTATGATATGTTATTGTTGTTTAGGCCTCTTGGGATGACCCTTGATTCTCTTTTAAGGTCCGAGATACCAGGAGACTGCCTCTGTTGTGACCTTCTATTTGTATCATCATTCTTCTATATTGCCTCTCTCTGATTTCATTATTGTGTGTTGTGTCTTACGGACATAGCGTTGTGGTTGGTGAATTGGGGGTACCCTCCTACATGACTATCCCTAAGACACCTATTTCTCCTCTCTTATTTATTATTTACCTTCCTCTAGTGTTCCTATCTAGTTGGTGGATGATGAAAAACATTTTTACTGATGCAGACCTAGCGTCCCTTTAACGAGAAATAAAAAATTAGACTTAGTTCCTAATATGATGATGGGGTTGTAATATATTATCTGACACTTGGCTAGTAGAAGCACTCCATGCTTTTTGTGTAGTGATTTTGATGATCTTTATATCATTTACAAACTATAATAATATTGTTGCTCCATGCATTTTTTTTGTCTTTGAATCTCGCCATGGTGACGCTCGGTTTAGAGATTTTCATGATATAGCCCCATGGTTATCCTTGATCTCTGAATTCATAGTATAACCTTGGCTCTTTGTGTGATTAATCATATGCATTGATGTTGTTGTTTATCATGATTATCTAGACACTAACATGTTTCTTGCAAGGATGTGTTTGTGGGAACATTTGGTGATCATAAAGTACATGTCACCTCCGAGGGCATGGGCTTTGTGAAAGTTTGTGTTCCCTTGTGTGCTTTCTTCCTACCTTAACATTCTTGATATCGATGCGTGATATCAACCACCTTAAGGTGGGGGGCATATATAAGGTAAGTTGTCTGTTGTAGATGTTAGCAATGTGCTTGTCCTCAGGTGCAGTTTAAAGACTGGTGGTGATGAGTCCCTCCTACACTCTGAGTTTGTTTTCAATCAATCAATTTAAGCCCTCTATAGAGGAGGGCTTGGTGTATTTCTCGGAGTAGATTGCATCATCCTAGTGTCATTTTCAAAAGTCCTCTATGGAGGCAGGAAGCAGTTCTGTGACTAACTCAACCCTTAAGCATATCTTCAATGATTGTTGTGGCAAAGCCCAATCACTGGTGTGTGCCTGTAATGTGCCTAAGATGGTGATGAGCCTAGAAATATGAACACTCCATTTCTTGTCTGTCATGTTTTCTCCATGTCTTCAAAGTGTTTGTGTTTGGCGTGCTTGCTTTGTTTGGCATGTCTATTGCCCCATATGTAGTCTAAAGACCAACGTGATGAGTGCTTCTTGCATTTTAGGAGGTTTTGCATGTCTTGCATGTGTGTTGCCCCATATATACAGTTTAAAGACCAGTGCAATGAGTGCTTCCTGCATTATGGGAGGTGTGTTTACTTTCCTATACTTGCATCAGCATTTCATATATATCAGAAAAAGAAAAGAAAATAAATCATTCTCTTCCATGCATTAACTATCTTCTATGCATCTATTGTCTTCTCCATATTTTGCATGCTTGTCATTGTCTTCAATGTGTCTGGCATGTCTTCTACATGCTTGGTGTGTTTGTTGTGTTTGTTTACTATACTTTAATGCATGTATTGGCCTTACGTTTATACATACATTAAAGTGGGGGCTAAATGTAATGTCAAAAAATGTCCCCTTTCGGGCTTTTCCCTCATAAGGCTTAGCTCCTAGGTCTGTTATCTACATTTAGGACATCTAGCATCATATTCTGACATCCCGATGAAATGATCCCTAAGTTTCATGACAAATGGGACCTAGGGGGATCCCTTGAACCTAACCCTGACCAAAATAGGGGGGAGGACTTGGGTGCCCATGCCCTAGTCTTGCCCTATTTTGGGTTAGTCCCAAATTTTGGGTGTTAACTTGCGACCATTATTTAGGTCCTATGCTGACATGACACGTTTGAATTATGAAATTCTTGGCAGGAGTGTTTGTAATTGCATATATAAGCATGTTTAGGCATTCATTTGTAAACTAGATAATCATTAGATGTAAATTTGGATTCTTGAGCTTGTGTAAAGGTGATTCAAGGCTTTTATCATGTAGAAAGAGAAGATTTGTGTTGTTTATGTGTTTGTATTTACAGATTTGAGCAATCATTTCCTCATGGCATGAATAGCTTCTTCCTCCCATGAGACCTTTACTACAAGGTGAAATCATTTGCGTTTTTGAGCATTTAGCATTTGGTTTTTTCCTCTGCCTCACAAGGGCAAGCACTCTCTATCTAAGATTGGTGTTCAGAAGACTTGAATGTCTCTCCAGGGCTTGACTAAGGTAAGCCTCTAAACACCACAACCCCCTCCCAAAGTTTTTGTGATTGCAGGTTACAGGTTTAAGATATAGGAAAAGTGGGGTTGCAGGAGGGCATTACAGAGTGTCGAATTTGCAGATCAGAGTTGAAAATACCACCCTGGACTTGGATGCTTGCTCTTTAGTCCTCCGAATTCGGTGACAAGAAAATCTCTGATACAACAAGAATAGGTTACTGATCAAGTTTACAGATCCCAACAAAAACCTAGGCATTGGACTTGTGCACCTGCTCCTTAGTCCCCAACTGTTCCACTTCTTGAACTTCAAAAATAGGTGCACATTTACTTGTCATTTTACATCTTTCTATTGTAGCATTTTCAGTAATTTGTCTGTTTGCTTCTGTAATTACATAATTAGGGTTTTGAGGTGTAATTAAGCATAATTGGTAATCAAATCACACAAATCCAAGCTTCCCAACATTCCTAAGTGACAAAGGGTCTAATAGTGCATTGCCACTCAACCCAAAGTCCTTGAATGTAATGGTGAAAGGAAGATAGGCCCAAACAAACTAAACAAACCATTTAACCAAACCTATCCAAATTTTACCCTTTATAGTTCGATAGGGCACTTACTAAGGGATCTTTGGCTTTTATGTTCAACTCAAATTGCTTGATCTCATCTTTAGTTTGTAGATCATCCTTTGGTATTTCATACTTATCTTCAGTTATTTTCCAAACACTATAACCCAAGAAGAGGAGATGGGTTTTCATGCAGATCTTCTAGATGGAGTAGTTTGTTCTATCGAACCACAGACTTTCCTTCTTATATGACATCCTAGATCAGCCTCAAGTGGTCAAGCTTTCTTCTGAGGAACTTGGCTCTCATACCAATTGTTAAAATGCACAAGACAACTGAGAGGGGGAGGTGAATTAGTTATCACAAAACCTAAACAATTTCTACATCTTAAAACATCATCCACTTATTTACTATTATTATGATTTGAACATGAAAGCACAAAATCAAGAATACAACTGCAAGATCATACACAATAGACACTAGATTTTTATGTGCAAAACCCTGTTAACGGAAAAACCACGGTGGATGTTAGTCCACAAGATATATAAGTTATAACAATACCAAAAATCAAAGGCTCACTACCCAGAAAAAGGCTCACTACCAAGGGGTGGCTCACTACCAAATGTTATGAACTGATATGATAGCATCTACTCCATGCCTGAATTCAGTTCCATTGAAGCACAATATT
Organism: Cunninghamia lanceolata; assembly: GCA_027924645.1. Lineage (NCBI taxonomy): Eukaryota > Viridiplantae > Streptophyta > Pinopsida > Cupressales > Cupressaceae > Cunninghamia > Cunninghamia lanceolata. The sequence continues at coordinate 11,699,114 of BSBN01000202.1, forward strand.
CTTCCTCTGCTTTGCTCTACTTTTTAAACTTCCTTTTTTAATTTTGCATCTTTACACAAGGACATATTTTCCACAACCAAATTACAAGTATATATATCATTCATCCACCTTGGAATGTATATCAAGGTCATCATTGCATTACATTCATCAATCGTTGGAACAATCTCCAAGGTCGGCATTACAAACATTTACAAAATAGGTCTTAACCTAATACAACATTATGCTAAGGAGATATAGTAAAGATGTATGCAGATCATGCCATGCCTTAGCTGGGACTCAAACATAATCTTCCATGCCATGACATGGTTCTACAATCTTTAATAGATCTTTGCAAACACTGGATTTAACCAAGTCAGCTAAGACTAGTTACAAGCTCCACTATTTGAGAATAATCTTCAAACATGATCTCAATTACTTAACGTGGACCAATGCAAAGGTAGGAACATGATCAAGAGGCATCCACAAGAAATGTAATCATCAAGAGTAACTGTACAAACTCCAACCACTTTATCCATGAAATTCTTCATATCGAAGCACATGAACTTCACTATCTTCTACTGTCATAAAAGAAAGATAACTTGCAGACCATCAAATCATGAACCATTGGAGTTGTGGGCACTTATCAACATCCCAGACTTCCCTCTAGAACCATAGAGAAAAATACTTCAATGCAGAGAAATGTGGAGAAAAATACTTTCTCCCTATCACCAGTGAATAATTAGAAAAAGCAAGTTTTACTCTGGTGAATGTAACTCATTCAATTTTTCATACCAGAGGCCCAAACTTAAAATGTAGCATCTTTAAACATGCCTCTAAATATCTTTCAATCTAAAGACCAAGATATTCAATCATCAAGAAATGCAAAGAAATCTTCTATATTATTCTTTTGCCAGCAACACACTGTCTTTTCTACAATTTACTACAACTCACTGTTTCTTCCAGAGGGGTAAATTTTCTCAATATCCTCAACAAATAAAGATTCTAAACAAATAACAAAATAGGATACAATTGACACCAATGACAAGAAAGATATGTTGACATCAATGACAACACAGATTAGGCACATACTTGCAACACCAACATGGTATCAAAGCCATGCTAGCAAAACCCTTCCTATTTTGAGTGATTTCTACACCTAAATACATCAAGAGTTCATTGTGGAGCCAAATAGACCATGTCGTTGAGTCTAAAAGGATCGAGATAGTAAGAATAGCCCTTTGTTGGGCATTTTTCGATAAAGTGATTTTTTTCAAAAAAAATTACCCTTCACTTAGGGTTTGCACAACTGTATGACTTCCAATTCTATACTTGTATGGATGTTTCAAAAAGAATCATTTTTTTCATAGGGTGCTTTGGCCCCTTGCAAATTTGTCAATTTTCATTTTTTGGTTGCTATCTTCATTTTTTGTAGGTTTACACAATCCAAAGGACCTATTTCTAGCCTCCTTTTTGTCCTTATGGACCCTTGTTTGGCTAGTTTGGGTGACCTATTGTAGGTCCCCTCAGCTATGTCTTTCAACCTCTTTACAAGCACTTAGGCCACTTGGCCTCTTGTTCAGTCCTGCATTGTATTTGACAGCCTCTTCATAGTTGTACTAGGCCCATTTGGCCCCATGAAGACCCCATTTTTTTGGACTTGGTTGCTTGGCCTATCACCCAAGATAGCCCCCACTAGCCCCCATATAGCCCTATAAGGGCTCTTTTTTCTTTTGGCTACAACTTTCACCCATGAAGGTGAAATTCAACAAATTTGTAGACCACGAAAAGCTCTTTCCGTGAACTTTGTAGTGGTGAAGTCTATTTTTGTAAATTTTTCTATTTTGATCATTATTTCAATCTCCAAAGTCAATTTTTGTTATATTTTGTGACATTTCTTTGACATGACATAACATTTTCCCACATTATCAAAAAGTCACAATTTTTTAAACTTACTAGAAAAACACAAGGAATTTTCTTATGCATTAATTTCATATCTTCTAAGATAAGCCATTTCTATCAAAATTATAAAAATAACCATGTTTTATAAATGGTTGATTTTGACTTTCCTAGTGCACAAATTGTAAACAATACTTGTCAATTTTTTCTAGAGGGATTCTACAAACAATATAATATTAGGGGGGTTGTCTTGTGTGATTTTTTTCAACAATTTAGATATCCTTATCACTCTATTTAGATTCCATTCATGGAAGTAGAAAATGGAAATCCAACTCAAGAAGTTTAGATTGTATCATGTCACAATGGGTTTGGAACCTGAACCTACTTTAGCAACTGAAAAATGTAAGTGGTACAATCATAGTGATGAAGCCTATGGAACTCTCTGTGTCTCAATTTTACAAGATCTTCTCTTTCATCTTTACTCAACCACAACAACTAATGAAGTATGGACAAAGTTAGAAATTTTGTTTGACAAATAGGATGTCATGAGAGGGCATCAGCTTAAAAATTAATTAATCAATCTTAATCCACAAGACTTCATGACAATCTAGGATTTTTCCACTAAGCTAAATCTACTAAGGTTTCTATTACTAAATTATGTTCACACCTAATTTAGCAAGGTCTAAACATCAGTTGTTTAGAAGGGGTACAAAATTTTTTACTTATGCAAGATCATCCAGTCAATGACTAATGTCTTGATAGAAGACAAGTGTAAAATCACATATCAAAATCATGTAACAGCTCAACTGAGCTATTACATCATCCTAGTAAGGGAAATCATCTACGATCAAGAAAATAGACATTGAAAGAATGAAGAGAATGGATAGATTTCATGTTTCAGTTGTTGATTATTCATTATGTTTCAGTGCAAGTCAGAGGAATTTATAAACTGTCAAATCATACATCATGTTTTATACATATGTTTCAAATAAAGATCAGTTGTTTTATGCTATGTATTTGATTTAGAAAGCATAATATACATAAGTCATTGCATAGAATGAAATAGTTGATTGGATTCAAAAGAATGTATAAAAGTGTCCCACACAAGCCGTGGCAGTAATTGAAGTGCAACATAAAAGATTTTTTTTTTTTGAAGAATAAGAAATGCGTAGGAAAAGTAAAGGGACCCATCATTGCCTATGAATGACGAATCCCAAGGTTGAGTTGGTCTCCAGATCCATCCATCTGTTGAGCTCTAGAACACCTACAAAAAGTTTTGTTAGAAGCTTTGGGTTCCAAAACTTTTCATACACAACCAATTCAAATGAAAGTACCATCTACTATTATGTAGTAGCAGTAATCAATAGTCAGATATCAGCATAAGAGAAATCAGAATGAGCAGATACAAATGTCATAGTAGAAAGAGATAAATCCATGCAAGTAACCCCACATCATGAATCAAAGGTACATTTTATATCTAACATATGTGTTCCTTGTGCGGGTATAGGTAAATATTTATTACAGATTTTATTCAAGCACGTGGAGAAAATTATGGCTCCCACAAGGGTAGAGCCTAGCATGCTTCTTTCTTTATTCATCTAAGAAGGATATCAAATTAAGGACAACAAAGAGTACACTGTCATGCAATGAGTAACAATCAATATGCATGGAACAACCAAAACCACCAATGGAGTACAGTCTTACATGAGCACATTGAGTAACTACAAGGATACACAGTCAAGGTACAATCAAAGAGGTGGAGTAGCAAACACATGTAGACCTTGTTCATCTATAGGAAAAGAAGATAGATACAACTTGTATTTTATGGCTTTTCTCTTTACCTTCATCACATATGAGTATAGCCTTTACCCAAAGGAGTGAGACAACATTATTAGTGAAAAGGATAGAAAAAGTGTTTAGGAGCCCATTGTGTGAACCTTCATGACCAATAATGTTTACATGTTGCCCTTATGATGACAAATATAAGTGAAAGGAACAATCAATAATGAAGCTCATATGAAAAATAGTCATCATCACTAAGGAATGCATCAAATAGATATGCATATGCATCAAATGAAGATGCCAGTCATAACATGTTGATAGTCAAAAGATAATATCAGTGAACCTACATAATACAACTAGATCTGACATGAGCATCAAGAAAGCATTCATGACAGTCATGAAAGGACTGTCCACAATGAGTAGGAAAGAATGAAGAAGTAGTCATGAGGAGGGAGCATCTCCAGGGACAGTCAATCAAGAGGTCTACAAGATACCAAAGAAGCAATGCCTTAAGGATACTTTCACAAGCCTATACTTTTACAAGCATGTCAAACTCATGTCTATGATGGAATAAATAGTTGTTAGAGTCTATATAACAAGAAGTATCCATAATACCATAGTAACAAGTCATTAGACCAAACAAAGATGTAGTGCTAAGAGTTTTGCAGACAACTGGAGGTACATGAATGAGGTGAGAAAAGAAAGACCGAAAGTAATCATTAAAAGTAGTTATAACAGCCTAAGGAGGGATGAAGGATATAAACAAGTCATGTGGGCAGTCATAACAAATAGCATGACAACATTAGAACATAGCACATCTTACATAGGTATGAAGACAACCAACAATACACATGAGTTTAATAGGGACAAAAAGAGGTCATAGGCATGATCAAAATTCAATGGTGAAGATATGAAATCAAGGGGAGTGCTCTTAATGAAGACATGACAAAGATGTAATGACAATAAGAGGTATGAGGTTATAGTCACATTGTTTGGCAAGTAATGACTGTCATAGTCATGAAAAGGATAGAGGGTAGATACATTGGAGTTTTTAAAGCAATGAAGATGCCATGTGTTAAGAATATTCATAGGTCTGGGAGACAAATCACAGTGACCTTGGAAACTCCAAAGGATAGACATTAATGATGAAGGATATTTAGGAAAATCCACATAGGATTGTTGAATGGTGCAAGAGTTAAGAGAGCCATAGCTTTGCCATTGTTCCTTTTTATTGTATAAACATACAAGAAGTAACAATTTACTGTCATCAAGAAGATCATAGGAGTATACAAGTCTCAGCCATGATAAAGAATGAACAATTTATAGATAAAGAAGGCAGCCTTTGTTATCAAATAAAAGACAGTCAACATGCCACAGGGGAAAGAGATAGTCTAATTGTTGTATTACAAGGATTGCCTTACAAATATAGTCACCTTTAACTATGAAGATAAGAAGTGGATGTTCTAAATAGTCTATCATCCACCATAAGAATTAACTTTTCCAAAACAATAGAGCAATCATGTTAAAGGAGGTTTTCGTATAGTGTATAAAGGGAAGCTCAATGATGGAACTCTTGTATCCATTAAGCATGCAAAAAAAAATATATATGACAAACATGTTGGTGTGAATAGGGTTATCACCTAACCTGTTTTCCCTAGTGTGGATAATTCATCTTATTTAACTATTTATTAGTTAAATAATATTTACACATCACACATTAATCACACATGTTAAGTTGACTTAGTGAGTCTACTAGATGTCTAGTTGTGTCTAGTTGTGTGTTGAGTTGTTGATAGTTGGAGTGAGTTGTCTTGTCCTCCACATGTGCAATTAGCTATCATCCTCTAATTGGCACATGTTGTAGGAATATCTCCACTTTCCACTCCACCTCTCTAGTTGCATTCAATGATAGAATAGCATTATTCTCTCAATTGATCTCTCTTGTGTTTTCATGAATTCCTAGATCCTGGGTGGCTCCAATCATAGCCAACTCTAACAAAACATATTTCTATTGAATTCCAAAATGAGATTCAAACATTGTCTAGTATGGAATGCCTCAACCTGGTTAGGTTACTTGGCTACTTAGAGCACAAGACAGTGAGAAAGAGCAATTATTAATATCTGTAGCAGAGGTAGAGAGTATTCATGAGCTAAAATAGAACAAATATTTACCACTTTTTGTTGTGAATGGAAGGTAATCTTGATATGAGAATATTTGACCATTAGAATGGAGGATATTTCAATAGAGACTGTAATGGAACAGTCAAATAATCAAATGACACTGTGCCTCTTCAAAAAGTGGTTTGCAGAAAACAAGAAATAAAAGGTATCCACACATTTCACTAAAGGTCTCCAATGTGTTATTTATTTACATGATCTATATCAACATATGTACAAAAGTCTTTGACATTAACATAAAAATTCTAAGGGTAGACTGGAGTAGTCATGGTCATTTCCCAATACAAGAATGTTAACAGCCATGATTGTATGAAAAGTAATAAAAAAGGAATAATAGATATGTTTCTCAAAGCAAAAGACCAAATGCCACTCCGAACATTGCATGGTATAGTCAAAAGAGTTAAAAGGCATAAGTAGATGGTCTATGTAGAGATCCACCAATGCCAAGGATGAGGGTTCTTTGCCTCTATACAAACCATATTTGTTACAAATTATCAAGGAGTTTACATATTATCAAGGAGTCTAAAGGAATATGTAGAGACCATAGCTATGAATAACTCTACCATCACTATGAAGACATGGCTTGTATCAACATATGTGTGGAAAGGATGTGATGGTGGTTGGAAGTGTTGTGAGGCTGAGTAAGAATATTGCTATATTGTCACAAAACCCCTCTTTTTCATCATTCTTTCACAACAAACATAAGCAACAATATATCAAGGAGAGTAGTGAAGGAACAAAGGCCTACAACCCTTGTAGGGTTTGTAAAAAAAAATGAATCAAAGACACCATAATGACAGGTATATCACAAGGAAGATGGAACCATTACATTGTTATTGCTTATCACAAAGACTACAAGAGAAGGCCTTAGATTTGCCAGATTCCAGAGAAAACCATAAGAGACAAATACAGATAATATGTTACATTTTTGCATAACAAAGGAAGGGCAAACTAGCAGATCAAAGCCTAAATTTTCAAAGAGCAATGATAGTAAAATTTAAACTAAAGGTAGGTTCTTCTTTTTTACCATGCCTACAAGTAAAATAAGCCTTTATTTCATCTTTTTTCTCAAAACCAGAACAAGAAAAGAAGGTTATACAGAAATAGAGAGTCATTATCATTATCACTTCACAGTAACAACAAACCGAGATATTTTAACACCATTTTTTGAATAAAATATAGTCAAAAAAGAGAAAGAGAATCTCAGCCTCAGAAGATGAAGAATGTGCTTACGAGTTAACAAGAAGTCTTGGCAAAAAAAGAAACCCAACAGCCTGATCTTCACCCCATGGCAGCACAAAGAAGAGATAGTGAAAAGAGTGAGAGAAAAATAACCTCTCTTAGGGTTTGGTTTACTTGTGCCCTAGTCCAATTTCTTAAAGACTTTTTATTTGATTTAAGTTTTTTATCAAACAAATCAAATATGCCCATGGTGAGGGACTTTAGAAAGTCAAACAACATAATGATGCAAGGGAGCCCATGGGGTTGTCACTTTTTACTTTGATTTTCTTAAAGGTTTGGGTTGATAAAGTCAATGAAGATGATGTTTTGATGTAAGGGCCACTTATGCTTGGAAATGGCATTATAACATTGGAGATAAATCAAAGGGGTTATCATATGTTCATGCATGGAGAAGCAATAATACAGAGGTAAGGTGCATGGAGGTGGAGGTCAAAGGGAGTTATAAGTCTATAATTGGCAAATTTTTGAGATTGCATGATCATATAAATGCATAATGGAGACTATTTTGCATGGAGATAGGATGAGAAGGGTATTTTTGCCTTGAGAGCTATTATGGTGATAAAAACTCCTTTGTATTTTTTGCATGAATAAATGACAAAATAATGTAACTTAACACTCATTAAGTGTAATAATCAAAATAATTGCCTTAACATTTGTTAAATAATAAACTAGAGTAAGAATAATCATTAGATAACACTTATTAAGTCATAATCATGACTATTGCCTTTAATATTTGTTAAGTTAGACTATCTTTTTTTTCCTTTATTCATGCAAAAAGATAAAAGGAAGAGTTGAAAATCATGCAAAATCAGAGGAGTTTAACTAGAGAGTTTGGTCCTGATTTTCAATTATCTCATGTGGTTTCAAAGTCAACTTTGGTCAAACTAGTTGAGAGGGCAGTTTGGAGCTATTTTAGCTTAAAATACTTCAGTTTTGACCCCCTTTTTGGAGGCTCTTTATGCTTGCTTGTGGATCAGTTTTGAGAGATTATTTTTAGAGGTAGTTGACTGTAGTTGACTTTTCTAGGTATTTTTGAGAGAGCATATTATATATTGTAAGAAAAAAATAGGTTTTGCTAGTTCTTGCCTTTTTTCTCTCTTACACATTGTTGAGAGAAGGAGGTTTTGTAACTCATATTTTTTAGATTTATAGAGATTATAGTAGGTTATAGGTTCTATTCTTTGTCTTTTTATGCAAGTGTTCCTTTATATTTTAGCTAAATCAAGTGTCTACCTTTTCATTAATTCTATTTTTGTGAATGATTTGATGAGATTTTATTGTGTTTAATATCAGAACATTTAAAATCATTGTCTCATTTGTACTTGCATGTATTAAATAGCATTGAAATCACAAGTCTTAGGTTGTGTAATTGGAATAAAATTTCTTTCATGTTGTGAGAACCCTATTTTTCCTTCAAAAAGAAAGTTATTTCCAATCTCCCTTAGAATCATTTTTGTGATCATATTGCCAAAAGTGGATTGTGTGGATAGATTTTTTGAGATCTATTGTGAGTTAGAATTGTAGTTTTCCATCAAATTAGGTGCATCACCACACTTTAAATTATAGTTTTAGTGCTTTTTAGTAGATCCTTTCAACCCTTTTTTATATCAAGTTATAAATCCATTAAAAATTACAAGAGAACCAGCCCATAATCTAGAGGTTCAAGCTCACCATAGGTCATGCATAGCCTGAGTTTGATCCCATGTTACACAGGATTGTTGAGGTTCACAACTTTGCATAAATGGGTTCAATCCTACACATTAGTAGTTTTTGACATGCCCAGTGGGACTTTGAATTGATTTTCAGTTCAAAAAGAACTTATTTTTTCTACTATTTTGGTATGATCAATAGTTATTATAGCCTTTTAGAGGATTTATAAACATATACATGGCGACTCTGTTCTCTAATTTTCAAGTAGATCTAGTGAACAACACATGAAAAGAGTTACATACTGAAGGATCAGGTGTTTTCTTTGGTATTATCAACCTTTGGAGTCAAAATCATCAAACACCATGGTGACTCTAAGCATATATTAGATGGTTTTAGCAATCCAGGAGTCTACAAGGAATCAGGTTGGTGCAGTCTTTTAATGTTCATGTTTTGATGGTCATATGATTTAGACTTTCATGTAAAATGTCTAGAGATTATAGCAATTATGGGTATTCCTCGCCATATAATGAAAATCCAAGCTCTTGGTTCCCAAACAATCATTTTTCTCATTATAACCAACAGTACCATCTTTCTAGCTAGTCGTATCAATTTAAGAAGGCTCTTGGTTTTATCCCAAATAGCCATGAAACAATAGTATATCAATGTTATTGGCACCTATACATAAACCAAATCAGCTTCAAGAAGCCTTTTTTCTTCAAAACCAGTAGTATATCTTTCCCAACCAACTCCAAGTAAGTGAAAAGGAGGAGATTGCAAGCATAGAGTATGTCACTTGATCTCAATAGCACATTGCTAGAAATCAATAAATAGTTGAATGAGGTCAAAAGATAGCAAGAGCTTGATTTCTAGCAACAAGAGTTAGATTATTAGGCCTATCTTCATGAGCAGGAGTTGGAGGCACAAAGGATACAGTTTGAGAGGGAGTTAGCTGAAAAAGAGTAGATGAATCCTTTGGTTGCTCAATCACAAAGGATTCCTATTTTTGGAGATCCTTTACCATTGCAAGAGCCTATGTTAGCACAATCTAAATTTGTTATTCCTTAAGAGAAACCACTTCAAGAGCCTCTTTTCATCCAGGAAACTCAAGAAAATCTCCAAGTCTCCCTATCAGATGAATCTGATTGCCCTATCACTATTTGCCTTTATAAGGATGGACCCATTGTCTTTCAGGATAGCTCACTCATCATGAAGAGAGCTAAGAATGTAAATTTTATGTATGTAGCTATGGAGCATTACCAATTAGAACAACAAAAGACTAAATAGGCAAAGACCTTTCAAGAAGAGTCTTTGTAAGTTTTAACTAACAAGCTTCCCTATTTTGTTGAAGAGAATGAGAGTGTTGCAATTCTTGTCTTAGAGGACCAATTGGGATAGCAGGTTGAAAAGCAAGGGGATGTAAATAATGTTGATACGGTGATGGTCTACCGAGAGAAAAATAAGGACAACCTTATTTTAGAAGATGCAAATATTGATTTGCATGAAAAAGATGGTCCTATACTTCAAATTGAGAATATTAATGTTTTTTCAAAATTGCAAGAGACCTATCATAAAACCCACCTTATGCAAAAAAGTAAAGAAGATGTTGATGATGACTTCTTTTGGGATGAGTTGGAATAGTTTTGCTCAAGCATGGACAACATAATAGCATCTCCTGAAGGGGGAAATCATGATCAACAAGGACAAAAGGTAGGGGAAGCCATGATTCTAGATGAGTCACAAGGTCTAACATTGACTGTGCAAGTTGATAGAGCAACTAAATAGGAAGATCAAATGAGCTTTGACTGTTTGCACATTGGGTTATCAAAAGGATGTCCTATTAGACATCTAGGATAGTTAGAAATTAATAAGGAGTCATTACATACCATGATTGATCTAGAATTAGAGTTTGAGCATCATGAAGGACAAGAGCAACTTGCTTATCCACCTCAAAATAGTTGTATATTCAGTCAAAACAAGTGGGTATATGATACTGTTTTCATTCTTGAAGAGGTATTTAATGAGTTCATTGAATGCCCACCCTTACACTACACCTCATTGGTTTCTCAAAGGCATGAAGAATATTCCAGATTGATCAGAAAGGGAAGTTATTTTACAAATCCAGTTAATGGGTTTGTTTGACCAGCTTCTATGGTTTGTTAGTATAGGGTAGAGTAGAATTTAAGTTCAATATTTCATTTTCCAAGAAGTGTAGTTGCACATTTTGTTGATCATGTCTTAAACAAGGTCAAATTAGTTTCCTTTCAGTATTATTTTTTTGCTATAGTTTTCTATCAATTTGAGTCCCAAGAGATTTTTTTCAAAGTTTCAGGCAAGAAAAGACTCATATGCCCAATGGATTTGCAAGGCTACTAGTTATGTTTTGTTTAGTAGGAAAACACCCCTAAGAGGTCACCAAAAATATTACTAAATTATGTTAACACCTAATTTAGCAAGGTCTAAACATCAGTTGTTTAGAAGGGGTACAATTTTTTTTGCTTATGCAAGATCATCCAATCAATGACTGATGTCTTGATAGAAGACAAGTGCAAAATCACTTATCAAGATCATGTAATAGCTTAGTTGAGCTATTACATCATCTTGGTAAGGGAAATCATCTACGGTCAAGAAAGTAGAAATTCAAAGAATGAAGAGAATGGATAGATTTCATGTTTCAGTTGCTGATTAAATTCATTATGTTTTAGTGCAAGTCAGAGGTATTTATAAATTGTCAAATCATACATCATGTTTTATACATATGTTTCAAATAACGATTAGTTGTTTTATGCTATGTATTTGATTCAGAAAGGAAAATATACATAAGTCATTGCATAGAATGAAATAGTTGATTGGATTCAAAAGAATGTATAAAAGTGTCCCACACAAGCCATGGGAGTAACTGAAGTGCAACATAGAAGTAAATTTTACTTTTGAAGAACCAGAAATACATAGGAAAAGTAAAAGGACCCGTCATTACCTACGAATGACGAATCTCAAGGTTGAGTTGGCCTCTAGCTCCCTCCATCCATTGAGCTCCAAAACACCAGCAAAAAGTTTTGTTAGAATCTCTGGGTTCCAGAACTTTTCATACACATAACTAGGTCAAATAAAAGTACCATCTACTTTTATGTAGTGGCAGTAATCAACAATCAGATATTAGCATAAGAGAAATCAAAATGAGCAGATAGAAGTGTCATATCAGAAAGAGATAAATCCATGCAAGTGACCCCGCATCATGAATCAAAGGTACATTTTATATCTAACATATGTGTTCCTTGTGTAGGTATAGGTAAATATTTATTACAAATTTTATTCAAGCACGTGGAGAAAATTGTGGCTCCCATAAGGGTAGAGCCTAGCATGCTTCCTTCTTTATTCATCTAAGAAGGATATTAGATTAAGGCCAACAAAGACTACACTATCATGTAATGAGTAACAATCAATATGCATGGAACAACCAAAACCACCAATGGAGTACAGTCTTACATGAGCACAGTGAGCAACTACAAGGATACACAGTCAAGGTACAATCAAAGAGGTGGAACAACAAAGGCATGTGGACCTTGTTCATCTATAGGAAAAGAAGATAGATACAACTTGTATTTTATGGTTTTTCTTTTTGCCTTCATCACATATGGGTACAACCTTTACCTAAAGGAGAGACAACATTATAAGTGAAAAGGATAGAAGAAGTGTTTAGGAGCCCATTGTGTGAGCCTTCATGACCAATAATGTTTACATGTTGCCCTTATGATGACAAATATAAGTGAAAGGAATAGTCAATAATGAAGCTCATATGAAAAATAGTCATCATCACTAAGGAATGCATCAAATAGATATGCATATGCATCAAATGAAGATGCTAGTCATAATGTGTTAACAGTTAAAAGACAATATCAGTGAACCTACATAATACAACCAGATCTGACATGAGCATCAAGAAAACATTCATGACAGTCATGAAAGGACTATCCACAATGAGCAGGAATGAATGAAGAAGTAGTCTTGAGGAGCATCTCCAAGGACAATCAATCAAGAGGTCTACAAGATACCAAAGAATCAATACCTTAAGGATACATTCACAAGCCTATACTTTTACAAGCATGTCAAGCTCATGTATATGATGGAATAAATAGTTGTTAGAGTCTATATAATAAGAAGTAGCCATAATAGCATAGTAACAAGTCATTAGACTAGACAAAGATGTAGTGCTAAGAGTTTTGCAAACAACTGGAGGTACATGAATGAGGTGACAAAAGCAAGACTAAAAGTAATCACTAAAAGCAGTTATAACAGCCTAAGGAGGGATAAAGAATGGAAATAAGTCATGTGGCCAGTCATAACAAATAACATGACAACATTACAGCATAGCACATCTTACACAGGTATGAAGACGACCAACAATGCACATGAGTTTAATAGGGACAAAAAGAGGTCATAGGCATGATCAGAATTCAATGGTGAAGATATGAAATCAAGGGGAGTGCTCTTAATGAAGACATGACAAAGATGTAATGACAATAAAAGGTATGAGGTCATAGTGATCTTGTTTGGCAAGTAGTGACTGTCATAGTCATGAAAAGGACAGAGGGTAGATACATTGGAGTTTGTAAAGCAATAAAGATACCATGTGTCAAGAATATTCACAGGTCTAAGAGATAAATCACAATGACCTTGGAAACTCCAAAAGATAGTCATTAATTTTAAAGGATATTTAAGAAAATCCACATAGGGTTTTTGAATGGTGCAAGAGTTAAGAGAGATACATCTTTTCCATTATTTCTTTTCATTGTATAAACATACCTGAAGTAATAGTTTACTATCATCAAGAAGATCATAGGAGTCTACAAGTCTCAGCCATGATAAAGAATGAACAATTTATAGATAAAGAAGGCAGCCTTTGTTATCAAATAAAGGACAGTCAACATGCCACAGGGGAAAGAGATAGTCCAATGGTTGTATTACAAGGATTACCTTACAAATATAGTCACCTTTAACTATGAAGAGAAGAAATGGCTATTCTAAATAGTCTATCATCCACCATAAGAATTAACTATTCCAAAATAATAGATCAGTCATGTTAACAGAGGTTTTGGTACAATGTAACAAGGAAAGCTCAATGATGAAACTCTTATAGCCATTAAGCGTGCAATATATATATGACAAACATCTTTCTATAGAATTTCAAAATGAGATTCAAACATTGTCTAGTATGGAATGCCTCGACTTCATCAAGTTACTTGGCTACTTGGAGCACAAGATATTGAGAAAGAACAATTATTGATGATTGTAGCAGAGGCAGAGAGTATTCATGAGCTAAAATAGAACAAATATTTACCACTTTTTGTTGTGAATGGAAGGTAATCTTGCTATGAGAATATTTGACCATTGGAATGGAGGATATTTCAATAGTAACTGTACTGGAATTGTCAAACAAGCAAATGACACTATGCCTCTTCAAAAAGTGATTTGCAAAAAAGAAGAAATAAAAAGTATCCACACTTTTCACTAAAGGTCTCCAATGTGTTATTCATTTACATGATCTATATCAACATATGTACAACAGTCTCCAACATTGACAAATATTCTGAGTGTAGATTGGAGCAGTCATAGTCATTTTCCCAATACAAGAATGTTAACAACCATGAGTAGATGAAAAGTAAGTAAAAAGGGCATCAGAGATATGTTTCTCAAAACAAAAGACCAAATGCCACTCTGAACTTTGCATAGTATAGTTAAAAGAGTTAAAAGGCATAAGAAGATCATTTATGTAGAGATCCACCAATGCCAAGGATGAGGGTTCTTTACCTCTATACAAAGCATATTTGTTACAAATTATCAAGGAGTCTATAGGAATATGCAGAGACCATAGATATGAATAATGTTGCCATCACTATGAAGACATGGCTTGTATCAACATATGTATGGAAAGGATGCGATGGTGGTTGAAAGTGTTGTGAGGCTGAGTAAGAATATTGCTACATTGTCACAAAACCCCTCTTTTTCATCATTCTTTCATAGCGACCATAAGCAATAGTATATCAAGGAGAGTAGTGAAGGAACAAAGGCCTGCAACCCTTGTAGGGTTTGTAAAAAAATAACAAACCAGAGCCACCATAATGACGGGGATATCACAAGGAAGATGGAACCATTACATTGTTATTGCTTATCACAAAGAATGCAAGATAAGGCCTTAGATTTGCCATATTCCAGAGAAAACCATAAGAGACAAATACAGATAATATGTTACATTTTTGCATAACAACAGAGGAAAGGAAAAATAGTAGATCAAACCCTGAATTTTCAAAGAGCAATGATAGTAAAATTTAAACTAAAGGTAGGTTCTTCTTTTTTTTACCATGCCTACAAGCAAAAGAAGCCTTACTTTCATCTTTTGTCTCAAAACCATAACAAGAAAAGAAGGTTATGTAGGAATAGAGAGTCTTTATCATTATCCCTTCAAAGTAACAATAGACTGAAATGTTTTTACACTATTTTCTATATAAAATATAGTAAAAAAAGAGAAAGAGAATCTCAGCCTTAGAAGATGAAGAATGTGCTTACCAGTGAACAAGCAGTCTTGGCAAAAAAGGAAACCCAGTAGCCTGATCTTCACCCCATGGCGGCACAGAGAAGAGATAGTGAAAAGAGTGAGAGAAAAATAACCTCTCTTAGGGTTTGGTTTACTTGTGCCCTAGCCCAATTTCTCAAAGAATTTTGATTTGATTTAAGTTTTTTATCAAACAAATCAAATATGCCTATGGTGAGGGGCTTTAGAAACTCAAACAACATAATGATGCAAGGGAGCTCGTGGGGCTGTCACTTTTTGCTTTGATTTTCTTAAAGGTTTGGGTTGATAAAGTCAATGAAGATGATGATTTGATGTAAGGGCCTCTTATGCTTGGAAATGGCATTATAACATTGGAGATAAACCAAAGGAGTTATCATATGTTCATGCATGGAGAAGCAATAATGCAAAGGTAAGGTGCATGGAGGTGGAGGTCAAAGGGAGTTATAAGTCTATCATTGGCAATTTTTTGAGATTGCATGAACATATAAATGCATAATGGAGACTATTTTGCATGGAGATAGGATGAGAAGGGTATTTTTTCCTTGAGAGCTATTATGGTGATAAAAATTCCTTTGTATTTTTTGCATGGATAAATGATAAAACAATGTAACTTAACACTCATTAAGTGCAATAATCAAAATAATTGCCTTAATATTTGTTAAATAATAAACTAGAGTAAGAATAATCATTAGATAATACTTATTAAGGCATAATCATGATTATTGCCTTTAATATTTGTTAAATTAGACTCTTTTTCTTCCTTTATTCATGCAAAAAGATAAAAGGAAGGGTTGAAAATCATGCAAAATCAGAGGAGGATTTTAACTGGAGAGTTTGGTCCTAATTTTTAGTTATCTCATGTGGTTTCAAAGTCAAGTTTGGTCAAACTAGTTGAGAGGGGCAGTTTGGAGCTATTTTAGCTCAAAATACTTCAGTTTTGACCCCTTTTTTGGAGGCTTTTTATGCTTGCTCGTGGATCAATTTTGAGAGATTATTTTTAGAGGCAATTGACTGCAGTTAACCTTTCTAGGTCTTTTTGAGAGAGTATTTTATATATTGTAAGAAAAACTTAGGTTTTTCTAGTTCTTGCCTTTTTTCTCTCTTACACATTGCTGAGAGAAGGAGGTTTTGTAACTCATATTTTTTAGATTTATAGAGATTACAGTAGGTTAGAGGTTCTATCCTTTGTCTTTTTATGCAAGTGTTCCTTTATAATTCAGCTAAATCAAGTGTCTACATTTTCATTAATGCTTCTTTTGTGAATGATTTGATGAGATTTTATTGTGTTTAATATCATAACCTTTAAAATCATTGACTCATTTGTACTTGCATGTATTGAATAGCATTGGAATCACAGGTCCTAGGTTGTGCAATTGGAATAAAATTTCTTTCATGTTGTGAGACCCCTATTTTTCCTTCAAAAAGAAAGTTATTTCTAGCCTCCCTTAGAATCATTTTTGTGATCATATTTCCCAAAGTGCATTGTGTGGATAGATTTTTTGAGATCTATTGTGAGTTAGAATTGTAGTTTTTCATCAAATTAGGTGCATCACCACACTTTAAATTATAGTTTTAGTGCTTTTTTGTAGATCCTTTCAACCCTTTTTCATATCAAGTTATAAATCCATTGAAAATTACAAGGGAACCAACCCATAATCTGGAGGTTCAAGCTCACCATAGGTCACCCACAGCCTGAATTTGATCCCATGTTACACATGATTGCTGAGATTCACAGCTTTGCATAAACAAGTGCAATCCTGCACGTTAACAGTTGTTGATAACTGAGAGCGGGGGGGGGTGAATCAGTTATCCTAATTATTTATACTTCTAGAACTTTATCAATAATCAATGTAACATTAATTCAAATAAGCAAACATAACCATGAAATGGAAATACACATGACACAATATTTTTGATGTGGAAACCCTGTTAAGGGAGAAAACCATGGGGTGATTAACCCAAGGATTATTCTTTGTTAGAAGAATGGAAATACAAAATGGCACTTGCCAATTAGGGCTCACTACCCAAGGACACTGCTCATAAGAAGGCACACTACCTACAAGAGACACACTGTCTACAAAAGAATGTTATACAATACTTGAACTGATTGGAAGCATCTACATATGCTAGAGTTTAGTTCCGGTTAGGCTCAGTACACTGATCTGCTACACTTCATCTTTCCTCTTCTCTTATGCTGCTTTCCTTTCACATACTGGACCTTCCTTACTACTTTTGCATTGCTCTTCTGCTTTTATTCGCATATGACTAGCAACCACAACACTTCTTACAACCAAATACATCTTGTATATATATCCGCACAAGCGATTTCATCACTTTTCAAGTTGGCATTCGGAATAGTCAATCTTTTTACAAATTCTGATCTGTCGGCTGAATCTTGCACATCAAGTAATGTGGATAAAGCATATACTTGTAGAAGTCATCAAACATGTCGGCCAATCATAACTTATGTCTTAATAACTTTTACCAACATTAGAAACACATCTGGAATGATGTCTGATGCTCTGCCAGACAGTTCTTCCTCTATTCATACTGTTACTTGGGAACCCGACACTCAAGCATTCATATCTCTAGGTCCTTTCCACATCGAAGGCTCAAACCTTGGAATCTATCAGTCAAGATAGTCCTCTTGACTTCCCCAAGTCCATACTTCACCAAGATACTTCCTCTGAGAGATCCGGACCTGTCTGTCAGACCTTGCCACGTGCTCTGTTCTTGTTTATTGGACCACAATATTCTTCACTTTGACTTCCGGTAGAGACACACTATGTCCTACAGATGTGTGGGATGAACTTTGTTGCCATCAATGATAACATTCATGAATCCATATAGTGTCTCTTGCCAACAATCTCCCCCTTTGGCATTGATGGCAACACTTAGTGAAAAATGACTAAGTGTTTACACTATGCTCCCCCTTGGCTGATGCTCTATTTTTATATACATTTTTTGGAACTCCCCCTTAGTTGGATTCCACATTTTTCACTACTCCTCACTCCCCCTTTGACATCAATGGCAAAGGGTAGGGTCCGCACACCAAAATTTTCAAAAATTTTAACTATACTTAGCCTCATACTACATACTCACATAAATTGAAGAATGTCTACAAAAGATGTCTTCAATTGGACTAGTTCTGTAGCCCAACTTTGCTTCATTCTATCCAAAATTGATATATGACCGCTTAATAGAAATACAAAAGCTTCTGCCCTCTGAAGATCTATCGGATCATTGGTCTGGGCGATAGTTTGAGCATCACTTATGGCCTCATGCATGGCCTCTAACTTAGGGATAATGGTCCTTCTAAGTTCACCCATCCAGCTAATTATGTTCTTCCTTTCCTTCTCAAAATTCTTTATTGCATTAGTGATTGCAATAGTCTGACACTCTTGATTTACTATGGAGGAAGAGAGAGGATCAAAACTTTGAGACAAACTTAGTAGTTTATCCTCTTTCTCTTTTATTTTCTTCTCAATCTCCACTGTTGCTTTGGACCATGATAAACAAAATTTGTATATTTCTTCACCATCTTTAAGAGCATTTTCTAAGCTCTTTATCCCAATATTCATATTTCTCCTATCATTACTTATCAACCTAATAATCTTTTTGCAAGAAATTCCTTCCAGACTTTATCTTCTGTTGACTTCTCTAGTGAATCAAAATGTGTGCTAACACTATTGACTAGAGTCTTGAGATTACCTGATGAGGAGGCTGTGGAATCTTTCTGAAATGATGGCATAATCTTTTCTAGCACTCTAGAAGTAGCTTCTATTAGCTCACAATCTTCCATGTGAGACTTTATGAGTTTTTCTTTAGCCTTTGCATTAGCAAATGAGGCTATCTTCATTGTCTGTACCAAAGAAAGAGAATCAAAATTAAATGGTCCTTGTAGAAGCTTCGGTTCATCAATCTCCATTGATTCTTTGTTGAAGAATTCTTGAATAGTTTTTGCAGTGTCTCTTGCCGGAGATAGTTTTTTCTTTTCTTCTACATTTTTGTCACTAGTATCTTCTTTTTCTTTCACTCTGCTTCTTTCTCTTGTAATCTTTCTTCTTCTTTAGATCTGGAGATTGTAGGGGAAACCGGAGGAGAAAGGTTAGTTTGTTCAGGGCCCACCTCTTCTGTCATTTTCTCAGTAGATTCTTCTGCAGCATCAGTACCCAAGTCCTCTATAGTAGGAAGATTAAATCTTTTGAAGGCCTTCCAGAGGATCTCTTCTGTGTCCTTGGCTACTTTGTCAGTCTCACCAAGCATAAGTTGATTCATCCTTGCTTTGCTTCTGAACTCATCCTTACAATCTTTGAAAATCATATTCATTGTCTTGGGATAGATTGAAAGATATAGCTGAATTGCTATCTGTTCCCGGATCTCAAGGTCTTTAGCCATGGCATTAGTCTTTCTCATTTCTAACTCCTTTTCTAGGCTTTTAGGAATAAGAGATATAATTTCAATGAAAGCCTTATTATATATGTTCAGATACCTAACTACGGCTTCCTGCAAGATCTTTTGGTCAACCTAATTATAATCATCATAGAATTTGGCCATTAGTTGAAGGTTTCCATCCATAGTGATTGATTTGATTACACTTTCTAATGACAAGGTGGGCTTGTCAACAAATTCCTCTGCCATCTGTTCCTTGTCTTGACCTGTGGAAGGTTCACTGGATCCTTTCTTCTTCTGCTTCTTTATTTCCTTTATCCCCTTATCAGATTCAGTCTCTTCTTCATCTTTTTTGACCCACATAAGACCTTGTGGCCTTAGTCTTGGTTCTTTTCTCTATTTTACCAGATGATATTGCTTCTAGTTTAGATGCCTTTGAGCTTTTGGTAGTGATAGGTGTAGATTTCTTCAATGATCTTAACCGAGTGGAGGTTTCTACCGGAGCACTTTTCTTGCTTTCCTTTTCTTTCTTCTCTACCTCAGCCCTTTCCATCTTTTTCCTGTGGGCATCAAGTGCCTCCTTTGAGATGCCAAGGCCTTTGGAAACATGTTCTACTTCTTTTCTCACCTTCCTCTTGATTTTTGGTTCTCTGAGTTCCACATGAATCTTTACACTCAGCTCCTCAAAGGTTCCAAACCTTTCTGCCTTTGGATCCTTTGGCTGACTTAGCATGTGTTGAACATGCAGCTCCACAATTTGTTCATCCATTTCATACCCCATGGGCATGATCCACACAGTTCTTGGTTCTACTACCTCCATTAGGCACTAATCAGTCTCTACCATAAAACAAACTGTCTTTGTATTTCTCAACAAGAGACTGGGGAATCCTTTCTCTTGCATGCATCATGTTCTGAAAATTCTTAAAATAACCCCATAGGGCTGTATTTCTTGCTTTGGCATCCCCAAGCCCATGTAGATAGTCTCTGATTTGGATGGCAATCGGTTTGTCATTCTGCCATGCCCATCCATTGGATCCGGGCAGCTCATTCATGAAGTAGAAGAATAGACACAATATTAGTCCACCAAATTTAAAGGAGTTCTTCTTGTCCCTTTTTATCTTCAGTATATTTTCCATTAATTAGCTCAAAAGAAGTTCACAGAGATCATATTCTGCATTCTTCCTCAGCATCTCATAGGCAGTATATATTGCAGTTTCAGATACTAAATTTTCCCTATTGGAATGATATATCTTATATCCTATTATCATAGATGCAAACTTGACATCCGGGTCAATAATATCTTCAATGGTCATTGCCCTCTTATCAAATTTTGATCTGGTGGCCTTAGTTACAATGTTGTTTTTAACAGATTTGAGGACAGGTATCCCTCCAGAGGAGTATAAACCAGTTACTGCCCTAATTGCCTCCTTAGTGATCTTGTAAGGTCTATTCAGCCAGAAGAAGTTATCATGTATCCTACTCAATACATACCGGAGCCATTCATCTTCTTCAAAGTAGGGGAAATGAATGAACTGATCAAAATGCTTCTCCTAGATGCTCTTATATTCTGGTTGAAGCTCAAAAGTATCATCTATCAATTGTTTGTGATAGATGTCTCTTAGTCTAAATTACCCAAACTCTTCAATATTTGAAAGTATGTAAACCCTAATGTCTTCTGTGTGCAAAATGCCATGTAGAACACTAGAGAATGCTCCTAGGGGATCTACGTCCAATGATTTGTATGGATGCTTTTTAAATATGGGACGAGGTCTATCAAAAATCTTTACTATATTTGGAGTATCCATCGTCAAAGAATCTTACTAAGAGATATCAAGAACGAGGAATACCTTTTATGCTATTTAGGGCACACACGATGAAATCTAGATTAAGCTGTATGAAGAATCGTCTTGGTCTTTGGTAGAAGTAGTTGCAGAGCTCCTTTTCTCCTTTCTTCAGATGTGAATGTACAAATGATGAACATATGAACTCTTTTATTTCTGAGAAGCCCTAATTTTTATTCTGCAATAAATGCGCAACCTAATTCATTTCAGTTTGCCTTGTTTGTCTTATTCAAAGACAAAAACCTTTCCAGATTACTTAAGGAACCAGATCAATCCTGATCTTTAAACATTTTGCGAATCCTCCAAAACTTAACCACAGTTTGTTTGGATGTTTCCCTTATGAACCCTTCAATCCACAACTCTTCTTGTGCCAGTTCCGGTACCAATTGACCGGCTGGGGGAACAAGGTTTTCTTTGTGTCTCCCCCTGAGCCAGAGCTCACTTTTTAATTTTCAGAAGGAATATCAGCACGAGAGTCTGGTACGGATCCAACCTCTACATTCTCTGTACTTTTCTTCACCCAAATCTTGTTCATCTCACTTTTAATTTCATCCACATTCACCTTTTGTTTACCCTTATCTTAATTCTGATTATGATATACCAGACCTCTTTTGTCCTAATTCTTTTTTCTACAGAATTTTGCAATATGACCGGATCTATTGCAAATTTGGCAAACAACATTTCTTTGCATATTTGATTGATATCCTCTTGATCTGCATTGATTAGCCATATGACCTATTCTATTGCATGCAAAGCATCTACCATTGAATGATTTATTCATTTGCATATTTCTGTATTCATGAGATTTGTGACCATACCTTTTGCAGTTAAAACACTGTCCGGAGAAGGATGAATTAGTCTGATTCATTGTCTTTCTGCACTGATTAGCTTTATGACCAAAGTTATTGCGATTGTGGCAGTATCCATTGAAGGATGGATATCTTTGAGCATTAGGCTGTCTTACCGGAGCTCTTCTAGGCCTATTCCTTGGATTTTTTGATCCAAAATTCTTCTGACCGAATCCAGAACTTTCTCCTTTCTCATATCCCAAACCACACTTGTCATCTACCTTCTTTTGACTTCCAAGAAGAACTTCAAGTTGGGTAGAACTTTCTTGAATTTCTCTTTATATTCATTTTCTGTTTCAAGATCCCTTTTGAGAGAGATAATTTGATCCTCAAGTTTTTCTTCATTATCTTTAGCATCTTCAAGATCTGATTCAAGATGTCTGATAATTCTATCCATCTGGTGGCAATCTTCTGATTTCTCCTTGAGAGATTGTCTTAGATTATCTTTAATTTTTCTTTTCTCTTCAACTTCTTGGGTGAACTTCATAACTCCTTATTCCATTTCATGTCTTACCATAATGATTTCTTTTGATAACTTTTCACATAACTTGGTTTTCTCCTTCAGGTCTTCATTTGCATCATTTACTTCACCTTGACTTGCCAATTGCTGAAGCAGCTCTTTTCTCTTTTTCATAGAGAGACTTAATTCGTCTTTTAGTTCTCTCATGAACTCATCAGCCTGTTTGAGTCTTTCCTTTAATTCATTAACTTCAGAGTTTGACTGTTCAAAATCATCAAGGGCAGTCTTGAGTTGCTCCCTTAAACCATATGCATCCATTTGGATTCCTAGATCTTCCTCAAGCTATTAGACTCTGTTAGGAGGAACTTAGCTCTGATACCAATTGTTGATAACTAAGAGGGGGGTGAATCAGTTATCCTAATTATTTCTGCTTCTAGAACTTTATCAATAATCACTGTAACATTAATTCAAATAAGCAAACATAACCATGAAATGGAAATACACATGACACAATATTTTTGATGTGGAAACCCTGTTAAGGGAGAAAACCACGGGTTGATTAACCCAAGGATTATTCTCTATTAGAAGAATGGAAATACAAAATGGCACTTGCCAATTAGGGCTCACTGCCTGAGCACACTGCTCACAAGAAGGCACATTGCCTACAAGAGACACACTGTCTACAAAAGAATGTTATACAATACTTAAACTGATTGGAAGCATCTACATATGTTGGAGTTCAGTTCCGGTTAGGCTCAGTACACTGATCTGCTGCACTTCATCTTTCCTCTTCTCTTATGCTTCTTTCCTTTCACATATCGAACCTTCCTTACTGCTTTTGCATTGCTCTTCTTCTTTTATTCACATATGACTAGCAACCACAACACTTCTTACAACCAAATACATCTTGTATATATATCCACACAAGTGATTTCATCACTTTTCAAGTCAGCATCTGGAATAGTCAATCTTTTCACAAATTCTGATTTGTCGGCTGAATCTTACACATCAAGTAATGCGGATCAAGCATGTACTTGTAGAAGTCATCAAACATGTCAGCCAATCATAACTTATGTCTTAATAACCTTTACCAACATTAGAAACACAGCCGAAATGATGCCTGATGCTCTGCCAGACAGTTCTTCCTCTATCCATACTGTTACTTGGGAACTCGACACTCAAGCATTCATATCTCTAGGTCCTTTCCACACCGGAGGCTCAAACCCTAGAATCTATCAGTCAAGATAGTCCTCTTGACATCCCCAAGTCTGTACTTCACCAAGATACTTCCTCTGAGAGATCTGGACCTATCTGTCAGACCTTGCCACATGCTCTGTTCTTGTTTACCTGACCACAATATTCTTCACTTTGACTTCCGGTAGAGACACACCATGTCCTGCGGATGTGTGGGATGAACTTTGCTTCCATCAATGACAACATTCATGAATCCATATAGTGTCTCTTGCCAACAACAGTTTCAATTAAAACAATTTGGTATTGAAAAGAAAGATGAGCAATTGGTCCTAAGTATCCTATCCAAACTTGGTCAACAATATTCTATCTTTGTTTGTGCTTTTCATACTACCAAGAGTGCATTTGGTACAACATATATTATGCCTAATCTTCCATACTTTGCTATTCAATTAACATAAGAGCAAGATAAGTCATTTCAAATGGGTGTATTGAAGTCTCCAACATCTCATGCACTTGTTGCTACAAATCACAAGGCAAAGCTATAATCTAATGATCAATATAAAGGTACTTAAGATAACAAATCAACATCACAAGCTCAATCAGATTCATCTCCCTAAACAAAAGGGAAAAGTACTAAAGAGAAGCCTACTTGCTCTTATTGCAAGAGAAATGGGCATGAAGAAAGCACATGTTTTAAAAAGGCAAAAGATGAGTTCAAGAAAATCATTCAATAAAAGGACCTTGAAATATTTGAACTAAAAGCAAGTTTTTCTTCATCTTTTCCATCAACATCAAAAAAATATAAGGGTCCTCGATTCTGGAACATCCCATCACATGACTCATTCCCCTCTTTTGTTCTCAATATTTGGTGCAGTCATGGTAGGAGGGTTCATAGAATGAATTGTTCAGACCATGCAACAAGAGTAAACACAATGGAAACAACTCCAAGATATGAAGCAAATGTAGATTCAGTCATTCAGTATATCATAGAATTCAAATACAGATGGGCCAGAAATATGCAGGCTTACAATTGGGCTCATAGGCCTGATTACAGAATATTAGAATATGCACAAGATATAGCTTTGAAGCTCCTTCACTCAAAATCTAAACTATCGATTATCTCTATATCATGAACTACTTTCCTAGGCATCTATTACATCAATAAATATCATCTCTGGTACAAAATATTCCTCTGCATCAGCCAAGGAAGATCACAAACTCCAATGAAGAGCTATAACATGTGTACACGGATAGGTCAAACCAAAATGAGTAGAACTCCTTTGCAAATGAAAGGAATGATGTGTGGATCTCAAGGAAGGTTAGCCACAAACCAAAGATCACTGAATGATGTGTCATTAGGCTCCACAAGTCAAGAAATGATCCACGGGTCTTCTCCTTTACCTAATTGCCTAAGACTGTGAGGATGCTCTATTCTAAGAAAATAGTTAGTCTTTCGATAGTGATAACTTTCTGGTGCTTGATACAAATGCTCTGAGATTCGGATATGTTGTGCATGAATGTTTGTAGATGCTAAGTCTAGCTCCACAAGGTTTGAGATGCAACTGTGGTAGAATGTGGACCAAAATACAAAACTTGCTACTGATTGAACTACTTGAACTGAACTACAAACAAATTGAAATGCAAATCTTTTTGGTTGATACAAGATTGCTCTTGAACTAGGGATGCTCCTACATCAGACATCTAGTGTTATTGAAAAAATGAGTCCCTCACTTTTCTGAGGCTAGGGGAGAACCAACGGTCCACCTTCTGATCTGCCTTTATACTTCACAAGGTATTCTTTGTATTGTCTTCTTCTGATGCTGTGTCCAACTCTACTATCCAAAATGTCTTCAATCTACTCTGGTGTTTGTTGTGGTAACTACTTCTTCAAGTCTTCTTCAATGTTGTTACTGAACTCTACTTCATGATATTGATATAGGTCTACAATGTTGAAAATAGGTGATATACCCAATGTCTCTGGTAATTCCACTTCATATGCATTTCCTGAATCAAATTTCCTGAGTATCTTACAAGGTCCAAGATTCTTCATCTTCAACTTGTTATATGTCCAAACTGGAAATCTTTCTTTTCTCAAGCATACCATCACTTCATCTCCAACTACAAATTCCTTATGTTTTGTCTTCTCATCTGCATTTTCCTTATACTTACTATTCATTTCCTCCAAATGCTTCTTAACCTGATCATGCACTTCTTTCATCTGATCTACAAATTCTTATGCTTCTACACTTTTCTTTTCTTCCAAACTGATATCTCTCAATTCTGTAACTGCTCTAGGGTTTTCTTTGATAACAATCTCAAAAGGTGTTCTTCCTATACTCCTATTTACTAAATTATTATATGCAAACTTTGCTTGTGAAAGAACCAAATCCCAACTTCATGTCTTCTCTCTAACTAAACATATCAAAAAGTTTCCCAAACTCCTATTCACTACCTCTATATGTCCATTAGTCTGTGGATGAAATGTTGAACTGAACTTCAAATCTGTCTTCATCTTCTTCTAAAGTGTCTTCCAAAAGTATCCAAGAAATCTCGTGTCTTTGTCTGAAATTATGCTCTTGGGTAATCCATACAATCTCATAATCCCCTTGAAAAATAGGTTAGCTATATGTACTGCATCAATTGTCTTCTTACAAGGTATGAAATGAGCCATCTTTGAAAATCTGTCCACCACTACAAATATTGAATCATGTCCTCTCTGTGTCTTTGGTAATCCCATCACAAAATCCATGCTAATGTCTTCCCAAGGTCTCTCCGGTACTGTCAAAGGTTTATACAATCTAATGTTTTGACAACTCCCTTTTGCAACATGACAAACTCTACAACTCTACACAAATTTCCTAACATCCTTATGTATCTGAGGCCAAAAGTAGTTTTCACTCACCAAAGTAACTATCTTATTAATGCTAAAATATTCTACCAATCCACCACTATGTTTCTCCTTGATCAAATTATCTCTCATTGAACTTGTAGGTATGCATAACTAACTTCCCTTGAACAACATATCTTCTTGAATGAAATAATCCAACCACTTACTCCTATATGTCACAACAGGTTCCTTACATGCTTTCCAAAGTTCTACAAAATCAATGTCTTCCTCATACATGTTCGTCAATTCATCAAAACCTAACACTTCAACTCTCATCTCTATTAGCTAGTTCCTTCTCCTACTCAAGGCATCAGTAACTTTGTTTGATTTACCACTCCTATGCTTCAACACAAAAGTATAACTCTGCATGAACTCTACCCATCTCATATGTCTCTGATTCAACTTTCCTTGACTGTTCAAATATTGCATTAAAGCTTGATGATCTATGTACAACACAAACTCATTAGGCAACAAGTAATGTCTCCACTTCTTAAAGGCTTAAATTATGGCATAGAACTCTTGATCATAAACTAAATATCTTCTCCTTGCATCATTCAAATTCTCACTAAAATATGCTACTAGTCTACCTTCTTGACTTAATACTGCTCCAATTGCATTTCTACTTGCATCACAATCCACTTGAAATACCTTATTGAAATCTGGTAATGTCAAAATAGGTTGCTCTGTCACTTTCTGTTTCAACAATTCAAAACTTTTATCTGCTCCTAATGTCCACTTGAAATCTTTTCTGTCACCTCTCATTGTCTCTGTTATAGGGTTACATATTGAACTAAAATTTTTGATGAACTTCTTGTAGAAAGTAACTAATCCATGGAATGATCTAACTTCTCCAATGCGCTCTGGTGTAAGCCATTCAAGAATTGCTCTTACTTTCTCAAGGTCCATCTTCAATCCTTCCGTAAAAATCACAAATCCCAAATATACCAATTCTTCCTTCATGAAACTACATTTCTTGTTGTTTATCAACAATTTCTCCTCTCTTAGTCTCTACAATACTTGTCTTAAATGCTGCAAATGTTCCTCTTTTGTCTTACTAAAAATAAAAATGTCATCCAAGTATAAAATAACAAACTTACCCAAAAATTTCTTCAAGACTTCATTCATCAACCTCATGAAAGTACTAGGTGCATTTGTTAATCTAAAAGGCATCACTAACCACTCATACAATCCTTCATTTGTCTTAAAAGTAGTTTTCCATTCATCACCTTCTCGATTTTGATCTGATGGTATCTACTCTTTAAATCTATCTTTGTGGAATATCTTGCTCCACTCAAACAATCCATGATATCATCCATCCTAGGTAAAGGAAATCTATACTTAACTGTGATCTTGTTGATTGCTCTAGAGTTAGTATACATTCTCCATTTTGCATCCTTCTTAGGTGCCAACACTATAGGTACTACAGAAGGACTCAAACTTTCTCTGATCAAACCTTTCCTTAACAACTTTTGTATCTACCTATTCAGTTCTTCATTCTCTATTGGTGCCATTCTGTGTGATGCTTTGTTAGGCAAACTAGCTCAAGGTATAAGATCCATGTGATGACTGATACTCTTGATTGGTGGCAATCCCTCAAGTATATTATCTGATATGATGTCTTCATATTTTGTCAGCAACCCCTTTATCTCCTCCAGTTGTGGATCTTCAGTCTCCTTCTTCAATGTTTTAGATTTCTTAGGGATCAAAGCATAACACATATTCTCATGTCTCAAACCATCTAGAAATCTTCTTCCATCTACCAAACAGATTCTAGCATTCTTACATACTTCACCCTTAGGATCATCTTCTAAAGGAATCAAAGTAATTCTCTTTCCATTTGATGTTATAGTATATGTATTCTTTCTCCCATCATGTATATCTTTTCTATCATACTGCCAAGGTCTACCCAACAAGATATGACAAACATCTATAGGCATAATATCACACAATACTTCATCATGACAAGTTCCAATATGAAATTTCACCAAACATTGTTCGCTCACTTGTACCTTATGATCATCCTGAATACATGCTATTTGATAGGGCTTAGGGTGTTTCAATCTTTCCAACTTCAATTTAGTCACCATTTCCTCTAAACTAGATTGTCAGAACTACCACTATCAATAACAACTTTGCAACATTTACCTCCTAATTTGCATTTGGTTCTAAACAATCTTTTTCTCTGCGATGGTTCCTCATTTGTCTTTGCTTGAAATAATGCTCTCATCACAAGTGTTTCTCCTTTATTAGGTTTACCAATTGAACTAGGTGATCCAATAGGTTCCTCTTCCACATAGGTTACTCTTCCACTGCTCTTTATTCTCTTGCTTGTACTTCCTTGATTACATTCAAATGCTCTATGTCCTTCACCTCCACACTTGAAATAGGTTCCTCTAAATGTACTTCTATCAATTCCTCTTCCTTATCTTCTATATCCTTCATTTCAATAAGAATTATAATTACATCTATGATCAAAATTTATGTCAATTCTCTGGTAGGTATTGCTATCTTTGTCCTCCTTAAATGGGTTGTCAGGCTTGTTCTGCTCCAGATGTGATTTATCTCCCACAGAAAATGTTCTACCTCTCTAAAATTTACCTCCTCTTCCTCTCTATCTTTGATGATGCCTCTTATTCAGCTTCTCTTCAACTTTCAAGGTGAATTGATATGCTTCCTCCAAAGATGTAATCCTTACCAAGCTTAGTTCTTCTTCAAATGTTCAATCTCAGGTCATTGATGTATCTAGCCAGTTTCTCCTTGCTTGCTTCACTATGTCCTATTCTTATGATCATCTTATGAAATTCTTCAGTATACTCCTTGACATATTTCTCCTTTTATCTTAGATTTTGCAATCTCTTCAATAGTTCCAACTCATAGTTAGCAGGTGTAAATTGATTCTTCAATTTTGTCACCATTCTATCCCATTTTGTAATATTTTCTTTTCCTCTTCTGTTCCTATCCAACTAAACTTCCTTTCACCATATAGTAGCATGTCCTTTCAACTTTGTCTTTGCAAATTTTACCTTATTCAAATCTTCAACTTATTCATATTCAAAGTACTCTTCCATGTCATTTATCTAATCAATCAACTCTCCAGGATTCAAATTACTAGTATAGTTCGACACATCAATTCTAGGTCTCTTTCCAATCTTTGAAATAGCTCACAACATGGTGCAAAGTCACACAACAAAAGCTTTCAAACAGGTTGAAAAACCCATTTAACCCACACTAAATAGCTAAAATCCTGACATACAGCATGTATATCTAAAACCTGTCAGCATCATCATATTTTCTCTGCCAACTGATATCCCTTCTACAACATCATGATGTTCGGCTTTAGTAGGATATAAAATATTGGGTTCCTCCCAAATATCCTGATGACGACAACCTCATGCACCTCTCTTCAGATGCTTACATCACCCCGATATTTGACCAACTTACACGACCAGGATCAGGATGTAACTTATCGGGTCATATTTGAACATCTTGATGATGGTGTTTGGCTTTTATGCACACGACGAATATTCCACCGAATATTCCTTCTGTTGGTGAACACTTTGCACCGATCACCCTGATATCTTGCGCCTATGCCAAACACATAACGTCTGCAGGATAAACCTTTCATCAAGCGATGTTTGAAATGTCCTGATGATGATGAAATCACATGCACCAATGTCGATGTCACTCGGATATGAGACTCCTTTACATACTCCACAGCATGATATGAATTGTCGGGTTATACTCTAATATCCTGATGATGATCTATGTGATCCTCGGCTACCCGATGTTCAAACAAAAGATGATCCTCCTCCTTTCTTTGGCAAATGTGACTTTGACTCTCTGTTGACCCATTTGATTGTACCTTCACCTGCATGTATGCTTCAGCATACAACAATAATATGCGGATGATGGATACACATGAGATGTTGATCCTGAAGATGATATATACAGGAAATATATATCCAAACTATTTTATCCTGATGGCTTCAAAACATGCATTTTCACTAAGTTTCAAGACCCGATCCAGATAGTGATATACACATATATTCAGATGTGATATACATAGTCTGTAATGTCGCATGTGAATGCTATATATCCGCCAATGTGCATATTTTTGACAAAACTCTCAGAACTTCACAATGTCACATAGAAAGCATGATGATCAGGCCGGATCATCTCTTGAGCAATTCAAACTTAGAAATTTTATCCTTCTAAACCCTAGCACATGAAGATGCTAGGATAACTCACAGCATGCTACCAACTAATCCCACAAACATGAAATGCATGAACATGAAAATAGAAAAGAAAACTAAACTACTGTACATGACCATTCCACTGATTCAGAGAATCAACCGGTGGAAGGGTTAAATGAAACCATCTACCTGTAACTAAAAGAAATTAATACATAGATAGCTTATAAACCAAATAAATGAAAACCAATGGGATCTCTTACTTTCAGATTATAATTGCATACAAATCTCATAGTCCCACTATGTTACAGTACTCTGTTCAATCTCAAGAACTCAATACCTCAATGAACTATCAACTGTACCTCCTGTCTAAAAACCTAACTCCCTAAAACCTAACTGATCTAGGGCATATATAGTAATCCTTCACGAGTACTACCTACTTGATTCCCAGCAGCTGGGAGACTTCCAAGTGGCTGGGAGAGGACAACTAAGACAGTTGTCATAACAAACTTCTAACTAACCTATACATCCTCCTAGGTCAATCTAAAACATACACATTGGTCTAATGGACCTTATTACATCAAAAGTTAAACATACTAAAAATAGACTTATGTGCTATTTTGCAGGGGTGCTCCTGCACCATACTCCCCAGAAGAAGAAATCTCAAGTCCACTTGAGATGAGAGTATGTAGATCTACACCATGTTTCTGGATCTGCCCTTCA
Organism: Cunninghamia lanceolata; assembly: GCA_027924645.1. NCBI lineage: Eukaryota > Viridiplantae > Streptophyta > Pinopsida > Cupressales > Cupressaceae > Cunninghamia > Cunninghamia lanceolata. Next base: position 11,730,944 of record BSBN01000202.1, read on the forward strand.
GTCATCCAGACTGCTTCGGAATCAAGTTTTCCTTGCCAAGACACTAAATACTCCAAATAGTTTTTGTTCTGTGTCTTCTTGATCACCCTAGTGTCCAAAACCTTCTACAACTGTGGTGGATCATGCTTTGGAATGTCATCAGTTGTGGTATCCTGTAGGAGTTCTTGGTCTTCATCTGGATTATGCTTGTATGGAGTTAAATCACATACATTAAATATAGGTGATAAACCAATATCTGGAGGGAGTTGTATCTCATAAGAATTCTGTCCATGCTTTCTCACAATCTAACATGGTCCAATCTTCCTCTACATGAGTTTAGTATATTTTCCCTTAGTAAGTCTTTCCTTCTTCAAATCAACCCATACTAAATCTCCAACATCAAACTGTACATCCTTCTTCTTTTTATCAGCATATGCTTTATACTTCAAGGTAGTTTACTATAGCTAGGTCTTTACTTGATCATGAACCTCTTTTATGGCTTCTGTAAAAGTTTCTCCCTCTGCACTAATAGGGTCTACTATAGGTAGGTCTCTCAATTCTAAAATTCCTCTTGGATGCATACCATACACTATCTGAAAAGGTGATTTCCCTGTACTCCTATTGACAGTATCATTATAGGAAAATTCGGCCTGAGATAGGATATTATCCCACTTTTCTCCATGCTGTTTTGTCAAACATTTGAGCAAATTCCCTAAGGAATGATTAACTACTTCAGTCTGTCCATCCGTTTGAGGATGATATGTAGATGAAAAAGATAAATTTGTGCCTAGTTTCTTCCACAAAGTCCTCCAAAAGTGACCAATGAATTTAACATCTCTGTCTGAGACAATGCTTAGGGGCAATCCATGTATCCTTACTATTTCCTTGAAAAACAAATCTGCAATATATGAAGCATCAGCAGTGGTTTTGCAGGGCAAGAAATGTGCCATTTTGCTGAATCTATCCACTACAACAAAAACACTGTCAAATCCTTTCCTTGTCCTTGGTAAACCCAAGACAAAATCCATATTTATGCTTTCCCATGGTCTAGAAGGAATGGGTAAAGGCTGATACAAAACCTGCATTAGTTGATCTTCCTTTTGCTTTCTGACATATCACACATGTCTCTACAAACTTTCTGACTTCTGATTGTAACTTAGGCCAAAAATAATGTCTTCTAACAAGATCAAGAGTCTTATCCAAACCAAAATGACCTGCCATAGCTCCACAATGTTTCTCTTTAATGATGTTCAACCTCATAGAACACCTTGGAATACACAACTGTCCACCTTTGAACAGCAATCCATCTTGGATCAGAAATTCAAAGAACTCAGCATGATATTTATCTCCAAAAGAAGTACATACCTGATATATCTCTCCAAAATCTTCATCAGCATCATACATGGCCTTCAATGAATTAATTCCAACACTTTCCAACTGAATCTAGTTGATTGTTAGAGCTCTCCTGCTCAAGGCATCTACTACCTTATTCTTGACTCCTTTCTTATGCTTCAATGTAAAAGTAAAAGCTTGTAAAGTTTCTACCCATTTCATGTGTCTGTGGTTCAACTTTTCTTGGCTGTTTATGAAACTCAAAGCCCGATTATCTGTGAATACTATGAATTCTTTTGGCATTAAGTAATGCCTCCATTTCTTGAGTGACTGGACTAAAGCATACATTTCCAAATCATATGAGGAATACCTCTTTTTAGCATCATTGAGCTTCTCACTGAAAAAAGCAATTGGCCTACCTTCTTGGCTGAGTACTACTCCAATGGCCATGTGACTGGCATCACATTCTACCTGAAAGATCTTGTTAAAGTCTGGAAGTGCAAGGACTAGCTGCTATGCCACCTTCTTTTTCAATGTTTCAAAAGAATCATCTGCTTCCTTAGCCCAAGCAAATCTGCACTTCTGTCCTCCTTTTATAGTATCAAGCGTGGGTGCACAAATATGACTAAACCCTCTTATAAACTTTCTGTAGAAGGTTGCTAATCCATGGAAACTTCTGACATCATTCATAGTCCTTGGAGTTGACCAAGACAATATGGTACTTACCTTCTCCTTATCCATTTGTAGCTTTCCTTGGGAAATGACAAAACCCAAATATGTGATCTCCTCTTGCATGAACAAACACTTGTCCAAATTTATCATTAGCTGCTCTTCATGTAACCTCTTGAGAACCAAATCTATATGTCTAAAATGTTCTTCCTTTGTGTTGCTGAAAATCAGAATGTCATCTAGATATACTATGACAAACTTACCCATGAATTCTCTCAAAACCTCATTCATCAACCTCATAAAAGTACTAGGTGCATTAGACAACCCAAAAGGCATAACTTTCCACTCATACAACCCTTCATTGGTTTTGAATGTTGTTTTCCATTCATCTCCTAGCCTAATCCTGATCTGATGATAACCACTCTTCAAATCTATTTTTGTAAAATACTTAGCACCTCCCAAACAGTCAAGTAAATCCTCTATCCTATGGATTGGAAACCTATACCTAATTGTGATCTTATTAATAGCCCTAGAATCTGTGCAAAGCCTCCAAGTGCCTTCTTTCTTTGGTGTTAGTATAGCTGGTACTACACATGGAATCAAACTTTTACCAATCAGACCTGTGTCTAACAATTCCTCAATTTGTCTAGCTACTTTTGCATTTTGCTCTGGAGTTAGCCTATATGTTGCTTTGTTTGGAAGTGTAGATCCTAGGATTAGATCTATGCAATGACTGATATCCCTTACAAGTGGTAGGGATCTTGGCATTCCATCAGAAATGATACCTTTATATTTATCCAATAGCTCTTGGACAGCTGGATCTATGAACCTCTATTTCTTCTCCTTCTTGACTTCTTGCTACTATTCTTTATTCACTGCCAAACATGGAATTAGGGCATATGCAACTGCACCTTCTACTGCTACTTCTTTCATGAACTGTTTTCCTTCCATCAACATTACCTTCACCTCTTTCCCTTTTGATTTCTCCTCCTTCTCTATTAATGGTAGTAATGTTGCAAGTATGAGGTGAACCAGTGTTGTCATTGATGTCAACATACTCATATTGCATTGACAAGAAGGATTCGATGAGCAGTGTGCTGAGGATATTGAGAAAATTAGCTTCAGTCAGGAACAGTGAATAACAGTGATGAGAAGAAGGTAAATGTATTGTATAGGATGCGAACCAGAGGATGCAGATTAAAGGGTTTGTAGATATGAGTCTTGAGATGCTTCAGTTCAGATTTCAGAGGTCCACATGAAGATCTGAAGGAGTTGTGGCTGTCAGTGTGGAACCGGTTTCGACAAATGTTCAGAGGTGACAGAGGATCACAGAAAGGTCCGGTGAGGTCCGAAATTGTATAAACCTAATCTGCGGATTGGAAGGAGTGTTTGGGATGTCCTTGTGATGTGTCATCTTCAGTTGTGTATGATTTGAAGGTCTGAAAGTACCTTTTACATTGTGACAATGGCGACAGACTGTGTTCTTGAAGTTTTGGATAAGGAAGAGAAGAGATTCCAGTAAGTAGAGGAAGTGCGGATGTACCTGGTCATTCAGGCAGGCTTGGAAATGTCTGTGGATCATGTTTAGGTTGTGTTGTTGGTCTGCATTGATGGTAGAGCCCAGAATTGAAGATATTTTTCCGGATGAAGTTCTTGCTTTGATTAGTCAACCGGATGAGTTATTCATCCTACGAATGTTCTTGTGATGGCCGACCGGATGTGTTATTTATCTTGCGGATATTCTTATGGTTGATTGCCGACTTAGATGATTGTTCCTAAGTCGATGTCTTGTATAAATAAAGGTTTGTGAGTTCATTTCAAAGTGTGGATTATGTGGATGAGTGTGGTGTAGTGAAGAGAAGTGCGAAAGGCAGAGCAGGGGTTTTTGGGCTTAAATGGAACTGATCCAGACATGGTAGAGATGTCATTCTCTAGTTCAAGACTGTGATTCTTATCACTTTGTAGACAGTGTGTCTCCTTGTAGGCAGTGGGCCTCTTTGTGAGCAGTGTGCTCGGGCAGTGAGCCCTAATTGGCAAATGCCATTCTTTTTCTTATTCTTTTAACAGAGAATAATCCTTGGGTTAATCACCCTGTGGTTTTTCCCTTAACCAGGTTTTCCATGTCAAAATCTTGGTGTTCAATGTGTTGATGTTTATCTGCTCTTGTGTTTGTACATTTTACTTTCATGGATGATTAATTGATATACTGTTAACTAACAAGAAGAATCAAGTGTTTGAAGTAGAGAGCAATTTTTTATACAACTGATTCACCCCCCCTCTCAGTTGTATGCCCTAGATCCAACAATTGGTATCAGAGCCAAGTTCCTCTGAAAGGAGCTTAACCGCTTGAGGAGATCCAAGATGTTGTCATACAAGAAGGATAGTCCGAAGTTTGATGGAACCAACTTCACTCTCTGGAAGGGTCACATGAAATGTCACTTGGAATGTATGGGAAAAGCATACTTGGCCATGGTCTCAAAACCATATGTACCTCCACAAGGTGGTCCGACAACTTTGAATAAAATCACAGATGCTGAAAACAATCTGCGGACCAAGGAAGCTCTTCTAAGTGCATTGAATGACTCAGATCTCTCAAATGTTATTGACCTACCAACTGCATATGAGATCCTGACTAAACTGGAACTTCTGTATGAAGGAGATGAGTTTGTCAAGAGTGCAAGGTTGCAAAGTCTGAAAGGGAAATTTGAAAGATTGAAGATGAGAGATGATGAAAACATCACTACTTTTATGCCAAGAGTGAATGAGCTGGTGTGTGGAATTAGAAATGCTGGTGGAACTCTAGATGAAAATGAAATTGTTTGCGAAATCCTCAGATCCCTTCCTGCTGCCTACAAAATCAAGGTTGCTACAATTGATGAATTCAGAGCCCACACAACTATCACAAGAGAACAATTGGTTGGCAAACTAGCTGCATTTGAAATGACTGAGTTTGGAGATGATCCTCCCAAGACTGAATCTGCTTTCAAAGCCAGTGCCTATGTGAAAGGCAAACAGAGATTTGATTCGGGAGAAAACTCTTCAAGGAAGATGTCATGGTATGATCAAGCAAGAAGAGACATGGAAGAGAAAGAAGCAGAAACAGTTCAACTTGAAGCCCTCATTTCAAAAAGAATGCCAAGAGGATCCAGCAAGTATGAAGGAAAACTACCCTTTAAGTGCTTCAACTGCAATAAGATTGGTCATTTTGCTTCAAGATGTCCGAAAAGATCTGCAAGGACTAATACTAATAGACAAAGGTTTCAAAAGAACTGCTATTATGTTCATGAAGAAGATGACAATGAAGGAGTAACAGATGATGAATCAGAACTAGGAAGCAAATCCGGAAATGAATGGGTGTTTATTGCCATCAAGGAAGAAGATTCAATACTCTCTGAATCTGTCAATCACAAGGTTGTGGAAAAAGCTTTGGTTGCTCAATTGGAAGAAAAGGATGATTGGGTTATTAACAGTGGATGTTCTCACCATATGACTGGTGACAAGGATAAGTTCTTGGATTTGGAAAGGTATGAAGGAGGAATGGTAAAATTCGGTGACAATTGTGCTAGTAGAATCAAAGGTAGGGGAACTATTTCCTTTAATGGAAAGAGCAAAACAGGTAATGTACTATATGTTAAAAGATTGAAGCACAATCTTCTCAGTGTTGGTCAGTTAGTAGACAAAGGCTATGATCTCTGGTTCAAGAATGGAAAATGCAGAATCTTTACAAGTTTCGGAACTAAAATTACATCCGGTACTCAGACAAAAGGTAATATCTTTCATCTGGTTGGTTCAAATAAAAGTTGTCTGTTTGTTCAAATTGATCAGAGTTGGTTATGGCATAGAAGAATGTGTCATGTAAATTTTGATAAAATCATCAAGATAAGAAATACTCAGGCTGTAAGAGATCTTCCAAAATTGATGAAACCTACAAATAGTTTGTGCAAAGAATGTCAGCTAAGTAAACAGAGCAGAGTCTCTTTCAAAAGCAAAGATCAGTCCTCTACCGGATTGTTGGAATTAGTACATACTAATCTCTGTGGTTCGACAAGAATCAAGAGTCTGCAAGGTGATTGATATTTCATGTTGTTAATTGATGACCATTCCTAGATGATGTGGGTTACCTTCCTAAAAGAAAAATCAGAAGCATTTGAGAAGTTCAAAATCTTCAAAGCTATGGTAGAGAATCAAACCAGATTGAAACTGAAGTGTCTAAGGTCTGATAGAGGTGGTGAATTTACATCTGGTGAGTTCATTGACTTTTGTGAGAAGCAGGGTATAAGGAGACAATTGTCTGCTCCTAGGACTCCACAGCAGAATGAAGTAGTTGAAAGAAAGAACCAGACCATCCAGGAAGCTGCCAAAACAATGATGTTGGAAGCAAATGTTCGTCAGATGTTCTGGAAAGAAGCTATCAGCACTACAGTCTACACTCTAAATCAAGTTCAAATCAGAAACAATACTGGTAAGACCCCCTATGAACTCTGGTTTGGCATCACTCCTACTGTGAAATATTTCAGAGTATTTGGTAGCAAGTGTTATATTAAAAGAGATGAAGATCTAGGAAAGCTTGATGCTAGAAGTGATGAAGGAATTTTCTTGGGTTACTCCACTCAAAGCAAAGCATACCAGTGTTACAATAAGAGACTAAGGAAGATAATAGAAAGCACTAATGTGAAAGTTGATGAAGGAATTGAGAAGCCCTCAAGATTTTATGAGTTTGATGAACATGACCAAGATGGTGTTCAGGTTCAAGGAACTCAATCCTCTCCGGTAAGTCAGAGTCAACCTGATCCGGTAAATCAGGAAGAAGAGATAGGTTTGAATGAGCCTGATCAAGAAGCAGTAGTGCAGGATACTCCCAAAATTCCAAGGTATGTAACACTAAACCACTCTGAAGATCAGATCATAGGTGACAGAAGCAAAGGTGTGCAAACTAGAAGGAATGTTGCTCAAAATTAGGATGAATGTTGTTTGATTTCAAAGATTGAACCTAAAACAGTAAATGAAGCCTGCAATGATGAAAACTGGACCAAAGCAATGAAAGATGAATTAATGCAAATTAAGAAAAATCATTCTTGGGATCTTGTTCCCAGACCTAGAGACAGGAATGTGATTGGAACCAAATGGGTCTTTCGAAACAAATTAAATGAAGCTGGTGAAGTAATCAGAAACAAAGCTAGATTGATCTGCAAAGGCTACTCTCAAATAGAAGGAATTGATTTTGAAGAGACCTTTGCTCTGATGGCAAGAATTGAAGCAGTCAGATTATTTCTTACATTTGCTGCCTTTAAAGACTTCAAGGTATATCAGATGGATGTCAAGTCTGCCTTCCTAAATGGTGATCTGGAAGAAGAAGTTTACATTGAACAACCGGATGGATTTCAATTGTCTGACAATGATGATATGGTCTGCAAGTTAAAGAAAGCATTGTATGGATTAAAACAAGCCCCAAGAGCATGGTATGAAAGGTTGGATAAGCATCTTGTGCAGATTGGATTCAGCAAAGGTACTGCTGACAGTAACTTATATTTCAAAATTGATCATGAAAACATTTTGATTATTGAAGTGTTTGTGGATTATATCATTTTTAGAGGAAGAGATAGTATGTGCAAAACTTTTGCAAATCAGATGAAATGTGAGTTTGAAATGTCTATGCTTGGTGAAATGAATTTCTTCTTGGGTCTGCAAATTACTCAAACAAAGAAAGGGATCTTCATTTCTCAGACCAAATATGTGAAAGAATTGTTAAGAAAATTTGGTATGGAAGATTCAAAGCCAATGAACACTCCCATGGCAACCGGATGTAAGTTGAACAAAGATGATGACTCCCCAAAGTCAGATCAGACAAAGTATAGATCAATGATTGGTGGATTGTTGTATCTCACTCAGACCAGACCAGATATTATGCAGGCTGTTGGTCTTGTAGCAAGATTCCAAGCTGATCCTAAAGAATCTCATGTTATGGCAATCAAAAGAATTTTCAGATACTTGAAAGGAACAACTGAGTATGGTCTATGGTACCCTAGAGATCCAGATTTCTCTCTTCATGCTTACACAGATGCAGATTGGGCAGGAGATGTGGATGATCAGAAGAGCACCAGTGGTGGAGCATTCTTTTTGGGGAAGAGATTGGTTTCTTGGCTAAGCAAGAAACAAGATGCAATATCTCTGTCTACAACTGAAGCAAAATACATTATAACAATAGGTGGTTGCACTCAAATCTTATGGATGAAGCAGATGCTAAGAGACATTAAAGTTGAATATGAGGAGCCTATCACAATTTTCTGTGATAATTCAAGTGCAATTAATATTTCCAAGAATCCGGTATTGCACTCTAAGACTAAGCACATATTTATCAAGTTTCACTTTTTGAGAGAACAAGTGAACAAGGAAGAAGTCAGGTTGGAGTATGTTCCCTCCAAGGATCAGATTGCAGATATCGTTACTAAACCTCTTCCCAAGGACTCTTTTGAATATCTCTGGGAGAAGTTAGGGGTCATGGCCCCTCCAGTGATGAACTAGGATGCACTGATGTGCATCAGTCCGGTGGATATCACAGTCATATCTTGTGATCCGGATTGATGATGGGGAGCTGCTACTAAGGGGGAGCAGCTGGTATGATTCTGATGTGTTAGAATTGCAAGTATGAGCCCTTTGCCATTGATGTCAAAGGAGGAGAGAAGACATGTGAAAAACAAGTAGCTGATGATCAAAGGGGGAGCAGTAAATGAGGAGAAGACATGTTGCTGATAGGGGGAGCTGTGACAGAAAGAAGAAGTTCTTGTCTTGATGGTTTTTCACATCATATGTTGCCATCAATGACAAAGGGGGAGATTGTTGCAAGTATGAGGTGAACCAGTGTTGTCATTGATGTCAACATACTCATATTGCATTGACAAGAAGGATTCAATGAGCAATGTGCTGAGGATATTGAGAAAATTAACCTCAGTCCGGAACAGTGAAGAACAATGATGAGAAGAAGGTAAATGTATTGTATAGGATGCGAACCGGAGGATGTGGATTAAAGGGTTTGTAGATATGAGTCTTGAGATGCTTCAGTTAAGATTTTAGAGGTTCGCATGAAGATCTGAAGGAGTTGTGGCTGTCGGTGTGGAACCAGTTCCGGCAAGTGTTCAGAGGTGACAGAGGATCATAGAAAGGTCCGATGAGGTCCGGAATTGTATAAACCTAATCTGCAGATTGGAAGGAGTGTTTGGGATGTCCTTGTGATGTGTCATCTCAAGTTGTGTATGATTTGGAGGTCTGGAAGTACCTTTTGCATTGTGACAGTGGCGACAGACTGTGTTCTTGAAGTTTCGGATAAGGAAGAGAAGAGATTCCAGTAAGTAGAGGAAGTGCGGATGTACCTGGTCATTCAGGCAGGCTTGGAAATGTCCGTGGATCATGTTTAGGTTGTGTTGTTGGTCTGCATTGATGGTAGAGCCTAGAATTGAAGATATTCTTCTGGATGAAGTTCTTGCTCTGATTAGCCGACCGGATGAGTTGTTCATCCTGCGAATGTTCTTGTGATGGCTGACCGGTTGTGTTATTTATCTTGCGGATATTCTTATGGTTGATTGCCGACTTAGATGATTGTTCCTAAGTCGATGTCTTGTATAAATAAAGGTTTGTGAGTTCATTTCGAAGTGTGGATTATGTGGATGAGTGTGGTGTAGCGAAGAGAAGTGCGAAAGGCAGAGCAGGGGTTTTTGGGCTTAAATGGAACTGATCCAGACATGGTAGAGATGTCATTCTCTAGTTCAAGATTGTGATTCTTATCACTTTGTAGACAGTGTGTCTCCTTGTAGGCAGTGGGCCTCTTTGTGAGCAATGTGCTTAGGCAGTGAGCCCTAATTGGCAAGTGCCATTCTTTTTCTTATTCTTTGAATAGAGAATAATCCTTGGGTTAATCACCCCATGGTTTTTCCCTTAACCAGGTTTTCCATGTCAAAATCTTGGTGTTCAATGTGTTGATGTTTATCTGCTCTTGTGTTTGTACATTTTACTTTCATGGATGATTAATAGATATACTGTTAACTAACAAGAAGAATCAAGTGTTTGAAGTAGAGAGCAAATTTTTATACAACTGATTCACCCCCCCTCTTAGTTGTATGCCCTAGATCCAACAAGTAACTCAGTCACTGTACCATTCTTAGTGATTGTATAGGTGTTTCTAACACCATCATGGTGTGCCTTCAAGTCATACTACCATGGTCTACCAAATAAAATATTGCAAGCATCCATCTTGGTAATGTCAAACAACAACCTGTCTTTATATGCTCCAATCTGAAATTCTACCTAAGCATGTTCTTTTACAACCGTCTGTTGACCTTGGGTAAGCCATGAGGCCTTATATGGAGATGGGTGAGGCAATCTCCTAAGCCTAAGCTTTGTTACCATTTCCTCAAATAAAATTTTTTTAGTAGAACCAGAATCAATTAAAACTTTACATGCCTTACCTCCTGCTTTGCAAATGGTTTTGAAAAGATACTTTCTTTGTGGGGGTTCTTTGTTAGGTACCTTCATGGTAGTCATTGTTCTCCTCATCATCAGAGATTCTCCACTCTCTAGATATCCATAATTGTCAGGAGCATTCACACTCTGAAAAGCATTAGAGCCTGTTGCACTTTGACTATCAGGTTCTTGGATCAGATTCGTTCTCCTTTCTCCTGTTGAACTTGGTGCATTTTCTGGACATCTGCTGGCTATATGGCCTTCTTTGTTACAGTTATAACATCTGATAGATCCTCTGCCCTGGGATCTTCTTCTGAAAGGTCTTCTGCCTTTGAAGTTTCCTTGCTGATCGTAACTTCCTCTCTGGTTTTGACTGTTATCTCCCTTGTTGTTGTCATGACTGGATTCTCCCTGATATCCATGTCCATCTCCTCTGCCTCTGAAAGGACCTCTTCCACCTCTTTGTTGTTTTCCTCTTCCTCTATTGTTCTATTCTTGTCTTCTCTTTAACTTTTCTTCCACTTTCAATGCCAACTAAAAATATTTCTGAACTGTATCTGGATTATGCAGATTCAAATCTTCCTGAATGTTGAACCTCAATCCATTAAGGTATCTGGCTACCTTTTCTTCCTCACTTTCTTTTACCTTTGTCTTCACACAAAGTTTCATGAATTCCTCTGTATATGAGCTGACATCTAGCTCCTTCTACTTCAGGTTTTTTTCCCTCTTGTGTAATTGGATACTGTAATCCAATGGAACATAGGCTTCCTTCACTAAAGCCATCATCTTCTTCCATGTAGCAACTCTACACTTTCCTTCTTGTACCTTATCATCTTGGACAAAATTCCACCATGTCAACGCAGCTTATTTCATTTTTGATTGGGCTATCTTCACTCTCTGTTGTTCTGGTATCTCCTCTGTCTCAAAGAAATTGTTTAGGGAGTCTATCCACTCCATCACTGAATCAGGTTCCATCTTTCCTATAAACACTGGCAAATCTAGTTTCACGTCCATGGTTCTCCTCTCCATGGCTTTGAGGGTGTTCAACAGTGGCTTCTGGTCTGCAAGAATGACCTCCTCATTCCACCTAGGGATCTCTTCTTCTTCCCTATCTTCTTCTCTAACAAAACCTACTCTATCCCTCAACCTCTCTAACTCATCCTTCAATTCCTAATTCTGAGCCTTCACAGCCTTGCTCTCGGCAATATGCTTCTCTACCATAACTTCCAACTTAGAGTTGGTCATTCTTGTCAGGAACTCTAATGTTCTTTCTTCATCTGACATCTTGTATTTCTTTTTCTTCCCAAAAGATTCAACCTTTGCTCTGATACCACTAGGTGCAGAGTCACATAGTAAAAGCTTACAAACAGGTTGAAAAACCCATTTAGCCCACACTAAATAGCTAAAATCCTGACATATAACATGTATATCTAAAACCTGTCAGCATCATCATATTTTCTCTGCCGACCGATATCCCTTCTGTAGCATCATGATGTTCAGCTTTAGCAGGATATAAAATATCAGTTTCCTTCTAAATATCCTGATGACGAGAACCTCATGCACCTCTCTTCGGATGCTTACGTCACCCTGATATTCGACCAACTTACATGACCAAGATCAGGATGTAACTTATCGGGTCATATTTGAACATCCTGATGACAGTGTTTGGCTTTTATGCACACGACGAATATTCCACCGAATATTCCTTCCACCGGTGAACACTTCACACCGATCACCCCGATATCCTGCGCCTATGCCAAACACTTAACGTCTGCAGGATAAACCTTTCATTAGGTGATATTTGAAATGTCCTAATGATGATGACGTCACATGCACCCGATGTCAATGTCACCCAGATATGAGACTCCTTTACATACTCCGCAGCATGATATGAATTATCGGGTTATACTCTAATATCCTGATGATGATCTATGTGATCCTCAGCTACCTGATGTTCAAACAAAAGATGATCCTCCTCCTTTCTTTGGCAAATGTGACTTTGACTCACCGTTGACCCGTTTGATTGTACCTTCACCTGTATGTATGCTCCAGCATACAACAACAATATGCAGATGATGGATACACATGAAATGTTGATCCTGAAGATGATATATACATGAAATATATATCCAAACTATTTTATCCTAATGGCTTCAAAACATGCATTTTCACTAAGTTTCAAGACCTGATCCAGATAGCGATATACACATATATTCATATGTGATATACATAGTCTGTAATGTCATATGCAAATGCTGTATATCCACCAATGTGCATATTTTTGACAAAACTCTCAAAACTTCACAATGTCACATAGAAAGCATGATGATTGGGCCGGATCATCTCCTGAGCAATTCAAACTTAGAAATTTTATCCTTCTAAACCCTAGCACATGAAGATGTGAGGATAACTCACAGCATGCTACCAACTGATCCCGCAAACATGAAAACTGAAAAGAAAACTAAACTACTGTACATGACCATTCCACTGATTCAGAGAATCAACCGGTGGAAGGGTTGAATGAGACCATCTACCTGTAACTAAAAGAAATCAATACATAGATAGCTTATAAACTAGATAAATGAAAACCAATGGGATCTCTTACTTTCAGATTATAATTGCATGCAAATCTCACAGTCCCACTGTGTTACAGTACTCTATTCAATTTCAAAAACTCAATACCTCAATGAACTATCAACTGTACCTCCTGTCTAAAAACCTAACTAATCTAGGGCATATATAGTAATCCTTTGTGAGTACTACCTACTCGATTCCCAGCGGCTGGGAGAGGACAGCTAAGATAGTTGTCATAACAAACTTCTAACTAACTTGCACATCCTCCTAGATCGATCTAAAACATACACATTGGTCCAATGGACCTTATTACATCAAAAGTCAAACATACTAAAAATAGACTTATGTGCTATTTTGCAGGGGTGCTCCTACACCAAAACATCTTGACTTGATCCGATTCTTCTTCTTCATCACCTCCTAGGGTTTCATCAATTTGTTCAATAGATTGAAATTCTTCTTCATCATCAATTTCAATATTAGGTCTAGGTGTCAATACTCTTCACCTATCTTCCTCGACAACATCCAATCGAATTCTCATTGTTTTCATCATTTCCATCATCTCATCCATCCTACCAACCATTGTTCCAACAACATGGATTCTTCTTAGTGGCATTCTTCATAGGATCATGTGCAAACTACCTCAAGTTTAAAGATCAGGCTACAAGGTGACAGCTACCTTAAAATTGGCGATTGGTTGCAACATAAGTAACCTACCTCAATTCGGTGATCTATCCACATCAAGATCTTATGGAATTCTTTCGCCAACTCCTCTTAATTCGTAACCAAAGATTTGAACTTTCACTTTGATACCACTTGGTACAGTCACAATAGGAGGGTTCATAGAATGAATTGTCCAGACCGTGCATCAAGAGTAAACACAACGAAAACAACTCCAAGATATGAAGCAAATGTAGATTCAATCATTCAGTATATCAAAGAATTCAAATACAGATGGGCTGACAACATGCGGGCATACAATTGGGCTCACAGTCCTGGTTACAGAATATTAGAATATGCACAAGATACATCTTTGAAGCTCCTTCACTCAAAATCTAAACTATCGATTATCTCTATATCATGAACTACTTTCCTAGGCATCTATTACATTAATATATATCATCTTAGATACAAAAGATTCCTCCACATTGGCCAAGGAAGATCACAAACTCCAATGAAGAGCTATAATGTGTGTACATAGATAGGTCAGCCCTAAATGAGTAGAACTCCTCCACAAATGAAAGGAATGTTGTATGGATTGTTGATATGCACCAGAAAACTGAGAGGGGGGGTGAATTAGTTGTGCCAAAAACTAAAACACTTTCTACAATTAAACATTCATCACTTATCCACAATTATTATGATTTCATAATGAGTGCATGAAATCAGAAACTTAACCACATATACAACATCAAACACAAGAGACACCAGATTTTACGTGGAAAACCCCAAGGTGGGGAAAAACCATGGAGAGTATTAGATCTCAATATATATTGCAATCTTGAAGAAATGATGTTTAGGCTTGGTCACTCCATGGGCCTAAACATACTGGCTCACTGCCATGATGAACAACTAGGTCTAGCAGGCTCACTGCCTCAACCCTAAACCTAGAAAGATTACAATAAGGGTTGTTAAACCCTACTAGCGGCTTACTACTAGGCTCATTGCCATGATCAACACCTTTCTATATTTGTGTCTGAAGTACAATAATTGCTCTGCTCTACTCTTCCTCTTCTTTCCTCTACCTCTTCTCTGCTCTACCTTTTGGACCTTTTTTAATATCTTATCATTTCTACTCAAGGACAACTTTTTCATGACTCAACTATAAGTATTTATACACTTCAACAACCTTGGAATGATCATCAAGGTCGGCATTACAATCATCAATGATTGGAACAATTTCCAAGGGCGGCATTACAAACATTTAAAAAATAGGTCTTGGCCTATTACAACATTATGCAAAGGGGATGAAGTAAAATTATACATGGACCATGCCATGCCTTAGCTGGGACTTCAAACAAAATCTTACATGCTTTAACATGCTTCAACAATCTTCAAGAGATCTATGCAATCACTGGGATTAACCAAGTCGGCTAAGACTGGTTACATGCTACGATATCTAGGAACAATCTTCAAACACAATCTCAATTTCTTGATGTGGACCAAAGTCCAGATAGGAACATGATCAGGAGACATCCACAAGCATGTTATAATCATTAGAAGCAACCACACAACCTTTAACCACTTTACCCATAAGAATCTTCATACTGGAATACATGAACTTTACTGTCTTCAACTGTCATAAAGGAAAGATAGCTTGCGGACCACCAAACCATGAACCATTGCAACTATAGGCACTTATCATCATCTGAGACTTCCTTCTAGAACTGTAGAGCAAAATACTTTATTATAGAGGAATGTGGAGCAGAATACTTTCTCCCTGTCCCAACTGAACTTATAGAAAAAGAAGGTTTCACTCTGGTGAACACAACTCACTCAGATCTTTATGCAGAGGGCTCAAACCTGGAATGTAGCATCCTTAGGCATACCTCTAACTTACTTCCAATCCGCAGACCATGATCTTCAAGCATAAATAAATGTGGAGCATTTTACCAAACTGTTCTTCAGCATACAACTCACTGTCTATACTGCACTTCTCTATAACTCACTTGTTTCTTTCGGAGAGGCTAATTTTATCAATATCCTCAACATACAAGTCTTCTAAACAAGTAATAGAATGAGATACAGTTGACACCAATGACAACAAGGATATGTTGACATTAATGACAACACTGATTAGGCACATACTTGTAACACGGATCTTGGGGAAGGTTGGCCACAAACCAAAAATCATTGAATGATGTGTCATTAGGCTCCATAAATTAGGAAATGCTCCATAGGTCTTCTCCTTTAGCTGATTACCTAGGACTATTAGGATGCTTTGTTTTGAGAAAACAGTCGGTCTTTCGATAGCAATAACTTTCCAACACTTGATCCAAATGCTCCAAGATTTAGATATATTGTACATGAATGTCTCTAGATGCTAAGTCCAACTCCGCAAGGTTTGAGATGAGACTGCAGTAGAATGTGGACCAAAATATGAAAACTGCTACTGACTTAACTGCCTGAACTAAATTGGAAAATGAAAAGAAACAAATTGAATTGCAAACAAATTGAAATGCATATGTTTTTGGTTGATGCAAGATTACTCTTGAACCAAGGATTCTCCTGCATCAATATTAGACCCTACAAATACATCAAAAATATTGATGGTAAACAACACATATCTGGATGTTTGTGGCAAAGGCACTATTGACATAGGCAAAGGACACTTCACTGATGTCCTTTTAGTTCCACAATTATCACATAATCTTCTTTACATCTATTAGATCATTAATAGAGGCATAGAGAATACAGTTGAGTTCACTTTAGGATCAGTCACCATACGAGATTTGTAGAGTAAAGAGGTCCTTGCAGTTGGAAACGTTGATAACTTCTATTATGTTTACACATTTTCTCACTTTGCACCAGATGATTTATTCTCTCTAATTCACACTTTTGATATCAATTGTAGATATTTCATAAGAGATACAGTATGGTCAATCAAACTTTCATGTTCTTTAGATAGGCCAACCACCAACTCCACCATCACCTGTCGCTTCACATAGGGCTTCTATAGATTCCTTGCAATAGGATGTTGTGCATACATCTTTTGATCAGGTATTGGTTTCTATATAGCTTCTAGAGTTTCATATGATTCTTCAAATTATGTGTAGCATTCAGAGACCTACTTTGTTATTCTCACTTAGAAAGATCACATGTACCTTTTTGCAGTTCTCTTTCTTCCACAAGCAAGAAATGTTATTTGTCATTACAGGATCACTTTCCACGTTCTTCAGCAAGCATCGTTCAACACTACAAGATCCATTATTCTATGTAGGTCTGTCTAGTCTCTCTCTTTCTCTCCTTTGGGGGGAACATTTCATGTACTTATGTGATATAATTACTCCTGTGGGGGTCATGATTTGTCCTCCTTTTATCTTCTTCTTCACTTGTACATGTTTTCTTGTATCATTTATCTTTTGAAGACGGGCTTTTCCCATAGGGTTTTTTCCTTTACTCTGCTTTTGAGAAATTTATTTGTACATGGGTACCTAACATGGCCTAGTAGCTAGGACCCATCATCTTTGTATCACTTCTTCCTTAGTTGCACTTAATGGGGGTTGTTTGTGTAAATAGTGACTTTATCTAACTAGTTAACTTCTAGTCTACCTAGTTGAAAGTCCTATTCACATTTTTTGATTCCACTTAGGGACCTTTTAGGAGTTTGTCTCACCTCATGTGGTGAATACATGTGTCCTCATTCTTTTGAGACACCTCTTTCATGTTTACTTGCCACTTGCATGAGCACTTGTCATTTAAGCTCACAAGTGTCACATCTTAGGAAGGTTAGTCAGTCATTGTGTTCAACCATCCTACCTTCTCTCTCATTCCTATTTATGTAAGGAATCTATGTACATTCCAATTATCTCTTGAATACATTGTTTTGGCTTTTTTTTCTTATAGCTTTGTGGAAGTGATTCTATTTATTGTTGGTTGATCTTGGCTACTCCAACATAGGGCATAACTAATTTTTGGTAAATTTATTGAATATTTTATTTATTTTTAATTTTTAAATTAGTACTATCAATAATATCTTACCTATATTTTACCATGTTTAGCTTAAAATTTGGATTGTTTTAGTTTTAGTGTTTAAATCCTCCTTTCACCTTTTACATTCAAGGACCTTAGGATCGAGTGGCAGAGCATTATCAGGTCCTTGGTCACATAGAAATGTAAGGAAACTTGGATTAGGGTATTTGATTATAAATTTTCCTTCTCTTATGCTTGATTATCCATCAAAACCCTAATTATGCAAATACGACAATAAACAGACGAATAACGAAAAATGACTACGAAAAGCTGTAAAATTACAAATGATTGTGCACCTATTTTCGGGGTTCCAAGGCATAAAAGTTAGGGACAAAAGAGTGGGCACCCAAGTCCAGTGCCCTACTTTTTGTCAGGATCTATCGAAAATATTTGCAACATGTTCTTGCTGCACCGAAGGTTTTTCTGTCACAAAACTTTGAGGACTAATGAGTAGGCACCCAAGTCCAGGGTGTCGTTTTTTCTTCTATTCTGTAATTCTGACACTCCAAGATGTCTTCCTGCAACTTCACTTTGTCTAGCTCCTCAATCTCTAACCTGCAACTATGAAAACTTTGGGAGGGGGTTGTGGTATTTAGGAGCTTGCCTGAGTCAAGCCCCATGTACATTTGTCAGATAGAGAGTACATGCCTAGGGAGGCAGAGGCAAAAACTAAATGAATAATGATCACAAACACAATATAATGTCACCTTGTAGTGAAGATCTCATGGGAGGAAGATGCTTTTCATTCCATGAGGAAATGGATGCTCAAATCTGCAAACACAAACACATAGACCACACAAATCTGCTCTTGCAACACAATGAAAGCCTTGAATCACCTTGAGAACACAATAGCTTGCTAGTAATCATTTAGTTGAGATCTAGTTTACAAATGAATGTCTAAACATGCTTTTATATGCAACTACAAACACTCCCGCCAAGAATTTCATAATTCAAACTTACCGTGTTAGCATAGGACCCAACTAACAGTCACAAGCCGACACCCAAAAAATTGGGATTGCTCCAAAATAGGGTAGGACTAGGGCATGGGTGCCCAAGTCCTCCCCCCTATTTTGGGCAGGGGTTATCTCAAGTAGTCCCCCTAGGTCCTATTTGCCAAGACAGTTAGGGGTTTTCTCATCAAGGTGTTGAAATATGTTGTAAAATGTCCTAAATGCACACAAAAGACCCGGGAGCTAAACCTAAAGAGGGAAAAGCCCCCAAGGGGACATTTTTTGATGTTACATTTAGCCCCTACTTTAATGTATGTATAAACACAAGGCCAATACATGCATTAAAGTACGATCACAAGCACAACAAACACGACAAGCATGGAGAAGATACGCCAATCACATAGAAGACAGTAATAGGCATGCAAAACACAGAGAAGACTATTAT
Organism: Cunninghamia lanceolata; assembly: GCA_027924645.1. Taxonomy (NCBI): domain Eukaryota; kingdom Viridiplantae; phylum Streptophyta; class Pinopsida; order Cupressales; family Cupressaceae; genus Cunninghamia; species Cunninghamia lanceolata. The sequence goes on from BSBN01000202.1 coordinate 11,750,036, forward strand.
AGTCACGTAGAACATGGAGAAGAGAACAAATACATAGAAGACACATTAATGCATGGAAGATAGGCATGATTTCTTTTTCTTTTATTTTTCTTATATATATGAAATGTAGATGCAAGTACTGGAAAGTAAACAAACCTCCCATAATGCAGGAAGCACTCATCATGCTGGTCTTTAAATTACATATATGGGGTAACACACATGCAAGATATGGAAAACCTCCCAAAATGTAGGAAGCACTCATCTAGCTAGTCTTTAGACTGCATATGGGGCAACAAACACGCCAAACAAAGCAAGCACACCAAACACACACACTTGAAGACACGGAGAAAACATGACAGACAAGCGATGGAGTGTTCCTATTTCTAGGCTCAACACCATCTCAGGCACATTACAGGCACACACTGACGATTGGGCTTCACCACAACAATTGACGAAGACACGCTTAAGGGTTGAGTTAGTCACAAAACTGCTCCTTGCCTCCGCAGAGGACTTTTGAAAATGATAGGATGATACAATCTGCTCTGAGAAATACACCATCCCCGCCTCTACAGAGGGATTAATATAAAAAGGATATACACGATATCCTGCCTCCTTAGAGGGCTTACATGATTGATTGAGTGATTGTAAACAAACTCAGGATGCGAGATGCACTCATTGCGCAGGTCTTTAAACTGCACTTGAGGACAAACACATTGCTAACATCTACAACATACAGCTTACCTTATATGCCCCCACCTTAAGGTGGTTAATACAATGCATCGATATCAAGCACGTTAAGGTAGGAAAAAAACACACAAGGTAACACAGACTTTTGCAAAGCCCATGCCCCCTGGAGGTGACATGTACTTTATGATCGCCAAATGTTCCCAAAAACACATCCCTGCAAGAAACATGTTAGTGTCTACAACATCATAATAAACAATAACATCAATGCATATGATTAACCACACAAAGAGACAAGGTTATACAATGAATTCGGAGTTTGAGGATAACCATGGGGCTATATCATGAAGCTCTTCGAATCAGGTACCACCAAGGCTAGATTCAAAGACAAACAAAGGTGCATAGAGCAACAATATTGTTAAGGTTTGTAAATGAGATAGAACATCATCATAGTCATTACATGAAAATCACGAGTGCTTCCACTAGCCAAGTGTTGGATAAGATATACAACCCCATCATCATATTAGGAACTAAGTCCATTTTTTTATTGCTCTCGAAAGGGACACTAGGTCCACATCAGTATAAATGTTTTTCATCATCCATCCACTAGATGGAAACACTAGAGGAAGGGAAATAATAAATCAGAGAGGAGAAACAAGTGTCTTAGGGACAGTCACGTAGGAGGGTGCCCCCAAGTCACGAACCACAATGCTATGTCTGTAAGACACAACACACAATGATGAAATCAGAGAGAGAGGCAATATAGAAGAATGATGGTACAAATAGAAGAAGGTCACAACAGAGGTGGCCTCCTGGTATCTCAGACCTTACAAGAGAGTCAAGGGTCATCCCAGGCTCATCCTAAACAACACATAACACATCACGGGGGAAGCACATAACGAGAGAGATAAAGGGTTAGAGATACTTACCTGTAGCATCTTTATATTAGATTTTGGAACTTGCAAACCTCTTGGAGAGGTTCTCGATCATGTTGAGTGCAAATTTTGAGTGGTTCTTATGAAAGTCTTGTTTAGTATCATATGATGCTTGTTTTGTAATTTCTTGTTGAAATGAGACTTTTTGGTGCTTATGAGGGGGAGAACCAATATTATTTCTAACTACTGACAGTCATCTAACTCTTTTCCAATTTTTATCAAGTTTTCATTATTGAATCTTTGTAGCACAGTAATGGGAATCATCATGTACCATCTCACTTGTTTGTATTGGTTGTTGTTCTTTCTTTTCTAATGTATTTTGATTATCTCCTGATCCATATAAGGATAATGGAGGGGGAACCTCAGCATAAATTCCATTTCTTTGTGGATGTGGTGGATTGTCTACTTGTTTCTTATCCACTTCAATCATTCCTACTATGTTATCATAGTCCAAGTAATCATCCTCGTCTACTTCCACTAAACCTTGTTCCAACATATTGGTTTCAGTATGCTTAGGGAAAGGATTAGTGAAGATTTGTAAGTTTTGATTCAGTGAAGCAACTGACTTGTTTCCATTATCATTCACACCCAATACCTGGATGACATTTGAATCAATAAGGTCCTGTATTTCATGTTTAAGATGCATACATCGTTTAGTGTCATGTCCTTGCGTTCGATGATAATGACAAAAGGCATTGGCATTGAAGTAAGGTCCTTGTTTACTAGGATCAATAGGCTTGATCGAGGGAAGCTATAGAATGTTATTACTCATAGCTTGATTCATGATGGAATGATAAGACTCAGATATCGAAGTAAACTTTCTTGGTTGATATGATGCTTTTTTAAGATTAGTGATAGCTGAAACATTCAAAAAGTTATTCATATTAGGTCCATTAACCTTGATGAAGCTCATGTTATTATTGTTCTGCTTAAAGTTATTTTGTGATGATCCACCCGTGGACTGACCAACTTGAGTCAATGAGTTTTGGTTTTCATACTGACTAGATGAAAGTTGGTAATCATGAAGGGTAGTGCATAAATGTTGAAAGGAGTTATACTTCATCAAGAGGATCTTATCACGAATATTAGGTTGTAGATTTGTAATAAATATCTTCTGAACATCATCATCTTTCATCTAATACTAAATTTGCGTATGTAGAGCCTGATACCAGCTAACGAATTCAGTTAGCTTCTCTTTCAGACCTTGCTTGCAATGAACTAAATTAATCAAAGAGACTTGAGGTCCAATGTTTGCTTGAAAATGTTGTAAAAATTAATCAATCAATTGTGAAAAGGAGTGTATTGAATTCAGAGGCAAAGAGTAAAACCATTCTAAAGTAGTATCTTTGAGAGATCACGAGAAAAGTTTTGCAAGCAAATCCTCTTAAAAATAGAAATCACTACACATCGCTGTGAATGCTGCCACATGAGTATTAGGATCACCTTTTCCACCATATTTTTCAAAGCGAGGGGTCTCAAACCTCTTAGGCATAGGAGTTCTCAAATTTGCATAGGAAAGGGGATTACGAGCATGATATGTTGGTATGTTAGGTTGCAAAGAATTTGTCAAGTTTGTTACCTTTTGTTGTAAAGCGGTCATGCCCTGTAAAAGTTGGTTAAGGATGGCATCATTGGGAGATGTGGTTTGGTGCGAGGAATTGGAACTGAAGTGAGGAGGTGATTGAGCTTGAGATATGATAGACGGGGGCTGTGGATAGGTCAATGATGGTTGAACATAATGGTAGGTGGTAGGTGGTTGAGAATAAGTGGGATGAAAAGGTGGTTGAGAGCAATTATTCATAGAAGAGGTCCTCTTAGGGACCAAATTCTGATAATCAAATCCCACATATTTGTAATTGTTAAGGGAAATTTGGTTAAACAATGAATATGCGATAAACAACATCAAATACCCATAACTCAATAGAATAGTGAGACTAAGAAGATTAAATGAAATGAAGCAATGAATAAAACAATGCAAACATTCCTTAGATTGAAACTTCTATTGTTTGCCTATTAAAACCGTCCTTGCTTGTATGAAGTAGGGCCCTCAGAGAGTGCACTCCTTTGTTGTGTTCAAGGATGTCGATAGTAAATGGCTATGGTGATAAATGTGCAATGAAGATGAGCTCCAAAGCAAATGTGTGATCTCAAGCTAATGAATGGAAATGGGGGGTGCCAAAGGCGTGCTAGTAAATTCCTACAGAGTAACAATACAAATAGCCTAGATGAATAGAATGGAAGAATGAGGTTTTATAGACTTGGGAGGATGAAGATCAACAGTTGAGACGAAATGAGCTGATCAATGGTTGAGAATGGTTGAGAAATGTGTAATGAATAAAAAGAGGACAAGTGTCCCACTTCCATCATGTAACAGGGGAGTTAACAAAATTGATTGAAGAGTTAATAGAATGGATTGAGGAATTGATAGAATTGATTGATCAGTTACCCAAATAGATTGAGGAGCTGACAGAATTGATTGATGAGTTAACTAACTTTGATTAGAGAAGAAATAGGACGTGTGGGTGAGGGAATATTGGCTAATTAAATATTTAAAATATTTAATATCATGTGCAACATGGTGAGGTGGAAAAGGTGAGGTGGAAAGGTGAGGTGGATTGGTGAGGTGGATTTATGGAATTAGGACTTAGGATAGAGGAATTTAGGATTAATAAAATAATGTAGGATTATTTAATTATGTGAGACATTAGAAGAATTTAGGGAATTTAATTTAAAAAATTGATTTTATTTAATTATGGGATAATGAACCAATCAAATAACCTTAGAATATTTATTTAATTGATAGAAGAAATAAGAAGGGAATAAATATTAAGAATATTTATTTAGAATTAATCGTGTCATTTTTAGGCATATACATTTTGCCCCTCTTTGATGCAATGCAGTTTATGGTGTTGCTTCAAAGAATAAATAGTCTGATGGTGATATATGCCCCAGTTTTGCCCCTCGTACAGGTTACAATGATAGGATGCCCCCTCGAGAGATTGGACGAGAAGAAGGTAGAAGGGCATGAGATGGACAATCTCACAAAGAAGAAAGTAAACTAGGTTAGGTTTGGAGAGAATAAGACATGTTTCTAAGAAACGGGAGGAAAACTAGAAGAAACGAGCATGGGAAGTAGTCGCAGTCACCACCTAGCTAGATTTAGGGTTTGCAGGCTATATATAGGAGCTGGGTCCACAAGATAAGTCATTTGTACACTTGTCTTGGTTTGATTTGCATTGGAGAGCTTAGAGTAGTCAGAGCATAGAGTAGTCAGCACGAGGATGGACATTCCACGCGAGGAGCATCGATTCGAGCGCGTTCGTCGATTCAACCGGCCAGCAGAGGCAGGACCCCCAGTATGTATCCCAAAAAATTTTCCCTAGGGTTGCATTTGAGGGTCATAAATGCTAGGAGAAAATTAGGGAAAATAGATGCACTAAAAGCTAGTACGGTGCATATGTTGCGTGAAACGGCGCATTCGTTGTTTTGCGGTGCATATATGCAATAAAGTGGCGCATATGTAGAATTGGTGCATATGTAAAATAAGTCGGCACATACATAATCTTGCTGCGCATGTATGAGATGTAATGACACATACATCGGAGCAGCGCATGTGTAGCACAGGGCGGCACATACATGTGTTTTTGCTGCGCATATACTAGAAGTGGCGCATAGGTCAAGAAATGATGCATTTATTGTGAAACGGTGCATTTACTGTGAAACGGGGCATTTACCACTTGTTGTGGCACATATGATACAGATAAGTGAAAGACTTAGCAAATTAACTCGATTGGTGTCCTGCTTGACACGTCAATCGATAAGCTATCTCTGAGATTGCAGGAATCTAGTCAAGAGATGTAGTGTGTTGTTTTGATCAATTTGAAATGCTAAGTTAGTTGATATGTTTCTATAGATACGTTGAGTATGGGACTTGCAATTTTGGATTGACGCCTTGCTTTGCAAGTTTGCAGGAGGATATACGAGATACACTTCAGTCTAGGGAGTAGTTCCCTATGCCTATGCTGCAAAGATACATGCTGACAGAGATAGATAGAGAGGCACTCGATGCTATGGGACTCGACTATGTTTGCTTCATGCCTGAGGTTCAGGTGAACCGTGGATTGCTGACTGCTATGGTGGAGAGATTCCACAGTGAGGATGGGACCTTCCACCTCCCTACTGGCGAGATGACCATCACCTTGGAGGGTGTTTATAGGATTCTACACTTGCCTATTCAAGGTGACTTGGTGGAGTATGTTCCACAGAGGGGCGCAGGACTCGCAGAGTGCAGGTGAGTGTTTGATGACCCTGAGCTGGTCGGATAGGTTATCCCATGGTAGGACATCTATGAGTGTTACGACTACTTCCTTGGCATTGTAGTAGGATTGATTAGAGGTGTGGTATGCTCCGACAGGAGATCACATGGGTTCCCCATTGGATGGGGTAGGATGATGGAGAGGATGATTACAGAGGGGACTCAATATGCATGGGGAGTTTGCGTACTTGCTCATTTATACCACGATATGCACCAGGTGGTATATCACAGGAGTACGAGCCTATCTACAAGCTTGTCACTTCTACAGTTTTGGCTATGGGAGCACATAGCGATCACTAGACCAATCTGTGTGTTTGAGAGACAGAGGGGAGAGCCATACAGCTATGGCTATGTAGGAGTGATTTCCAAGCATAGGCTGGGGAAGCTGGAGTACTGGCGGCATGCATTGGATGGAGTAGATGTGGTTGAGTGGCGACCATATCTAGATTGTGAGCTGTGGGATGATGAGGCAGATGAGCTGCCTTACTGCTACCAGACATGGTGGCTGATAGGATGGACACACTTCACTTGGAGAGGCAGATAGTCAGCTAGGTACAGAGGCAATTTGGGCAGAGACAGGGCATGCCCCAAGGGCAGGCACGATTTTCTAGGACATATGCAGAGAGGTATAGATGGGGGCCGATGGCATCCTATGAGGAGGCACTGGCTGAGTTTCGGCAGATGCCATATGTTGCTAGGATATGAGGAGGATGACTGCAGATGCAGGGGTGACACAAGACTATGACGACTGGTTTACTGCACACCCATTTCTAAGATACTCAAGACTTGGCGTGCTGATGCCTCGCATAGATGAGGTAGGCTCAGATGACAAGGGCCAGGTGGGCTGAAGGAGGAGGAGGGGAAGGATAGGAGGACGAGGACGTGGTAGAGATGGAGGAGATGACGGGGATGATGAAGGTCGATCCAGACAGAGGAGGAGGGGCGGGGAGGGACCATCCCAGGCTGAGCAGGTAGTGCCATCACAGGTCGCATAGTAGGTACCATAGTAGGTGCAGATGCCACCACCCCAGTAGGTGGCACAGCAGCAGGGACCTCAGCCACAAGGGCAAAGAAAGGAAGAGGCAGCTCAGGGTCCTACATAGCCAGATGTGCAGGAGAGGACTAGAGCTATCTTGCAGGGAGAGATTAGGCAGCTGCAGGCACAACTCAGGAGAGCCGACACCCAGCGAGAGATAGATGCAGAGGTGATTGCAGGGTTGACTAGAGAGAGAGACATGGTGGATGCACGGATATGCATTATCTGTGTAGAGCGGGACACTGCATTAGTAGCCTTGGGGATAGATGCAGCAACTAATTTCTTTCTTGGGAAGGTGTAACAGGCACAGGTACAGTTAGCACAGACACAGACATAGCTAGTATAGGTGCAGGGTGAGCTTTCCAGAGTGCAGGCTCAGGCACAGTATTATTAGGGGTCGTATCACGATGTCGTGCCAGCGAGTCAGAGGGCTTTGAACTTTAGGAGCCAGTGTACAGCATCCCAGAGAGCAGGTCCATCAAGGTCAGGGGCCTCTGTGGTGGGCCCACAGCAGTCTAAGGCCAGCAGAGGAGGAGACACTATTGGCAGTGGTGGTCCACAGTAGCAAGGGTAGACTTGTACCACACTTGTATGTTTGAGACATGTATTACCATCCCTTGGGATGTATTTTTGTACATGACACTGATTCAGAGACAGATACTATGATATTGTACATTTGGACTCATTTTACGATATGTATATGACGATGCAGCTATGTAACTTGCTCTATATGTTATGAGTTTATGCTTCTTTTCTATTGTATGATGTGATGCACACACAGACTTAGATGTTTTATCTGATGCTATTATGAGATGTTATCTGGATGCAACTTTTTGATATGATGATATGTGATGTTTATATGATGTAATGCAGTTTTAAATGATTTATCTGATGTGTTTGTAATGTGTGTGAGTGCAAATGGTATCTATGTGTGATGCACTTATCTATGTTTTTGGTTGCTTTCTGTTTTGACACTATATGGTGATTGTATATGGATGACCTAATGTATTGTATTATCAATGCAACATGTAAATGACTATCTCATATGATATGATATGCAACTATATGCTCTATTTTTGTGATGTCCAAATGTACGCTATCGACATAGAAGTGACAGGATGATAGATAGAAGACAGATTGAATAGAAGAATGACTCTACAGAAAGATTCACAAGCTTGGACTTTGTATTGTTACTTTGCATTGTGTGGATCTTTTATTTCATAGGATACGGATGTATGGATGTGCAAATGGATGCATTGAGTTTGACATCTTGATGGTGCAAATGTTTTGAAGTGCTTATTTCATCTTTGGGCTTTTTTGAAATGTTGTAAGTTAATACAAGCATCTAGGTATAATTGAACCGAGATGACCTGAGTATCACTTACATGGATTTTTCTTTAGCAAGTTAATACAAGCATCAAGGTATAGTTGAACTGAGATGACCTAAGTATTTCTTACATGCATTTTGCTTTAGCAAGTTAATACAAGCATCAAGGTATAATTGAACCGAGATGACCTAAGTATTTCTTGCATAATCAACAAACAAGGATTGCCCCCATTCATGTGAGACCTTTGATGTCCTCGATGATCTTTTTGCCGATCATGTCCTTAGACAAGGCTTCACATTACTAAAGTTTAATCCACAAGCGACAAACAAAGAAAATAATCATGCCCCCATCATAGCATCCCTAGCTTTTGGCATCCTTGAGTAGCATAGAAAGGCATGATAGAAAAAATCAAGACTCAGTGTTTGTAACCATGTTTCCATTCCACAAAACATTTTTACATTTAGATGTGTTTATTTCTTGCCATAATTTGAGTAAAATCATTTGGAAGGCCTTAGGTGTTTTTCTGCTTTGCTTTGGATAGGTTAAGGTGTTGCGTCAAAAGTTTTGCTTGAAGAGTGGTTCTGCTTGTGCTTGCTTGCTTGGTGAGAAGGTTTCACAATCCTTATTGGTGAGACGAACCCTAAGGGACTGACCTGGTGCCTCAGGGGCTCATTTCTAAATGGCCTTGCCTACGTGACGACGCAGAGGCAATGTAGTTCGGGGTAAACCCTAATGGACCATGGATGAATTGGAAGAAAGACGACAAGAAAGATGACAAGAAATGGGACGGATGGGACCGTGGGAGCCTCGGGGGCACATAGAAATATGGCCTTGCCTATGTGATGACAGAGAGGCAACGTAGTTCATGGACTTGGATCATGGATGAACTGATAAGAGACAATATGCTAGGCTCACACTTACGGATACGGTATGGGACATAACCTTGGTTGACAAGGCCAACAAAGAGATAGAGTATCAAGCCATGATAGGTAACTGTCAGGGTTTTATTATGGGATAGATATGGGTCAAATGGGACACAAGTGAAAGAAGAACGGACACAAGGTGATTGGTTTACCAAAGATGGAGAAGGCGGTTCATCACAAGTAATGTCTGTTTACCAGGTTTTCACCACTTGCCTTTATTTGCATGAAGCTAGAAAGTATACATGATGCATGTTTGCCAAGTTTTCACCATGATACCTATCCAAGGCGCCTGTTTTCCAGGTTTTCACCAAAGGATGATTTTTTTTTTTTGTATTTTTCTAATTTTTTGACTTTTTTGCATTTTTCTATTTTTTTGATTTTTTTGTATTGTATGCCCCCCTTACATTGGGGTTCTCCTAGGTACAGAACTTGTGAAGATGCATGCTATTGATCGGGTCATCAAGCAGCTCACCCTCTGACGTTGCCAACTGATATGCCCCTGATCCATATGCTGCTACAATTACATAAGGCCCAAGCCAGTTGGGTTCGAACTTGCCTTTCTTTTCTCTATCTTGTTGGTTGCGAGGATTCTCCTTAAGAACGAGATCTCCAACTTTAAAGATTCTTGGGCGAACTCTATGGTTATAGCTTCTTGACATTATTTGTTGATATACTTTGAGATGATCAAAGACTTTCTATCGCCTCTCTTCCAGCAACTCTAGTTCTTGCATCCTGGAGACTCTGTATTCTTCATCTGATATGAGACCTTTTAACGACACCCTGAGAGATGGTAATTTGACCTTGATGGGGAGGATACCTTCTGAGCCATAGACAAGGGCATAGGGTGTAGTACCTATGGGAGTGCGTATACTAGTTCTGAAGGCCCACAGAGTAGGATTGAGTTGGATATGCCAATCACGGCCAGCATCGTTGACTGTCTTCTTGAGGAGTTTCAAGGTGGTCTTGTTAGATGCTTCAGCTTGATTATTACCTTGGGGATAATAGGGTGTGGAGAAACGGTGTTGGATTTTGAATCATTCACAGAGTTCTTGGACATCCTGGTTTTTGAATGGTCTATTGTTATTCATGATAATGGATGAAGGAATTTTGTATCTACAAATGAGTTAATTCAGGATGAATGAGGAGATTTGCTTACCTGTGACGGTGGTGAGGGGAATGGCTTCAATCCACTTTGTAAAATACTCAGTGGCAGTTATGATGAATTTATGGCCGTTGGATGAGGGTGGATGGATCTTTCCCACAAGGTCAAGTCCCCATTGGCAAAAGGGCCAAAGTGTCGTTAAAGGTCTCAACTCTTGAGCTGGTGCATGTATCAAGTTCCCATGTATTTGGCACTACTTGCACTTCTTGACAAACTGATATGAACCCATTTCCATGTTTGGCCAGTAATAACCCAAGTGCATGAGTTTCTTGGCTAAGGAAGGACCACTAGAGTGTGTTCCGCAGATCCCTTCATGTATGTCTTGCAAAGCGGTTATAGATTCTTCTCGTTCTAAACAATGGAGTAAAGTACCATCTAGGCCATGTCGGTATAGGGTATCAGCAATGATGGTGTAGCGAGAGGTTTGGCATATAAAAATTCATCGTTGGTTAGAAGATAGGTCAGGTGGGAGGATGTTGTCCTTGAGGTAAGTGTAAATCTTACTGTACCAAGGTGAATTAGATCCAACTAGAAGGCATATGGAGTGGGTCTCAGGAAGGTCATAAGGGGGTTGTTGGATAGTTTCTACTAAGAACACGTACCATGACTCAATTTCAGGTATCTCGAGGAGAGAGGCAATGGTTTCCATGGCATCTGCTGCTTTGTTCTTGATCCTAGGTATATATTCGAAAGAGATGATTACAAAGTGTTCTTTGAAGTCATCAACCATCCACTTGTATGGGACAAGCTTTTCATCTTTGGTTTGGTAATCATTGTTGACTTGATTGATTATAAGTTGAGAATCACCGTAAACATGTAGCTCTTGGATTTTCCACTCAGTTGCCATCTTGAGACCAATTACTAAGGCTTCATATTGTGCTATGTTATTGGTGCATGGGAATAACAAATGGTAATACTTTGGAATTATGTCACCATGAGGAGTCACAAACAAGATTCCTACCCCCGATCCATGATTTGTGTAGGACCCATCGAAGTAGAGTTTCTAGGAATATGTTGATATGTTTAATAGGGATTCATCTGGAAACTCAAATTGCATCGGTGTGGTGTCCTGTAATGGTGCATCCGCTAGGTGATCAGCAATGATCTATCCCTTGATAGCTTTTCTGTCTACATACTCAATGTCGTATTCACTTAAGAGCATTACCCATTTAGCTAGGTGACCCTTGAGAGCTACTTTGCTTAGTAGATACTTTAGTGGATCTATTTTTGCAATGAGTTTAACTGAATGTGCAAGAATATAATGTCAGAGTTTTTGTGAAGCAAAAACTACCACAAGACATGATCTTTCTATCTGTGAGTATTGCAATTCATAGCCCACCAATGTTTGGCTGATGTAGTAGACGGCTCTTTCTTTATTCTCATAATCTTGTTGTGCCAGAAGAGCCGCAAGAGCTATAGGTGTAGCAGATATGTAGAGTATCAGTGGTTTCCCTTGAATAGGAGGCATGAGAATGGGTGGATTCATAAGATATTCTTTCAGCTTGTTGAATGCCTCTTCACACCTTTCATCCCATCTGAATGGAATATTCTTGTGCAGGAGATGACAAAATGGTTGGCACTTGTCTGCTAGCTAGGATATGAATTTGCGGATTGCTTGTAGCTTGCCTTGTAGTGATCTTAATTGAGTAAGAGTTTTAGGTGGTGGCATGTCCATAATAGCCTTGACTTTGGTGAGGTCCACCTCTATTCCATTTGTTGACACGATGAAACCTAGTAGCTTGCCTAAAGTGATTCCGACCACACATTTCTTTGGGTTCAACTTGACTTTGAATTGGTCTAATCTCTGAAAGACTTTCTCTAATACTTCCAAGTGTGATTCTCTTGTGAGCAATTTTGCTAGGATATCATTGACATAGTCCTCCATTGTTACATGCATCATATCATGGAATATAGTCGTCATAGCATGTTGATATGTGGCTCCTGCATTTTTTAGCCCAAATGGCATGACATTCTAGCAGATAGTGCCCCATGGACAAGTAAAAGCTGTCTTGTGTTGGTCTTCTGGTGCTATTCAGATCTGATTATATCCCGAGAATCCATCCATGAGAGATAACATGGTATGCCCTGCTATTAAGTCGACTATGATATCTATATTTGGCAACGAAAAATCATCCTTGCGGCAGGATTTGTTTAGATCTCTAAAATCATTGCATAGTCTGACTTGGCCATCAGGTTTGGACACTGGTATAATGTTGGATATCCACTCCGGCTAGTCTATGGGTCTGATGAACCCTACATCTAGTAATTTCTTGAGTTCTTCTTTGACCAATAGCGCTATGTGTGGATGCATCTTTCTAAGCTTCTGCTTCACTGGTTTTACTCCTGGGTCTAATGGAAGATAGTGTAGAATCAAGTTCGAGTCTAGACCTAGCATGTCTACCTATGACCAAGCAAAGCTGCCCCTCTTTTTCTTGAAGAATGGTACAAACCTGGTCTTTTCTAGTGGTGTAAGAGATTTAGTAAAGTGAACGATCTTAGGCTATTCCTCTGTACCAATATTAACAGACTATGTCAGTTCCACAACAATTTGGGACTTCTCCTGGTGCATGTTTGTGGGGAGGGTGTCAAACCTTCCATCGTCAGGTACCACAGTTGGGTTTTCACCTTCAGATGCATCCTTTCTTTTTACTATTTTGGGATCTGACACTGCCGTAAAATGGTTTTCACTGTCAGATCCAATTTTTACCTTGATATTTTTGCTATTGGAAGGCTTGGCACCCTCTCCGAAGTAAGCCACGGTATTAAGTTCAATAGCGAAACTAGCTTTATGATCTCCTTTGGGTAGGTGGTCCCTAAGTTCCATATAGTCAATGTAAGCATCATCGTTTTGGAACATATCTAGTTGGGGAGTTCCTCGCAAATCCCAGTCAATAAGCTCAGGATGCACAAGGGGGAGGGAGTCAGAGGATAGACCTAATTCATTGATAGTGTGAATGGATACGCTAGGAGTATAGGTAGGGGTGGTGTTTGAGATGGTACTTTCCTCCAAGTTGTTTATTGCGATGGAATTTGAACCTTCCTCAAAAGCCATAATCTCAGAGATGGGCAAAACAGACTCTAGTGGTCTGTTCGGTAGCGTTTGTCCCTCACAGTAGGGGCTAAGAGTTTGGATGGTATCGACCTCTTTGTCATCATAGGAATGCTCTGTTAGCTCATCCCACTCATATTCATTAGAATCTGTGTCACTATCCTCTTGAAGTGTATGGGTCATTTCCACAAGACAAGCATTTTCTTTAGCTTTGCCCTTCCCTTTGTATCCTAGACCATTTGTATTTCTAGCCAATGAGGATGAAGAAGGTTGGATAGGTTCTATGATTTCTTCTTTTCTGAGGCCGATGGGGCCTTGTCCTTCATAGCCCATTCTGTGTAGGATAGTTTCACCTTGCCCATAGAGTTCTATTGGGAGCCTAGGCGGTTCTTGTGATGTGCTCTCTTCTTCAGTATAAAGCCACTGTAGGATATCTCTTTCTGCTGTTTCATCAGATAAGGTCCCCCATTTTACAAAGGGAGTTGCAGGAGCTATAGGATGAGCAGATGGCTTTAGAAAATGTTTGGGTCGCCCAAAAGATCAAGGAGACAAAGGCATCTTGGCTAGATTGAGGCTATGCTCTATGGAGTATTCTCCCACTCCGCTTTCTTTTATGGTAATTTTCTACTCTTTGGGTCTTGATGAGGAAGCTTCAGTGGTATGATCATGGTGCTAGATAGGGGACGTATAAGCTCTATTGTTTGGTATGATGTAATCAGGTTTTGCAAGGAAAGAGTTGCAATGTTGATGTGGGTCAGGGTCACCTTGGATGGTGATTTGTTTTCCATCATGCGGGAATTTTATGCATTGGTTATAGGTAGAGGGTACGGCCTTCATGGCATGAATCCATGGTCTCCCTAGAAGTATATTATAAGCGAGCTCCCTATCAAGGACTTGGCACACAACATCTTTTATTACCGGTCCCACTTGTATGGGTAGGACTACTGTTCCCTTTGTAGTTTGCTCTTCCTCATCATATGCTTTGATAGTAATCTTCTTCCTTGGATCAACTGCCTTTTCAGAGAACCCCAATGCAAGGACTAGCTTTAATGTACAAATATTTAAACCGGCCCCCCCATCAATGAGAACCCTCTTGATGCAGTGCTTATGGATGAAGGCGACAATATGTAGAGGGGTGTTATGAGGTTGAGACAGAGAGGTCATCTTGCTCGGTAAATGATATGGAGCTTGAGGAGGTCAGATTACCTACCATGGTCTGAAACTTCTCTTGGGCCAAGTTAGTGGGGACAGTGGTTTCCACTAAGGCTTTCTTGAGGATCTCCTTATGGGAAGGAGATAGATGCAACAACTCCAAGATAGAAATGTGGGCCAGAGTTTTCTGTAATTGGTCTATGACATTATACTGACAGAAGTTGGATTGAGAAGGTGACGACCTTAGAGGGGCGGTATTGAGCATGACTTTACCACTGCAGGTAATGATACTACAACCAGTTCTGTTAGGTCTTGATTGTTGGTTGGGCGTAATGACATTTATTTGCAGGACATGTTTGAAAATGAAATTTATGGTATAGTCAAATGGCACACTTTCATAGTTAGCATTACTATTCCCAATATTCTGATTTGGCCTATTGCAATTGTTGTTGGCATTATCGTTGTTGTTATGGCCATTTTTGTTATTATTGTTGTATGGCCTGTTGTGATTTAGAAGTGGATCCCTGTAAGCCACATGTGTCTCATTGGAGGTATGTTGTTGGGTTCCTCCTTGATTTTGATCAAGCACATCTTGGATAACATTTTCGAGATGGATACAATTGTTGGTTGTATGCCCCCTTCCTCTATGATATTCACAATAGTCCGTATCCTTCCAATAGGGAGGTTTGACTATAGGCTTATAATCACTTGTTGGCGGTAGAGAAATTTCATTGTTAGCCAACAACTTCCTTAATGCGGATTCTTGAGACTCACCCAGCGGTGTGAACTTTCACCTTGGATTTGAATTGAACCATGGTCTTGGTTCTCGAGAGAATGGTTTGTTGGGTGCAACATTGTTTTCTTCTCCTTTGAGAGTGAATATGGGTTGTTGCTTGGGAGCTGCCACCTTGGCATCCACTACCCCATCATTGACAACATTCTTATTCTTGGTCCAAAACTTTGATTTGTCTGTCATGTAGTTGGAGGTAGGTGTGTCCTTGTATAACTTGATTGCCCCCTTGGCGATCATAGCTTTTTTGATGAACAATCCCATTTCAATGACTTTTGAGAATGATGTAGGGCATTGTATTTGTATTTGATAGCTAAGATCGGTATTTAGGTTATGGACAAACGTCTCCAATAGTCGCTTCTCAGGTATATCGTAAGAACACTTAATTGCTAGTTGTCTCCATCATTGTAGGAAGGTGGCGAATGACTCACCACTCTTTTGTTTGGTGTTGCATAGATCTAGCATAGACACTTCGTGTTCGATATTGTAAGAGAAGTGCGTGATAAATTTGTTGACTAGTTCATCAAAATTTTTGATGCCCGGTGGAAGCCATGAGAACCACTCCATAGCTTGGCTACCTAGAGACCTAGGGAATAGTCTCATTAAGTAAGTCTCATTGTGAGCTACTTCCAAACATGTTGCGTTGAATTCCCTTATATGGTCTCTAGGGTCCCCTTTCCCTTTGTACTTCTCAAACTTAGGAACTTTGAATCAATAGGGGAATGGTTTCATGATCAAACTTTTGTCAAAGGGGTACGGTGCAATATCTTCCAAGGAGTAGTTTTTAGCGTTTGTACCCATCTTGAGATCTGACATTTATTGCGTTAGGCTCTCGAGTTGTTTCCTCATTTCTTCCATAGGAGTATTTTGGTTCATGGTTCGCTTTCCTTTATCATTTACGTTTGGGTCTATGAAATTCTTTTCCTTTTCATGATCATTTTCCATGTTTTTCAAGATTGACCTTATATCAAAATCCGCAGGGAGTTTAATTCCAAGACTAGCAAGATGATAGAAATACTTATGAGGGTCTGCATGGAGCACCTTCTCTACTAGGCATTGGAATTTTCAATCTTGGATTCTTCCTTAATAATCTTGGTGAGAGATTTCTTCGTCACTATCATGGGGTGTGATGATATGGTTGGATGAGTTGACCATTTCAAGTTGATTTTTGTATTGAAATCTAGTAAGAACCATGCAAGGTGACGTGGGATGAAGTGGACAGGGACTAGAAATTTTGGCAAGGTGCCGACAGAGACTGCTGTGAATAGGATACTTAGGACAAGACTTGGATAAAGGACTTTCTCACTCAATGATTTCAAGTAAGGTGGCAGATACAAGATAGCAGCCACTAGTAAGGGTACTCGATACCTGTCTTATTGTGTAGGGACTAGTCATGTAACAAGCCACTAGCAAAGTTCTGTCACCTACTAGGTTTACTTGAATTCATAATGACATGAAAGAAAGGACCTACGCTAGTCTGATATGGGATATTCTGACTTTGTGACTAGAAAGACCTGATAGAAGGCGGATGGGACGATTGACGAAAGAGAGACTTTTTGGGTGAAATGGGTGAAAATTTGACTGCAAGGTAGAACCTGATCTCTGAACTTGGAGCTAAGATGAAATGGGTACTCAGAACTGGTAAACTTTTTCCCTTGAAAATTGTGCAAGTGCTCACTGTCGTGTATGCGCTAAAACAGATGCATAGTAGAAATTGACAAATGTGCAGCGAGTTGCAATATATGTGCCGGACTGGTAAAAGATGTATGCACAGCAACAGACAACAAAAGAATAGGAAATTTAAACAAATGCGCCATAGGTTGGCACAGCTGCACAGGGACAGAGGATGGATGCGCCGCTCTGGCTTTCCTCAGTGTTTTTGCAATTTTTGGAATTTTTTCAATGTTTGTGGTACTTTGGTTGCAAAAAAAGGTCTTCTTGATTTGATTTTTTGAATTAATGGCAAGAAAACATAGCAAACAAAAAGAATTTTTATGATTTTTTAACTTTTTTTAGTGATTTCTCTGACTCTTTTTTGGACTAAGAGAAAAGAAAAACAAGTACAAAATCTTAGGCTCGAAATGGATTACAAGGGTTTTGGGCCACTAGAATAGAAGGTATTTAATGAGGGCAACTGTTAAGTGGTTACACATGCGGCAACACTACTCTCCGTTATGGAGTCTCCCAGCCTCAAAGGGTTGTGCCTTAGAGGGTTTTGGGGGAGGTTGGCCGTCGGTGTAACACAGCAGCACTCGTTGTAGGAGGTTTTCACCTCAAGCACATTTATTTTAAGTGGATTGGTAGGGCTTGGCATCTAACCTATTTCCACTTAGGTTCGTTCCCACTTGGGCAGGTGTGCATCCAAGGGCAGGCCCCTCTAAAGGTTAAATAGATGGAATAACAAGTCTAGCATTCTGGTCACCAAGTCAAGGGGAGAGCATAAGCCTGTTGTCATTCGATAAGCACAGAAGACACCGATTAATCCAACTTAGTTAAAAGTAGAAAAACTAAATGGGCTAATCTACTTGGGCAAGCACAGAACTTTGAAGTGATTTAGCAAGATAGCAATGGTTCAGTTTTTAACCTAGGAAGCAATGATGAGTTCAATTTTAATCCACGTAGCACGAATAGTTAACTTTGAAATGTTGGTCAATCGAGATAGTAGTGGTTCAGTTTTAACCCAAATATCAATGATGAGTTCAGTTTTATACCATGATAGCATGAGTTGTTAACTTTGAAATGTTGGTCAATCAAGATATCAGTGGTTTAGTTTTAACCCAGAAAGCAATGATGAGTTTAATTTTATACCAGATAACAATAACTTTGAAAAGATAATAATGTTGCAATGCAAGATAGCAATGATCTAGTTACTTCTTTCCTAATTAAAAGCTATGTGAGAGTTTGCATGAGTATCTATTTTACTATCCCTTTAGAAAGTGAAGTGTAAGCTATCAAAAAAAATGCAACTATATGAAACTAAACCTGAGCCTATCTTGCAAAACAGCTCCAGAGAATACCTGCAAAGATGTCAGCATTAGCAAAATCTTCTTAGAAAAACCCTAAAATCCCTACCTCCTACAGAAGTGCCACTTCAATGACTAAATGCACAGAGATAGTCAACAGAAGCGTAGTAACACATGCACCATAACAGAGGTTAAAAGCGTAGAAAGAAAGAGCATATGTGCAGGAAGAATATATGCATCGTAATAGAGTTTAAAAGTGCAGTAAGAAGTAACATATGCGCAAAAATAACATATGCACTGGAACAGAGGACAAAAGCGCCATGAAATTGTTCAAATGCACTAAATTAGCCTGTGTAATGCCTGTACGAAACCTGTCTTCAAAAAAAGCTCAGATTTTTATTAGATAAAGGGGCAAGGCCCCACGGTGGGTGCCAAAAATGTTAAGGGAAATTTGGTTAAACAATGAATATACGATAAACAACATCAAATACCCATAACTCAATAGAATAGTGAGACTAAGAAGATTAAATGAAATGAAGCAATGAATAAAACAATGCAAACCTTCCTTAGATCAAAACTTCTATTGTTTGCCTATTAAAACTATCCTTGCTTGTATGAAGTAGGGCCCTTAGAGAGTACACTCCTTTCCTGTGTTCAAGGATGTCGATAGTAAATGGCTGTGGTGATAAACGTGCAATGAAGATGAGCTCCAAAGCAAATGTGTTATCTTAAGCTAATGAATGGAAATGGGGGGTGCCAAAGGCGCGTTGGTAAATTCCTGTAGAGTAACAATACAAATAGCCTGGATGAATAGAATGGAAGAATGAGGTTTCATTTATAGACTTGGGAGGATGAAGATCAACGATTGAGATGAAATGAGCCAATCAATGGTTGAGAATGGTTGAGGAATGTGCAATGAATAAAAAGAGGACAAGTGTCCCACTTCCATCATGTAACAGGGGAGTTAACAAAATTGATTGAAGAGTTAATAGAATGGATTGAGGAATTGACAGAATTGATTAATCAATTACCCAAATAGATTGAGGAGCTGACAGAATTGATTGATGAGTTAAATAACTTTGATTAGAGAAGAAATAGGACATGTGGGTGAGGGAATATTGGCTAATTAAATATTTAAAATATTTAATATCATGTGCAACATGGTGAGGTGGAAAAGGTGAGGTGGAAAGGTGAGGTGGATTGGTGAGGTGGATTTATGGAATTAAGACTTAGGATAGAGGAATTTAGGATTAATTAAATAATGTAGGATTATTTAATTATGTGAGACATTAGAAGAATTTAGGGAATTTAATTAAAAAAATTGATTTTATTTAATTATGGGATAATGAACCAATCAAATAACCTTAGAATATTTATTTAATTGATAGAAGAAATAAGAAGGGAATAAATATTAAGAATATTTATTTAGAATGAATCCTGTCATTTTTAGGCGTATACAGTAATTAGTGCCATTAGATACTCCAATACCAGTGGTAGCATTACTAGAACCATTCGTATTAGCTGTTAAGATCGTTGATGTAAAGGTAGATATTCCCATAGTTGGTATAGGTAAAGATACTTGAGTATGAGATGGTGATAAAGTGTTACTTATCACTTGTGCACATTCGGTCACTGGCATAATGTTGGTTTGTACAATATGTGCTAGACCACAAATTGCATTAACACCATCTTGTCCTTCTTTTATCAATTCTCTTATGTTATGAATTGTAGGAACAACTTCTTCAGCTATTCTCTCATTTTTGATAAATGATTGGAATTGGGCTAGCTCTTTATCCAATTTTTCTATTTTCTCATCAAATACATATCTTGTCACCTCAATAGTATCATCAACATCATGAAAATTTTGTTCTTCCATTGTACTTGTAGTGGGCATAATATCTTGTAATATTTGAGTCTCTCCTTTTGTAAAGAAGGTGTTCAAAGGATTATTAGAGGTAGGAATGTTGTTTTCTTCAAGAGCACTAGATCCCATTAACCTTTTACTTCTTCTTAAAGGGATATTTTTTTTAGGACAGCGGGTCATAAAGTTTATGTAAAATTACACAATACACAATGCACAAACTGAGAGAACAAACCCTAAGAGAAGGATATGATTGAAGGCCAAAAATGCTTGATTTTTTGTACTTTTTCAGTGCAAATGAATGAAAGAAAGGGTGTTGTAAGGATTTTGATCAAGGGTAGAAAATTTTATGTCTGATATCAATCCAAAACAAAAATAAGATCTTTCACAACACACTCTTTATGTAGATCTAAGATGACAATAAGTCAAAATATAGTGAAAATATGTCAAAATATGCAATTTTTTCACCAAATCTCAGTGCCAAAGGGCATGACAAAGGGTGATGTGAGGAAAATGATGATGGAAAGAAAAATATAACAATAATAATAGCCACTTAATGTCAAAATATCTGTCACAACATGCTTTTAGTGCCACTTAAGGTCAAACCCTATTGAAAATATAGCAAAAATAGGCTATTTTTCACAGTTTTTCAACTCCAAGAGCTAGAAAAAGGGGTGTTGTAATGAATTTTGGGAGGTAAAAAAAATAAAAGTAATGATATCAGTCACCTCAATCCATAAAATTTGTCACAACACACTTGGAGTGCTAACTAGGTCAAACCCTAGGGCAAAAATAGCAAAAATGTGTAGTTTTTCACCAAATTTTCAATACAAGAGCCTGATAAAAGGGTGTTGTGAAGATTTTTAGGAGGAGCATAAAATAATTACCCTAATAAAAACAAATTAATGCAAAAATATTCTTCACAACACGCCTATGGTGCAAATTTAGAGAGTCGATAAGGCCAAATTTAGTGAAAATCGATGTTTTTCAAGCCCTAGGTTTGAGATCTTGACACAAAATGCTATATTAATTTTTTGAAGTCTAATTTATGATGAAAATGAAGTGTACTCATATCTGAAAATTAATTCCAAGTTTGAAGATGCAAAATGCAAATGCAAATTTAATGAAAATGCATGAAAATTGCTAGTTTTTTATTGAAAATTTCTATGCAAAAATGCAAATATTTGAAATCTAAATGCAAATTTACAATAAAATTCAAGACTAAAGATAAATTCAAGTTTTAATGAGTCTCTAAAATTAGTAGAAAAATATGAATGAAGATTTTGCCTACTAACCCTAGATTTTGGAATTATTAGGTTATATGAAAATTGTCAAAATTTCTACAAAACCCTAGCAATTATATGATTTAAATGCAATGCAAATTATTGTATTTATATAATTTTCTATATTTTATATCAGATCTGATGCAAAAATCATGAATTAGGAGAAATTAGAGTGAACTGATGCAAATTAGTAACCCTAAAATGTAATTTTTTTCAAATTGTTCAAATTTTTCAATTTTTTTGAATTTTTCTCAATGCGATAAATGATTGACTATATGAATGAATGAAATCAACACAAATCTGAATACAAACACTTAACAAGTTGTAATTAAGTCCAAAAACACGGGTTCACCAAAATGTTTAGGGTAAAATTTGGCTTGTTTTAGTTTTAATGTTTAAATCCTCCTTTCACCTTTTACATTCAAGGACCTTAGGATCGAGTGGAAGAGCACTATCAAGTCCTTGGTCACTTACAAATGTAGGAAAACTTGGATTAGGGTATTTCATTATCAATTTTCCTTCTCTTATGCTCAATTATCCATCAAAACCCTAATTATGCAAATACGGCAATAAACAGATGAATAACAGAAAATGCCTCTACAGAAAGCTGTAAAATTACAATGGACTATGCACCTATTTTCGAGGTTCCGAGGTAGAAAATTCAGGGAAAAAAGAGTGGGTGCCCAAGTCGAGTGCCCTACTTTTTGTCAGGATCTGCGAACAAGATTTGCAACATGTTCCTACTTCACCGAAGGTTTTTCCATCACAAAACTTCAAGGACTAATGAGTGGGCACCTAAATCTAGGGTGTCCTTTTTTCTATTGTTCTACAATTCTGACATTCCAAGATGTCTTCCTGCAACTTCACTTTGTCCATCTCCTCAATTTATAGCCTACAACCATGAAAACTTTGGGAGGGGGTTGTGGTGTTTAGGAGCTTGCCTCAGTCAAGCCCTGGAAGGACACTTAAGTCTTCCAAACACATTTGTCAAATAGAGAGTGTGTG